>OX422216.1:457094597-458347217 GCA_949130495.1 Sambucus nigra | reverse complement strand
ACGCTACTTGCTATCCCTGAGGTTTCCGCGCTGGGACAGTCTTATCTCGATGGGACCTTTATGGGGGATATTGACTTGTACCCTAGAAGATAGATATCCTTGGTGCAGGCTATCGGAATGATAGTTCAGACGGTTCTAAGAGATGCGGGTATGTTCTTTCCTCTTAGAGACTTGGAATCTATGCTTCACCTCATATTGTTTGTGTATAGGTATCCTTGGTACAGGCTATCGCAGTGATAGTTCAGACGGTCCTAAGAGACTTGGAACCTATACTTCGCCTCAATATTGTTTGAGTATGTGTTAATACAATTCGAGAGTGATTCCGAATTTGTATTCCCCTTAATGTGAGTGATATGGGGTTTGGATAGTAGAGTATGCCCGCACCATAGTTATTATTTGGGGTGCTGTTATGATATATATATTTTCGAGTAGTTAATATATATATATGAAATTCTAAAATCTGGAACTGCCTACTGTGATTTGATATGTAGGACATGGTTGATGACTCAAATTGTAAATACTTGTTTTCAGAAAGTATAATATGAAATTGGAAAACTTTATTGATTAATAAAGTCAAAAATGAGAACTTTGGTTACTAATTGAAATATTCTTTTCAAACAATTGAATCGTGAAATTTTGAATCTTACGAGTAATATAAGATAAGTTAAATCATTGGGAAGATTAGTGCGATAAATGATAAGACAAACCGTTGGGAAGGTTAGTGTGATAGGTGTGCACATTAGAAGAGATGTGAGAATTTCTCAAGAGAGTGTCGCACTAATATGTTGTTGCATTGGCCTGTATCAATTTAAATACTTGCTAAACGTATTTTAAATCAAACACACTATTGGGCTCTGACCGGTTTCTTTTTCTCTTTCTCTCTCTTGTATATATATGTATGTATTACAGGTGCCCAGCCACAGGGGCGTCTTGCTTAGGATCCCTTGAAAGGAACGTGCTGCAGATTAGGTGGGAGTTGCAGGCCACTTGCATAGACGACTTCGTTCACTTGATTCCACATCTATCATACTCATTTATTGGGCATGTGTCGCCCTTTCCACTATTTATGTGTTACATTGGGAAATTTGTATTTCAGTTATTTCTAGTACTGTTACGATGGGATTTATTTCAGTATGTATGTTTTACTTTAAGTTTTAAATGTTGGGACTTTGAATGTTGAATGTTTAAAGTACTTTGGATTATGTTCCAGGTTAATTGTTGTATGATTCTTACTTATTCAAAATGTGGTAAATAATTAAATAAATAAGTTTTTCTTAAAAAAATACAATTTGGTTAGAAAGGTTAAAAATGGTTTTGACACTTAGCTTAATTAATTAGGGTGTTAATTTGGAAAAGTTTATTTTTACGACAGTGATGCTAAGAATGAACCAATTGTTCACCTTGATTTTAATTTAATAAAGGAGTGATCGCCCGGTATTTAATTAGGCGGGGTGTCACAATGAGTACATCTCGTGGCCGATTTCTCGTATCATTAATTTGGTGCCGTCTATGGGAACCGAGATATTTTAATCTTGTTTCTCTATATTTTGAGTTCTTCAACACCTTATTTTATTCGTGGGGATCCTTTGGATCATTGTCTCACGATTAGATTCAGGTTAGTGAGCTCTATTTTATATTCACACCCTTAAATGGGTAATTTGTATATTCAGATCTGTTCTGGTTTCTCTTTTATGACCTTGGATTTAACTTACATGCCCCTGTGATATCATTTAATCTAGATAGTGCTGAAAAGCATGATGGGATTTACCCCCGAAAAGATTAATAGTTAGGGAAGAATTATGTTTACACCCTTTTTGTTATTCTTTGCCGATGATCTAGGGTTTTATCATTAGAATTGTGTTATTGTGTGCACCGAGAGGTTATTCTCTCATGGATAGACCCTAGTAGGCATGCTCTCCCCATCTTTCGGGAGAAAAAATATGTTTCTGGGTTTCGATTTGGGGATTGCTTCCCCCCCCCCTCCCCCCGCCTAGCAAGGGACACGACAGGTAGTTTAAATACCTTCATGCTGCGGATTGTGCCAGTGCGGTTATGTTACTTAACCTTCAAAACATCAAGGATTGGACTTGAGAGGTCTCCATCTTAACATTGGTGAATGTCATACAAAGGCCACGACAGTGCACCTAGATGCTATACTGGCCACGACACCTTTCAACAGCGCAACAGTACAACGCTGCGTCCCTATTTCCTACTTAGATTTTCTGTGATTACTCACTTTTACTAGTTTTGTCCCAGATTATACATATAATTTGTAAAGACTAAAAAAAGCAGAAAATGGAAGGAGAGTCCAGCCAAAGAATATAAATCAAAGATGAGATTGTGCAGCTGTACAATCAGCTCAACCACCTCTACGACAGTCGTGCCTCACTCCAGACCCAGGTCAACTACCTGACTCAGAGGGTGCTAATGCTCGAGGCCGCGACCTCTCCCAGTGGGGGTGCGGCACCCAAGATCATAGCTTCAGCAGCATTTTCTACCACGATAGTTCAAGAGGATCCAGCCGCGTAAGCAGTCAGCAGGTGCTAAAAAAGGAGAGTGGAGAAGGCAGAGAAGAAATATGGGCCCTACACTTCATTAGCCTTCCCAATTGAAGAGATCTTTGGGTTCATCAAAGAAGACAAGCTGTTGAGGTGGCCAGAAAAGCTGAGAGCTCCACCCCACAAGAGGAACAAAGCTAGTTGGTGCAGATTCCATCAGGACCATATCCATGACACTGAGCAATGCTATGCTCTCAAGGATGAAATTCAAAGACTGATCGGGCAAGGGATGCCGCGGAGGTTCCTCAAAGATGTTTAGGGGATGCAGCCTTATCTCACATGCCGCATGCTTATTTTTCATGCTTATGTCTTATATTCCATCTATTTCTACTTACAGTGGCAACTCCTCTTATGCTGTTTTAAATTAAACTTTGTGTTATCCTTACAAAGTCATATATATGAATAGTTATAAAATCAAGTTCACTTTTATAGTGTCATATTTTGATTCTCATTTCCATGAAATGTTATCTTATAAAGATCATTTTTGTCTTAAATAGATCCCGATCTGAGACAACATGTTATATCGGGAATGCTAATATCTAAATGGGACACAATACCTGAGAGGACGCCTGATCGTCCGGAAGTCGATGATAATTGAAAGTGGCGAAAGAAAATATTGGAAGCAGTTATCCAAGTTGGACTGCAACATCACTCACAAGGGCTTCCAATGCCCACTCTTAGCTTCCGTAATGCATCATTCGCTACAAGGGCTTACAATGCCCTCTCTTGGCTTTCGGGATGCGCCATTAAGTCTAGAGACTTGCAATATCTAGGCAGTGATGGCTTTATATACATCCATAGTTGTGGGTGGCTTAATAACATAACCCAGCCTGAGGAGGCTTGAAAATATCCTATATGTTAGCTATGGGTGGCTTAATAACATAACCCAGCCTGAGGAGGCTTGAAAATATCCTATATGTTAGCTGTGGGTGGCTTAATAACATAACCCAACCTGAGGAGGCTTAAAAATATCCTATATGTTAGTTGTGGGTGGCTTAATAACATAATCCAACATGAGGAGGCTTGATAATATCCCGCTTACATACAGAAGGACGATGCTAAGGAAGATGAAGGCCATATTCCGTGAATAACAATTGAAGCGACTGGAGGAAAGCCTCGGCCTTCTTTATACGTCCCATACCAGTTATGGGATGATAAAAAACAACTACATGGTTTAAGCATCCAAGGGTAAAGAGTGTAGTAACCCTGTCAATACAACCACAGCCATTAAAGCGACTAAAAGTTGATGCGGTAACGACTTGGATTTAGATCCATTTGAAAAGCTACAGAAGATGGTCTCAAATACTCAAAGATGCCGCGACAGTATTAGAGAACTCAACTCGCGCAGCTACGACCATTATCAGGTGATACAGGCAATATGGCTGCAACCATTGTAGAAAGTCTGCATCCCTATTCTAGAGGCAAAAGGGGGCGCGACCCGAGTACATAGGCCATGCGAATTACAGCCACAGCCTATAACTCATATTTTTTAAGGTTCCTTGGAATTACTCGAGGGTGCCGCGGAAGTTCAATAAGAGCGATTATCGAAGAAATAAGTATGTTATAGTGCCGCGGACTTGATTTGTTATTTCTACAAGTTCACTCCATCAATAAGGCATTTTAATTATGCAAGGCAGTTGTATTCAAAGCTATAAGAGGCGTACAAAATGTATTCAATAAGCATTGAAGCGAGCAAAAGAAGATGCAAAAGATACACAAGAGAATGAAGCCAAAATAATTAATGTTGAAAAGGTGGCTGCAGCCTTGATATTATCAGTTGTTACAAGCAAATGGGCCGCAACCACTACAGTTAAAAGTACAAAGGGTACGGAGCCCTATATCAATGATAAAAAAATATACAAGCTCAGGAAGAAGCATCATCAAGATCATCACCCTCCTCACCATCCGTGGTTGTTTCAGTCTCTTCCTCCGCGGCCTCTGCCTCTGCTTCTACTCTCAGCCTAGCTTTCTCTTCAGCCGCGGATTTGAGCCCGACTATGCATTATTGATGCTCGACATCACTGAGCCCCCAGGTAAAAACCTTTTCCATAGTCTCAGGAAAATTCTTTATAATCCTATGCCTTAGCTCCTGGTAGCCACGGAGGTAGGCTATATTATTGATGAGGAAGAAGTCCCTAGAGCCTTTGAATGACTCCACTGAGTGGTCAATGGCCAGCTGAAGAGCATCGCCATGATCTAACTCCATCTTTTTTATTATCGCGGCATAATCTAGGGCTTCTTGAGCGGACTTGGTCTCCATCTCTTCATACTTCTTTTGAAAAAGAGTGAGCTTGTTACTTGAAATCTTCGCGACATGTGCAGCTTCAGCAGTCTGGGCCTGGGAGGCTTTTAGGGAGTGTGCATCCTGTTTGAAGTTCTCTTCCGCTTCCTCCCTTGCCTTATTTGCTGCTTCCAAGTTCATATGGGCTACCTGAAGGGACGCGGCAGCAGACTTTTTGCCATATTTAAAAGATGAATTTCGCGCAGCTTCCAGATCCGCGGCATGCACCCTCTTCTCGGCCTATTTCAATTTGTACAGGGCCTAGTACTTCCTTTTCTAGGCTACAATGACATCCGCGGCCTTAAATTAAAAAGTTAGTAGCATCATATAGAGTGCCAAAGAAAAATGAAGAAAACAAAGCACTTACCCTCAGAAGACTATGGAGGCCGCAGTCCTCCAGATCGTCGTAGTCTTCTCCCACCAGTCTGTCGAGGTTTGTAGCGTCAAGGGCCCTATTCATCCTCCGTGCAGCCTTTGTGGGAGTGTCCCATGAGGACTCAGGGTCGGGTTGTCTCAATTGAGGCCGCGGACGATCGTCAGGACCAGAAGCGTCGCGGCACTGAGGAGGTGCTAAGTTTGTATTAACTGTAACTACAGGTGGCGACGGAGGAGATACTGAATGACTGGGTGCGTCAGTAGACATCAACCCCGCTGCGGCCAGGTTGGCTCCTATGTCGTCGTCAAACTCGGCCTGTGGTGTGTTCTCAATAATTTTCGTTATCTCCGCGGCCTGAGTTGCGGTCGCGACAGGTGTATTTTTGCTGCCGGAGTGAACCGCATCTAGAAATTTTATCTTGGTCCTCTTCCTCCTCCGTGCAGTATTGTTAAGAATGACTGCGTCGTCGTCCATCTCCGCTAGCTCGGCGGTCAACAGTTCTCTGTCAACCTCCTCACTTGAAAAAGAAACAACAAATATTGGAAACGGAATTGATGGGAGGATAAGTTATCGCGGATTAAAATTATGACGGTCAGGGTATTACCTTCCGCGGCCATCAGTTTAGGAATGGACTTGTTAGGAAAGAACCCTACTTCGAATATAGTTGCTGATGTAATAAGTGTGCTAAACCTTTTATGTTCAGCAGGAACTACCGCGGCCTTTGTAACTCTCTTCTCTTGCCGCTTGCTCAAACTTAAGTTTTCAAGGACTGCAGAATAACAATCCAAAGGTTAGGAGAGATTAAAAAAATATGAAGAAAGGATGCGGCTATAGTACTAATACCTAGTTTAGATGGAGACCCCCACTGTCGCGGTATTCTATTCTACCTCTCCCTCTCGTTCTCCTCGGGGTGAATCTCCCAGCCTTCTCCGGAGATGTAAAAATACTTCCCCTTCCAGTTCTTCACACTGGTCAGCCTCCCAGTGTAAAGGGTCTTGTCCCTGCCTCAAACGGAGAAGTAGTAGTACCCTGCGAACTTCACTGAATTCTCCTTTGGGCGGTAGAAATGAAAGAACTCCGTGGGAGTGATGTCCTTTTTAAATAGATTCTCCCAAAGGATGACCGCAACAAGTATGGCCCTCCAGTCGTTGGGATCTATCTAGGTCGGTGCCAGTTTCATTATCTGAAAGATGCGATGGATGGGAACAGGAACAGGCAGTCGCAGCCTGTAAACAAATGCATGAAGTGGGAAGCAAACTCCATTATCTACTAGAGCTGTGCAAGGTCTTTGGTTCGCGGCGGGTGCGGAGCACATCAAATTGTCTGGAAATTGAAAGGCCTCAGCCACCTGGTCAACCGAGTCTTGAGTCATCATGCCACAGATATCAAGCGCGGCTAGGGGTCTCACAACCCTCCCAAATGTACCTATCGGGTTATCCTTAACTTCCGCGGCATCATCTCCTACACCCAATGGATGATTGCTTGAATTGGCTTCTTCTTCCATTGGTGTGGACTGGAAATACTTCCTAGATGCAGAATCCACGGAGCCTGAGTCTAATATTATGTAGTTAGGGCAATCCCTCAGTTAGCAAGGCCCTATTGATCTTAGAGGGGGCACGAAAGAGAGTTTAGGAGGAGAGGTTCCAAAATGCTTTGCCCAAAAGCCTCTCAGAAACTCGTCTGGGTCAAAGCTCATATGGCTGCAGCAGTACCTGAAAAGCAGAGTCCGCAGTTAGGCGCCGCAGCCAGTATGGTTTGTAAAAGACTTTAAGAAGCTGCGGGAAGATAATATATAAATAGTAAAAATTTGCTTGATTGGAATTATTTCCCTAACCTAGTTATTAATGGGCTAAAAACACTGCCAACCCTATTCATAGAACCTAAGGGATTACCCTTTTGCCCTACTGGTCGCAGCCACCTCCTATATCAGTAAGGGAACATACACTGCTGCGGCCACTTCTAAAATTATTAAAGGTCTGTTCAAGTAATTGTAGTAGCAATCACAATTATTTATCATGGATGTATATTTGGTTAGTGAAAGTTCGAAGAACTGTTCAAATTACAAGGGTGGGGATTCAGAGTCCTAAAATACCGAGCCGCTGCAGCAGGTTAACTGGATATGCATCAAAGTGTCACAGAGGGAAAATCTCAGAACCTAAGGGGGCCGCGGATAGGGTCTTCAACAAATCAAATGACTAGATTACTGATAGTCTATCGTTCCACGGTCTCTATCTTAAAAAGTTTCATACCTAATGTTTAATCGTTTTAAGATCAAATTCACAGAATTCGAAGAGTTTATTTATATACAACGAGAACAGCAATATGATTTTTGTGGCGTTTGGAAGATCAGGGGTCAAGTACAGCATATGAAGATTGATCCTAACAAATTATTGATGTGCTCAGCGTTCATGTGTGTTCGATTATGAGGCAATAGCAGAATATTCAATTGAAACCCTAGTTTTCTATCAAGCAATGCAGAAGCTCATGTGTTTGTATATTCAAAGTGGAATTACGAGCTACGAAGGTTGTTTAAAATAAGGATGGTTGAAAGATTTACCTGGAAATAGAAAAACTAGCGGTTCTCAGCTCCGCACCACCTTAGAACCACCACTCACAGCCTCTGAGGGTCACCAAAAAATGGAAGAAGATGGACGCGCAAGAAATTTGCTCTCGATTTTCTCTTAAGGTTTTGGAAACATAATGAAGTCCACGGCCAGAAATAATTTATATAAGAGAGCGCGGAAGACGAATCGTCGCTTTGAAAAATACCGCGGCACGTAAAGTAACTAAGCCGCAACCCCAATCAAATTCTCTTAGCACTACGGCTTGGGGGCTTATTGATAATACAAATATAGCACCCTGCCACAGCCTTATCAACATAGGGCGCAACCATACTGAACTTGGTGTGCGGCCCTACAAGTACTGGGCGCGACACTTACCACTTGGCTTAATATACAGGCCGCGGCCTTACCACGCATTGGGCGCGGCACCTGAGTCTCTTTGTGCTTACCTTATAGGCCGCATCCCTTTCTACTATAGTAACTCCAGACTTGATATACGTCACGCGCTCAGGACACATGACAACTCACTTACCTATTATAAATAGAGGACCACACCTCGAAATAATGGATCGATTCCACACAACCGAAGCAGTTTTTATAGTACCGATTCTATCTACACTTCCCCTACATACAGCTCAGGAATTGCTCATCCATATCGCAGCTACCTCTCCGGCACACCGAGATCATCAATCACCATGTACTCTCCTTTTATTCTCATACTTGTACGCCTCTTTAGGCACGATTATATTATACAATGTAACACATATAATGTGAATGGAGAAACACAGTGGATGTAGGCCTGTTTTAAAGGCTGAACCACTCTACGTATTGTCTTCTCTTTATTTACTCGCTACACACTTTACCGTTGACTTGCTGGTATGAGTACGGCTCGTGGTCGATTTCTCGTATCATCACAAACCATCACGCTATATATAAGGAATAAAGTCTTGTCGAGTCAACAATCGGCTAAAATCCAAAAGTGCTAAATAAAACTAATATAATCGAAAACTGAATATATAAAATAAATACAATGGACAACATGTCCCAATAGAGAGTACTAAAATGAGATCCTACACTAGATATGAAAGAACGAATCGTCTATGCAAAGTCCTACCGGCCTCCACAATGCTGCAGCTACGAGTCCCTGGACTGAATCCTCAAGTCTGGCATCCCTGTGGCTGGACACTTAAAAGGTTTTGAAAATATTTTTAAAGCAAGAGTTAGTACTCAATACATTTTAAAAATATTTAGCAAGTGTTTATCACATTAAGATGAGTTGTTGATTATACATGTTGGGATTTCGTACACTCTCTTGAGTTACGTCACCCCTCATCTATAGTGCACGCCTAACGTACTATACTCAGTCCACCTAGTTGTACTAACGAAGCTAACTACACTATAGCATTCAACTGAACTTATCTACACAACCAAGTTCCTATACAACCCATACAATATATTAACAGTAACATATCTCATATGTTTTATACTTAGATAACTTGTCACATCTTGTTATCTCTTACTTTTACAATTAACCCTCACTACTTAATTTTCTTAAGATAATCCTTATCTATTGTTTAATTCTTCCAATTAAGTCTCTCTACTTAATTTACTTTTAGATGTATGCACATCATCTAATTTTCTACTATCCTATATAAGTATATTATCGTACAGTATATATTTCACACACAATATATACTTATAAATTTATTCATTACTAATATGTCCTCTTAACACCCATCAAGGACTATTTGTTCAGAATGGTCCATCGATACCAAAAAAAAGGATTGGTTCAAAATGTCACCTCGACCCCAAGTTTATTTTATGTAGTGGTTTGAAAAATCACCTCTACCCCACTCATCAAATTTTATATATGTATTGGTTCAGAACTCATTCATAACGACCCCACATAATTATTTCCATATATTAGTTCGAAATCCTACCTCGACCCTAATATAGGCAAATATACTTTAGGTATTCTCTCCACCTAGGTATCGATATAATTCAGTAGGTATACACACAACCTAATAATCATGCTCGTATGTAATATTTCTCTTGGATATTCACCGCACTTATTAATTTACGATTTATCTCACTATCGCATTTTAATTGAGTATTCACATAACTCTAAGGGACCTAGTTACCCCTCCATTCGTTTCAGTAGTTAAACTATCTCTAACCTACTGGTATACTCCCTGGGAATGACATTTACTCTCTCCGTAACTCAAATCCCAAATTCTCGATGCATTACTCTATCGGTTTATCCTCATCGGTTTATCACTTCAAATCTTGCACTCAATGATTCTAACGGACCCCCACTATACACATACTCATATTCTCTAAGTCCCTACATAGGTAAAATTTCATCACTAAGGTTCCCCTCAAGCGTCAACAATCGAATAGAAACTCAACCAACAAAAGAACCCAAAATCAGTCGGGGTCGATCGATCGACCATGAGCATCGATTGATCGAATCCATCGATCGATCGATCGACATTCAAGGGTCGATCGATCAATTGAGTAGTGACAGACGTAGTTTTTCCTCTTCTTCATGCATTTTTCACCATATTCAATTATCTAACTCACATGATAATCCACTAATCTTGCAACCAGGGATTCTTAACAATTCCTACATACTTTAGGATGATTTCCAACGATTTAAACATCATAAATCTTCACAAATTTAACCCAGAATAATTCAACTCCTCTAATTATTCAAGAACTCTAAAAATATATTCTTCCCATATTTTAAATCGTAAACCCGGATTTTAATTCGTATTAGCAATCATACTTCCTATGATTTTTAATACTCAACAGATATAAATCTAACCACATTATATTTCTACCCAAACATGCCATTAATCAATTCTTTTTCTTTAAGAATATTTATCAAAATCAATTATTCATAAATCCGACGCATGGATATTATAACTCAAAATAATTTGCAAATAACCACTTGCCTTATTTAGAGATGATCTGATTTCGTGATTGTTGTTGGTGATTGATTGTTTTTCTCCTCCAATCTTCCTCCCAAACTAGTTTGTGGTGCAAGAACCCCTTTGAATCCTTCCCAATTCTTGCTTAGGCTTTGAGAATTGTTTCTCTCTTCTCTCTAATGGCTTTTGTGTGTTTTTATCTCCTCTAGACCCAGCCTCCAATGATTTAGAGTTTGTAAATTCGTAGGTCTCCTCACCCGCATATGCCAAAAGACTAAAACGCCCCCGTATGGTATCGGTTTAGCCCAAAAATGACCCGGTACCCGACTAGTACCCCCGGGTATACCATTTTGACTATTTTGAACCCTCCGGACTCATACGTGACCTCTAAATTATCATTTGAGTTACTAAAATATATTTCTCATTTCTCACCTCAAAATAGTCTGCACGCGACTCCCGGTGAGATAATAACAAATACGCCGATATTGCTCGCTATGACGTATATCAAATTCACTATCAATATTTACTATTCACACACAGAATAAATCTCATAATATAATATTAATTAGTCTCTATCTCTTGATTAATATTTAATCCACACATTTATTATTTAGTCACATTAAATTACGTCACACATATATTTTAACTAAAATGTATTTTCCCAATAAATTTCTCAATTAATTAAATCATAAATACATAGAAATAAGGGGTATTACATACTTCCCCCCTTATAAAGGAATTTCGTCCTCAAAATTAGGACAAGACTGGTGCTAAAACTTAGGATCTTTCACCACACTTCATACTCTAGTAACTAATAACAAATCATAATAACATAAGGGTTACTCTAATATACACCCGCTAGTGGTACCCATCCGTCTAATGGTTTATACACCACAACCTGAGCCTATCTACAATCTTGTTCAAACCTTTTCATACTGATATACTCTAACAATCATAAGGTCTCACCCCAAAAATGACACATCACACATTGTGCTTCTACCACGACATTCTAATAGGAGGAGCCTACACATCACTGGCTCTATCACTTCAATACTAATGGAAGTTCACACATCACTAGGTGACAGCTTCCCGTAACCACCCCAACACACATCTCCCATCCTGAGAGAAACCGTAAGGACATTTAACCACTCATGTCCATTCTCGAAACATCAGTTTGTGGAGATGTAAGTCTCACGACATTCAAAAGTTATCTAAAACAGTTTGTGTTCATTCCATTCTTGCCAAGGAACTCTAACTCACGTCCTATCAAAGTCTAGTTATCCTCTCACTTTGGATCACCCGGAGGGTAAACAATAAGATTTACCATGAAAAACTTCAAAAGGCACTCAATCCTTTTCAAACAGGTACGGCTGTCTATACACAACTCTACCTATCGATAATTTCCTCCCAATTACCTTACAGTTCATACTGCTCACCGATCGCTTTAATCAACATTGTAAAATCACCTCTCGTTCACTCATCGTTTAGGTGATGCAACATGACCAAAATAAGACGCAATCCCCACCGCTTCCTGAAAATCCCTATCAGAGGTGAGATTCAAGGATCCCATCCTTACTCATAATTTTATTGGGAGGCACCCTACACAGTTGCAATCCCTCTTTTCAAAGAAAATAACAATCACTTCATCACGGTCAATCTATTCCACATACTCGAAGGAATTCTTGACCTTGTCCTCATGTTAGCAACCCATCAATGAAATCTATCATTCTATTTGCCCATTCCTTCACTGGAAATGTTGGCTTGACAAAATATTTATTCCCACTTACGAGTGGTTCCCCCGGAGACAACCTCACTATCTCCCCCTCAACATCGACTTCCACTTATAACCTCTCACATTAAGTGTCACTTTTACTCCCCTTTTTCCCGGGGTATACCCATCGACATTCCATTTATACGCAAGCCACTATCAACAATCGACTAAGTAGGACTCCGCTCTACTTCCCCACAATATTTGGATTTCCTCTTCTCAAGAGATATCCTTTTAAAAGGCTTTCCACAACCTTTAACCCATCTCGGGTGTTCTACCTCTCGTTGCACATACATACTTGGATTATCATCTTTCTCGCTAATTTTCAATCAAACACACCATTTTAACTTTGTTTATAACTGCCCCTCAAGTATATTTTCCACACATTCCTTTCCACGCCCTTCTATCTCGGACGACTTCGAAACCACTAGCCAGGGAGCCCACACACTCTATGTCCCGTGCATTTCTATATAAACATTAGCAACGTCTCATACGTAACACACTTTTCTCAAAATTGGCCTCACCTTCTCGACCTGGCTATAACACATAGGTCTTCTCAATCACCCATAAATTATAATCGAATTCTTCTCGACATTATCCCACCCTTCAACTCGTAGTGAGAAAACATTTCAGTGCCTTTCTACAGCACCATCGGCTCCACTGGCTTGACTCGCATAATAACTCTCAGTTCAAAGTGTTTTATTCACATGTATAACAATTAACATTTGAAACTAATTCCCCTAGCATCCATCAACATCTCTCCACTCCCGACATTTATTAAGGTCCGTGCATATCTCATCTCGTAATGACACCAAAACAAGGAACTTCCCCTCCCAATGCATCATCACTAGCATTGACGGAAATCGAGTTCTATAAGACTAAAGCACATAACCGAACACTCAAAATCCTATCCCTAGACATTTAAATATAACTTTCAACTTCCATGTCTCTAAAGGAGTCATATTGCACCACGCTCTCGCTATCACTAGTCATTCATGCTAATCACCATAATGAGTTTAATCTCACCGCTCGGCAATAAACCCAACAAAACTTAAACCATATCGGTAAAGTCCCTACACACTGGGATCAAATATCTCGAGATATCTATACTCTCTGAAGCCTCCATCATAATATCATATAAATACGAGCTCGACCCTCTTTTCGATGAGGCATCGCTAAAACAATACATCTTGCCCCGGAACAGCGAACTCGATAGCCTTGCACTAATCGAGCACTATCATTCCGACCATCGCTAACCAGTCCATACCCAGGATACTATCATACTCGTATAACACATCACTATAATGAGTAATTCCCATGAAGTATTTCTCCATTGTCAACACCTGCTCCCCTGCGGATGAAACCAAGGATAACCCCGCTACCCAACGGAAAAAATATATACATAATAATGTTATCGATATAACCATTAAACTTATCTCACACGCGAATCTAGTGCTAATAAAATCCTGTGACTCGCTTATCTCACACAAAACATACCTCATTCACTCGGGGGTAAAACTCATACCTCCACTTTGCCAATCACACTGGCTATTCAAATGGTTCCTGGAAATTACACACTTGTCCCAACTGAACCCAAAGACTATTTTAATCATTTCCCCGACTAGGAACCATGCTCATGTCCTTTTTCTTCGCTTCGGCCAAGATCAATTCATGTGGTCATACTCTCTTCATAAAAATATCTCTCTACAGAATCCCATATTCCTAGCCACACTAACCGTATTAGGGTTGTCCGTCTCTATAACTTTGGTAGTTTCAAACCTGATGGCTACCCTCATTGTTGCCTTAGCTTTGCTGGCCCTAAGGAAAACATATTACTGGTCTTACCAGTTCTGACTAAATCCACCATCACTCGGTAAGAATTTCATTATCTGCATCATTTAAATGGGTCCCCTCATGGGTCTCCCCCCTGTGGTGTTTTACTAGCACCATTTCATCCAATCTTAACCTCCTGACTAAATTCTTCAATTCTTTTAGCTTCATTCACATAGAAGCATTAGTATCATCAATATACATAGGTCGTCAACGAAAAAAATTCCCATAAGTGCTGGGGACTCTTACTCGTGAGCCAATTATTCAATCTTAAGGACTCTTTTCTCTATTATACCTACCTTGTCGGGTACAGAGTTTCATCAACCAAATAATTTATTTCTCACACTTGGCCTCTACCCGATCCTCATATGATAAGTTCAAAAAATTTTCCAAATTTTCACTTGCGGGCATTATCACACCCGATCATAAGTCAATGGCCACGAATTTCCTTTACCGTTGGCCGACACATACAACATCCACATTTAGCAAACTCTAGCGAATGGTCCTCTTCAAGGTCCCTCTGGCTCTGTCCCATTTTAACTGCGCTGGGCGAGTCTACTTTGGTACCACTTTCTACCACGGATGTATTGGGAAAGTCTGTTGTACCCTAGCAGTCATTGCAGCATCAACTACCAAAGAATTAATAGGGTGACCTCGACTATGGTCATCGTCCCCATAATATTCCATAGATCCAACTGAGCCCCTCTTCCTACTGTCCTCCCAACGTTCTTCACTGGTTATCCATCATTGTTCGATTTACGCAACACACCCGAACGTGCATAAGATTCACTACAATAATACATCATAGCAGGAGAACAAAATCTCACAATAGGAATCAACAATCCTAAGCATAGGGCTCTATATCAATTAGAAGGCAACGCTGAAAATGTAGTACGCCCGAACAGATCCTATGGAAATTAAAACTTGATGATCTGATACCATCCGTGACACTAGCCTAAATCCCGGGTGATCAGTCCTAAATTAAATTAAAATAGGTTTCTTAGTTGGTTCATTCTTAGCATCACTGTCGAAAACTTTTTAATTACTAGTCACGTAAGTGAAATTATACTGGTGCCAAATTTTATCTTTCATTAACCCAAGAACAATAATCATGCTAAAATAACTAAACATTCACACTATACAATAATTCAAACTATCATGCAATATATAAGGAATAAAGTCTTGTCGAGTCAACAATCGGCTAAAATAAAAAACTGCTAAATAAAATAAACATAATCCAAAACTGAATATCTGAAATAAATAAAATGGACAAAATGTCCCAATAGAGAGTATTAAAATGAGATTCTAGACTAGATCTGAAAGAACGAATCATCTATGCAAAGTCCTGCCAGGCTCCACAATGCTGCAGCTACGAGTCCCTAGACTGAATCCTCAACTCTGGCATCCCTGTGGCGGGACACCTAAAAGGTTTTGGAAACATTTTTATAGCAAGAGTTAGTACTCAAAACATTTTGAAAATACTTAGCAAGTGTTTATCACAATAAGATGAGTTATTGATTATACATGTTAAGATTTCGTACACTCTCTTGAGTTACGTCACCCCTCATCTATAGTGCACGCCTAACTTCCTATACTCAGTCCACCTAGTTGTACTAATCAAGATAACTAGACTATAGCATTCAACTGAACTTATCTACACGATTAAGTTCCCATACAGCCCATACAATATATTAACAGTAACATATCTCGTATGTTATATACTTAGATAACTTGTCACATCTTGTTATCTCTTACTTTTACAATTAACCCTCACTACTTAATTTTCTTAAGATAATCCTTATATATCGTTTAATTTTTCTAATTAAGCATCTCTACTTAATTTACTTTTAGATGTATGCACGTCATCTAATTTTCTACTATCCCATATACGTAGATTATCATACAGTATATATTTCACACATAATATATACTTATAAATTCATTCATTACTAATATGTCCTCTTAACACACATCAAGGACTCTTGGTTCGGAATGGTCCATCGAAACCAAGTAAAAGGATTGGTTCGGAATGTCACCTTGACCCTAATTTTATTTCATGTAGTGGTTCAAAAAATCACCTGGACCCAACTCATGAAATTTTATATATGTATTGGTTCAAAACTCTTTCATCACGACGCCAAATCATTATTTCCATATATTAGTTCGGAATCCTACCTCGAACCTATTATAGGCAAATATACTTTAGGTATGCTCTCCACCTAGGTATCGATATAATTAAGTAGGTATACACACAACCTAATAATCATGTTCGTACGTAATATTTCTCTCAAATATTCACTGTACTTATTAATTTACGATTTATCTCACTATCGCATTTTAATTGAGTATTCACACAACTCTAAGGGCCCTAGTTACCCCTCCAATCGTTTCAGTAGTTAAGTTATCTCTAACCTACTGGTATACTCCATGGGAATGACATTTACTCTCTCCATAACTCGAATCCCAAATTCCCGATGCAATACTCGATCGGTTTATCCTCGTCTGTTTGTCACTTCAAATCTTGCACTCATTATTATAACGGACCCACACTATACACCTACTAGTACTCTCTAAATCCCTACATAGGTAATGTGTCATCACTAAGATTCCCCTCAAGCGTCGGCAATCAAATAGAAACTCAACCAACAAAAGAACCCAAAATCAGCCTCGGTTAATCGATCGACCATGAGCATCGATCGATCGACTCCATTGATCGATCGACCGAGCAGTGACATATGAAATTCTTCTTCTTCTTCATGCATTATTCACCATATTCAATTATCTAACTCACATGATAATCCACTAACATTGTAACCATGGATTCCTAACCATTCCTACATATTATAGGATGATTTCCAACGATTTAAACATCATAAATCTTCACAAATTTAGCCTAGAATAATTCAACTCCTCTAATTAGTCAAGAACCCTAAAAATATGTTATTCCCATATCTTAAATCATAAAACTAGATTTTAATTCGTATTACCAATCATACTTCCTCTGATTTTTAATACTCAACAGATATAAATCTAACCACATGCTATTTCTACCCAAACATGCCATTAATCAATTCTTTTTCTCCATGAATATTCATCAAAATCAATTATTCATAAATCCTACGCATGGATATTATAACTCAAAATAATTTGCAAATAACCACTTGCCTCATTTAGAGATGACCTGATTTCGTGATTGTTGTTGGTGATTGATTGTCTTTATCCTCCAATCTTCCTTCCAAACTAGTTTGTGGTGCAAGAACCCCTTTGAATCCTTCCCAATTCTTCCATATGCTTTGAGAATTATTTCTCTCTTCTCTCTAATGGCTTTTGTGTGTTTTTCTCTCCTCTAGACCTATCCTCTAACTCTTATAATCTGATTTAGTGTTTGTAAATTTGTAAGTCTCCTCACCCGCATATGCCAAAAGACTAAAACGCCCCCATATGGTCCCGGTTTAGCCCAAAAATGACCCGGTACCCGACTAGTACCCCCGGGTATACCATTTTCACTATATCGATCCTTCTGGACTCATCTGTGACCTCTTAATTAACATTTGAGTCACTAAAATATATTTCTCATTTCTCACCTCAAAATAGTCTACACGCGACTCCCGGTGAGATAATAACAAATATGCCGATATCACTCGCTATGACGTATATCAAATTCACTATCAATATTTAATATTCACACACATAGTAAATTTCATAATATAATATTAATCAGTCTATGTCTCTCGATTAATATTTAATCCACACATTTATTATTTAATCACATTAAATTATGTCACACGTGTAATTTAACTAAAACATATTTTCCCAATTAATTTCTCAATTAATTAAATCATAAATACGTAGAAATACGGGGTATTACATGGTGACCCCAAACTAGAGCAAGCTTGTCAGCAAACACGGTAAGAAGTTTGATGCCCCTATTGCCCTAACTACGAAGACCATTGTGGGTGGCTCCAACCGAGATGACGATGCTGGGAAAAAGAGGAAAGGATGAGCCGAGGACACTACCACCCACCGTCTGGCTAAGAATGTTCGTCTTGAGAGGGAGATCCCCATTTCTACAGACGAGGCTCTGGCAACTCGCCTCTCCCAATTTAAAAAAAGACGACGAGAGTGTCATTGGCTATGCTAAAAAGTCTATGAATGGTGTCGGATGCCTCATCTCCGATAGTGAAAAGCTCTTACTCCAGTCCCTGGACATCTCTTTGCTCACTGAGTTTTCTATCCATAGGGTTATTCAGGTATTTACATAAATATGCCAAGTGTAGTCTCTTTAGTCCCATCTCATACTAATTTATTTATCCATATTTTTTATTGCAAAGCGTAGTTTCCCTCTATCGGATGGGAGACTGGATTCATAAGAAACTTCCCTTGATTCAAAAGGGAAGAGATACAATGACGATAAAAAATAACCTGAAGGATAAACTTCAAAAGTCTGAGTCGGCCCTGTAGAAATTAGTCGACGAAGTTACCAATCTGAGCATGCAAATATCTTAAAGAGGATGGCCGAGAACAAACAGGCCGAGATTGATGCTGCTGTTAAGGCTACCTTGGACGAGGCTAAGGCACAGGCCATAGCCTAGTTCAACGAGTCTGATGAGTTCGGAGGCTACACCTTTGAGTATCTTGAGAGGGGCATAAAGACTGTCGGTTGATAGGCTGCACTTAAGCACGTCGAGGTTGGAAACTTGACTCCTGAGGATTTTTGGGTCTTAACTTCAGCGACCCTCTTCTCGAGACTTCTCCCGATGATGTTAAAAATCCATCCGACCCTTTGGAGGTCAACCCATCGAGGTCACTGAGAACAATAATTCAGAGGGAGAGACCGACACTAATGATGATGGAGATGAGACTATCATTATTGGGGCCAAGACTATTCTTGTGAATACTACTAGTAGTTCTAATGCCATATGTGTGAGTCAAAGGGAATGTTCTATTGATTATGTAAACGTGTGTGTGAGTCCTAAAAATGAATCGCTAGGGGACAATGCACACTACACTTAGTGACTTTGATAATGTGGACCTCCCGGACATTCATATTCTATACATGAAAACCCTTAAGAATAGTACTAAAATTGAAAAAGTAATCAAGGACCTTACCCAAAAAACAGAAGTCCTAAGCCAAATGGTCAAACAAAATGCTGAAGATTACACCTCTCAATGTCTAGATCATGAGAATAAGACCAAGACTTTTTTTCCAAAAATCAAGGAATTATCTGAATCAAATAAAATTCTGGAAAAGAAATATAAAGGGACGTTGTTAGAATTGGAACAAACTAAAGAAAAGACATCAATAATTTTAAAAAAAATTATTAAATTTGAAAATAGCTCAAACTGTTTTGAAGACTTTGTTGCTGAAAGTAAAACCAATTCTGATGATAGAACTGGAATATGATTTTGCCTCCGTACTAACAAATAAACTAAAAATCTTGAAACTATTAAGTTTGTGTCCAGTGGAAAAATACCTATTGAAACTTGTCCAGACTTTGGAGATTTGAAAAATGACTTTGATTTAAAAAATCAAATGATAGACATTGGTGAGGCCAGTACTTTTAAGCTTAATATTGAACATAAGGCTAAATACGTCTATCCTCCTATAAGAAAATGTGAATCATCTTTCAAACTTTTGCCCCATAGAAATAAAGCTAGAGTCCATTTTGTTAATGGATGTTTTTCTAAACGTCTATATAAACCGATCTTTCGTTCACCTGTCTATCATAACTTCAACTACTCTAGGAAAGGAAAAAATAACTATATTCTTCCTAGGAAACCAGATAATAACTCTAACTATCATAATAGGAAGAAAAGATCTAGTACTAAAAGATCATCAATAAGAGGAAATCCTAGATTCATGACTACACCAAATGCTTTGAGATTTGAGAAAACTCAATATTATACGCCAAAATCTTTTAAAGAAAAGTCTAATGCTCAAAACTTTTACCTTATTCGAGCTAATCAGCACAAACATTTAAAAACCAGAGCAATTTGGGTTCGAAAAGATGAATTAATACCATAAATGAGATATAATATCGTGATCAATGTTTTGAAAGCCGAGCATACAAAATTTGGATGGTATTTAGATTCAGGATGTTCTAAACACATGACTAGGGATGACATCAAACATTCAAATAAAACTAGCTTCTTAGGAGGTAAATTTTTTTTCGGAGATGAGGTATCAGCCCAGATCATTGGTAAAGGGACACTTCATGAAAAAGTCTTACCTACTTTAGAAGATGTACTTCTAGTAAAATGTCTAAAAGAAAATTTACGCAGTATATCACAATTTTATGACTCTAACCATACTATCACATTTTCAAATAATAATTACAAAATTTTAAATGAAAATGGTGACTGCATTATTACAAGCCTTCATACTCCAGATAACTATTACACAGCTAATCCAAGTAATGAGGTTTGTAACATTGCCATAATGGATGATAATGAGATTTGGCATAATAGGTTGGGTCACATAAATTTTGATAGACTTGGTAAATTGTGTTCTCAAGAAATAATTAGAGGTGTTCATAAGATAAATCCTATATCAAACATTGTTTATGGGCCTTGCCAAGAAGGAAAAAAGATTAAGTCTGCACATATGAAAGTCAAAGACGTATTAACTACTAAATCTCTAGAACTCATCCATATGGACCTATTGGGTCCGGCTAGAACGGTTAGTCTATGTGGAAATAGCTACGTCTTAGTGATGGTCGATGATTTTACCTGTTTTACTTGGATATCTTTCCATAAACAAAAGTTCGACACTTTTCAAGAATTTCTAAAAATTCTCCTACATATTGAGAATAAAAAGGGTAGTAAAGTAAATTGTATCCGTAGTGATCGAGGTGGAGAGTTTAAAGACTTAGGAGTAACTGAATATTGTACCTACAATGGATATCAACACGAATTTAGCGCTCCTAAAACCCCTCAGCAAAAGGGTATAGGTGAAAGAAAGAATAGGACTATTCAATAAATGGCACGAGTTATGATTTATGCCAGAATCCTCCCTAAGTATTTTTGGGTAGAAGCTATTAGGATTGCCTGTCATATTATAAATCGAGCCCAGCTTAGAAAAGATACAAAACAGACACCTTACGAACTTTGGTACGACAAGAAACCTAACCTAAAATATTTTAGAATCTTTGCCAGTGCTTGCGATGTGTGTAAGGACAGAGAAAATTTGTCCAAATTCGAAACCAAAGGTGATAAAGCCATATTCTTAGGTTACTCTCCTAATAGTAGAGCCTATTATGTCTATAATCTTCGTACCAAAACCTTAATAGAATCCATTAATGTGATTGTTAGTGACACTAATGTTGAGAGTAAACCCACATGACCAACTATCGTGGATGAGACTGAAAATATTTTAAATTATGACTCTCCAGAGATAGATGATCCTTTACAACCTTACATACTCGGGGTGCATAACTAGGTTTCTAAAGATCATCCCTTAGACAGCGTGGTTAAGAACCTTACAGAGCCTGTTCGTACAAGATCCCAGCTACGTAATTTTTCTCATTATGCATGCTTTGTGTCGCTCATAGAACCAAAGAATGTAAATGAAGCCCTAAGTGACTCCTTGTGGATAATTGCTATGCAGGAGGAGCTTCTTTAATTTATCACTTATGACGTATGGTATCTTGTACCTAGGCCAGAAAATAAAAAGGTTATTGGCAAACGCTGGGTTTTCAAAAATAAAACATATGAGACTGGGATGGTCATTACAAATAAGGGTAGATTAGTTACCCAGGGCTATTCTCAGATTGAAGGAATATATTTCGAGGAAACATTTGCACCAGTAACTCGCCTTGAGTCTGTTCGCCTACTCTTAGCAATAGCTTATCATTTTCAATTCACTCTCTATCAAATGGATGTAAAATCTACATTCCTTAAAGGTATTATAACTGAGGAAGTCTATGTAGAACAACCCAAATGGTTTATTGACCCTCACAATCCGAATCACTTCTTTCGATTGAAAAAGTCCATATATGGCCTAAAACAAGCACCTCGTGCTTGGTGTGATTAATTATTTACGTTTTCATTAAATAACAGTTTTAGGAGAAATGGTAATAATCCAACTCTATTTGTCAAACATCTTGACATAACTGTAGTTATAGCCCAAGTCTACGTAGATGATATAATCTTTGGGATCGAAGTTGAAAATTTCTCCAAAGTTATGCATGGAGAATTTCAAATGTCTCTTATGGGGGAGTTGTAATTCTTTCTAGGACTTCAGGTCAAACAAAATTCCGAAGGATTATTCATCAGGGAATCCAAATATTCTTTAGAGATTGTTAAGAAATTCGGTCTAAAAATGCAAAAGATGATAGGACACCCATGAGTAATTCTATATAAATGTCTAAGGATGAGCATGGGAAATCTATTGATACCATTCTTTATCGTAGTATGATCGAAAGCTTACTATACCTAACTGCCTCAGGCCCTGAAATTATGTATGCTGCTTGTGTATGGGCTACATATCAAAATTCACTTAAAGAGAGTCATTTGTAGTGTGTTAAGCGAATCATAAAATATGTTAAAGGAACTCTCAACTTGGGTCTTTAGTATACAAATGTCAAATCCACTTCTATAATTAGTTACACCGATGCAAATTGGGCTAGATGTTCCGATGAAAGTAAGAGTATGTCAGGAGCCTGTTATTATATAGGAAATAATTTGGTAGGGTGGTCGATTAAGAAACAAAATTGTACATTGTTATCCATCGCTGAATAAGAATACATTGCATCAGGAAGTTATTGTTCGCAATTACTTTGGATAAAACCGATGTTAAAAGATTATGGATTAATTGAAGATAGGTTGCATATCTATTGTGATAATCAAAACGCAATTAATATTTCCAAAAATCTTGTACAACATTCTCGCACAAAACACATTAAGATTCGTTATCACTGTATTCCTGAATTAGTAGAATCCAAGGAATTGGAAATTATGTATTTTCCCATAGATCTTCAATTAGTTGATTTGTTCACAAAGCCTCTAGATAATTTAAGATTTGAATCTCTTCAAAAATCTTTTGGCATGATATATCTTGAATAAATATTTGGTGTGACTTGCTGATATTTTCTTATGAATATTTGTGCCTACCCTTTGTCCATTTGAGACAAAATGGGGGAGATATTTGAGTCCACTTGGACATATTTTTGTTCACTTCAACCAAAATACTTTATCTTGGCTATCTTATTTTCAGGAAATCAATACCTCATTCATATCAGAATATTGTTAGGGTATTGGTCTTTATTTAGTTGAGTAATGTAATTTTCTTTTTCTAGGATATGGGGTAGATATAATTTTCGTACAGGAATAGGATTTTCTATATTTTTTGTATCCCTATGAGTCCTCGATGACTCAAAGGAGATTTTGTCTCATATTTCCAAAGGGGGAGATTGAAGAACCCTATATTTTTAACTCACTTGAGTCTATACTATATAGGCGCTTATTTAGTTTGGAAATAGTGACAAAATTAGAGTCATATCCCTTGTTGCCAAAGAGCCTCAAACACTACATCAAATTTCTCTAATGGTCTTTAAGGTAGTATAGAAACACTACACCTAGGCTTGCATATTTCAGGTTGCATTTGTATCATTTTAGGTGTGTGAGTGTTAATTCCCATCAAAAAAATTTTCTAAATATTTTGGGATTTTTTAAATATTTATTAGAAATTTTTAAAGATTTATAAACATTTAAAATTAAGGTTTTAAAATGTTTTGGGCTAATTTGTAATATCATTTTATTCCTAAAAAGTTGGTTGGGTAGAAACCGAAAGTGATAAGAACTTATGGGGTAGAAAGTGGGATTTTTAAAACTCCAAAAACACGCGTTTCATTTGAGATATTAGCCCTACACGTGTTTGATTTACATCGGCTAAGATTATGTTTTTTTCCTCTCACATAACTAAGAACTCTTATGAGCCATTGAATTAGTCTTATCGATGGTCTGCATGTTGTTTATCTCAATCCAAGCCTTAACCATTTTAACCAATGAGAGAGCGTTTAAATGCGGTGCCTTTACAGCCCTTGGATTTACACTCGATTTGTTAGACATAATCTAAGCCGTTGATTTGGTTATTGTTTCCAGACCCTTCCATCATCTAGTATAAATAGAGGCTATGGGTTAGACATTTACAATCTTTGGTGAGTCTGAGCTTAAGAGAGAAAAGAGAGAGAGAGAGAGAGAGAGAATTAAAAAACCTAGCCAAACTCTTACAAAATTTTCACCGTAAATTTCCCTTGTGAAGTTGAGAGTTATCCTTGTTCGTAGATTCATTACTCTTTGGTTTTAAATCTCTTTTCCAATCAGTCACTTGGTTAGATCTTGTTTTCTGTTTCATCGAAAACGTAGATCTGACTTCTGTTGCGATATAACTCACCTAGATCTTCTTAGTTTGATTTCTTTTTCAAGAAATCATTATTTGTTGGTGTTTTTATAGTTTAATGTTTCTTTTAAACGTTTTACCAACAAATACCTTTTCTGTTTCAAGTTTTGAGAAAAACAGACATTAAAACTTATAAATATCTTGAGACGTTTACACTTCTCTGTTCATATTTCAAATTTTGTGAAATAGATTTGTAAATAAATAAAAAGGAAGTGTATATGATCTTGGCTCTTTTAAATAACAAGATTGTCACTCGATCTATTATAAAAAGAGAAGTCTAGTTTTCAATAAACTGTGACTCAGATTCTTGCATTTCATTCTTAGTAGAAATATGTAATTTGTAGGATTATTTGTCTGTGTAAGTGTGTGTGTGTGTGTGTTCATGCATGTGTTAGGCACACCACCACAATACCCTTTTTACACTACAACACTAAAACAGTGTTAGTGGAGAGGTTTTTTACCTTTGAGTCGACGTAAAGATGAAAGCAGGAGGAGGTACAAAACTAGGAGAACAACAAGAATAACTTCATATCCTTTAGAGAAGTCATAATTACCTAATGGAGATGGTATAAATTCTTGACTCAGAATAGGTCTGATTGTGTATTTAGTTTGTTAATAGTTTGTAACTTGTTAACTCGTTTTGAGTCAATTTTTGTTTTTGAGGTGGAGAGACCTCCGTGGATGTTTCCTTAATTGGGTGGGGTTTTACCACGTTAAAATACCTGTGTACTTGCATGTTTAATCTTCCTCTTATCCCTTCTGATTGTGTGTTGACTTAGGACTTGTTTAGTTTTGGTTTTCAAAACTTGGTCACCTATAACTGAAAGATCTCATTCATAACAATTTTCATACACATCGTGTGTTAGTAATTTGTTTTGTAAGAAAGAGTTTCTCAAACAAACTGTTCGGGGCCATTAAAACTGTCTTAAACCTTTTAAACAGCTTAAGTGGCATTACTTTTTCATCTTAACCTAATTTATTTCTCTAACCTACGATTCACTACTAAGAGAAATTCAAGAAATATATAAATTAACTCCTATTGACTTCAAGGTATATATAAACTAAATCAAAATGCATGAAGTATTCTTGAAATATCATTTATGGAAAACTTACATAAGTTTATATAGTGATTTCTCAACTTATACAATTCTTTTCTTCAACTCTCATAAGTTTTCACACTAAATGTAACTCTTACTCAAAAGGAGCTATTAAAGTAATAAATTTTTAATATTCTAAGATATAGGTGAAAATATTTATTTACTCCCCTTCCTCTATTCGTAATGAAAACTTTGACCATAAGTCAAACTTTATATCGTTAATTATCAAAATCGAATATTTTCTTACTCCTCTGTTAAATTCGCATTCTTATGATAAATATCACAATCATTCAAAATAGCAAAATCATTTAAGAGCTTCTTAAAACTATTCATATCCACTAACATAAAGAACAATTACTTTGGATGTTTAAGGAATGACATGAGTATCTTAACTTCTTTTATAACCACATTAGGTGATTTGATACTCCCACTAATTTCACCAATCTTTAAAGAATTTGACATTTGATATTTATTTTTGATTTCGAAAGTAATTAATGTATCCTCTTTCGAGTGTAGACATAATTATAAATTTAAATTCTTTTAGTGGATTAAAAATCAATGCATGTACTTGACAGTCTCAATCATGTGGGCATGTCAAATTGGGTAAGTAAAGTGGAATTTTTATAATACACTTTCAACATTTAAAATGACATTTTGTGTGAATAAATGTTGTGGAGATATCTTAACTTATTATGTTTGACTTTATTTTATAACGACGTGATCTATGTAGGTACACTATCCAAGGACTATAATCTCCCACCTGGGCTACATAAATCGTTCTAAAATTGTGAAATCTTAAGAGCTCAAACGCATGTGTCAAGATTCATAAGTGACAATCCATATACAATCTAATATATTAAATCATCAAAGTAAGTTTAGAATTAAAAGATTCTAATATTCAATTATGCCACAACATCGAAAAGATGCATTGAAGTTAAACATTATGATATAGGATCAGAATCATTTCTCTTGTAAAAGTTTCATAAAAAATAATTGTACAAACCACCAATGAGAATACTATAATTATGGAAAATATATTCGCATATAAAGTTAAAGATGTTTTATATACTCGAAAAAATATTTTGAAAGGTCACTGAGGGGTTTTTGAAATGATTCCAAAATAGTATCCAAGAATTTATCGTTTGTTTTATGTTTTGTCATGTAAGCATCCTCATAATGATTTAGAACTATGTTTTGTAGCACTCTAATTTTTGAAAAATAAAAAAATAATTTCATTCATATTGAATGATACATTATAATTCACATAATAAAGCTTAAAGTATGTATGTTATATAACGGGTATTCATATTTTAATCTCTAACATTATGAGATTTTTCATAAACTCTATGCTTAATTCGTTTACTAATTCTTCAAGGTTTTAAAAGATTTTCACACACTAATTCATTAAAAGTGAGCTTCTCAAGTAAAACTGAATTTAAATGATTTAGCATTTTTTTAAGTGGAACTAAACTTCTTTATTTCATTCTAAGAAGTCAGTCTCAAGAACATTAAAATGGATAAAACATGCTGTTTCGGATAAAATAAAATTAATGAAATAAATAGCTCACTACATTAATGTTATGAGTTGACAACACGTACATTAATAACATTTTATAAATGTGGGCTTTGTTTCTTAATATCTTTGACTATTTATATATATGACTTTATTGGGTACCATGTTATATAATTTAAATGGGCATGCTATCTAGGATAACTTTTCACCACCTAATTGCATAATCCCTTAGTATTTATATTAGTTACTCAAAATAAATTTTCTTTGCGAAATTATCTTGACGAAATAAATCAAATATACCCCATTAATATCTTTACATATATAAGCATGATGAGTTATTACTACCACGTTTATCTTTAAATTTAATGTTTATCCTTAAATTTAATATCCACAAGCATTTTAGTTTGGCCACTTTGGTGACTACCAAACTATCCATTATATGAGTATTACATTATTTTATGGATTGTATAATAATTTCAGCCAACATTAATATTTTCAAAAGACATAAATGGACAATGTACTTATAAATTAAGGAAGGTTATGGACTCTTTGGAGCAACCAATACCAACCTTAATAAACAAATATATTTCCCCTTAATATTAACTTCACCATTGCAACCGGAGTCTTTGGAGAAAACAAATCACAATGGCTTAATCATGATGAAATCAGTAATAATCCGAACACTCAAAACCATATCCGGAGTCTTTGGAGAAACCAAGACATAGTATTTGAATGTCATCACAAAATTTAGCATTTACAATTTATTAGATTAGACTACTTTGGTGGAATCGTAACCTAATAAACACTGAGATAAAAACCTTAAGTTATGCTCCATTACTTATATTGGACGTAATAAGCATATACACATTTAATCTAATATTTATAATTTTGAACATCGAATAAGACTTTACGTAAATATTAGTCTCAAGAAAAAATTTAAATCCTTCGAGATTAAGTAGATGCAAAAAAAAAATTGTTCATTAATGTTCATTTGATAATCGAAATTATCCCTTTGGTCAATCTTACAATGAATAAGCTGCATCATCATTGCATTGACAATCTAATATTCATCATTATATTTGGACTCACTAACAACCAAATTTATACACAGTAATTTAATATTTATAGTTATAGACTAGGGCACTTTAATGGACACCTAATCTAATCTAATATAAATATTAATATTAATTTCAAAACCTTAACCATAACTATAATATTTATAACAATATTTGGTATAGACCGAAAATATTATGACAGCTAAATAAGATAAGACAACAGATGTATTTATTAAAACATATAAAATGGAGAAATCCATAATTTCCAATAATGAAAAATTTGAGTAATCACTATAAGAAACCTCTTAAAAATAATCTTCCCAATAAGCGAAATTTAAAAAAAAAATGGAGAAAGAAATAGTTGTCAACTTTATTACTAAATATGACAAATTTAAGGTTTTGAGAGCTTAAACGTGCTCAAATAGTCATAGCAGCGTTCATCACTAAAAATGGTGATTTTTCATCATTAAATCCTTTCGGATTGACATAAAAAATTCATCAATCCTCGGTAAGTCGACAATTTTAATCTCAACTATTTCTTATTAGAGGCATAAGAAAACTGTTACTCAAAATATTTAGATTTACAGTTTTATAAAATAAGCAGCTTTAAAGACATAATTAAAATTATCGCAAAAGAAAATCACAATAAGGGAACCAAAACCAATTCTAATTTGGTCATAAAAATTTGGTACCCAAAATCTCATCTTATGAAATTTCTTTTATGTGATTATACAGATATACCAATTAATTTAGTTGGTTGCATTCATAGATATCCTAAATTGGTTTATCATTGATTGCGCCTAAATATTTAATTCTTAGTGTTTGCCAAAAATTTACTTTCATGGAACATACGTGCATACAAATATTACATAATGCATATAAAAATCAATACCCCATAAAGTATTACGCACAAAACTTAATGGATAATCAATTATCCAAATATAGATGCATGCACAGTAATATAATATTTATGACTATAAATTAAGACAATTTCTTCTTAATTTAACATCATGTAAATATTAGTATCGAATTAATTCATAATTATATTAGGACCTTTAGGCAACCAAATATAGATTATAACGATTATCCAATTTACTAATACTATTATTGTCAAACCCCTAATCATACATCTAATATTTAAAAACATTATATTGAACCTTTTGGTCAATACCAAATAATACATAATATGAATATTATATCAACCATTTAATGAGAAAAATTATATGTAGTGATTTATATCATAAAACATGAAAAATAATGTATTTTTCGAAAAATAATTTTTTTTGAGTTATCACTATAATAACATAAATAATCTCTTCAAGATCACTCTCTAATTCGTGAAATCGTAAAATTAATTTTTAAGTTACAGTTATTAGCGTTGACATTATTACCAAAAATGACAAAAACGCATTTTTAGGGATATAAACGATGTAAAATCGTCGAGAGATAGGGTGGTGCCCATTGTGTACAAGGGGTTTTGCTTATTTCGATGTTTCTAAATGATCATGCAAATTTCGTAATATTCCGAGTAAAAATACAAAATATGTCACTAAAAAAAATCAGTAATCCATAAGTTTTTATTTTTACCGGGATTCATTTATAGACAAAAACTCTTAATAGAGAATCACGAGATGAGAAACCTATTGCTCTGATACCACATGTAAACATAAATTAAAGAACACGTAATTAAAATTTTTATATGGATATATAAATTTAACGTATGAATATCCAATTCTATATGTTATTTGTTCTTTAATAATTCAAAATTATTCAATAGAATTTTAATGACTAATATGATCCCCGATGAATGGAGAAAAATTGTTTTAGTACCTATATATAAAAATAAAGGGGACATACAAAGTTGTTTAAATTATCGTGGTATTCAGTTAATGAGTCATATAATGAAACTTTGGGAGAGAGTGATTGAATATAGATTGAGATTAAAGACAACAGTATCTGAGAATCAATTTAGGTTTATGCCTGGGAGGTCAACAATGGAAGCAATCTATTTATTGAGGAGATTAATGGAGAGGTATAGGGAGAAAAAGAAGGATCTTCATATGATTTTTATAGATTTGGAGAAGGCGTATGATAGGATACCCAGAGATATAATATGGTGGGTTCTACATAAAAGAGGAGTGACTCGCAGATATATTGATGTGATCAAAGATATGTATGATGGTGCGATGACTACAGTAAGAACATCAACCGGAGAAAGTAGTGAATTTTCAATTACGGTAGGTAGACACCAAGGCTCAGCATTAAGTCCTTATCTCTTTGCGCTTGTTATGGATGAGTTGGCTGGATAAATACAAGATGAGGTGCCATGGTGTATGCTATTTGCAGATGATATTGTTTTAGTGGATGAGACTAAGACATGGATTAATGCTAGGTTGGAATTGTGGAGAGAAACTTTAGAAACAAGAGGATTTAAAATAAGCAGAACTAAAACAGAATATGTGGAGTGCAATTTTAGTAGTAATAGGAGGACAAATGGAGATGTGGTGAAATTGGAGGGTCAAGAGATACCTAGAAACGATCATTTTTGTTATTTAGGATCGATTATCCAAAAAGATAGAGATATTAGTGATGATGTTACTCATAGGATTAGAGCAGGCTGGGTTAAGTGGAGAAGTTCTACCGGCGTTTTGTGTGATAGGCGTATACCTTTGAAGTTAAAAGGTAAATATTATAGGACGACCATTAGAACCGCCATGTTATATGGGACAGAGTGTTAGGCAACCAAGAAACAAAATGCTCAGAAAATGAGTGTGGCGGAGATGCGAATGCTAAGATGGATTTGTGGTAAAACTCGAAAGGATAAAATTAAAAATGAACAAATTTGTGAAACGGTAAAAGTAGCTCCTATAGAAGATAAATTGAGAGAAAATCGACTTAGATGGTTTGAACACGTCAAGCGTAGACCAATGGATGCTCCTGTAAGGAAGAGTTAATCTTAACCGTCCATTAAGGTAGATGGCCAAGAGTCATTTTGACTATTGGTATTAATTTAATTATGGATCATATTACGTAGAATTATTCTTTAAAATAATTATAACACTCACTAGTTGCATAATATCAAAAGAACAACTCCCCCAAGGACTAAACTATGCTTATTGAAAAATCAGAACTTCGTTCCACAACATCCTGTAGGTCCGAAGATGACAACATGGTGTCTGTCCCTTTTTTGGACAGTCCTTTCTTTGCTATGAAAAATGAAGGGTGCCGCTATTCACGCTCCCTAATAGTCCTCAATCACTCCCATTTTTCCCAAACTTTGTAAATGACAATAAAGCTCTTGCATCACCCGACATCATCGTCCATTTAGCGATCACTCCTCTCAAAAGTGATCATCTCCCTCCTTCAATTTCGAGACATGTTTCTCCTGCTTTTATCCATTTTTATTATTTTTTTAAATATTTTATTACATAGTAGGAGAGATCTAAAGAATTGAAGTCAAGACCACAAAAGTAAAAAATGTTAAGAAAATAAACATTATTCATGAAAAATAATTAAGCAAATTCTAATTTCTTTTGGAGTCTCTCTCTCTCTCTCTCTCTCTCTCTCTCTATATATATATATATATATATACACACACACACACACACAGAGACACAAACACAACCTAATTAAAAAATGACAAGAAGTCATTATTATTTTACCTAATACGTACACGACGCAAATAAAAAAACACGACGCAAAATCTTTTTATTTTTTTGCCAATCACAAAAACGATCTAGTTGAAACACGACACAACATATAAAACGCGATACGATATGACCCAACTAATATATATGGATCTTGTCGTATTTTAATTGAATCGTGTTTGTATTTTGTAAAAAAAAAAAGATTTCATGTCGTGTTGCTTTTATTTGGACCGTGTTCGTATTAAGTAAAAAAAAGATTGCATTTTGTGCTTCATTTAGGTTGTGTGTCATGTTTAATTTGTCAAAAAATTGCTCTTTTTTTGCTATTTTTTAATGGATTAAAATATGTCAGTTTTAAGGTGCTAAAAACTAACATGTATTTGACACATCACCGGCTAATTTTTTAAAATAAATCAAAATATGTCAGTTTTTCTTGTTTGCGTTAGGTAAAAATAAAATTTCGTGCGGTGATGTGTCGTGTTGCATTTTAATTCGATCATGTTCATGTTAGATTAAAAAATAAGATTTAGTATCGTGTCACATTTATTTGAGTCATGTTATGTAAACAAATGAGATTCCATGTCTTGTCGTGTTGCATTTTAATTAGATCGTGTTCGTGTTAGATAAAAAAAATATTGACATTTTTTTTTAAATTCAAGAACCATATATTCCATTGTTTCTATTTATGGTGTTTTTTTTTACATAAAACGACCCAAATAAATGCGACACGATACTAAATATTATTTTTTTAATCTAACATGGACGTGATCTAATTAAAATGTAACACGACACAACACAACATGCAATTTTATTTTTACCTGATGCAAACACGAAAAACTGACATATTTTGATCCATTTTAAAAAAATATTCGGTGATGTGTCAAATACGTGTCAGTTTTTAGCACCTTAACTAACATATTTTGATCCATTGTTAAAAAAGAGCAAAAAAGAGCATTTTTTGGTCCAATTAAAACACGACACAACCCAAATAAAGCACAACACTCTTATTTTTTTACGAACACGATTCAAATAAAAGAAACACGTCACGAAATATTTTTTTTACAAAGTACGAGCAGGATTCAATTAAAATACGACACAATCCATATATATTAATTGGGTCATGTCATATCGCATTTTATATATTGTGTCGTGTTTCAACTAGATCGTTTTTGTGTTTGGTAAAAAAAAAAGATTTCGCGTCGTGTTTCTTTTATTTGCGTCATGTATGTATTAGGTAAAATAATAATGATTTCGTGTCATGTCACATTGTGTCATGTTTTAATTAGGCTGTGTTCGTATTTATAGCTATAATAAAATATTAAAACAAATTAATAAAAGAAAAAAAAAATAGCTTGAAATTGAAGGAAGGAGATGATCACTTTTGAAGGGGAGTGACAGCTAAATGGACGATGATGTCGGATGATGCAAGGGCTTTATTGTCATTTATGAAGTTTGGAAAAAAATTGGAGTGCCTAAGGATTATTAGGGAGCACGAATAGAGGCACTCAAACTGAAATCTAACAGTCCCCATACAAGCATAACATTACTCCAACCCTCTAGATAAGCGGTACGATCATATATGAGGGTATGGCTAGTCGATATCCATTTCTCTCAGATCTGTAGTTAAGCGGGAGTCTTGTATACTGGGTATAACCTTTTATGATAGACGGCGGTTGTCAAATCATCAAATTTACGTATCTGATAGAATTTATATATTTAGCCTCTTTAGATAATATTTTAAAATTTTGATTACTCCTTTAACCGAGTTCTCATTATTAAATGGAGTGGAAACATACCTAACCTAATCCAATTTGTTAAAAACCAGATTCAATAAACTATATGATATAATATTAATTTAATCAAGTATTTAATTATTAGGGTTTTATAGGTTTAGTATTTCACATGTCGTAGACACCCCATCCTAGTACTCCCCCTCCTCCGTATACCCTAAGTCCTACTCCGAGACCTAATCTATAGTCCACCGGGAGATTTTGAGTTATGTTCGACTTCAGTCAACTCTCTAACCTGAGTGGATCTCAATGAAATCTCATAGGTCTCGGAATCACCTTTCCAACGGTCTAGACCGTGCACGAATCAACCTCACGATTCGCACGAACGTGACTTTTTTACTCTTAGACTTGATCTAGAGCCCACCAGGTGCTTTTAAGACCCGTTTGACTTCGGTAAACTCCACAACTTAAGCGAAGCTCAGTGAAATCTCATAAGGCTATGAATCCCCTTTCCAACGGTCCATAGCGTGCATGAATCGACCTCACGGTTCGCACGAATGTGCCTTTTTACTTCAAGAACAGATCTAGAGTCCACCAGACACCTTCAAGTCCCCTTTGAATTTGGCCAACTCTCCAACCTAAGTAAAGATCAATGAAATCTCATAGGTCTCTGAATCCCATTTTAAATCCATACCATGTGAGAATCGGCCTCACGGTTCACATGAACATGAATTTTTACTCTGAGACATGATCTAGAGGCCACCGGGCACTTCCAAGCCCCATTTGACTTTAGTCAATTATCCAAACTGAGTGAATCTCAATGAAACTTCATAGTGATCTGAATTCCCTTTCCAATGGTCCATACCGTGCGTGAATCAGCATCACGGTTCGCACGAACGTGCCTTTTTACTCTGAGAACTAAACTACAGGCCACCAGGCACTTTCGGGCCTCCTTTGACTTTGGTAAACCATCCAAGTTGAGAAAATCTCAATTAAATCTCTTAAGGCTTTGAACCCTTTTTCCAACGGTCCATACCATGCATGAATCAACCTCACAGTTCACACGAATGACCATTTAGAGACCACCGAATACTTCGAAGCCCCATTTGACTTCGGTCAGCTCTTGAACCCTAGAGTGGATCAATGGATTCTTATAGGGCTCTGAATACCCTTTCCAACGGTCCCGGTTATGTGCAATTCGGACTTATGTTTTGCATTATATGCCCATTTTTTGACAAAGTCAATTTCGGAGGCACCCCAGTTTGACACCCCGCCTAATAAAATACTGGGCGATCAATCCTGTACCAAATTAAAATAGGAGTCTCATATGGTTAATTCTTAGCATCAGTGTCGAAAACAATTTAATTACTAATAACCTATTAGTCTGGCATCAAAATTTTATTTAACTAATCTATTTAACCAAACCATTCAATTAAAACATTCACACAGTTTATACATACATATATATATATATATATATATATATATATAATTGAAATGAAATAAAATAACAGAAAACTTAGCTCAACATAATACAACCAAATCGAAAGCCGCGCGAAAAGGCGGTAAAAGAATAAATAAGTGCAATTGGGATGTCAGCCCGAATGTTACTAAAATGCTTCATATCTAGATCGTAAGAATAGAAGCGTCTAAAAATAAATCTGCATGCATCCACAGCTGCTGCAGCAACGCCTGACTCGAAAGGATCATCATCCAGGCATCCCTGTGTCTGGACACCTATATATATATAATATACATAGCAAGAGAGGGAAAATAGAGAAAACAGATCAGAGCCCGAGTTTTGAAAATGTTTAGCAAGTGCATAAATGCCATATTTAAAAAATATGAATTTATCTCATACTTAAATCGGTATCGCACTCCCATGAGATACCCATCACCCCTCTTCTAATAGTGCACACCTATCGCATACCTAGTTATGATACCCTGCCTAACTAATCCGTTTCACCCAATCTCTAAAAAGATCCATATAAACCCGAGTAGTAAGGGCTAAACTTCTCTCTATTCCCAACACTATTCTACGTTCGTGCATGGGGTGTCTCGCAAAGCGAAATCCAACCAAGGATCCCCCCCGATACACTACTACCTGGCAATGTTAATCGTCGAGATCCATTAGGCCCTCAGCACATAACTTATATATATATATATATATATATATATATAATTCTCACTTTAATATAAAAATCACAATTTAAGTCCGGATAAAATCTCCCGGAATGAGAATAAATCCTTATTCATTTTTCTCTTTACACTAGTTAATGATATATGATATCTTGTCCTCATATATAGGCAATATACAGTACACAACAAGTATAATAACCATCCCACCGAGCTATAACTCGAGGATGCAGTCTCTCAATGCTGTCATCTTCTAGGAAATTACTCAACATACCATCCTGGGTACCAGCGGTTGGACTCCCACATCGACTTGGTAAAAACCAAATCACAACATATGGGAAGCGGTCATAGTTCCTCACCGAAAATGAGAATGAAACATACTCACCACATCTCACCCCTGATAAAAATCACACAATATAAAATGGACGCTATGACCTGGGGACTATACGCTCCCTGCTCCTCAAGCCGGGGGCCTCACCCACATCGCGCAACTTCCCATGATAGCATTAGAGGGGTATGCTTCACATAAATATACCATTTACACACAGATATATATTTATTTCCGTATCATAATATATATACCGTAATCCCATCGTATATATAATCTGCATCACTTCTCAATACCTATGGCTATATTTGGCAAACTCTCATAGCGATAGCCAATAACCCCGAATGTTCCCATTCATAATAGTATCTAAGTATTTACCCACTTAAAATACTAATCATATAAGTATTCTCCCACTTAATATATAACTCGCACATTAATCTCTTCTAAGGATTATAATATAAACCCGAATATACAAATTCGTAATAGTCAAATAAGTATACTGTCGACTTATTGTAATCCCATAGGTATCGTATCACCTATAATAATAGTCATCAACCGACACCGGATAGGCACTCAAACATATCTAGCCCTATCCTTAATTCCATCCTACTCACCTCGAAGGATTTACTCAACCTCAATTCCATCGTCTAGGAGTCCTAATATTACATCTATAATCCCGTATAATAATTTCCAAAACCATAGTTTAAATTTCCCTAAACTTAAAGGAGAAATCCTCAAAAATCTGCCAGAACTGAATCGATTCGGCCTGCCCGAATAGATTCGATGGCCACCGAATCGATTCGGTCTGTCTGAATCGATTCGAAAAGGTTCAAATTTCTAATTGTCTCATATCGAATCGATTCGGCCTGTCCGAATCGATTCGTCTGGTTCAAATCCGAAAATCTGCTAATGTTTTCTAACTTCTCCAAAACCCAAATATCATCCTAATCTCCATTTGAATTATAACTCGAATTTATTTCTTCGAACCCAAAGTTTTTTTTATATCTCCTTAAGTCCTTTAGAGGTCCTAAAACTCTATTTGGGAACCCCTAATATTTATCTCCAAATAATTCTAGCCTGAAATTCTGACTAACGATTTCAATCTTGGACCCCCTTTAGTAGAAAAATATTACTAATTGAAAAAAAAAAAGAAAAATACGCGGTCGGCGCCCACTCGACCATAATGAAAAGATATACAAATTTTATATTTTGTCCAAGAGCCGAATCGATTCGTTTCCTAGCCGAATCGATTCGAAAAGGACGGAGTTACTATTCACCTTCTTCTCCAAAAATCCCAAACCTCCATTAATACACCTCCAAGATTTTTATCTTCTCTGCCATCATCATCCAACCTCAAACAACCATATATACACACATAAAAAGGGTTCTAAACATCCTATAACCCATAATCAACAATCGATTTAAATAAATTCCTAAGTTTCTCAAATTGTATATTATCCGGGGTTTATCCGTTAAACTTCCGAAAACCCGATTTTTTCACGAAAATCCATCGCGAAATTTTTATAGTTATTCACTACCAACTATAATACGATATTTATGCTAAAAAGGAATAAATAAAGTAAACACTTGCCTCGTGGATAAAATCCGATGACCTCGAGTCGAATCCCGCGGAGTTAGGCCAGAAATCTCCTTTTCTTCTTCCTCTCTCCTCCTATTTCTTTTCTCTCTTCTCTTTATCTCTCTTAGGGATGATTTGTGAGATAAATAAGGGTTATAAGGGTTTATAAAGCTTATCCTTTACTATACCCAAAATTGACTCGCATACTCAAATGCGAGTCCCTACTAGTCCAAAAATCCCTAGAACCTAAACACTACTCCCAGATACTCTATTCTGACTATCTGGGCCATTCTGAAACCAACCGCGCACTCTAAATCTCCATTCGAGTCACTTAAAAAAAATTCACTAATTAAACCCAACACATCTTAATATGGATTTTCCCATTGAAACATTATTCACAAGAATTCCTCAAATTTCCAAATTACACCCACTTATGTAATTTAAATATCCATAAAAGTACGGGGTATTACATTCTCCCCCCTTACGATGGAATTTCATCCCCAAAATTCGGATATGACCAGTACTACCAGCCTAGGATCGCTAATCACACTACATCATAGTGCACAAAAGTTGAATGGTATTAACGCAAATGGTACCTTACCATATACCCGTTCTCGCTACCCACCTATCTTAATGCTTATACTCTAATGCACTAGATTAACCATAAGCTTAACTAAGTCTCTACATGTTAACACAGTACTTCGGTTGTAAGATCAATTAGAACGACAACATATCGCACCTAGTGCTTCTATAATCGCATCTAACAAAAATGAGCCTATAATCGCCGCTCTAACTTATTGATCCCATCGGAGATACGCTACTCTAGGCGTCCACTCGTCTACATTAGGAAATCTAATTTCCCTCAAAAAGGAAACTACCCTAGCGCTCGACTACTCCCGTCAGTATTCTCACTTATCTTTGGTGTGCTAACTCTTATTGCACAAATATAATTAGATCATTGCGTACCTCCTACGACGTTCCATCCAACCCATTCCAAATCCATTTATAACTGCCTCATAGCATAATCGCCAGTTTTATATACTATGTCCCTTCTATTTCGAACGGTATATAAAATCAACTTACCAAGGTGCCCATACACCTTTTAACCTGTGCCTATCTGCACAACCATTGTAAACCTCCGACACATAACACTCTCTCCAAATAATGGGCATCATTTCCTCAACCTAGTATTAACACATGGGTTCTCCTAACCCGAAAAATTCAAAATTTAATTCTTCCTATACCTAGAAATTCGATCCTTCTCAAGGTTAACCCACCAATCCTTTTGTGGTTAACTCCCAAAAATCTTCCTATATCAATGCCACTAGTCTTATTGGCCTTACTTCCTAATAACCCTACGATCAAAGTGTTTCCAACACACATAAAATTAGTACTATCCTAACTAAATCCCTAGTGCCTAAGACTGCTCTCAACTTTTGACATTTGCTCGATTTCATGCATGGGACGTCTCGCAAAGCAAAATCCAAACAAGTAACCCTCCCGTTACACTAGTCCCTTACATCGTCAATCATCGAGATATAATGGTCTAAGGCACACCATTGGTACGTTCTAAATCCTACCTCGCTAGCCTACTTACATACTTCTACCACTATGTCCTTCCATCTTGGAAAAATGGAAAGTCTAACTAATCGGGGCGCCTACTCTCTGCAAAAGTGTTAGGAATATCATACCCAAAACATACTACCTCCAAAATTTTCCTTTTCATCAACGCTTGGCTACAAGACTTGGATCAATTTTCTTCACCTCGCCTCACCCACATACTGGCGGTGAGAGAAACATTTCCAGTGCTTTTCCACAGCACATCTACTTTTTATTAGCACCTAGTCATCCCATGGATCTCGACTAATTTTATTAAAACCAAAATCCTAGCATACAACAACATCTCTCCATCCCAGCGTCATTAAGGTTCGTGCGTGGAGTGTCTCATGAAGAGAAATCCAAACAAGGAACCCCTCTGATACACTACTACTTAACTTTGTCGATCGTGGAGATATGTCAGCATAAAACATGAAAAATTATATATAAATCCTTCATATCCCCATGCACTTAAATCATGCTAGTGATACATCTACTCACCCAAGCTCTATCTAGACATATAACAAAGGCGAGCTCAACCTATATCCAGGTGAGATATCGTAACAACCCATTCCACCCTGGAACCGCAGATACGATATTCTTGCAATCATTAGCCTGCTATCGCTCTAATAATACGATGATATTACTTTTATAATAGTACCACACTCGTATATCATATGCAAAACTAGTAATACAAACCAGATACAAATCCATAATATCAACACCCATTTCCATAACGAATGAAGAAAAATAGGACCCCACTACCGTGGAAAAACATATAGACATACACTATATAATGTTACCGATACTACTAGTAAACTCGAATCACACACGAATCTAGGACTAATAAAATATTGTGACTTAATCTTGCCACACAAAGTATACCTCCTTTAACCGAGGTGAAACTCGTAATAACATTCTTGCCAATTACCCTCGCTACTCCAAATGGTTCCCGGACATGGTAAACTTTCCCTAACGAAACCAAAACTACTTTAATCCATACTCCATCTAATCACTCTCCTCTTGTCCTTTAACTCCTACTAGATAAGGATTAAAAATGTGGTTCTACACTCCATATTACAACATTCTCCATCTTTGTCCACCCTTATCATGTTAAGGTTATCAGTATCTTGGACTCTACAGCCACGATCCTAATAATCGCCTTCATAGTCCCCTTAACTTCGTCGTCAAAAGGAAACTTCACCACAGGCCTCAACAACCATGTTTCAATGAATTCCCCGGGTGGATGTACACCAATGAGGTTCCACGAACACAACTTCTCCATAAGTATTAACAACACTTACTATTGATCCTATCGTTCCACTGAAAGACTCTCTCTTCATTATACCTACCTTAAATCAATACAAAGTTCACTTATCCATATAACTTTTTATCCACTGTCGGCCTCTGATCGATCCTTATGTGAATAATTCAAAACTACATTTTGTTCATTTTTGATAATCCCAAGGAACTTGTGGTTAAAACCATCCATAAGATCCCTCTATGAGTAAAACATCCCACTTTCCCGAATATGGTGACCACCGTTCCCACCATTTCAATATTTCTCCCACGAGTGAAAAATTTCCCTAAAATTTTCACATCTGGGAATTTCCAAGCCCTTCTTTAAGCCAAAGCTTCTGAGCCCAATACTTCCACTGACTACAGCTACAATACATGCGTATAACTTACATTCGGCGTATGGTCCTTATCAAAGACCTTTCGCACCTTTTTTCCAATTTAACTTCCTTGGGTAATTCAACTTTAGCACCACTCTCTACTACAGCGGTACTTGAATACTTAAACTACTATACTTTAGTAGTTGTTTCAGTAATCCATAAAAATTCACAAAGGCAGTGGCCTCGATTACAGCCCTCATTTAGAACTTCAACTTACAACTCCTACTAAGCCCCGCCCCCTGCAACCCTCGCAACTTCCTTCCTTAGTCTCCCTTCATCGATCATCACATGAGTCTCGAATGAGTGCGCAAAATATTTATTATAATCTTACATGCGGGAAGGAGAATAAAATCTCACAAGAGGAATCAACAATCCTAATCATAAGGCTCTATATCAAATCAAAAGCAACGCTAAAAGCTTAGTACGTCCGCACAGATTCCTAAGGACACTAGAACCTGATGCTTTGATACCATCTGTGACACCTCGCCTAATAAAATATCGGGCGATCGATCCTATACCAAATTAAAACAGGAGTCTCATATGGTTCATTCTTAGCATCACTATCGAAAATCAATTTAATTACTAATAACCTATTAGGATGGCGTCAAAATTTTATTTAACTAATCTATTTAACCAAATAATTCAACTAAAATATTCACACAGTTTATATGTATAAAACTGAAATGAAATAAAATAACCGAACACTCGGGTCAACATAATACAACCAAATTGAATGCCGCGTGAAAAGGCAGTAAAAGAATAAATAAGTTCAAATGGGATTTTGGCCAGAATGTTACTACAATGCTTCCAATCTAGATCACAAGACTAGAAGCATCTAAAAATAAACTTGCATACATTCACAGCTACTGCAGCAACGTCTTACTTGAAAGGATCATCATCTAGGCGTCACTGTGTCTAGACACCTATACATATAATATATAGCAAGAGAGGGAAAATAAAGAAAATGGGTCAGAGCCCAAGTTTTGAAAATGTTTAGCAAGTGGATAAATGCCATATTTAAAAAATATGAATTTATCTCATATTTAAATCGGTATCGCACTCCCATGAGATACCCCTCACCCTTTTTCTAATAGTGCACATCTATCACATACCTAGTTAAGCTACCCTGACTAACGAAAAAGTTTCACACAATTTCTAAAATGATCCCTCTAAACCCGAGTACTAAGGGCTAAACTTCTCCCCATTCCCAATACTGCGCTACGTTCATGCATGGGGTGTCTCGCGAAGCGAAATCCAAATAAGGAACCCCCCCCCCCCCCCCCCAATACACTACTACCTGACAATGTTGATCATCCAGATACATTAGGCACTCAGCACATAACGTATATATAAACTCATATATATATATATATATATATATATATATATATATATGTATATATATATATATATATATATATATGTATATATATATATATATATATATATATGTATATATATATATATATATATATATATGTATATATATATATATATATATATATATATATATGTATATATATATATATATATATATAGATAGATAGATAGATAGATAGATAGATAGATACATATAATTCTCACTTTAATATACAAATCACAATTTAAGTCCGGATAAAATCTCCTGGAATGAGAATAAATCCTTATTCATTTTTCTCTTTACACTAGTTAAAGATATACGATATCTTGTCCTTATATACATATATATGTATTTTCGTATCATAATATATATATCATTATCCCATCGTATATATAATCTATATCACTTCTCAATACATATGGCTATAATTGCCAAACTCTCATAGCGATAGCTAATAACCCCAAATGTTCCCATTTGTAATAGTATCTAAGTATTTACCCACTTAAAATACTAATCATATAAGTATTCTCCCACTTAATATATAACTCGCACCTTAATCACTTCTAAGGATTATAATATAAATGTGAATATACAAATTCGTACTAGTCAAATAAGTATACTATCGACTTATTTTAATCCCATAGGTATCGCATCACCTATAATAATAGTCGTCAACCGACACTGGATAGGCACTCAAACATCTCTAGCCCTATCCTTAATTCCATCCTACTCACCTCGTAGTATTTACTCACCCTCAATTCCATCGTCTAGGAGTCCTAATATCAAATCTAGAATCCCGTAAAATAATCTCCAAAACCATAGTTTAAATTTCCCTAAACATAAGGGAGAAAACCTCAAAAATCTGCCAGAACCGATTCGGCCTGCCCGAATCGATTCGCTGGCCACCAAATCGATTCGGCCTGTCCAAATCAATTCGAAAACATTCAAATTTCGAACTATCTCATACCGAATCAATTCGGCTTATCCGAATCGATTCAGCTGGTTCAAATCCGAAAATCTTCTAAGGTTTTCTAACTTCTCCAAAACCCAAATATCATCCTAATATCCATTTGAATTATAACTCGGATTTATTTCTACGAACCTAAAGTTTTTTTTATATCTCCTTAAGTCCTTTAGAGTACCTAATACTCTATTTCGGAACCCTTAATATTTATCTCCAAATAATTCTAGCCTGAAATTCTGACTAACGATTTCGATCTCGGACCCCCTTTAGTAGAAAAATACTACTAATTCAAAAAAAATAAGAAAAATACGCAGTTGGCTCCCACTCGACCGTAACGAAAAGATCTACAAATTTATATTTTGACCAAGAGACGAATCGATTCGTTTCCTAGCCGAATCGATTAAAAAAGGACGGAGTTACTATTCACCTTCTTCTCCAAAAATTCCAAACCTCCATTAATACACCTCCAAGCTTTTTATCTTCTCTTCCATCATCATCCAACCTCAAAAAACCATATATACACACATAAAAAGGGTTCTAAACATCCTAGAACCCATAACCAACAATTGATTTAAATAAATTCCTAAGTTTCTCAAATTGTATATTATCTGGGGTTTATCCGTTAAACTTCCAAAATACCTGATTTTTTCACGAAAATCCATCGTGAAATTTTTATAGTTATTCACTACCAACTATAATACAATATTTATGCTAAAAAGGAATAAATAAAGTAAACACTTGCCTCGTGGATAAAATTCGATGACCTTGAGTCGAATCCCAAGGAGTTTGGCCGAAAATCTCCTTTTCTTCTTGCCCTCCTCCTTCCTCTCTTCTCCTATTTCTTTTCTCTCTCTTAGGGATGATTTGTGAGATAAATAAGGGTTTATAAATCTTATCCCTTATTATACCCAAAATTGACTCGTATACTCAAATGCACCTACTAGTCCAAAAATCCCCGGAACCTAAACACTATTCCCGGAGACTCTTTTCGGACTATTTGGACCGTTATGAAACCAACTGCGCACTTGAAATATCCATCCGAGTCACTTAACTAAAATTCACTAATTAAACCCAACACATCTCAATACGGGTTTTCCCATTAAAACATTATTCACAAGAATTCCTCAAATTTCCAAATTACACCCACTTATGTAATTTAAATATTCATAAAAGTACGGGTATTACAGCCAGACCCCCCGCCTATCGGTAGGGTGCATTTTCCCTTGCCAGCAAGACAGAGACTATGCTAATAGGGCGACCTGAGTCCCAGTCTATCAGTCCCCCCCTTGAACCCTAATTTGGTACTAAAGGAGGGCATGAACTCATTTCCTAGAGACCCCATTTTCAATAATAAAAAAATTCTCTCGAAATAAGTGCGCCATCATTCCAAAAATATCCAAATTTTCAACATTCCATTCATCTCCCCTACATCAATTTCATACCACCTTTGGTCACTTTCCTCACCCTTACTTCACACTATTCCACCACCATAAAATCAACCTACTCTCTTCCAAAAATCAGTAGCAAAGTCTTCTAGGAGGTTTATTCGTACTCTTTTCTAATTTATCTATTTAGTATTTTTACTCACTTTATTTCCATTTTTGATATCTTTTAGGCTTTATCCATCACCTCATATTAACTAATATCTTTTTTTATTATTAGTATTCACACAATATATTTTCATAAAATCCAAAAGATAAAAAAAGGGATTACTTGTAAACTCCAAAAATAAGATTTCCTCACTTTTTCACACTTTTACACTTGAGCACACTTTCTTCAAATATAATTAAAGAAGAGTCTTAAATTTGGATTTATGGGTTAAACCCCACCCTTATGACATATCAGGCTATGTGGACTTTGATGCCATTTGGGCTACATAGGCGTTCCGAGTCAATCATGGGACTCGAGTCCCATTTTATTACTTTACACTTCCTCATATTTATTAATTTTTGTGAGTCATGAACTCCTAGATATTTGTGTTCCTCTCGATATACACATTCAATTATCTATAGTGACTTGTGCTTCGATGGGCACTCATATTATATTTGTTTTTATATTTTTATTTTTGATACACTCCTCAGGATAATTCCGCTCCGCCTTTCCCATGACCTGAGTTGAATGATTTCTTTCTCTCTCTATTCACATCCACACATGTACACACATATCACACTTTAGAGAAAAATGAGAATATTATCATAGCCCGTGATAAAGGGAGGGATGGGTTCCTAACACCTTCCCATTATGTAACTTTGTCCCTGAACCTTTGATTCATTTGGTTTCATATGCATCAGTATGTCCTTGGTGCAGTTATCTCGGGCTGACTATATTTCTTTTATCTGTTTTGAGTAAAATTGGTTGGCAACTCCATTTATTAAATTTTAACCTCTTTTGATGATGATTGATTTATATCCGAGGCAGTCTGGAAAGATATCAGCGCGAGTGGCGGAAAGAGGACTCACATATCCTCAAATCACTCACACGCATGGGAGAGAGGGACTTCTCAAATTTTCCCTCCCGTCTTAATTTCAGGGCCGTCCTGCGCCGAAGGAACACCCTTTGCTTACTTGTATATATTCACCATGTTCACTTAACATACTCACACTTGTATATAGTCTCACTCTTACTCACATGTTTCATACTTGTAGATTATCTATGCTTAACTTCACTAGCACACATCCTCACTTTTTTCTCACTTGTATATATCTTCATGCTCACTTACACATGTTTCACACACCACTTGTAGATTATCCATGCTTCATCTCACTAGCACATACTTCCACATGTTTCTTACTTGTATATATTCACATGCTTTTTTCACAAATACTATTCACATATCGTTCTCTCACTTTGCACATATGTCTTACTCACTTGTATATTCACATGCCTCACACTTTGTATCTATCACCATGCTTTATATAATCTATATGTTCCACGTATATACTTGCTAGTGTTATTATCCATAATGATCCCTTTTACCTTATATTACTTATATACTTTCCCTCACAGTGGTAGTATTTCTTTATTTAGCATACATAAAACTATCCATAAGATACTAATTAAGACTCATGCATTCTTGCACATTACATCACCAGAGCATGACAAAATTGACAAAAATTTTGTCTCATATTAGGGGGCTCACTTTGTGATGGGTCGCGATCTTGAGGGGCACGATTAACCTAAGCGATATGATTCCCACCTTCCATTGGACTCGTACCTTTGACGTATATCGAACTGTTCCCTCGCATCATATTGCTTAACCGAACTCACGATGGGAGGTATATAGTAGGGAACTCGTTCATGTACATCGAGTATATCGAATTCCTATCACATGTACGGTCCCCACAAGTATATCATGTGACAATTCACGTGCACTCAGGTATATTAAATGTCTTGTCAACACGTACCGATGAATGATTACCCTTATAGGCAATAGGTATATCATAAAAGTTAAGCCAAAGGGGGAAACCCTTCCACTAACCCACCAAATGCATCAACCTTATGTATACGTCTACCCTAGGACACTCATACATAGTTTGCTGGTTATAATGTGAAACTCTATCAAAATTTCAGGTCGCCTTACCGCCCTAATTTTGGCGTTATTTCGCCTATTTTTAAAATAGGACCCTATCCATGAGTCTGAAAATAAGTAAAACTGTGTCTTACATCCTGTACCCCATTTTTTCCCCAAGCTCGGGTCCTGTCTAACCATTTTCTTGGGTAATATAAGTGGAACCTAATAATAGTAAACATGTTGAGGATTCCCCCTTTTCCCTATTTTAAAAAACCAAAAATAATGTTATATCCTGCCTATTCTGATAACGGATGATCAATCCTTTATTAAAATAAAACTGGAATTTCATCTGGTTCATTCTTAGCATCACTATAGAAAACATTTTAATAACTAATGCCCTATTAGGCCTCGTGTCAAATTTTAAAACTTATTAACTTGATTACACAAAATTCCCATTCACATAACCAACCATGCAAAAAATAAAACTCACACTCACTGGTATAAAATTAATTAACTGATAACTCTAGGTAAAAATCACAATACAATCGTAAATGTAACTGGAGGCGGTCATAGTCTTAAGCCAGTGGGTCATAACCATACCATATTACCTCACTTGGGCTCTAACCGCACATAGAATGGGCATGCCTATGACCCTAGGGACCGATACTACACCTGCTGGGATTCGCTATAAGAGATCTCCCACGGTGCGCAACGTCCACCGATTGCATCCCACTAGAGTGGTATGTTTCACACACACACACACACACACACACACACACACACACACACACACACACACACACACATATATATATATATATATATATATATATATATATATATATATATATGTCTCTATACCCGTATATCTATGAAATAAAATCGGCTAACCGTGTATGTCATTTGTAGCACTAGCCTAACTTTATTAAGTTTTAATCTGACTCCTAAGTTCATAAGTAGTCACTTACTTATTTACATATCACGGTTATAATTCATTTTGTAAACTAAGCCTATCTTAATCCATCCCGTATCCCAATTCCATATGAAATTCCCATTAAAATCCATTAACATATTTTCGAGTGTCTTTCATCCTAAACACTCCTAAATCCATACCTCGATTTTATTCCCAGTAACCTTAAGGTAATATTATATTCTGAAAATACCAAAAGTCCTAAACACCCTCTACAGACCTTCCAATTTAACCTGGATCCCAACCGAATCAATAAAACATCACAATAACCAATCCCCACTAGAAAGGGAAGCCGAACCGATTCGGCTATGGGGGCGAACTAGTTCGTCCCTAGGAATAGACCAGGATCGGCTGCCATTTTTAGTATGAACTTCCACCCAATTTCACAACTAATATGATTCCAAAAATCCATCCCAACACAATTTAATCCTACCCTATCAATACCCACCATAAGGGCATATGTTTTATTGATTCAATTCATCAAATATCAATCCCAATCATGGGGTTTAATATCAAATTAATTTAAATTAATCCTCCTTTTAATTCAATATTTATCACCTAAATTTTCAGAATTTTAATTCAAGAACATCTCTGTAATTAAATAAGTTTCAGAATTCTTTATCAAGAATCTATCTATTTTATAGGATGTATTTCACCAATTTCATATGGAATAATCATCAATCATTATCCATAATATCCTTTTTCCAAACCCATTTTGATAGGTAAATCCCGCCCAAAAGTTCATTTTAATTTTTCACCAATCATGATATGAACTAAAGCATAACATATAATATCAAAGCAAGTTAAACACTTGACTCTAATTATAGAAATCTAATATTCTCCTTAAGATCCTCAACCTGCAATGATCAAAGTCCCAAAATTGTTTAATCTCCTCCTGGCATGGTGTTCTTGAATTATCCATCTCTACTTGCCTCTATCTCAAGCTAAAAGGATTTAGAATGATATATGGTTGCATGCCTTCTCTAAAACCATTTTATCTTCCATTAATACCGAAATTAGGTTAAATAATAACATTAAAATGACTTGAATACCCCCATACGGATCCCGTATAGCTTACAAAGTCCCGGGAACTAGACTACAATCCCCCGGGTACCTGATTTTTACTATCTCGACCCATCACGGATCATCTACTCACTCGAAATCACCATCCGAGTCACATATCATCAATTTACCATTTTATTCCTAATAGACCCCACACGTGCATCCTGAATAAGATCATATCAACCCGTCACTTTTACCCACATATGACATAATATAAAACAATAAAATTTCATTTACTTAACACACAAGTAAATATAGTAACACATAAACATTAATCCTATATTCTCTAATTAATATTTATTCAATTCACTTTATTTCTCAAATTAATTAAATTACGAGTACACGTGTAATTTAAATATTTCAAAAAATACGTGGTGTTACACACTTCCCCCAGTACGAAGAAATCTCGTCCCCGAAATTAGGATTTTGCCTAAACTAAAACCTTTGGATCCTTACTCACACGGAATACTTACGTGACCAAATTAAACTCATGATAATATTATGGTACCTTCACTATACATCCACTAGTGGTACCCTCCTGAATAAAGGCCAATTCACTACGGCCCCAGCCCAACGACAAGTGTGTTTAAATAATTTTATACAGATATACTCCATCATTTCTTAAGGTCTCACCTTGATGAAGGAACCCAAAAATATTGTGAACTTGCTAAAAATGTTTGAATAAGACGAGCCTATACACCACTGGCTCTATCATCTCAATATTATGGAAAGGCCCTACTTCCCTAGGTGATAACTTTCCTTCTTGTTAAACCACATAACTCCTTTCATGGGAGACACCCATAACAACACCTGACCACTCATGTCAGACCTGAAAAACTATGGTTCTCAATGATGTAACTCTTATGACATTTTTGAACTACAAAAAATAATTTATGATTAACCCAATCCTCGTTGATGGACTCTTAATCATGTTCAAACTGAGATGCTTGTTGTCCCCCACCTCTAACGAACCAGAGGAAGGACGACAAGGTCTCCCACACAAAGCCTCAAAAAGGAATATTTCCAATGATAAACTGGTACGAGTTATTACATGAAACTTTACCAACGGTAATTACTCCTTTCAATTATCGAAAAATCCAGAATACGCATCCCTCACATTCTCCAACATTTTAGTCACCTCTCTCGTCTACTCCTCGGTATACGAGTAACACATCTTGATCAAAATACAACTTCATCCTCATTGCCTCATGATAATCCCTATCAGATGTGGGACTTAAGGATATCATCATGATCCATAACAATGTTGAGCGTCACCTTGTGTCAGTTAATTCCCTCTATTCAATGAAATATTGTGCATACTGCCCGATAATGTAACTCAACCAAATTAATAATAATTGCTCCATCTCGATCAAACCAATTACATAAACTCAATCTAGACCTTTTTGTAATGTAGGTAGCCCAGTACAGAACTAAATCAATCCGCCTATTCATTTTTTCCTTAGAATTCCCAAATATTATGAAATTCCGATTGATCACCTCTAACCAACCATTTTCCCCTCTACGAATGGTGCACCTGGAAACAACTAAGATATTCCTCTCTCTCTATACCGATCCACATTCTATATATCCCACGTCATGTGGTACATCTTACTCCCCTTCTTAAGTAAGTCAAATACCATGACCTATGAGTTTACCCTAATACTGTGCACTTCATGAGTCCTTTTTGCTTGGTAGAATCAACATCATATTTATGCGCAAGCGTCCCTTAGAATTTAACTGAGTATGACTCCATGATACTTCCCCAAAACTTTTGGATCCTCCCTTGGCAAGATATATCCTTCATCTGTGTCTCTACAATCTTTCAACCCCTCTCGAGTGTGATAGTTCTCCCTACTGTATATATATTAGGACCATCTTCTTTCTCAAACGAAGTTCAGTCCATCTTACTTTTCCAATTTTGCTTCTACTTGCCTCACGAGAATACTGTTCAAGACATTTATTACCATGTCCCCTTATCCCGAATGATTTTAAAATTCAAATTAACTAGGGTGCCCATAGACCCTATATCCCGTGCATATCTTCACAAACGTTACGGATGTAACATATTTAACTCAAACTTGTCCCTGCATAATCATCATGGGTATACAACAAATATATAATCTATTACAATAGTAATTACGACTTAATTGTTATCGATATTGCCCCACCTATCAACTAGTGGTGCAAAATTTCCCCAATGCTTCCTACACAGCACTACCCGACTCTGCTGGACTCATATAGTATAATAACTCTCAGCTCAATGTATTTTATCCCGACATACATTAATTAACATTAAAAACTGATGCCCTAGCATCCAATAATTTCTCCTAACAAGGAACTCCCCCGATCCACTATTATGTAGGATCGCCGGTCATCGAGATCCTTTGGCCCAAGACACATAACTGGGACATTCAAAATCTTATCCCATGATGTATAAGTCTAATTCTTTCCTCCCACGTCTCTGAAGGAGTCATACCATACGATGATCATACTATCACTAAGTACCCAGTGCCAAATCAATAACGAGCTCAATCTCTTCGCTCGGTGATAAACCCGATATCCCCTGAATCACATCCGTAAAGTTCCTAGGCACCGGGATCGAATATAAGGAGACAACTATTCTCTCAAAACTCTCCTATACCTTATAATATCTATACACGGTATCGACACTCTTTCAAGTGAGACATCGTAAAAATAACACATCCTTCCCCGGAACAACAAATAAGATAGCCTTACGGTAACAATCCAGCATCACTCAAACCATCACTAACCAGTCCATACCAAGATAACAACATACTCACATATCACATCTCTAAAAAAATGAGTAGATGTAAAAAAAATATATCCTCCTAGTGTCCACACCTGCTCCCCTACAGATGGAACCAAAGAGATCCCCACTACCCAACAGTAATTATATACACACAGTAGTAATAATAACGATACATCCACTAAACCCATTTCATGCGCGAATCTAGTGCTAACAAAATACTGTGATGCACTTGTGTTACGTAAGACTTACCCCATTTACCCATGGATAAAACTCATATTTTCAATTGGCAATAACACTGGCTATTCAAGTGGTCCCTGGACATAATACTCACGTCTCCACTGAACCAAAACTGTGGTAATGGATTCCCTCGATGGGATCTGAATCGTGTCCCCTAAATTACTCTGAATAAGATCGATGCATGTGGTCCTGCTCTCCACACATAGACACCTCCCCATGTAGTCTCCCTGTCTCTGTCCCTACTGACAATGATGGAGTTCCCTACTCTCGACTCTGTTATCCTCAGCCCTGAAGGCTACCCCTGCCATTCCATTGGCTCCGTTCACCCCATGAAACACGCTGATGGCCCTAATGACCCTGTCTAAATCCACCATCACTCAGTCAGAATTCTCCTAATCTAAATCATTTACATGAGTCCCCCGATTAGGTACCCCTCTATAGTTCCCCATTAGCACCGATACACCTAATCTTATTCTACTAGCTAAACTTTCTCACTCTCTTGGCTTCCTTTACACGGATGCGATGATATTGACATTGTAATATTACGATATTGATGACATCAACATAAGTCATCCAAGATGGATTTCCCCATAAGTGTTGGCGACTCCTACCCATGAGTCCGTCATCACACTATGTACTCTTTTCTCCCTCGTATCCACCTCGTGGAGTAGAAATTTCTCTAAATAAGTAAATTCTTCCTCATACTCGGCCGCAATTCGTCCCTCTTGTGCTAAGTCTAAAAATATCTTTTGCATATCTTTCTGAACAACAGATGGAAAGAACTTGCAGTCGAATTGCACCCAGAATTCCCCTATAGTCAAAATATATCTCTCCTCAGACATGGTGGCTAACTCCTACCACAACAATTACGCTCAAATGAGCTTAAAGGTACCAAAATTTATTTTTAAGTGTCGATGTGCTCCACTCTACATAAATGTCTTTGGATGTTCTTCTTTCATTAGCTATCTATTACCACGTCCTTAATCCTAAAAATTTAGTGGATGGACCTTCTGAGAGGCCCCTTTGTCTCTCTCCCATACTGACCGCACTGGATGAGTCTGAGTTGGCACCACCATCTATTGTGGCAATGCATAGAGTTATTGTTACTCCCTAATGGTCATCTCATCATTAACTGCCTTAGCAACAATAGTGGCGACCCCTACTGAGGTCACCGTCCCCTGAATAGTCTGTGACTCCGAACCTCTCCTTTACTCCTGCATTACTTCTAACGTCCCTCGCTGGTCATCCTATACAATTTGGCATACGAAACTAAACTGGACTCGTATAAGATTCACTTCGATTATACATAATAGTAGGAAAACGTAAATCGCAATATGAATCACTAGTCCTAAGCATAGGGTCCTACATCAAAGAAAAGCAACGCTAAAAACGTAGTAAGTTCGCACAGATCTTAAGGACACCAAAATCTAATGCTCTGATACCATCTATGACACCTCGCTGAATCTAATAACTGGCGATTAATCCTTTATTAAAATAAAATAGGAATCTCATCTGTTTCATTCTTAGCATCATTGTCGAAAATATTTTAATTACTAATACCCTATTAGGCCCAGTGTCAAATTTTAAAACTTATTAACTTGCTTACACAAAATTCCCATTCACATAACCAACCATGCAAAAAATAAAACTCACACTCACTGGTATAAATTAATTAACAGATAACTCCCGATAAAAATCACAATATAAAATCCCACTAACTGAAATGAAAACATCTGAATAAAATAAATACCACCTAACTGGGTGACATGCCCGGAATAACTCTAAAGTATATATTATCTAGATCTCAAGGATATAAGCATCTAATTAATCCCTACAGGCATCCACAACTGTTGCAGCATCGTCTGACTAGAATGATGGTTAAGCCAGGCGTCCCTGTGGATGAGCACCTAAATTTTTTTAAAATATTTTGATACGGGTTAGAGCCCAAAACCTTTTGAAAATATTTTGCAAGTGTTTAAAATTCATTAATGAATATGCATTGTAATATTTTATATTTAAACTGGTGTCGTATTCCCATGATATACCCCTCACCCCTCATCTATAGTCCACAACTGAAGCATGCATTTTAAATACCATAGTTACGCCACCCAACCTAATTAGTCTCAACAATAACCTTAATTCCATACGCTACCCTGTATCACGCATATACTTTATTTCACTTTAAATTCTCAGTTATCTTCCACATCCGCTTTATAATTCTAATTCTCAACTATAATTTATCAATTCACTTCAAATAACTTTCACTGGTTATTAATTCAATATTCACAGGTTAATGTCTTATGCTCGTCTACATATTTTTCTTCATAATAATATACGTATTTTCATATCACAACAAGTATACATACATATATATCACTCACTATATATGTATAACTATTCCCTCACAGAGTAATAACTCACGGGATGCAAATCTCTAGTATGATATTAGGTTCCAGGGCATACACACATCAATCGGGCCATCGAGTTGGAATCAAACCACCGAATCCAACCATAAATGTAGATGGAGGCGGTCATAGTCTTAAGCCAGTGGGTCATAACCATACCACATTACTTCACTTGGACTCTAAACTCACATAGAATGGGCATACAAAGACTTATGACTATGGGGACGATACTACACCTGCTAGGATTCGCCAAAAGAGACCTCCCATGGTGTGCAACCTCCACCGATTACACCCCACTAGAGTGGTATGTTTCACATATATCAATCACACACACACACACACACACATATATATATATATATATATATATATCACAGTTATAATTTATTCTATACAATAAACGTATCTCAATCCAGCCCCTATCCTAAATCCATTCGAAATTCCCATTAGAATCCATTAATATATTTTTGAGTGTCGTTCATCCTAAACACTCCTAAATCCATACCCCCGTTTTATTCCCACTAACCTCAAGGTAATACTATATTCTAAAAACACCAAAATTCCTAAACACCCTCTACGGACCTTTCAGTTTAACCTGGATCCCAATTGAATCAATAAAACATCACAATAACAAACCCCGACTAAGAAGTGAAGTCGAGCCAGTTCGGCTATGGGAGCGAACCGATTCACCCCTGGAAACACACCAGGATGGGCTACCATTTTTGGTACGAACTTCCTCCCAATTTCATAACCAATGTGATTCCAAAAATTCATTCTAACACATTTAGTCCTACCCTATTAATATATACCATAAGGGTATATGTCATGGGGTTTAATATCATAATAATATGTATTAATCCTTATTTTAATTCAATGTTTATCACCCAAATTTCCAGAATTCTAATTCAAGATCATCTCTATAATTAAATAAATTTCAGAATTCTTTTTCAAGAATTTATCTCTTTTATAGGACTTATTTCACCAATTTTATATGGAATAATCATCAATCACTATCCACAATATCCTTTTTCTAAAACCCATTTTGACAGGTAAATCCCACCCAAAAGTTCATATTAACTTTTCACCAATCATGATATGAATCAAAACATAACATACAATATCAAAGAAAATTAAACACTTTCATCTTGTAGAAATATGATCTTGCTGCTTGAGTCAACCCGTAATGATCCAAGCCCTGAAATTGTTTAATCTCCTCCTAACATGCTGTTCTAGAAATTTCTCTTGAATTCCTCATCTCCTCTTGACTCTCTCTGAAGCTAAGATGATTTAGAATGATATATGATTACCTCCCATATCTAAAACCCTTTTGTCGACCCTTAATCTCGAAATTAGGTTAAATTACAACATTAAAATGACCTGAATACCCCTATATGGGTCCTATATATAGCTTCAAAAGACCCCGAAATCCGATTACAAATCTGAGTACCTAATTCTTACTATCTCGACCCATCCAAGATCATCCGCGCACTTGAAATCACCATTCGAGTGACCTATCAACAATTTACCATCTTATTCCCAACACGACCCCAAATGCACGTCTCGAATAAGATCCTGCAACTCGTAGCTTTTACCCACATACGACGTAATATAAAATAATCCAATTTCATTTACTTATCAGACAACTAAATATAATAACACATAAATATTAATCTAATATTCGCTAATTAATATTTATTCAATTCACTTTATTTCATAAATTAATTAAATTATGAGTACACGTGTAATTTAAATATTCCCCAAAGATATGAGGTGTTACAAATCATTTCCCCTTTTTTATGAAAAAAAACACCAAAAATATTACTTTTTCCCTCAAAATAAACAAAATTATTTTTTGACATGGCTCCCTATTGGCTCCGGTCTTCCGTCAAACCACCTCGAAACTCTATTGCTTCCTCCGCTGCTTCCACTGAGTTTGAGATTTTCCTTCGCAAGTTATTCATGGAGAACGTACACCAGGCTGGGAATGTTCAACTAGATCTGATGCCCATCATAGCCCATCTCAATCCTAAGATTGACAACCTCTAGACTAAAGTTTAAGTGATGCAACGACCTGAGGCTCATGAACCCAAAATCCTCTTTCCCCGGGCAACGGGTCCACTTTCTCCTAAACCAGTTTGGGTCGTAGAAGAGGATCAACATGCCCCACGTTCCCCACCTACAAATGGGTTGCCACAAGCTCATCTACCAATTTCAAATCTTACCGAACCAGGGGCTAATCTGCCTGTACCAGTGGATCCTAAGGATGAAGAATTGAAAAAGGTCAAAGAATACCTTAGGATACTATAAAAAAAATTAACCAAGTCAAGATCTTAGGGAATTTCTTGAACTACACTTACATGTCTCCATATCTTAAAGCCAGACTATCGGAGAAATTCAAGATGCTGGACATTGAGAAGTTCGGAGGCAATAGACCTCCAATTTTGCATTTACGTAGATATCATCGTGCCATGACTATCCTTGGCGTGTTAGAGGAGATAATGGACCAAATGTTTCATCAAACCTTGAAAGAAGGTGCCCTCAAGTGGTTCTTATCCCTCGAGGAATCCAGAATTCGTATTTAGGAGGGCATAGCCAAAGATATCATATCACAGTAAAGTACAATAAGGAATTAAAAGTTACACATAGAGACTTAGATCTACCTAAAAAGAATCAAGGGGAGTGAATCAATAGTTTTATTGGAAGGTGGAGAGAGAAAGATGCTACCATGACCAACAGGCCATTAGAAGAAGAACAAATGAGCATAGTAAAGAAAAAATCTCTACACCATATCCGAGCATCGATGGGTGGTCAATATTACCACCACTTCAGAGCCCTCTGGGAGGTTAGTATAAAGATTGAAGAAGATATTTCTAATCACAAAGAAGAATATAAACCAAAAAGACTGACTAGACAATTTGCGCTGCAGAAGTATGACAATCCGGCCAACACCTCAGTTTTAACAATCAATAACATATCCTAACCTACCACTTCCCATAAACTTGAGAGTCATCATAACCCTTCCAGAAGGGAGTATAATGAACTCCAAACTACCCTATCAAAATTATACCAAGCCCTACTTACCTGAAATCTCATCAAGCCATTAGAACGCCAATCGTTGCCAAATCCCCTTCCCAAAAACTTCATATATGATGCTCAATGTGATTTTTCACTAGAACACAGGACACACTACTGATCAGAATTTCTACCTCACTAATGTGATCCAGAGTCTCATAGCCCGGGGTATCATGGCCCACCAGCAAATCCTAAACCCAACACCACTCATAACCCTCTCACAACCCATGGAACCGGGGTGAACGCTATCCTCCCAAAAGGAAATCCTGAATTTAACCCCTCTACCCAAATCAAGCCTGTCAAAACACCCAATATGCCTATAATATCACCATCAAGGTTTGAACATCATTTATCTTGCATCCCATGATCTTCACCGATCAAGATCTATCGCTCCTCATCCGAGCCTATATTGCCATTTGTACTCGCTGAAAAGGGAGAAGCATGGAATTACTTGCATTTTTAGACCAATTCTAGAAGTTTGGGATGAAATTACCCACATTGATGATTAATGACTGTGAGAGGTTTAGCGATTTATGTATAGAGGCTCAAAAATGGGTAGAGAGTTAGATGAATGGGCTATGCCGGCTGAAGAATTCAACCTAGATGAAATCTTACAAATCATGTCAGATGCGTTCCTTTAGAAAAAGGGATGTATGTTGTGTCTCCGAGTTTCTTACAATCCTAAAGCTCCAGGGCATCTGGTCCCTTCATTCCATCACTTTTTCGCTGAGTGGAAAGACTTGTATGATGAAGCTATGGAAGTTTTTAAGTGTATTAACTACTCTTGGTAGGATAATATCGTCATCGCTGATTGCTGTGATGATTTTGAGAGCTTAAATAATGAATCAGAGTGCAAAGATTTCCCCTTTTGTGGGTTCCCTGAACCGTGGTATGATCCTGCTGATAAGAAGATGAAATCAAGACTGGAAATCTTCTATAGGGATGACATCGCCTAGGATGAAGAGAAGAAATATAGGGTGGAGCCTTTGATAGACAAAACCATGGAAAACACTAAAAAATCTGGGGATAGTAACACCAACGATTCATTTGACCTGAACACACTGGGGTTGATCCCTCAGGAAGCTGCACTATCTGACCGGTCTGAGAAGATCACTACTACTAAAATACCCCTCCTTAACTGACATGCCATTCTAGTTAAACCTGCTCAAGCCAACCTAAACCCTGTTATCCAATCTCTCCAATAGATACTCGAGTCCACTACTTTTTCTCCTATCTCTGTTATTGATATAAACGAGGCCTCCTTTGATGAGGTTCTCACTACTTTATTTCCTAAAAAAATCTTTTAATGAAATAAACTAGGATTATGAGTATATTACCGTGCCTTACATTAATTGTCTTGATTCTAATCAAAATTTTGATTACAATTACTTAGTAAATGAACAATTCTTAATTGATCTCAATAAGGAAAAAATAAACAACATAACCGCATTCAAATTAATGATGATGAGACTATTATTATTAATCTCGATTCTAGTAGCCATCTGCACAAGATTATGATAGCGTCCACCCTCGAAGAGCATGAGCACAAAATTCAAAGATCTTTTAAAAGAGTTTACGGAGGTTTTTGCATGGTCCTATGACGACATGACTGGTATTAATCTAGAGATAGCTCAACATGAGATCATTACCTTCCTAGAGATCACGCCCGTCAAGATGAAACTAAGGAAGATCCGAATAGATTGGTCCTTCAAGGTCAAAGAAGAAGTGGTGAAATAATTAAGCATAGGCTTCATTCCCATATTTGAATATCCTACATCGCTTATAAACATCTTCCCAGTGCCAAAATTTGGAGGGAAAGTTCGCAAGTGCATCAATTATTGAGATTTAAATAAGACATCTCCAAAATATGATTACCCTTTGCCTAACATCGATATGATTATAGACAACACGTTCAGTGACGCTCTCAAGTCATTTGGCGATAGTTTTTCTAGGTACAATCAGATTAAGATGCATCCCGACCCTAAATAGAAGCATTTTAGTCACTCGTTTTTAATAAAAATGGCCTTATGTTGGTATTTGTTTATTTCTCTGGTGAATCAACAGTCGCGGTATCAAATAGTGCTAAATCAAGTTAATTGCGATGAAGTAGCGATAAAAAGCACTGAATGAAGAAAGTCAAAGCACCTTGAAGTCAAAAGTTCCCTTTTTGAGCTTGTCGAGATGAGTTCCGATTCCCTAAACCTTTGCACGTCTCAAACCTAAGCTTAAACCAAGCTAAAACTATCACCCGAGATTGTGTGTGTTTAGTTTTTATTTTTAGATTCTTTTTAGATTTTTATTTGAGTTATTTATAATTTTTAAGACCCAAACTACAAAATTGAAGACCCATCTCGAACCCAAAATCCTTAAAACCCAACCATATCCCCAAAAACTTGGAGCCAAACAAACCCACGTGCATAGGTTACAAAATCTTCTGACACTTGGCCAAAATGGAATCCATCAAATATCTCTTCTCAACAAATAATTTTGTGGGTATATTTTAAAGTGGAGGAGCAGTTCATTTAAAGAGGGACTCTTAGGAAGACTCGGAGAGAGAGACGAGAGAAGAAAAAAGAGAGAATGTAGAGAGAGTCCAGTAGCATAGAAAAAAATTCAGAAAAATAAAAAAAAGTTGTTTAAGTCTAGAATAATTTCTAGGTTTAGTGTTTATGCTTATTTTTGTAATCAAGTTAAGTTGAGTGTGAAGACAGTGAATGCAATTCAAGGAATCAATTTGAAAGGATACTTTTGCATATTGTATTCCTTACTCTTCTATTTAAATTCTTCTTCCGTGTTTGTGATTGAGATTGATTATTTAATTATGCTTGGCTAAACACCCCATTCAAGGGGTGGGATGAAACGCGTAGGATGTTAGTTTAGTTAATTAATTTGTTTCATTGCTATGTTTTTAGGCTAATTACTTTGGAATAGTGACTAGTTAATTTATATAACGAGATTTAGTAAATTAATTTTAAAAGTTAATATTTGATTTTGGGATTCGAACTAGAGATAGGTCTTTTTCCTAAAATTCAGATATTAATTGCGATTGGAGATTCATATAATTTTTAATAAATTAATCTTGTCGGATATTTTGTTAAAAAGAGTATGAATCTTAATTTTTTGTAGTGGCATTTTTTAATTTAATTACTGAAAATGATAGTGTTGAGTTTATGATTGAAACGAGAGTTAAATTGTAAATTTAATATCACCTCGAAACATTTCAATTGAATAAATTAAGAAATTAAATGAAATTGATCACGCGGTGTAATCCCACCTCTTGTATTTTCTCACAATTCTAAACTTGGTTACATTTCAAATTTAGTATTTATTTAATTGCATATGATTTAAGCATTAATTAATTAATTCTCCCTTGAAGTTGTTTTTAAAAAAAATGGAATCGCAAGTGTTCACAATAATTGTTTCTTCAGTGGAAAGTTGGATTGATACCCGTACTTACCACAGTACTTGTTATTTAACAAGTTTTGTATGCAATTAAAGGGAATTTTGAGACTCGGCATTTGGAGACAACGACTGACATGTTAAAAAATAAGTTATCAAATGACGAGATATCACCGGCCACCAAGAGAAGACTTCCTTCATCACTCCATGGAGAACCTTCGGTTACACAGTCATGATATTTGGGCTCAATAATGTCGGGGCTACCTACTAAAGGTTTGTTACAACCATCCTGCATGACCTTATCCACAAATAAGTTGAGCTATATGTCGATGACATGATTATAAAGTGCAAGACTCGATAAGTTCACATCACTGCCCTGAGAAAATTCTTCAAGTGACTGCGACAGTACCATATCCAACTCAACTCGCAAAAATGTGTCTTCGGCATCACCAAAGGAAAACACCTCAGTTTCATGGTTAGTGAAAAAATGAATTTAGGCAGGGCCCATCAAACTAAAAGCCATACTTGAGATGCCACCACCCCGAACAGAGAAAGAAGTGCGTGGATTCCTAGGTAAGCTACAATACATTAGTTTATTCATCAGCTAACTGACCTTTATCTGAGAACCCATTTTCAAACTTCTTCGAAAGGATTTAACCAAATTTTGGAATAAGGGGTTCTAATAGGCCTTTGATGAGATCAAATAATACCTCACCCAACCTTTGGTGCTCATGCCTCCGCAACAAGGTCTCCCCCTCCTCTTATATTTGATAGTCACCAATACTGCAGCAAGGAAAACTATAAAGGGAAGATCCATCTTCTATTATCTATATGATTATCCCATGGAAGGAGCTGAAGTTTGGATCTTCGAGTTCCCAGATAAAGACATCCTCTACACCTCTCACGAGAACCTCAAATGGCAGATGTTCTTCGACGGAGCTGCCAACAAGAAATGATATGATATTGGGATAATCCTGATCGCTCCCAATAAATCTCACACCCCTATTTCCATTAGGTTGGATTTCCCTTGCACCAATAACATGACATAATACGAGTCATGCATCAAAGGTCTCAAGACCGCCTTTAAGAAAGGAATCAAACATATGGATGTCTATGGATACTTAACCCTCATTATCAGGCAAATTCTCAGGAAATGAAATGTCAAAGATGAAAAGATTCTACCCTTCCATGCCCACTTAGAAGAGCTTGCCTCCCAATCTAAGGATGTCACCTTTCACCTTCGTCGCTCAAAGAATATCCTAGACGACGCACTGACAACCTTAGCCTCCATGGTCGACATGACCGAGGAAATAACAATGGTGCCCTTTTTGGTTCAGAAACAAGTTGTACCCACCCACTTCTAGCACATCGAGATCGCTGCAAAAGAAGATGCAAACATGGCAGGATTATGGTACTATGAAATTGGTACCTTCTCAAACATGGTAAGTATCCCCGAGATGCAAATAAGAAAGACAGTGTGTCCTTTTGCAAGCTATATGCCCAGTACATTATCTGTGACAAGGTTCTTTTCAAGGTAAACTTTGATGGAAACCACTTGCATTACATAGTAGGGGCTCGTATTGAAGATATGATGCAGAAAATCCATAGTGGGGAATTCGTCCCCATATGAACGGTCTCATACTTGCCAAGAAAATCATCTGCCAAGTTTATTACTGGACTACCATGGTCTAAAACTACACTGCTTATGTTCAAAGATGCCTCAAATGCCATTAGTTTTCCAACCTTCAGCGTTTGCCTCCATGTGAGTTATAAAACATGACCTCTCCATGGCCCTTCTCCATCTGGGGCATTAGACATCATCAGGAAGGTCACTCCTAAAGATTTGAACGGTCAAAAATTTATCTTGGTCTCCATTGACTACCTCACAAAATGGTCGAAGCTGAGTCATCCATGACACTGAATGGGAAGCAAGTGGACAAGTTTAATAGCAAAGAACATCTTCTGTCATTTTGGAATTCCTCATGAGTTTGTGTCAGACAATGGACTCCACTTCAAGGCTGAGGTCATAGAGCTAGTTGATGAATATCGAATTTAAAGGAACAAATCTTCTCCTTACCAACCACAAACAAATGGCACTGTTAAAGCCAACAACAAAATCCTTAAGACCATCATCAATAAGATGGCTAAAAGTTGCGGAGTCTGGGCTGATCGGATCCCATATGGCCTCTGGGGATACCATACCTCTATCAAGACACCCATTTAGGCTACTCCTTATTCTCTGGTATACGATATGGAAGTGGTTCTCCCTATCAAATTGGAAGTAACTTCCCTATAGGTTATTCTCAAAAGTAAGGTAAGGGAATAAGAGTGGTATGAACTCTCGCTCCTAGATGAAAAGAGATTGAAAGCTCTATACAATATATAATGGTACCATCATTAGATTACGCGATTATTCAATAGAAAGGTCAAGGATCACTGTGCCCAAGAAGGAGATCTTTCCCTCAAGGAAGTTGTAGAACCCATCTGGGATCCGAGAGGAAAGTTTAAACCTAATTGGAGTGGCGCCTATATTTTGAAATCTTATTCAGTGGAGCCACTATGCTCACAGACCTTGACGGAGCAGAAATTATACGTCCAATCAACTTGGACCATCTCAAAAAGTTGTACCCTTAGTTCAGACTCTCATCGTGCTATGACTCTCTTCACCCCCCTTCTATTATAAAAAAATCACCTTTCCCTTTTACTCAGAACTACGTGGGACATGATCCTCTCAAATCACCCCTTTTTAAAGAGAAGATCACGAACTTTCACAACCCATAGAGGTAAGTAGGAAGCCCAGAAGACACAAATGGGCGAGGTCCTTTCTCTCTCATAAAATGCTATTCTTTTCTCCCTCTGAGAACGATGGTCTCTCTTATCATTTAAACGAAAAAAGGATTATAGATGCCGTAGTGATTGGTATAGACGGTTAAAATGAAAAATTTATTAAAGACATAGCAAAATATGTCAAAATTACTATTCTTTTATTTAAAATCAAGAATATAACTATTATATGCAGTATTAGTGATGAGAGTTAAATAACCCACTCCCTTTCGAACCCTCATATAACATAAAAACCCATACCATCAACAACTTCACAAAAAGATCCAAAACTAAACACAACTTTCCCGCAAACTTCCAAAAACCTATAGAAATTATTAAACCTTTTCTTCAACTACCTGATGGGCCCTCTTCACCATCATTACCAGTCCCGGGAGGCCACCAAGAATACCACTCTTGATTATGGCTTTTAATGTTCTCCATGCGATGATAGTCCTTAATATGCTTAGATGAAATGAAAGGGTAAAGATCTTAGGGGAAGCTCTGATGACATGTATGAGCCTTATGAGCATGTTCTTTGATTTATTAAAACAAAACAATGTAGTCCTATCAAGTTTGGGTCAAGGATGAGTAACTCCAGCAGCAACCCTCTCGGAAGGGGCATCCACTCTAGTGACCACTCCGGCAGAAACAACTTCACCTTAAAAAGTGGCACCGGAGCAAGTCCTGACATTGTTCAGCTCACCAGCAATATAGGGTGTGGGTCTAGAGGAATCCCCCTACAAGGCTATTTCTATGGAGGAGATTAGGAAGCTTCTCTCCTCCTCTCAGAAGGAGGTATCTCACTTGTATGAGGCGTTACAAGACCCCTACCCATAGGAAGTGAATGAGAAACCATACCCAGAAGGTTATGCCCCACCAAAACTTATCAAGTTTAGTGTCAAAGGAGAGAACCCAAAAGAGCATGTGAAAAGGTTTGTTGAATACTTGGGAGTGCATGCGAACGACAAAAACCTGAGGTTGAGGGAGTTATCCAAGACCCTCACAGGGTACTCCCATTTGGCACCCGATAACATCCCTACCTGGGAAGAGATGCACAAATAATTTCTCTAAAAGTTCTTTATGACGGATGATGAGTTCACGTTAAGACACTTGGCATAAAAGGTGCAAAAGCCTGGGGAGGAGTTGATGCAATATATTAAATGATTTTGTGAGAGAACACTTGATTTCCACGAGGAGGTGGCAGAGGCAAGACTGCTTCAAATTTGTGTTGAAGGTCTCCTGGAGGAATACAAACTCCATCTAGTCAATGAAATTAGAGATGTAACCTTTAGAGCATTCACTAAGGCTGCGAGAAAAATAGCCATGATAATAAAACCAAGGACCTCAGGCTGGAGGACACATGTACCACTTATTTATGGAAGATTTCACGTCTCGAGGAGACAGGCAGTTAACTACGTGGATGGAAATCCCAAAGTCAAGAAGGGAGGTTTCGGATCCAAGAACAACAGCCTTGGCAATAAGAGAAAGTTTAGAGAAGATGCTCCACCACCGTTACCTTACAATGTAGCAAAATCTATGGATTGTTATTGTACATTGGTATGGGAGGGGGCAGCAGGTCCCCCTCACGTGAATGGAGAAACTCCAACAGTAGCGGACAAAGACAACCCTAAGTATTGTGAGTTACACTAGCGGGTGCAACATTCTACTCAGGACTGTTATTACTTGAGAAGGATCATTGGCGAGCAGGTGGCCAATGGTACCTCGAAGATACCCCCAGCGGATGTTAATGAAAACCCACTTCCAGCACATCACTTTATTACTTCTAACATGGTAGTGGCATATGATGAATAAAAAGTTCATGAGATGATGGAGTGGTAAAATGGTGATGAGATATCTAAAGAGTTGGAGAAGTTAACGTTGAGCATCAAGTACCAGAATAAGCTAGAAAGAAAGCGTGAAAAATGGTTCTTCACCCCAGATCAAGGAGACAAGGAAGGCAAGGAATTCGAGCAGGTTGGCCTCTTAGAGATCTACGTGGATGTCATTCTTACCCTAGATGAGGGGGGACATCCTAGGCAGAGTATGTTTGTAATGCCCAGACGTACGAACTAGACCTAGACTCTGAGTATGAAGCCATAGCGAGGAGCCCGAGGTTCAAATGGTTCTTTAATCAAATAGGAGTGAAGTATGACACAAGGGTGATCATAATAAGAAAAGTTTTGGAGGCGGTACAAAAGCGAGGAGATCCCTCACTAAATTGGCAAGGGACAATTAGAAGGATGATTAAGAGATATACTTCTGAAGTAGTATTTTCATAGGCAGATAGGTAGGTGCCTTATTTTCATAACCGCCCCTTGTATGTTACACCTGTGATTAATGGGGTCTCATTTCCCAGGGCATTAATGGATGCAGGAGCATCTATTAACATTATTCCGATCAATACATTATATGAGACAGGAATTAACCAAGAGAAGGTAGTGCCAGTGCCACTAGTGATCTCTGGATTTGATTGTGCCGAAATGCAATCCATTGGATACGTGAATGTGGGAATTAAGATAGGGAATTTCACTTTCCACATCAAATTCCATGTTATCAATGTCATTACCAGTTACTAGCTGCTCATCGGGAGGGTATGGATGCATACCCATGGCATATTGCCTTATACCTACCACTAATGTGCAAAGGCTAACATTAGAAGAACAAAGATAGTTATCAAGGTGACTCAAAAGCCTTTCTATGTTGAGGAGGCCCATCTAGTAGATTTACCTTTTTGTACCGAACTGGATGAGGAAAGAAGAAATCTATAAGGAAAGCAAGTGGTAGGGGAAAGAAATCTGTCCATGATTGCTTGGGGGGAAAGGGTAATTCCCCACATGGAAAAAGGAAAGAGGAAGGTGGAGGAAGTAGCTAAACCTCCCCGAACTTGTAAGAAAGTGGTTTTGCCCGATGTAAAGGTTATCTACCGCTTATAATGGTCTGCATAGTTGATGTTCTGGGACGAGAGCACCGACCCGACACTAGAATATTTTGTTATTGATGAGTCAACTACAGGAGCCAGAGAAAGGTCTAAAATGCATGCAAGATGGACCCTGAGATCAACTACAGGAGTTAGAGGAGATCAATATAGGGAAAGAATGAGGTGAAAGTAGACCCATCCTGATCTCCAAGAGTCTGGGACCAAAGAAGAAAGAAGATCTAATTGTCTTGGTCAAGGAGTTCAGCGATGTCTTCACTTGAAAGTATATAGAGATGCTTGGAATAGACCCCGACGTGAGCTCCCATAGATTAAACATTTTTCCCAATGCCATTCCACTGAGAAAAGCCACTCGCACTTATAAGGCAAACCTCGACTTCAAGATAAAAGCTGAGGTGTAAATGTTATTGGAGGCAGGGTTCATCAAGCCCATTCAGCATCCTGTATAGCTTTCTAGCATAGTGCCAGTGGAAAAAAAAGATAAGATCCAAATCAGGATTTGCGTAGATTTTCACGACTTGAACAGGGCATGCCTCAAAGATGAATTTCCTCTACTGAGCATAAATAGCTTAGTCGACGCTATCACGGGACACGAGATGTATAGTTTCATGGATGGGTATGTTGTCTTAAGATGGATTCGGCATATGCAAAGAAGACTTCCTTTCGCACACCCCTAGGAAACTTTGACTATACGGTCATGCAATTTGGATTAAAGAACACTGGGGACACATACCAGAGAACCATGATAGTAATTTTGCATGACCTATTTCATGAAATAATAGAGTTTTATGTGGATGACCTAGTGATGAAATCCAAAAAATAAAAAAATCATATACAAGACCTCAGGAGGATCTTCGAGAGGTTTCGCAAGTATAAGATGCGAATGAGCCCTTCCAAGTGTGCCTTTGGGGTCATCGCAGGAAATTTTCTAGGGTTTGTGGTGAACAAGAAGGGGGTGCAAGTAGAAGAAGAAAAAATGAAAGCGATAATGATGATGCCACTCCCCAAGAGTCAGAGATAGCTTAAGAGATTCCTCGGAAAGGTATCCTACATGAGTAGGTTCATACCCACACTCGCAGAAGTGACTCACCCATTCACACCCCTTCTAAAAGACAAATCCAAATGGATTTGGGGAGACAAGCAGAAGAAGGCCTTTAAGAAAATCAAGGAGATTATCTCCTCCCTATCCATAATGATTCCACCAGAAGCGGGGGCACCACTGCTGATCTCTTACTTCAACAGAGAGGTCCATAGGAGCATTGTTGGCACAAGAAAAGGAAGGAGTAGAAAATCCGACGTACTACCTCTCAAGGGTGATCTCAAGTACAGAGTCTAAATACACTAATGTAGAGAGGCATTGCACAGCCTTAGCTTTTGTTGCCCAGAAGTTGAGACACTATTTGTTAGCTTTCACAATTTACATAATCAGTAAGTGTGACCCCATCAAGTACCTCCTCGCATAGACAATACTTGTGGGATAAGCAACAAGGTGGTTTTTTATCTTATCAGAATACGATTTGAAATGCATAGTTCCGAAGGCCATTAAAAGCCAAGCATTAGTAGATCTGCTTGCCCATTTTCTAAGTAGGAATTTCGAGCCACCTAGTGAGGAGTTACCTGGATAGAACTTTTAAGCATGCAAGGTGGAAGAAATGGAAAAATGGTCGATGGAGTTTTATGGATCCAGCACTCAAGGAACAAGGGGTTCTTGTATTATATTATCAAATAGGAAGGACAAGATCACTCTATCTTTCAAGTTGGAATTTAAATGCTCAAACAACGAGGCTGAGTATGAGACCCTCATTTTGGGGATGTTGGAGGCACTCAGAAGAGGGATCATGGTGTTATGAATACGAGGGGAGTCCAACCTAGTGGTAAAACATGTCAATGGGGAGTTCTCCCTCAAGCATCCTAATTTATCACCCTACAGGTACATCATCCCGAGGTTGGTGGAACAGTTCTTGGAAATAACCGTGGAGAGACATGCAAGAACAATGAACAGGCATCCCGATGCACTAGCCATAATAGTATAGACGCTATACATGGATGAGTTGGAAGCAAAAATCACAGTACGACGAAGAACAGTTCCCACTACAATAAAATCCTTGTTGCCAAGCAATGAGCAAGGATATTGGAGGCACCTAGTGGTGAAGCAACTCGAAACCAGAGAAGGGATAATGAAGATGTTGGAGTTAGCTAACTATCACATGCTGCAGGTAACACTCTATTTTAAGAGTCTTGGAGGATTTCTGGCAAGGTGTGTCGGAGAGAAAGAAGCTAAGTAAAGGTTGGCATAAATGCACCAAAAGCATTATGAAGACACGGATATTCCTCTCTATCGACGGTCGTAGCGGGGTTGGTATTATTGGCCTAACATGAGTGAAGAAGTTTCCCGCCTGCAACAAAAGCTGCCTAAAATGCCAACATAATTTTGACCAGTCAATGGAAGCCAACTTTGTTGAAGCCTTCGAAGATTGAAGACAAATATATATAGCATATCAGAGAGATGGAGAACTGGCCTCGAGAGGGCGAATGAAATTTATCTACGAAAAAGGATAGCCAGCTTTTACTTGGTGGAAGGACATCTTTATAGAAAAGGGTACAACTAGAAGGCCTTGATATGTATAGATAAAGAAGATATAGAGAGGCTGCTGAAAGAAGCTCATGAGCCCTCCCATATGGGGGGTGACAAACTGTATGATCAGCTGATGATGCTGGGGTACTATTGGCCAACCATGGAGGCTGATTCCATTAGATATGTAAAGAAGTGAAAAGACTGTCAAGTACATGGAAACATGATATATGCTCCTTACAACAGCTTGCAAAGCCTCGCATCTCCCTATCCCTTCCACACAAGGTAATTTGACTTAGTTGGAAAGATCATCCCATCCTCTCATGGCAAAGATTTTATCATTATGGCTATAGAATTGTACACCAAATGGGCAGAAGCCATCCCTTTAAGAAGGGTGACTGCCCAAGTGGTAACCCAGTTTATAAAATAGTATATCATATGCAAGTTTGGTATACCTAACGTTATTCTAACAGCTAATGGGAAGCAGATCGTATGCAAGGATATAGCCCTCCTCGCAGATAAGTACAAAATTGTGCATAAAAACTCAACCATCTCCTACCGTAAGGGAAATGGCCAAGCGAAAGCTACCAATAAGACCCTGATAAATATCTTAAAGAAAATGCTCGAGGACATGCCAGGGGCCTGGGATGAGAAGTTACCCATGCTGCTATAGGCTTATCATACTTAAAAAGGAAAACTGGCAGGGTTCACCTCGTTTTTCCTAATATATAGGACCGAAGTTGTCCTACCAGTGGAGTTAGCGGTAACCTCAGCTAGAGTTTCTCTAAGCAATGGACTCATCCCTGACCCACGGCATGTGCAAATGGAGGCATTGGATGAGCATAGAGACAAGACGAAGAATAACTTTAAAGTCTACACCCAGTAACTTTCCAAAGCCTACGAAAACTTGGTCAAACCCATGGAGTTCCAGGAGGGAGACTTAGTCTTGCGAGCATCCACTCACCATCTCCGCAGCATGTCAGCATCAAAATTTAAACCCAACTGGGAAGGCCCCTTTGTTGTCACAGGGGTAGGCAAGTTGGGTTATTTCTAGATTTTAGAGCCAAAGAGTGATTGCCTCCAGTCCATCAACTGCAAGTGGATGAAGAGAATGGAAAGTAACAAGGGATAAGTCATAGAGAAGAAAAGAAGCAGGAGGTGGCCATTCACATTTGAATCAAAACAAAGGTTATTGAAGGCCTACCCCAAAGCCTAGGGGGCCAATATGTTGTCACCAAAGCAAGGGGGAACCACATAGCCTTGAGCACCAACCTAACAGAGAAAAAGAAAATGTTAGTATCTTCCTTTCCTAAAAAACAAAAAAAAAGGTGCTAACTTAAACAGACATAAAGAACTCAGGTATGACAGTTTAATACCAGGGGAGTGCGCAGTATAGTACTCATAGTAGGTCCCACAGGACTAGCGATGACCGCCTCGCTGACCTAAAAATAAGGCAATAGGAATATGAAGGTGAGCCCACTTGCGCAGTGAAATCATGAATAAAGGGGGGAATACAGACAAAGTAAGGTATGATAGTATAATACCTGACTCACGGTAGCTTCCCTTTGTTGTTCTACAGCCAAAGGAATAATCGGTGCGCAAACCTAAAAATAGTGAAATAGGTAAATCTTAGAAAGTATTTACATAGAGAACGTATGCTCAAAGATCCAACTAGATTAAGTATTTACATGGGAGCTCTCCATTGAGATCCCTGCCAGAGACTCCTCAGTAGTCGGAGCAAGAGTGGTACTATCGGAGGGGTGACCAAAGTCTCATCAAGCACAGAAATTGGCGACCACATGTACAAATATCGGAAGTTCAAATGTAAATCCCGTAAGTAATCGGTGGGGTACTAATCGAAAGTTCAAATGTAATCGGAGGGGTACTAATCGGAAGTTCAAATGTAAATCCCGTAAGTAAAGGGACCACATCTACAAATATCTTCAAAAAGAGGGTGTAGCATGCACAGATGTGTAATCAAGATAGTAAGTAGAGTTTGCAAAGATTAAGCATACCACTGAGAATGGTCTCGTGGAACTAGGGGCAAGCTCCTCAGACAATGGGATTCCGACTAGGCTGGCTGAAGCAGGTGAAACCTCAGGGGCTTCCCCGTAAGTAACAGGGACTACTAAAGGGGGAACCGAAGAAACAGGTGTGTGGTGGTGTCACCAACCAGCTGGAATATAAAATAAAATGAACAAAAAACATAATATGAAAATGAAACCCCAATGCTTAAAGAGCATGAATTGAAGACAATGAAAGACTCAATATAGGTGCACCTGAAGCCCCTTTAAAGAGGAAGGAGGGAATATGACCGGTGGGGCAGTAGCGCCAGGTGCAATGGTCTGGTTATAGCAAAAACCCTCAGGAAACTAAACATAAATAAAGAAAAAAATGGATTCTTATAGGAATAATAAATACTTAAGAGGTGGAGCTAACCTGTATGACAAGTTTGCTAGACGCAATGGTGAAAATGGTCTCGGATGGTATAGGCAGGACGAGAAGCCTAGGGTCCATGGGCACAAAAACCCAGGAGATAAGAATCCTCCCAGAAGGCAATATACCAGGAGCAGTGCTTCCTAAGGATGGTGCTGCTCCATCAGTAGAAGAAAGGTTGCTCATAGAAGGTCCCTATATAAATAAGAAAACAGAGATAATATAGCCATGGGTATAGAGAATGTGATGAAATAGACAGAGTCAATGAAGAAGAAAAGTTAAGAGTACCTCGGGCAGCCCGACAGAGAAGCCTCACACCACAAAGGAAGGGGGAGGTGAGGAAAGTAGACTAAGAGAAACATTCATGTGCATACACAAGATAAGTTGAATTCAAAAGATATATTTCAAAATATGACAAGTAAAAGATAAAAGACTCATGGGAGATAATGCTTACCTAAACCGAAAAAGAAGACATAGAAGAAGTGATCGCCGATGTCAGGAACACAGTAGAGAGTTGCTAGAGTTAAAAAGAGCAGAGAAAATATTAGTAACAAAATAATAATAAGGGAAGTAATGAATGGGTAGGGGAAACACTCCTTTGATAGGACCAAAGATGGTGCCAGCATGGAATTCCTGGCCTTAGCAAAAGGCCCCCAGACAAGAGGTGAAGGCGTCAGATCGCTTGCTGCGATAGAGACACCCTGCAAATACCGCATAGATAGATACAAGTCATATATGAATTATGTATATGAAAATAGATAGTAAAAAAGTAATAGAGAAGTTAAGAAAGAGACTTACAACGATAATGAGAGTGGTATGCCCGTACAAAAGTTGTATGGTAGTAGGAATGGAGGTAGAAGGGGACCCTATCAAGGCGCCCTCACTAAAAGACTCCTCTGAAACTGGTAAGAAAGATGAAGCATCAAAGTGCTGATCATCAAAAGGGTCAGTGACTCTCGTCTCATTCGAAGAAGAACTATCATCATCATAGGAGGGAGGGCTTATATAATGGACTAGTTCCTCTTCAAATGATAGAAAAGGGGAACCATAAAGTGAGACCTCGTGAAAGTCATATTCACAACATAAAAGGGAATGAGTTGTAGTACCTTCACCTATAGGAATGGAAGTAATACAATCTCCCTCAGCAGACAGCCCAAGGGCCTCATAGCCTTGTTATCTCACAGTCCTATACGTCTCCTTTACTCCAAGGTCATACGTGTTAGATCCCTGGTCTGGTGTAGAACAAGGAGCAGAGGTCCTAGTATTAGCCTTCATCTTCCTACTTGCCTAGCTCTTATTGGTGAGGGTGGGAGAATAGGAACATCATCGAAAATAGTGGTAGCAAGGGTCATGGTATCTGGTATAAAACTAAAAACATCCACGTCAGGATTCTTCCTCTTTGATGTAGCAGATCTTGACTTACCCCTCGATTTGGGCCTAGCAGGTTGAGGCTCTAGTTTCTTGGAATAAATAGACTCATTGAGCATAGGCCTCACAAAAATTGGGGTGAGATGCTCAAATGGAGTCTTAGGGATGGTACTCCGGTGCCACACTAACCTTTGGGTCCTATTACCCATATAGCTATCATTGTTAGGAATCTTCGTATAAATAGTCTTATGAGGGACATCCTTCACACAGTTATGGATCAACAAAACCTTCTTCTTCCAAAGGGTGAACCATGAGCGAGTGAAGGAGGGTAGGTAATCTCACGAAGATATAAATAAATTTTCCAGATTACTAAACCTATCAACCACCCCCTCAAATGTGAAATTGGAAAAATCCTCAAGGTATAGCTCGAAAGGGGAGGTCTCGAAGGATAAACAGGGGTATGAACCCCCTGGTCATAACCAAACTTCCTCATCACTCTCTCAGAGTGGTAGAACTCCACAACTTGACCCAAGTCACTGAGGGAAGGAAAAGTGAAAGGAAGAAGCATAATGACCTATGGGGGTCGGTAGGAACAGACTCCGCATCAATAGGGCAATAGAAAGTGCCCCTAGTAGCTGAGAAGGAATGCCAAGAAAAAATACCTCCAACAGTCTTGCAGTAGAGACTGAAAGAAAATTCATCGATGTTGTCTATCAAAGTCCCTAGAGAAGTTTTAGATGTCTTATTATGCCATCTTGCAGCACGAGCAGATCCGTTATGGAAAGACCTAGTCTCTGGGGAAAAGTTGAGAAATCTCTCAAATAAGAATGACATAGTGATAAAAGTGTTGGCAAAATTGATAGCGTCGTAACGACCACAAGAGCGCTCAATGACCACATGTGCCTATCTAACCAAGTGTACAAAGACCCCAGAGTTAAAGTTGCGAGGGGGACTGCCCTCCCTCGAGCAAGCCTTACAGAAAGCTTGAACAAAAGCTCACGCGGAGAGTCATCTGGCCTCCCAGGGATAAGGAATCTACTCAAGATCTCCCCCTTGGGTAACTGCTCAAAATCCTTAAACCAATATCGGTGCCATTTAGTGAAAGAGTGTTTGGTGGTCCTAATCAAATTGATAGCTACATACTTCGAGCACTCACCCAAAGAGAAGTGGAGCTAGACCACCATCTTCTCCTCAACCTCATCCTCAAATCCATAAATAAGGATATAACTGCCTAAGTAGGGTAGAGCGAGTAGCTTGCAAATATCTTCCAAAGTAATAGTAAACTTAACCCAACCAGTAACAAAGGTGTGAGAATCCCTACTCCAACAAGATGTCAACAAAGTAAAAGATCGCACTTATTTGGAAATTGAGAAAGCTTTTAGACAATTAATAGTGGTCAGAAGACCAAGTCTCTCAATAAAATCTTTGTGTGAGGGGGTGGACAAGATATGATCCACCCAGAGACCCCATTCTTCTGTGGCGTCCCCACATGCCTTGACCTCAATATTGGAATGGGGAAAATCAACCTTGTCTACTCAGACCCTAAATATTGAATCAATAAGAACAATGAGAAGGTCATAGGACTCACCTAGACCTACTTGGAGTCTCTCGTTGATCTTAGCCACAAACTCTTGCTCAAAATTTGTAAGATAAGTCATAAAAGTTTCCTCCCCGCCAAAATAGGGTGCTAGATGATAAAGCCCAAAATCTCTCTTTTGATAAGTAGCAAGATATTCCCTTTAACACTTGGAATAAACAATAGGCGAGGAGTAGGAAGTAGTCCTGGTGGCGAGGAGGACCCAGTGGTTGCAGGCACCCCATCAGGCGAGGAGGTACCAGTGGTGAGGGTTCCATTGGACGAGGAGGCCCCTGTGACCCTAACAGACGAGGAACCCCTTCTTGCAGAAATCCTCATGGGCGAGGAGTCCCCAATGTTTGCAGACACCCCAGTAGGCAAGGAGGTTCAAGTGGTGAAATTTTCCCTGGACGAGGAACCCTTCCTCGAAGAAATCCCCATAGGCGAGAAAGCCCTTGTCGCCAACACAACAGCAGACGAAGAGACCCCCAAAGGGGGGACCTCAACAGACGAAGGTTGAAAAGTATCAGGCGTAGTGCATAAAACCTCTGACGTCACGATGGTGGCTTCGGTTGCCAAGATGGTTGAAATGGTGACAGAAATGGGCACTACACCCTCCAATACCTCACTAGTAGCAGTGGCGACGGTGGAGGTGGGGTTTTAGGAAGATCAAGAATCCATTTGAGTGAGTAAAGGCAAGAAAAACATGAAAATGTCTATGGAGGATTTTAATCTTTTTTTTTTCTCTCTCTCTAAAGAACTTGAGTTTGAAAACAAATGGCAAGGTAAAAAAAGAAGGAGAGTTAAAAAGCCCCTTTTTATACCTATAATGACACGCGCAGACTGCCAATCAAAAAGGGGACTGAATATTTTCCAATGATGAGATGTGTGTTCCCCAAGTGACACGTGCCACCTCGAGGCCCTAATTAATGGAATAGTGATGTTTCGAATTCCAAGGCACAAATGAATCATTGCGTACAAAAACCTTTGGTATGCCCAACACGCAGATTTTTGTACGAGGGGACTAATGTAGAGGGGTACACATTTGATAGCTCAAGAACTTGGGGGAGGAAGGCCCTAGGAAGGCCCTCTCTCCCCAAGTTACCCAAGGCTCACAGAAATAGAGCTTGGTTAAGGAGGGCCACAGAAAGAGATCCTCACACCAAATGTTCTAAAGCTCACTGAAATAGACTTGGGCGAGGAGGGCCCCAGAAAGGGTTCCTCGCCACAAATGTCCTAAAGCTCACAGAAATAGATATTGGGAGAGGAGGGACCCCAAAAGGGATCCTCGTCCCAAATGTCCTAAAGCTCACATAAATAGAGCTTGGGCGAAGAGGTCCCCGGAAAGGTCTCCTCGGCCCAAATGTCCTAAAGCTCACATAATTAAAACTTGGCCGAGGAGGGCCCCAAGAAGGGCTCCTCGCCAAAGTTCCTCAAGAACCACATAAATGATTAATAGGCGACGAGGGCCCCAGAAAGGTATACTCGTCCCAAATGTCCCAAATCTCACAAAATTGAAAGATAGGCGAGGAGGGCCCCAGGAAGGGATCCTCTCCTCAGTGTGTCCAAAAATTCACAAAGACCAATGTTGGGCAAGGAGGGATACCAAGAAGGGATCCTCGCCCCAAAATTATACAAAGTTCACAAGTTAAGCTTGGGCGAGGAAGCCCATCATAAAGGACTCCTCACCCCAAAGTTCCCAGAATTCACAATTTGGAATTTGGGCGAGGAAGCTCATTAGAAAAGGTTCCTCGTCCCAAATAACTAAGAAAACCCAAAAAATAAAGTTTACTGAGGAAGCCCACTACAAGGAGCTCCTCATCCCCAGAAATTAGAATTCCCTACAGAATAGAACCAGTGGGTGAGGAGGTTCACTTAGAGTGACCTCTTCCCTAAGATTTGTTGTTGTAAGAGGGTACTTTAGATAAGATGGAGGCATAACTCCTTTGAAGTATAGTAGTGATAAGTTAAATGGCTAAAAACCTTGGATTAGTGATAGAACATGCAAACACAAAACTAATGAAGATAAGACTCAGTTTAAACTCACAAATCTCTCTTATATAACTCAGAAAGTAGTAATGAACTTAGAAGTAACTTAGCTAGAGGGAGAGAGAAGTAAGCACCCTAGATACACCTTGGTAGGCAGGCAATCACACCAAACACTCTCAAGAATCTCTGTCACGTAGTAAGAGCTTCGTAATAAATGACAATGGCGAGTGAATAAGCCATCTGGTTTGTAATAACTCTCTCTCTGATGTGTATTCAATCTAATAATAACTTCTTAAACTCTCAAAAGACCATCCCCTCCTCAGGGGTGGTTGGGGTCCTTAAATAGCCCCCCACACCATCCCCGAGGCAACTCAGTCACTAAAGGCTATGAAAGACATCTCTCATACTTTATGTCACAACATTAAATGCTTGATGCACTAGTTATCTCCACGTCATAAACATTAAATGCCAAGACATGCCTTTTTCCTAACCACTGTGTGTGAGGGGGATATTATCGCAGAGGTGGTTCACTAACTGCCTGACAGCCCCAAATACCACAATGGTTTACTCAAGTTTAGGTCTGACATTGTTTAGCTGGCTAGTGACATCGCCTTCAATAGATGTGACATTAAGTAGAGGGTTGTTTGGTTCACAACTCAATGCGCCCGAGGTTCCACGGTCAGGGTCCTTCGGTGTTTTACCAGGTGTATCTAAGATGGTCAGGACAAGTCCCAATGGTGCCTCACTTCTCAATCCTCTAAACCAGGTCCCTCTAAAGTTCCCACGGTGAGGTAATTAGATAGAGCATGAAAGCTCTCCCAGGCCCTGCCAGGCCTGATCTCTCACGAGTACCGTTTGACCTCACACAAACTTATTATTATTCTCGTTACATCATTACAATCGTTGTACCTTATGACTAATACAATAAGCTAAAATATAAGTTTCCATGCCTGAGCTTCCACGCTGAGTTGCCTCGATTTCTCAATCCCAAACACTGTTGCTTATTGGGGAATTATGTCTAATCTCAGGATTACCTTTAATCCCCCTCTACATTTTCCCCTTCATGGAGATATTTGTTGGAACTAGAAATGTCTTCATGAAACTTCTCAATCCGATGAACCCTCTCTTTGTGAAGATAATATGTCCTCCTTTCTTTCGTTAGAACCACAACGTTAAAATCTCCAGGAAAAAGTAAAATTCTCCCCGATGTACCTGAGCCGAAGCGCCATGACTTATTAGTTCTTGGGAGAAGGGACATCGCCACTTTTTCCTCATGCTGAGCCTCAATTGTTCTAGCTTTCCTATTTGAAATTCTCTCGAAAGTCCTACTACCCTTCTCAAATACTCAATTTAATTCTTGGTAATTGAAATTCTCCCCTGCAATTCTTCGCTATGTTCAAAAAAGAAGAAATTCTCCCCGATGTAGCTGAGTCACCATTTAAAAAAAGTTTGGACTTGTGGGGAGGGGACATCATAGCTTTTTTGAATCGTTGGGGCACTGGCTTCGTTAGGGGTCATTGGATATGTCTGACAAAGATTTTGGCGCCAAAACTCAAACTTGCTAGAGAAGGCAGCTCCCTTATTTTTCCCATGCATCACTTCAGTAATGATGTGGCACTGTCTTTTTAACTGTCAGAACACTTCTCGAAGTGACACATGTTCATTTGAAATGATTATAGGCGGCCCTTGCACGTGCGATGGTGGGAAACTCAAAAGTCAGGTTTAAAAACCTTCAAACGTCTCTTTTATTTCAAAACCCTTATATTTCCTTCATCTTCTTCAAGCTCCCGCATTTCCTTAGAAAGAAAAACTCTGTGTGAACTTTGTGCGACCTCCATTATTGCCCCTTTTTTTAATTCATCTCCTCCTTGTCTCATCTTTTGCGCTACCATCTGCGGTCGTGCTCCTCCCTCCTTGTTCTTAGCCCTTCTTACCCAGCTATATCACTCATCTCCACCCTATTATGGCTTCTCCAAGAACTTCCAAGGTTGACACCACCACTCAGCCAGTCTCCACCTCCGCTATTTATGGCACTGCTGCTACCTCTAGCGTCGTTGCCCTGAATGCTGATCGTCAAGAGAAACTACGCTTCTATCATCGGGCGCCCATCTTTGACGAAGATAATAAATTTTTTGAGGCATGAAAGACTTGCCATTTCTCATCCAAGTTCGACCCCTTACTGTTGGGTGATGAGGAAATGGATTCATCGAAGTGGGGCTATCTTCCACCAGAGGGAAATCTACATTTTTGCCTGGATCGTGGCGACTTTCCCTATTCCCAGATCGACTTCGAAGCATCTGGGGGGTCACCAGCCCATTTCACTGTCTGGCATACACACATGCAGAGCTCCCACACCGCTTCCCTTACTAAGATTGGGCTTCATCACACATACTGGTTTGGGGAGTTCACTCTCTCGAAGCACAATGCGGCGTTACAAGTGCTAGTTTCTCGATGGAACACCATGACTCACACCTTCTTTGCTGCATGGGGGGGGGGGGGTTACTGTTACACTGGAGTACGTCTGTGAACTCCTTGGGTTTGAGCCCATGGGTGAGTTTACATACCACGATGAGCCTTTGGATACTGAAGAGGTTACTGATCGAGTTGAGTTAGATCGGATCTGTTGCAGTTGCATCGATTCCTTAAATAAAGCCACGTTCACCCCCCGTATCAACTATTTTTTCAAAGCTCCACGCGAAGGATGTCAGTGATGTAATGGGCCAAGGTAGAGGTACATCTCTAGAACTACCAGCATACATACTTGTATTGCTTTCACGCTTCTTCCTTACTGGAAAACACAACGATTAACCCAGGAGGGACCTGATAAACATTTCCATTCGTTTGGCCAAAGGGTTCAACCTACCTCTGGCCGCCATCGCCTTAGGGTCCCTCTACACCTGGTTGGATCAAACCCACATTGACATGGAACGATCACTTGGCATTTATAACTTGTCCAACGTTGCCAACACTATTATTTTGACGGGTTTCCTCTATACCCATTTTCCTGCCATTGCCGCCAAGTCAGTTTCTCTTCCCATGAGCCAAGGTATCAAGCCCCCACGCCTCCTGTGTTTCCATAAGAAGCAAATTCGAAAGGAGATAATGGAAGTTTTTGATCTTCTAGTCTCCTTTGTGATGAGACCATACAGTGAGTCTACCTTTGCCCATACTTGGGGATTCTTTCCTACCACAGCCAAAATGGTCAAGTTCATCCCAGTTGTGGAAGATCCTTCGCAAGTCGTGGTGCTTCTATTTACCCCCGTATTTCTTCCTTCTTATACTGAATGGGGATACACCTCAGAACCCTACAACCCTGATAGATGCAGAAGGTAGTTCGGGTTCGATCAGGGGGCCCCTCGACCTGTGTTTCAACACAACCATCCAAGGTCCACTTTTTCTGAAGCCTGCACTCTCTATACTGCAGCAGCGGTGCTTTGTGTGACATCCACCATCGATGGCCATGTCACCCTTCCTAGAGCCACAAGTAAAGGAGATGTATCCACCTCTTTTGCCACCGAATTCCATTTGGGGAAGTTGGAACAGATCCGTGAGTACATTCATTCCCCCCTCAATATCCCCCGATCCTTTCTTTTTCTTCTTCTGAGCCGGGTCTTAAGGGGAATTTCATGTTAGGGGTTGAGTTTCCTTTGAGTACAACGATTAAAGAGTCTCCTGAAGAGCTACCCCCTCATTGTCCAATGATTCCCACTACAACCTCGAAGTCCAAGTCCGCTGCAACCCCTAAGTAGGTTGCCCCCTCAACCAAAGCTGCAACGGGCGAAGGACCTTCTCAGTCACCTACCAAGAAAGCTAAGAAGTCCAAGTCCTCTAAGTCTAAGGCTCGGGCTCAGACGCAAACTCCTTTGGATGCATTTCATATTGCCTCCATTCCCTTTCCAGAGCTAGCTGAAGAGCTGAAGAGGCAGGTTGAAGCTGAAGTCGCAAGAATAAATGCGGAGTTTCAACAGCGCGCCATCGTTGTTCCTCCTTCGGATGCTTTTCCCATTATAGTTGTTGATCCCACGGAGCCAACGACAAAAAGGAGAAGAAGGACAAGAGTACCTGAAACTGGTGGTGCAACGAGCTCTAAGAAGAAAACACTGGGTACCAAGACCCATAAGAACAAACACTTGAGCAACCTCCATTACCAGTTCCTTCTATTATTGCGTCCTCGCCGCCTTCACCAGTAATTATACCCTCTCGGTCTCCCTATGGATCCGAGGTATGTGTGTGTTCTTTATTTTTATTTATTTTTTATTCCCCTTCTCTTAAGGTGTTGCATCTTCCCATTCCTTAATAAGAAAAGTGTTTTGGTGCAGGGAGTTGAAGAAGAAAGACCTAGTCCCCCTGTAAGTCGCTTTGTGGGGGGACGTTGTGGTGTCTCTCCAACAGACATTACTCTTCTCCATTCCCCCTTGATAAGTCTTACTTACTCTCACCGTTAATCTTCGCAACGGGCCAAAGAAGATACGACAGAGGCTGCTACCGTTGAGTTTGCTGAAATGCCTGGTCAACCCGAGGGAACTATAGCAGCCTCCTCTGAGTTACCATCGGAGCAAGAGGTGCCTCTTCCCCTTGTCGTGGTCGAGGAGAGTGCCCCATAAGTAAATTTCTTGCCAAGTCTTACATCTTTTATTTTTTCCCTTGTTTTGTTTATCATCTTTAACATGCTAGGCCGCTTTAGGTGGAAGTGGCATCACTGATAGCTAACATTCTCCTTCCGCCTGCATTGACAAGACCCCTTACTGCGGTTCCTCTTTTTAGTGCCATAACGGGGCTCAGTTATATGCATTCCTTCCTCTTATTCTTTTGTGTTTACCCCTTGCGTCTAACACTTGGTTTTACATTTTCAGCTTTCTCCCAGTCTCTCTCCACCTTTGCCCTGAGTGGCCTTTTTCTTTCCCAGGCCCAGGTTGGTGTTGATGCTCCCGTTGGGGCATCTCTTGAGGGTTCAGCGTCTCGTCCGATGATGTGCCCGTGTTGGCTTTAGTACCTTATGTTGGTGAGGGAAGTTTTCCTAGCATTGAAGCTTCTTCAGCCAAGGGCCTCGCTGAAGGTACGGCAATAAGGAGCCCGCCTCCAATGGTTTCTACCATCACGCCCCCTTGTGGTGACTCCCATTTTTGCTCCTACTGCTGCTGAGGTACTTCTCTAATCTCTCTGTATTTATCAGTTTCTCAAACCTCACCTATGTAGGTGACTTAAACAATCAAAACACTTGTTAAGATTTCTTTCATAAACTCCACCTATATCGGTGACTTAACAACAAAAACGCTTGTTAAGATTTTTTTCAAGAACTCCACCTATATCGATGACTTAATAATGAAAACACTTGTTAAGATTTTTCCAAAAACTCCACCTATATCGGTGACTTAACAACGAAAACACTTATTAAGATTTTTCTTCAAAAACTCCACCTATATTGGTGACTTAACAATTTTTCTTCAAAAACTCCACCTATATCGGTGACTTAACAACGAAAACGCTTGTTAAGATTTTTTTCATAACTCCACCTATATCTGTGACTTAACAACGAAAACGCTTATTAAGATTTTTTTCATAACTCCACCTATATCGGTGACTTAACAACGAAAACTCTTGTTAAAATTTTTTTCATAACTCCACCTATATCGGTGACTTAACAACGAAAACACTTGTTAAGCTTTTTCTTCAAAAACTCCACCTATATCGATGACTTAACAACGAAAACACTTGTTAAGATTTTTCTTCGTAAACTCTTTATTTCCTTTAACTGTTTCAGGCTGCTCGGGAGTATTCTCCACCAGTCCCCTCACTCATTGCCTCGCCCCATCGGTAACTTGTCGCTTTAGAGGAATACAGCCATGATGATCAAGGTTCCACGACCGGTGTTGCTGCCGAGAGTGAATCTAGGTGCAAGATTCCTCTTCCCGACTTGGCTCCTCTCGCCTTCTGCCTAATGGTGCTCCAACGTTCTCTTCAAATGCCTGCCAACCATCATTTGGTAGCTAAGCAACTTGTGAGCTATCATCCTGGAACATTCACAGTGTACCGCCTTCGTTCAAACATCTCAGTTATGAGCTACAGGATTCAAGGCATGGCCACCATCGTTGCTGAAATTTCCAATACTCCTAATGCAAACGTTACCAGGCCCCTCCTCAATCAATTCCTGGGTTATCTGAGGGAGTTGGGTCATGATGGGTTCCATTTTGAATGGATCATCACACATTTGAAGACCTTGAAAAGCCAGAGGGAGCTCTTGCAGAAACATCAGGAGGACCAATGTGCCGAAGAAGATAAGATGGCCGAGCTAGCAACTCTTCTTGAAACCATTGACAAAGAGGTGGGGGACCTCAAGGAAGCTCTATGCGCAGTAAAGTCAAAATGAGAGAAACTCCTCATCGAGCTCACCCAAGCGCAAACGAGATTGGAGGTTTCTATGAATGCACAACGGTCTTGTCAAGCAGCTTCTTTGGGCCTCCCTGGAGATTTCTTCTCTTCCCCAGACCTATGGTTTCTACTAGGCCCATGAGTTTTTGTATATATTTTTCTTATGTTCTTCTTCTCATGTAATTCTTGGGCAATAGCTCCCAATTTTGTAATGCCCCAAAGCTTATGAATGAAGAAAGATATCAATCTTCTCATGCTATTTCTTTGTGTTACAACTGTTTGCATGTAATTCTTTCATCTCTACTTGAGTTATAATAAAAAAGAACTTATATACTCATCATAAGAAGAACTTGTATATTCATAATCAACTAGATACATCAGTGGCCCAAATATAATTCCTTACACATGATAAACCTTCAACTATTTATTATTGATTTTAAATGGTTTTGTCTTCTTCCATATTAGAAATTAAGCAATAACCTGAGTCATGAGCTTCCTTCACAATTAAAGGTCCTTCCAAATTTTCTGCAAACTTGGGTAGAGGAAGCCCCCTGATATGTTTCACTGTTGCTTTCAATACAAGGTCTCCTTCCACAAACTACCTTGGTCTCACTAGGTTATCATATGCCCTAGAGAGTTTCTTTGTATACATTTGAAAGTGTTGCATCGCATTATCTCTGTGTTCGTCCAACACTTCCAACGGCAGATGTCTATTCAGGGGAAGCATGCTGCTTCGCAAAGCATATCGTGCAGAGGGGACTTCTAACTCCACTGGGAGAATTTCCTCGGCCCCATAAACAAGGGAGAATGGTGTATACCCCGTGGGCTTCCTCTTACTCATCTGATAGGCCCATAAAACTGCTGGTATCTTGTCATCCCACGATCCTGGGAAATCCTCCATCATTTTAGCCAAGATATTGACCAAAGTTTTGTTAGTAGCTTCGGCTTGATCGTTTTCCTTTGGGTATGCCACTGTCGAAGTGTGATGGATAATGGAGTAGTTATCTGTGGGCATCATTGCTTTTGAATTGGCGAAAGGGATCCCATTATCTGAAAAGATAACCTTTGGGATCTTAAAACGACAAATGATGTACTCTTTGATGAAGTTTCTCACCACTCCTGCTGTTACCCTTCTCAGGGGTATTGCCTCAGCCCACTTTGTGAAGCACTCTGTTGTCACTAGTATCCATATTTCCCCCTCAAAGAAGGGTGTATTACCCCTACCAGGTCGAACGCCCAAGTGTGAAAAGGATAAGGCATTGTTAGGGAGTGCAAGTCCACTGATGGGGCATGGATCATATTTCCATAAAGTTGGCAAGCCTTGTACTTTCGAATGAACTCAGCTAAATCTTTCTCCATCGTTGGCCAATAGTATCCCAAAGTCATCAACTGGTCATATAACTTGGACCCTCTTATGTGAGCTAGATCATGTGCCTATTTGAGGACCTCTGTTGCCTCTTCTCTCGTAATACAACGCAAAGGCCTGTTGAAGTATACCCTTCGATAAAGCTGCCCCTCTTGAACGTACAATCTCGGGGCGCTTCGCCGAAGTCCCATCGCATTAATTTTATCCATTGGGATAACTCCATCTCTTATAAAATCAATATAGGTTTGTCTCCAGTCAGGTTGAGCTTCCACGAAGTGACATTCAGCCACTTCGAATAATAACTGGCATTTGCCACACTTTCGTTGTAGCTGTGTCACATCCTGTTTCATCTTGGGCAAAAAATACCCTTCCTTTTGAATTCTCCGGTAAAGGGGTATCTCAGTTGTTTTGCAGTGCACTTCATGTGTTTTCTTCAATCTTTGCTCTGCCTCTGCTAGACCGATGCATCTCGATAGCTATCCTCTTGTGTTTTTAAAGTAAAGGTTCCCCTAATTTGTAAAGTATTGGGCTAATTCTCTCAGCCCCATCGCTCCTTCCCCAGATTCTAGTTGCCTCTTAATCTCTCTCATCCAGTCCCCGTCCTCTTCCATTAGTAAAATTGACTGTACCATCGAAGGAGTTGTTCTTCATTGGATCACGATGGTAGTTGTATCACTCCTCATGACCATTTTCTAGGCAATGGTGGCATATGCATCTAGATGGATATTCAACGTTATGGGTTGCCTCTTGATCTTGGTTCGATGGAACTGACAGAGAAGTCTTTGGATGATTGTTCTGTATGGTGCTAGGCTCATGTGTTTCAGCGCGTACTCTCCATTCACTTGATGAACCACAAAGTTTGAATCTCCTTTGATGCAAAGTGAACGAATCCCTCTTCTAAGAGCCTCTAGTAATCCCAACACCAATGCCTCATATTTTACTTCGTTGTTGGAACAAGGGAAATCTAACTTGTAGGAAAGGAAAATCTCATCCATGCTTTTGAAAGAATGACCCCGCTCCTCCTTTCTTTTCCGCTGAAGACCCATCGAACTACATTGTCCATAACTCCTCTGTCTCATCTAGGTGATTGGCCTGCAAGTCGTCTCCTGGGATACTTTCCTTAGGTGGCTCAAATGTTCCTGAGGGGAAAATAGCCAACAGATCAGCGTATGCTTGGCTTTTGATCGCGCGAGGAACCACGCACTTTAAGTCATATTTGGATAGGATGAGGAACCACCTAGCTTCCCTACCAATCAAAATTGTTCTTGCTAGAAAATAATTAATAGGATCACATCTAGTTACAATATGAATTGTGAAAGACAACATATAATGCCTAAGTTTTTGCACTACAAAGCCTAAGGCTAAATAATGCCTTTCTAAGTTACTGTATCTAACTTCTGGTCCATGGATGATCCTGCTGAGGTAGTAAACTGGACATTTTTGCCCGTCAATATCTTGTGCTAGCAAAGATCCTATGGACCTCGTGGTGGATGTGAGGTACAACTGCAACGATATTCCTGCCTTCGGGGGAACCATGGTCTGTGGTGAAATGAGAAGTTTCTTTAGCCCGTCAAGAGACTTCTGGTGAACCTCCTCCCATTTGAATTTCGTGTTCTTTTACAACAGCTGCATCAACGGATGTGTTATTTTGGACAATCGAGGCACAAATCTCCTAAGGTAGGAGACTTTACTGAGGAAACTCTTCATCTCCTTCGCCGTTCTTGGGCATGGGATTTCCAAGATCTCCCGTTGTTTGTCCTGGTCCATCTGTACCCCCTGTCTATCAACCAGAAAGCCTAGGAATTTCACACTTATTACTCCAAAAACACACTTCAGTGGATTCATCTTCAATTTATACTTCATGCAATGGGAAAACACCTTCCTCAAATCGCTCAGATGGGACTCCTCCTTCCTCGACTTGATAACTAAACCATCCAAATAAAATTCCACATACTTGTAAAAGAAGTCATGGAAAATGGCCATCATTGTTTTATGATAGGTTGCCCCAGCGCTCTTGAGTCCAAACGGCATAACCTTGTACATAAAGTTGCCCAACGGGGTTCTGAACGCTATTTTTTATGCATCCATGGGGTCCATCTTGATCTGGTTGTACCCCGCATACCCATCCATGAAGCTATACATCTCATGACCAAACGTTGCATCTATCAGGCTATCGATGAAGGGCAGAGGGAACTCATCTTTGGGGCAAGCTCTATTCAAATCTCTGAAGTCCACACAGTTCGTTATCTGGTTTTTGTCTTTCTTTCCTACTGGGACAATGCTAGATATCCAGAGCGGGTGCTATATCGGTGTGATGAACCCTGCCGTTAGTAATTATTGGACCTCCTCCTTGATCTTCAGATCTATCTCAGGCTTATACGTTCTCTTCGCTTATTTCAGTGGAATGGCTGAAGGCATTACGTTCAACTTGTGGCAGCTTAGTTCCTTGTATAGTCCCTCCATCTCTGTGTATTTCCATGTGAAGACGTATATAAACTCCCTAATCAACTCAACCAAGGCCTCTCGTTTCTCCTGACTGAGATCCTTCAAGATGAAGATCGGCCTCGTATCCTCTCCTTCCTTCGCCAGGTTTAATTTCTCTAACTCTTATGCCTGGGGCTTCGGCTGATTTTCTATGTAATCTGGTTCCTCGGCGACTTCCTTCACAATTTCCTGTATGCTGGAATTATCTATCACCATGCACTGTCCTCGTTGATCCATTAGAAAGCATTCATATATCGGGTCAACCTTATCATCAGCTTCCTCAGCCGCCCACTCACACCGTTACAATTGATAAACCACCTTTCCTTCGTCGGTAACGACCTTCTTGCATTGTCTGCTGGTAATGGTAACTTCCTTCCTCTTCTTCTCTCTGGAAGCCTCGACCATTCTTTCTCCTGAGAATCGGCTTATCATGCTTTGCCGTTGGACCTCATGCTCCATCGGGTCCACTCTAGGCCTCATTCTGTCTTTGAGTTGCCTCGAGATGCCTTGGGGCCGAGGGACCACCTGGTGAGATTCTTCGGCTATTTCCCTTATGCTACTCGTAACCTCCTTCTTCTGCTCATTTAAGGGCCCCATCCTTTCTCTGATCGAGGGAACCCACGCCCCCTTCATCCTTCTCGTTAGGACCTAGACATCTTCCTCTAACTCTGTGTAAAATGTTGTGTCCACCAAGTGAGCCTCCTCCACAGCGAAGGGCCTCTTTGTAGCCTTAATGGTCACTTATGTTCCCTTGACATTCGCTTTGGCACATTGGTGGTACGTAGAAGGAACTAGCCCTTGGTTGTGCATCCACACCCTTCCTATTAGAAGATGATAGGAAGTTGCACTCTCAATTATATGGAACTTGATATGGGAACTCAGATTTCCCATTACAATCCCAATATTAACGTACCCAATGGACTTGGAAGACTGATTATCATACCTCAAAATTACCAAAGGCATGGGGACCAACCTTTCTTCTGGAATATTGGCTGCGTGGAAAGAGTTAATTGGAATGATATTAATGGAAGCTCCCCCATCTATAAGAGTCCTCGCGAAGCTAACCCCGTTGACACTGGCAATCACATACAATGTCCTATTGTGAGGGAACCTTAAAGCCCTATCTGCATTGCTGAAGGTTACCTATGATAGAAATATCTCACTAACCTGGACATGGGTCCCTTCCATCTCAGCGAAGGGATTGCGTTCTTCCTCATAATATCGAGTATTGTCTGGGTTATTTCCAACCTACTCTCCTTCGGTACCCCCACCTGGTCGAAGAACCAGGTGAATTTGGGGGATTTTGAAACTGCACAGTATTCTAAAACTTGGTCTGCTTCCTCACCTTCAATGTCGTATACCTCCTCCACATCCTTAACGCTTGCTTCATCGTAAGCCAACACTACATTAGCCATTCCCCTCGTATAATCTTCCAGAGCCTCTTCATACTCTTCTTACGTCATCGTTGACTCTCTTTCTCCTCTCTTCGCCTCTTCATCATAGGCCACCACGAGATTGACCCCATGTGTAGGCAGTGGGTTATTGTTGACGTTCTATGGAGGGATTTGTAATGTCCCTGCCTTCACGTACTTGTCGATGATTCTTCTCAGTGTGAAACAGCTCTCGGTTGGATACTGGATCCTCCGATGAACCTGGTAGTACTTCAAATCCGCCTTTGTTACCGCATCGGGTTCCCCAACAGGAATGTCATTTGGCTCATAGACAGTTCCCCCTTGGACCATCGCATTGTAACAGCTGACAGCTTCTTCCACTATACACGACAATGGTGGAGGGTCCTCCCTGTCTCTTTCAAACTTCCTCTTATTGTTCTTCTTTGGTTCCTTGCCCCTATCTCCCCCCTCGGTGTACCCTACCCGTGGGGCTAAGATCTCCCCCCCGCGGGTTGCATCAGCTGCCTAAACATCATAGGCCCCGCCATCGGATTGGGCTGTACCACCAAAGAGATATTTCTCTCCGCTTTTAAGAATGCCGTAAAAGTCTCCTCGCGTGTCTCATTGATAAGATGGCAGATGTACTCAGGGATAAGCCCCTCGGCGAAGATCTGCAATAGCTTGGATTCTTTGTCTTCCTCCCTCATGTCGAGGGATCTTTCCCTGAACCTTCGCACATAGGCCACCACTTCTTCCCCAGGTCTTTGCTTCTCCCTACCCAGTTGGGTCAAAGTAAACTCATCTTCTGCCAGAAAGAACTTCTGGACAAACAATACATGCATCTCCTCCCATGTAGAAACGCTGTTAGGAGCCAAATGAGAATACCAGGTATCTTCCTTATCGGTTAAGGATTTGGAAAACTCCCTCAACCTAAGCTTCTTATTATTGCAATGCGCTCCCAAGTGTTCGACAAAGCGCTTAATATGCTCCTTCGGGTTCCCACCTTTCCCTGTGTATTTTTCAAAAATAAGAGGAATATAGTCCTATGGATAGGGCTCATCGTTGTATTACTGAGGATAAGGTGTTCGAAAGTCATCATAAACTGAAGCTACCTCGCTAGTAGATTGTGAGGAGGCTTGCATGAACTTCAACATCTCTTTTTGCATCTCCTTTCTCATTTCCTCCATGGGTGATGCTATTGGGGCAACAACCAACGGGACCATGGGTTGAGTACCCGTTGTAGTTGGAATAGTCATCATAGTTGGGGCCGTTGAAACCCTGTAGGTTCCCACGATTGGATTCACAATAGAGGGTATGCTTGCTGGGACCGTTCCCTCCACACCGGCACCTAGTGGGGCCGTTGGAGCTATCCCTGGTGTTACGAAGGCATTGGCCTCCAATCCTCCCAGCATCGTTGAAGATGTCGGAGTTTGCAAATACTCATAGAACTTACTCATGAGGACCGCCACCTGAGTGGGTCCCAACCTCGCGCTCGTGGAAGCTTGTGTCACCCCTGGTATGCCTGTCGTCGCCTGAATCGGAGGTACCTCTATTCGAGGAACCCCATCCCTTACAGCCTCTAGTTCTCTCGCAGCATGTTCTTCATTGTGTTGGATGTCATCAAAGATAAGCCTTCGATTAGCATTATATTGCACCATACTCCTTACTTAGAAGAATGCCTCCCCAGTAGAGTCGCCAAATGTAATAGGGTACTTTAGATAAGATGAAGGCGTAACTCCGTTGAAGTATAGTAGTGATAAGTTAAATGGCTAAAAACCTTGGATTAGTGATAGAACATGCAAACACAAACCTAATGAAGATAAGACTCAGTTTAAACTCACAAATCTCTCGTGTATGACTCAGGAAGTAGTAATGAACTTAGAAGTAACTTAGCTAGAGGGAGAGAGAAGTAAGTACCCTCGATACACCTTGGTAGGCAGGCAAACACACCAAACACTCTCAAGAATCTCTGTCACGTATTAAGAGCTTCGTAATAAATGACAATGGCGAGTGAATAAGCCCTCTGGTTTGCAATAACTCTCTCTCTCTGATGTGTATTCTCTCTAGTAATAACTTCTTAAACTCTCAAAAGATCATCCCCTCCTCAGGGGTGGTTGGGGTCCTTAAATAGCCCCCCACACCATCCCCGAGTCAACTCGGTCATTAAATACTATGAAAGACATCCCTCATACTTTATGTCACAATATTAAATGCCTGATGCACTAGTTGTCTCCATGTCACAAATATTAAATGCCAAGACATGCCTTTTGCCTAACCACTGTGTCAGGGGGCTGTTGTCGCAGAGGTGTCTCCCCAACTGCCTGACAGCCCCAAATACCACGGTGGTTTACTCAAGTGTAGGTTTGACATTGTTTAGATGGCTAGTGACATCACCTTCAGTAGATGTGACATTAAGTAGAGGGTTGTTTGGTTCACAACTCAACGCCTGATGGAACTCCGAGTTGCTCCGCCCGAGGTTCCACGGTCAGGGTCCTTCAGTGTTTTTCCAGGTGTATCACAAGTCCCAACGGTGCCTCACTTCTCAATCCTCCCAACCAGGTCCCTCTATAGTTCCCACGGTGAGGTCATTCTATAGAGAATGAAAGCTCTCCTAGGCCCTTCCAGTCCTGATCTCTCATGAGTACCGTTTGACCTCACACAAACTCATTATTATTCTCGTTACATCATTAAAAATTTTGTAGCTTACAGTAAGTATGAACAAAGACACAATATGACTAATACAATAAGCTAAAACACAAGTTTCCATGCCTGAGATGCCACGCTGAGCTCCCTCGCTGAGCTTCCACACCTGAGTTGCCTCGGTTTCTCAATCCCAAACACTGTTGCTTATTGGGGAATTATCTCTAATCTCATGATTACCTTTAAGCCCCCTCTACAGTTGCTCACATGAATAGCAAAGTACTAACATGTTATTTTCTATTACATGTAGCTTAGTTGAGCAGGAAGGGCTCAACTAGGCAAGATGGGATCTCCTAGGAGTTTTGGCTTGATGGCTGAGGAACAAGGTTTGTTCAGCAAGCTCAATCACTTAACACTTTAAAATTGAAAGAACACTAGTAAATAGACCTTCGTAGTCACCCAATACTCACACAGTCCACACTTAATCACATTTGAAGTGAGTAACCAAGGGTTTCTCACAAGAAATGAATAGTTTGAAAAATGGTTTTAAAGGAGATGGTCCTTGAGACCTCTACTCAAGTTTACAAAGATTTTAGAGGAGGTGGTCATTGAGACCTCCCTCCTTAAGTTTACAAAGATTTCAGAGGAGGTGGTCCTAGAGGCCCCTCCTTAAGTTTATAAAGTTTGTACAACAAGTTACCATTTTAAAATGATATTAACCAAATCATATATTTTGTCCTCAAGCGCAGACAAATTTTCTTTTTGACTTTGGTTTGCACCAGGTGGCACCGATCAAAGGAGACAGGCCGCACAGAGGTAGGGACAAAAGGTATATTATAGACCTTATCCCTCACCAACCCCCTCAGTTTTGGCACCCAAAAAGTGCCAATGCATCCCTAGTGCCCAAGTATAAATAGTACCCCTGGGAAAGGTCAAGTCAGAACCATAACTCAAGTCATACCGTTAGTCTTTCAAAATCACCCCAGACCACTAAGTGTTCTCTCACTGCTCTTTCTCTCTAAGTGTTAAGTTCTTTGTTTCTTCACTCCACCCTGACAGCCATCACTCTTAGGAGTTCCTCTTGGGAAAAGTTACTATTATTATGGTGAAGGTCATCTCCTTACAGGGAGTGGGCTATAGTTTGAATTCTATTGTTACAAGAAAAGGAAGGTTTTACCAGAGGATGTTCTAAAAGTGCCCGAGGACCTTGAAGGCACCGTCCATTGGAGTGGGTCCTGCCTTACCCTTTCTAGTTCTTTATTTACCCCAGTCTTACTACCCTCTTACACCAAGATACTCTCTTCCAAGGTGTCAAACATTACGAACCATCTCTACTCAGTTCCCTCCACCAAAATCTTCTCAACCACCTATTTCCACAACCATTTCAAGGAGTCCCCTAATATAAATCCATCCTCCCCAACAAATTGTGATGGATGGGTAGACGATCGGCGACACTACCATAAGGGCCCCAATATTATCCTCAAAGACTTAGTCAAGTCCTCCACAGAAAAAATCTAGTTACGCGGGGAAGAATGATTTTCTCCCATCGTATAAGCCGCTTTGGAAAGAAGAAAGAGGTTTTGTGAAGACCCACCAACTGCACATACCGATAATCCCCCAATTGCAAAATAGGCTGCAAGTTCCCCCACCATAATACAGACCAGTGAAGGCATTGGAGTAGACTCTGAATGGCCTAGATACCTGGAAGGAGGGTCGGGCTAGATTCTTGTAGGGGGGCCTATCATATTGTTTATTGGGTTATACGAGAGACTGTGACTGGAGGGCCCTCCTGAGTACCCTCTTTTGGGTGTTCCTAACTTATTTTCTAATCCATTTTTTAGCTTTGGCCCGTCAACAGAGTACTGGGTTAATACCACTGTAGCAGGATTACAGTGGTAGGAATCCACAACACTATTGTGGCTACTTGATGGTCAGTCATCAAATCGCTCGTCACCAACAAAAGCCTGATAATCAAGCCCAGAGATACAATATTGACAAAGTCGTTATCAGTAAAATTTCTCCAACATAGGGAATTCATAACTTTTCGGGAGGACGATGTTCCCCCTATGCACCAATGGCTCGACAATTGAAGGGGAGAAGTGGAAAAACTCCATCAATGACACCCGGGGATAATGGGATAAATTCGGCATGGGAACCTCTACACTAGGGCTAACACCTAGCTTTGTAGAAAATTCTTCTTAGGTGGGACACACATCATCTAGGCCAAATCAAAAGAAATGATCTTTAGGGTACCATTATTGTACCGCTACTTCAAAGAGGTTCCATTTTATAAGACGATTACACCACTAGGAGGCATGGCGCAGACCAAGAGCTACATAGTTAATGTTGTAGAGGCACATGGCCTCTAAACCCTTAAGGTAAGATGAAAAGGTTTCGAACATTGGAAGAGCCATTACAAAAGAAGAAGAAAGTTACAAAGAATAGAAAGTGAGATGTGGTGATGAAAATCATCTCCAAATACCTCCTTTTATACTACAAAAATCCACAAAGGACAAACCATTCAAGATGCCATCGGACTTCCTGCTCCAAAGGTTCCCAAAAGTACGTAGAAAGTGCAATCAAAGCTAAGGAAGTTATTTGAACTTGACCCTTATGCCGATAGGTAGGCTAAGGAGTATGCCAGTCAGCAACCCCCCCCCCCCCCTTTATTAGGGAAATTATTCACTTTTTTCTTTTGTACATATCATTTACAAAATAAACATTTCTTTTGAAAAGATGAACCTTTGAGTTTTTCTTTTTGGAAATTCCTTATGTTCTCTTTTGTACATAATTTTCAAAATAATTTTTTTTACTTGTGAAAAATAACTCTTCAAGTGCATCTTTTATTTATTTTATTTTACCTTATCCTTATCTTTACAAATAATAAAAAACCTTAACAGCAAATTGAAATGCATTGTAGAGTAAGCCATTATATAAAGATAACACAAAAATGCGTCTCTTATATTTAAGTTGTTTAAAATAATTACATCTTTTTACAGGTATAAGCAGAAAAAGAAAAAATAAAAAATAAAATATATTAGGACGCAGCCCAGATCCCCCCAAAAGCTCTCTAAAAAACCCACCTTCAACCACCTAGATGAACGTGCTTCCCCAAGAGACTTCCTCACGTTGTTCGATACCGATGCCATCCGATCCCAGATATCCCATAAATAGGTTTTCAACACACGGACAACTGCAAAGAGAACAAAGAACCAAAATCAAAGCAAGTCAGTAAAGAGAAAAAAAATGAGTAAAAAGTAAAAGATGTTCATACTTATCCTCAAAGAGCCTCATTAGGAAGACCCACAGACCAATCTATAGTTACATTTGGGCGACGAGGCACCGATATCACATCCCCATTATGCATCCGAATGAGATAAGAAGTGATGGAAATATGAGAAAATGAAACTTCCTCCACTGTCTCATCGTGCCTTCCCCGGTACTATGGGTCAACACCGTCGGTACGCTTCTTCGTCCCGCTGTAGGTGGAGGAATATTCCCCATAGCATATATTCTTGACGGCATCAATCGACTGGTTGCAAATTCCAAGTAGTCGTAACCGACCATCATACCAGTATAATGCGTGTAGGGCTCACCCTCCATCACCGCCTCCCTGACCTCGACAGTCATCTCATTTACTGGACTCATATACTCAGGGGGAACCGATGGTGTGACCTCCACCTCACCTTTTATAATTTGTCGCACCGCTCTCTCTCAGGTACCACCCATATCCAAACTCGTGCGCCAGCAGCCTCCTCATCTGCGCTTGCATACCCATAACCCTAGCGGCCCCCGAAGATGGGCGCCAGGGGTAGAAGGTCACCTATTTTCCCAGCAAAGAGTCAGTAGTCTACCCTGAAGCAAAGTTCTAAGAACTCAGGAAAACAAAGATAAAAATTTTAACCTAATTGCTATTCATGGCATTCAACACCGCCCACACATCCTTTAGAGAAATGGATTGGTTCGAACGCCTCTTTGACTTCCTCCATCTAAACATCTTGTAGGACTCTCCTATCTCGCTCACCTTTAAGGACATTAACCACACATTATGCCTTATTGATGATATCAAAAATGGTACCACCAGGTCACAATGATAGTGAGCTAAAATAGGTGTAATAATGGTAGTAAACAAGTAATAGAATAATAAGAGAGAATAAGATGAGGAAAGGAGGGATTGAGCACCATAATTAAGTTGTTCAGCCAAATTATGGACTACATCCACTGTGCAGTGTGTGTAATCCACTAAAATAAGGATCTAATGGCCTGGATATGCAAACACTCAAGCTTTATCTGTCTTACAGTGAGTTTAACAGGGTTTCTGTAGGATTTCTAATTTGTGTCCCCTTTACAAGAGGTAGAAGATAAGTATTTATAGTGTCTAATGGGAGTAATGCACCCCTATGTGATGATGAAGACATCCACTAAATGATGACAACTGCCCATAACACATGTAACTAATGATGATGTAATCTCCCCTCACGTGAGGTAATAATATGGTTATAACAGAATTGCTCACGTGGGACATGCCACCTTGGAACCTTCTATTGCTCGTACGGTATGGTGCCATCTGCAGAGGTACGAGGTTGCTGATGCAGTGCTTGACTTTGTGCTGGGAACTGGCAAGTGTGGTCTCGGGTGAGGAGTTTAGGCCGAGGTGGACTAAGCAGTCCATTTCCTGATATCGGCTGGATAGAGGATGAGAGATGTTCCTATTGCTAAAATGCTTCCCTGGAGTCTCAGCCTATTGATGGCCAAGGTTATGAGTACGAGGCTGACCTAGTTCTAGACGAGTCTTGGGAACGACTTGTGATATCCTTGTGGGAGCTCGATTGCTTGAGATTGGGTCTTTCGTCCTAAGATGAGGTCATACTTGGTCATATAATTACCCCTAGCCCTCAGTCACCTATGTGGAGAGGTGGTTGGGGGATACAAGTCTTCTTATCCCTCTGATAAGATGTTTCTGACGTGTCAATTTGGTACAACTTGAGGCATAAGAGAGTGACACATGTCATAGTTCCAGTTGGGTAGCGTTTATCCCAACTCTGACTTGATGATTGGGCGCTTTGGACATCGATCCTCAAATGATGATATATCTTGGAAAATGTGTTTAATCATGTTCTTGATATTTAAACTCTAAAACATTTTCACTGTCCTCTTTACACCAACAAAGTCCATCATATTCTTCTCTCTCTAACCTTGGGCATTTTCTGCAACTGCATAGCTCTTTCCCTCTCTTTCTCCCGAAACTAGCTTCTTCAGCTAACCATTCTTACCTTCATCTTTTGATTCTTTCCATTAAAATATTTTAGTTAGGCAGTGTGTGGTTTTTTCGATGATCTTTGAAGTTTTCAAAGAGTGTTTGAGTGTGTTTGGCCTTATTTAGGCCCTCATTAGGGTGCACTTAGGTGGTTGTTTGTGGCTGTGACTTAACTGGAGGGGCCTTTAAGGGTTTTTCGATCTTTTAGGCCTTTTTCGGTGACCTCCAATCATCTTCTATGGCCAGCTTCAAGGATGTGTTCTTGAAGTTCTTGCTTAAAAATGTTTCAACTTCCTATTTGATCTTTGGTAAACTGAAGTCAAAATTGTGAGTTGTTTGTTCTTTAGCTAATTTTTACCCAAATTGAGTCTCGTCCATTGATGCTAAGACGGATGTATAGCTTAGTCGAGGAGTTTCCTAACCTCAAATAGAAGTTCTTTAAATAAATTAGGAAGATAAAATCTGAGGAAGTCGAGAATCGTAAGGCTGAGGCCTTTCTCATTCGCGCAATCTATCCACCTCCCCTAGCTGTCATATACCCCCAAGTTACTGAACCTTGTGATCTAATGTCTGAGTCATCCTCATCAGTTAATGACCTTATGTCTAATTCTTAATCGACCGAGAGTGTTGATTCGTATGAGGAAGCCATGGACTGCGGTTCATCCCAAGTTGAAGGGTCTGATATGGACGAGGCTTATTCACCCATCTGGTCCTCTAAACAAGCTGAGACGTTGGATCAATCTAACTTTGTTCAGATACTTGAACCTAATGTGGCAATTCCTCCTTCCCTAGACTTAATTCCTCTCTTGGATACAACGAGAGCCAAGTTTACATAGAGGTTCCCTAGTGGTGATCGAAATAATCCTCATATCGAAGTTCTAAAAAATAGTAGTGAGGTTGATACGTTTATTGCTGAGGAATACGAGAGTACTGTGTTAGAAGTTGACCTCTTAGTCTGGAGGCATTTATAAGGCATAAATTCTTGTATTTATATGAGAAATCCTCTTAAGGAGGAAAGATCCTTTCATGGCCGAGAGGGTGAAGTATGTGTCTATAAGTAGATGTTTAAGCTCAAATTCCGCCTTCCCATTCTGAGACATTCTGGTTCATCTAAAACTTGCCCCCTCTCAGCTTTCTCCAAATGCATGGAGATTTATCCTTGGCTCTATTGTCCTTTGTAAGATAGTCCATCAAACTGACCTTCCCGTTAACATATTTCTTGCATGTTTCACAACTTCGTCCCCCAAGACTCAACCTGGTTACTACCACCTCGTAGCTAGGAAGTTAGAGAAGAAGATTTTGTTGGTCACCCAAACTTCAAACCACAATTGGAAACCATGTTACTTCTTTATCTTTGGGTCTTACGAGTTTGGTCCAAACCAAGCTTGTGGGACCTCTAATCCCAGGACCACTCTGAAGTGGGGAAAAGTATCTACGTTGGCCAAACTCGATCCGGTGTTGAACCCTAAGTCCTTTGAAAAGGTAAAAAAGCTTAGTACACAAGGTGATAAAGGTCGTTTTGTGAAGTTTGAGCATCTAATGCCTCCATACTATTTAGCTCAAACAGGTCTGGTGGCTGGCCCCCTCAACGAGCTATGTAAGTAATTAACTTTGCTACCTATTATCTCGTACTTTACATTTTGTCGATAATTAATCTCTAAGGTTTAGCTTTGGAACTTGGTGTCCCCCAACTTGAGCAGACTTTCCAACAAGCATGGCCAAAGAACTGAACCCCCTGTTGTTAAAAAAAAAAGTCAACTGTTGGCTACCCCAACCAAGCTGACGATGCTGAGAAGAAAAGAAAAAGTCGAGTTGATAACACCATAACTAATCGTCCCTCAAAGGAAAATCATCCTACTCAAGCCATTCTGATCTCGTCTGACGACGCACTGGCTGCTTGGCTGTCGCAGTTGAAAATTATTGATGAGAGCGTCATCGGCCGTAACAAGAAGGCAATAGATGGTATCGGCTCTCTTATCTCTAAGCCCAACAAACATTTCCTCCAGTCAATGGATATCTCTCTGTTGACTGAATTTGCCCTTCACACGGTTGTTCAGGTACTTTTCAAAAACTTTATGAGTGTAGTCTCTTCCTTTCATATATCTCATACTAACTTGTCTCCTTACTATTTTACATGACACAGTCTCTTTTCATTATATGGGAGATTGGATTGGTAAGAAGATGCCATTTATTCAAAAAGGGAGGATTGTTATCACCATGGAGAACAATCTGATAAATGAGCTGCAGAATGCAAAGACGGTCCTGCAAGAGGCCACAAACCAAGTCTCAACTCTGAAGACTGATCATAAAAATCTATGAAGTCCTTGGTCGATAGCAAGTAGACTGAGATTGATTTTATTGTTGAGGCTACCTTGGATAAGGCTAAATTGCAAACTATAACCGAGTTCAAGGATTCTAGAGAGTTAAGAGACTACTCTTTTGAGTACTTGGAGAGGGGTATCCAGACAGCCGGCCGATGGGCTACCAAAAAACATGTTGAGACTCGCGATTTATCCCCTGATGACTTCTCAAGCCTTGATTTTAGTGACTCACGTCTCTAAAATGCCTTGGCCGATGTTGAGAACCCCTCGACCCTGTGGAGACCAACCCCTTGAAGTTACGGAGACCAATGAGAATACGGCCGATTTGAGCCTCAATGATGATGGGGCCGAAACTAAAAATGTTTGGGTTGAAGGGCAAACTCAGGCAGGTGGAGATAGGTCAGCCCAGCTGATGACGTTGGCAGTCTATAACTTTAATCTCTCGTAGTTTTCTTGTTTTTGCTTCGTTGTAATGATAGTCGGCCTTTCCTAGCCTTGTGCTGCTATAATCTCATTTTTGTTAATGAATGAAATTTTTATTTATGTCAATCTTGTGCTTTCTCCGACCTTTTAATTAATAGATTTATTTGAATTGACACAAGTCTTGTATATGCTTTCACACCCTTAATGAAGTCTAAGGAATATGAATTTAAATTTGAATCCATCAAATTATGAGTGTATGGAGAGTGTCATCTCGTCCATGCACTATCATCTCGGTCGAGTGAGCATACCTACCAAATTAATGATGTTTAGTCAATAAACCATAACTACGTGATTTTTAAATTTGAATCCACCAAATCATAAGTCCTCTCTCGTCGTTTTGAGAGTGTGTGGAGAGTGTCATCTCATCTAATCACCGTCATCTTGACCGAGAGTGCATAACCACCAAATTAATTATGTTTAGTCAATGAACCACAAGTAAGTGATTTTAAAATTTGAATCCACCAAATTATGGTGTTTAATCAGAAGTCTTCTCTCATTGTTTTGAGGATCGCATGGAGAGTGTCATCTAGTCCATGCACTGTCGTCTCGGCCGAGAGAGCATAACCACCAAATTAATGATGTTTAGTAATAAAATCCCCCTCGATTTAATTGTTAGTCCATGGACGAGGTCAACCCCGTTTGGACTATCGTATCAACTAGGGCAACTTAAGGCTACTTTACCACGAATGATGTTTTATACCTTGATACAAGAAAGAACAAATATTCAAACAAATATACAAAATATGAAAGACTGCTTGAAATTTCTATTAAATTTTGTTCATATTTCATTCATCATCTGATCCTAATATACATGCATTACGATCGAAGGAAAAGAAATAAGCAAAACTAAAATCTTAATGGTAATACTTTTTTAGGTGATCGGTCTTCCATAGGTTGGAGAATGGCTCTCCTTCCAGTTTTTCTAATCAATACGTCTTTGGTACAACCTCTTCAACCACTCTTTATGGGCCATGCCAATTCAGGTGAAGCTTGTTAGTCTTATGCCATGTCTTCTTCAACACCAGGTCTCCCACCTTTAGTGGGTGTGACTTTACTCTCTTATTATAGAACTTCGTTGTCCTTTCCTGGTAGGTAGCTTGCCTAACCTCATCATCTTCTCTCCTTTCTTCTACAAGGTCCAAATCAAGTCTTCGTTCAATAATATTTTCTTCCGGGTCATAGTTATGAACCCTATGGGTAGGGAGACCTACCTATGTTGGCATTACTGCCTATGAACTATAAGCCAATATAAATGGAGTTTCCTTAGTAAGAGTCCTCTCTATCGTCCTGTAATCCCAGAGGATAGCATATACATCTTCAACCCACCTGCCTTTGGCATATTCCAATATCTTCTTGATTCCATCAAGGATCTTCCTATTTGTTACTTTTGTCTGCCCATTGGCCTGGGATCGGACAGGAGTAGAGAATAACTGATTGATGCCAACTTGTTCATAATATTTCTCTACGGAGACATTCTTAAACTATGTTCCATAATTAGAAATCAGAGTATTAGGTAGGTCGTACATACAGATGATATATTTCCATATAAATTGGAAGTCTTTTTTCTATGATTGTAATCATCGGTTCGGCCTCTACCCACTTTAAAAAATAATCGATTGCCACGATCAAGTAACGATAGTTGTTCACAGCTCTTGGTAGTGATCCAACTAGGTCAATCCCCCAAATCGCAAAAGGCAAAGGTTATGTAATGGAGGTAAGAGGCTGATGAGGTTGATGGGGTATGGTGGCAAACCTCTGGCATTTGTCACATTTCTTTACGTATGAAGTTGTATCTTTAGCCAACATCGGCCACTAATAACCTTGTGTAATGATCCTCTTAGCCAATGGTCGTCCTCTAATGTGGCTAGAACACGACCCTTCATGCACATCTTTTAAAATATACTCTAACTCAGATGAATGGACACTTCTGAGGAGAGGAAGAAGGAACCCTTTCTTTTATAAGATGTCTCCCGTAAGGGAGAATTTGGAAGCTTTGTACCTCAATTTCTTTTTCTCGACCTTTGACTAAGGCAGCTCCCCATCTCCAATGTAGCGGATGATAGGATCAATCCAGGAAGCTCCCATAATCATATTGAAACAAAATTCCATGGTATTCTATTCTCCTTCTATCGTTGGTTGATGGAGAATCTCTACCAAGACTGTTCTTCTAATTTTAGTTCTTGTGGTTGAGGCTAACCTTGCTAGATAATTAGCTCGTCCATTATCTAATCAATCTATCCTTTTCAACTTTACTTCAGTGAAATGCTTCAACGATTTCTTAACCCTTCCTAGGTACCTCTCCATTATGTCATCTTTAGCCTCATATGCCCTCAAAATTTGATTGACCACCAACCTAGAATCCCTATGAACAAGAATTTGGCCAACATCCAGTGTCCGGGCAAGGGAGAGACCTACTAGGAGAGACTCATACTCATATTCGTTATTGGAAGTTTTGAAGTTGAATCTCAATGCGTACTCAATATCTATCCTATCTAAAGTCGACACTATCAATCCTGCCCCACTTCCGTTCTCACATGAAGACCTATCAACAAAGAGGCTCCACACAGTATCATTTGGTGAAAAACTACCCTCTTCCAGGGCTCCATTCTTGAAAAGATACATTTTTTCCTCGTCCTCATACACATTGTTTCTTGATGAACTCGTCTCGGCTTTGTTCGGGATAGGACATACTATGCTTTCTTGCTCACAAGCTATAGCACCAACATCTTCAATGTCGGCCTTATCCTAAGTGAACTCGTTCATAAAGTCAGCTAGGCCTTGCTCCTTAATAGCTATTCTCGGCTGCTAGATGATGTCGAACTCTCCCAATTCGATTCCTCATGCCGTTAGTCTTCCTGATTTCTTAGGCTTGTGATAACCTCTCTGAGGGGTGAGTCAGTGAGGACCACCATGGTATCTGCCTGGAAATAGGTATTCGTCTTTTTTTAGGCATGGATAAGTGCATAGGCCAACTTATCCATTTTGGGGTACCTTTGCTCAGCCCCTTGGAGTGCCATACTATTACAATACACTGGTTTTTGAACTCCATCCTCTTCTCTAATAATTATGTCACTAATGGTCGATTCTGTAACTACCAGATAAATATATAGTTTCTCCCCTTGTAGTGGTATAGAGAATAAGAGTGGAGAACAGAGATGGGACTTTCAATCCTTAAAAGCTCTGTCACACTCATCGTTCCATTCAAAATCTTTTATCAATACTTTAAAGAAAGGAAGGAATTTATCAATGGCTCTAGACACAAACTTGTTTAATGTTGACACTCTTACAGTCAGTCCTTGCACATCCTTTATTATCGTATGAGTCTTCATCTCCAACAAGGACTTGATCTTCTCGGGGTTGACTTCGATTCCCCTCTGATTCACAATGAATCCCAAAAGAATTTCTTCTCACACTCTGAAGACACACTTGATGGGGTTGAGTTTCATCCGGTACTTGTCCATCGTGTTAAAGGTGCGCTCAAGGTCAGCCACATGAGTGTAGGCCTTGAAGCTTTTTTTCAACATATCGTCGATGTAATCTTCCATTGTCTTCCCAATATGGTCTTCAAACTTTTTGTTGACTAGCCTCTGATACGTTGCCCCAATATTATTTAACCCAAAAGGCATGATCTTATAGCAGTAGGTCCCCTTGTCAGTAATAAAGGTTGTATTCTCTTCATCGGCCAGGTCTATGAATATTTGGTTATAGATCGAGTAGGCATCCATGAAGCTCATTAATTCATGGTCGGCTATAGCGTCTACCATCTGATCAATCCTTGGAAATGAGAAACTATCTTTCGAGCATGCTTTGTTCAGATCCGTGAAGTCAACACATATCCTCCACTTTCCATTGGCTTTTGGAACGATGATAACATTGGCAAACCACTCTGGGTAGATGACCTCTCTGATGAAGTTTATCTTCTCAAACTTTTCACTTCTTCCCAGATGACATCATATTTGTCTCGTGAGTAGACTCTTCTTTTTTATCGGATCGGCCTTGCATCGTCGGTCACATTGAGCTTATGATAGAGAATGCTTGGTTCAATGTCAGGCATATCTTCGTGGCTCCAAGAAAATATGTTCTATCTCTTCCTTAATAGTTTAATTAGCTCTTCCTTTACCTCCTTCTTCAGGGCTTTGCCAACTTGGATGGTTTTTTTGGCTCGTCCTCATTGAGGGCGATGGATTCTACCTCTTCCATGGCTTCCCCTTTCTTTAATTTTGTCTCGTCTCTGGGGTCCAACGTATCAATGTTATACATTGTAGTGGCTTTCCTGTGAGCTTCCTTCTATTCAGCCGAGTTGAAATAGCACTCCCGTACCAACACTTGATTACCTTGAACTTTCCCTACCCCATATGGGGTCGGGAATTTTATCATCTGGTGTATAGTGGAAGGCACGACCTCAAACTCCTTTTGGGCTATTCTTGCCATGATAATATTATAGGCCGAATAGACACTTTCATCCATCATAAAAAATTTGACCTTCTTTGTGAGCCTCTTCGGCCAAATATCTCCCATTATGACATCCATCTCATACATTACAATAGGGTGGACTTTCTCACCATTGAACCATATCAAAGGGTGATGATAAGGTGTAAGCCTCTTCCTAATGAGTCTTAGGCTGTTGAAGCACGGACAGAACATGGCGTCAGCTGAACTTCCCCCATCAACCAGTATTCTCGACACATCAAACCCATGTACCCTAATTGTGATCACTGGAGGGTCATCCTGGGGAGCTAGGATTCTCTTAAAGTCTAGTCTTGAGAAACACACAATCAAAGTGTCCATGTCAACCTTCTTTATTTTTTTTGGATTTGCACTCACGGAGGATGAATTAACAGCTTCTACCTTTTGAAGGGCTTTAAGCTCTGCTAGATGTGCTTTTCTATTTGTCACCTCTGCACCTCCCCCCACGAGATCTCCACGGATAACCTTTACATCAAACGATATCATGTTGAGGTGACCTTTAGCATCATCGTCCTTAGGTGGTAGGTCTGGGTTGTCATCATTATCATCGTTCGAGGCATCACCTTTTTTGCCCGAGACATCTTCCTTGCACTTATCGGCCCTTCTTTTCCTTGGGTCTTTGTGGCCTCCCATGGCATTGCCACTGCTTACATACATTCTCAATTTTCCATCCTTTAGCATCTTTTCTATTTCATCCTTGAGGGTGAAACATTTTTCAGTCAAGTGCCCATGATCCTGGTGGAACTCACACCATAAATTTGTATTCCTCCTGTGAGGAGGATATTTCATCTTTTTTGGCCACCTCAGGGATCGATCATTCTTGATCTCATTTAAGATATGCTCGCAGATGACCATGAGGGGAGTGTAGTCGGCAAAATTATCATCTACTTACCTCTTTTTTCCATCCTTACTCTTTTTATGGAACTTACCCCAACTCCTTGTCCCTTCTTTTTTTCATCCTCATACTTCACTACCATAGCTTCTTCGACGTTCATGACATTGTTGGCCATTGCCAATAGCTCAGCCATGGACTTCGGTAGATCTTCAATAAGCTTCCGGAGTAATTTCCCCTTCTGTATACCTCTTATTAGCGCTGTCATCGCACTGAATTCTTTATAGTCCTCCACTTCTAACTTTTCCTTGTTAACCCTCATAATGTATTCACTGAGACTCATTCTTCCCTTGCTTGACGTGCAGCATGTGAGTCATCTTTTTTTTTTGGGCCTCACCCCAAAGAAGAAGTTGTGTATGAATCTCTGTGCGAGTTTCTTGAAGTTCTCAATTGAACTCTTTGGGAGTAAAGTGAGCCATACATGAGGTGCTCCGATCAAAGTTCTTGAAAAGGCACAGCACCTCATCTCATCTGAGGCTGAGTAAATGTCTACAGCAGACTGGTACATCTCGAGGTGGTGAACCAGATTAGTGCTCGCATTATACTTGGTAGTGATCATTGGTGGCTTGAATTTGGTTGGGGTTTAAAAATGGACAATCCTAGCCACGAAAGGAGAGCCTTCTGAATAGCCCCTCTGTAAGGGATCTCGACTTTTAAAGTTGTCTCCAATTTTGTCTTCCAATCTCTAGATTGAGTCATTCTATGATCTCTCGACCGCAGCTATAACATCGGCTTGAACGACATTATCTCCTGCCACCACAGTCGACCGATCCAAAGGTTCCCTTGCCACAGACCTATGTCAACTGTTCACTTCTCCCAGCCCCTCGTCTCGGCCTAATGACCAATAAGAAAAATAAGAAAATAAAGGGACTCTGTAAACGTCAAAAGAAATAAAGAAATAAAGAAAGAAAAAAGACAATAAGAAAATAAGGCAAAAGGCAACACCAAAAAGTCAAAAGAAATAAAGAAAGCGAAAAGACAATAAGAAAATAAGGAAAAATTGAACTTAAAGATTACCTCAAAGAGATACATGGGTCGTGTTAACGTCTATCGGCAGCACCGACTAAAGGCATCCAAGGAATCATAAAGGGCTACCAGTGTGAGGCTCCCCTAATCATATTAATGGATCTAAAAAATGACCCTAAAAAATGGTAGAAACCATTGATGGATGACGTCGTCGCTCGTCACCACTATAAATCCCCCCAATAGAAGAAAAATGAATAAATGGGTTACCTACCTCACCTGTCTCTCATCAGCCTTGTCAATCCTCCCGGATAACAAAGTCTCCTTCAGAACAGATATCTGGATATAATCCTCCGACACGATTCTCCCTATATTTCCCAAAGCAGCCTGCATTGCCACCTTTGTAACTCATAGAGTGTGATCCACCACAATCTTCTAGCCTGCGCACTCTAACGCCGTCAGCAACTGAACATCCAAGGGAGAGGCCATCATATTACTAACTCCTAAGTGAAATGTATGGGCAGTGTCCCGACGCCTCTCACCCAGTGCACATAATACCACCGTAGATCATAACGTTTCATCCCAAGCACCCACCAATAGGCTAAACCCAGTAGACTCAACATCCATCAAACCTCCATAAGAAGATGTTCCTAGACCTCCTTCATCCCAGTCAACCCTCGTGACCAAATGCTCGAAGAGGCAATGTCAACCTGCACAGATTCAAAAAAAATGCTTCAGTGTCCCAAGGATAAAAAAAGAGAGAAGAAGGATGGAAACAAAAAGGACAAGCACTTATATAGACATTAGGGTTCTCTACCCTCGTATAATTGTGATGTGTTGGATCCCACAACAGATCCCTCTTATCCAGCATCGACTCGAAGTTATCATATACATTCTCATCACCCAAGGCGAGCGGTATGGTATCTCGCCATTCCAAACCCTTTCAGTCATCCAATTATTGTTGTTATCATAAGTACCATCCATTAATTCTATTAAAGAAAATAGGCTCGAAATCAACTTTTAGAGACAGAAAGTAAGAGATTCAATCACTTGAAGGTGTGAGAAAATGAAGGGGTGCCCCTTTTTATTAGAGGATAAGAGGTATTCCGATCAGTAGTCCCCTAGCCTTGCCTATTGGCATTGACCTTTCCCTTCCTCGAGAAGTCGATGAGTCTGTTCCCTATGCTAAAAAAGTACCTCCCCAGCCCTACCTATTGGCAGCCCCCTCAAATTTTCATTACAAAAATGCTAGAAAAATCCAAAAATTTCCCAAAAAATTAATAAAAATTCTTAAAAAATTCACACGAAGTCAAGAACATCATTGCTCTGAGAAAAACCCATTTCAGAGTACCAAACCAATTATAAAGCCCTCGTTAATCCCCAATAAGATTAAAAATGGATGCATCGACACTCACTCTCATCACTAGCATACTCCCCAATGGAATCAAAATCCAAAGTGCACCTACACCCTCAATAACCTACACCTTCCCCAATAGACCCCCAATAAAAAAAGCACTCCTAATAAACAAAACTTTAGGTCCACAAAATCGACCTCGACCCATTAAATCAGCCATTTCAAACCTTAGGTCTGCATAATCGACCTCTGAATCGATCATTTTAGGCCTTAGGTCCGCAAAATCGACCTCGACCTGCTGAATTGATCATTTCAAACCTTAGGCCCATAGAATTAACCTCGACCCACTGAATTGGTCATTTCAATCCTTAGTTCCGTGGAATCAACCTTAACTCACTGAATCGATCATTCTTAACCTTAGGTCCACAGAATCGACCTCAACCCGTTGAATCGGTCATGTCAAACCTTAAGTTTGTTGAATCGACCTCGACCCTATGAATCGGTCATCTCGTCTCTTTAGGTCCCCAAAATCGACCTCGACCCATTGAATAGGTCATCTCAACTATTTAGGTCCACGGAATCGACCCAAACCCTCTGAAGCGGTCATCCCAACACCTTAGGTCTGCATAACTGACTTCTACCTACGGAGTCGGTCATCTGAGTTCATTAGGTCTGTAGAATTGACCTCGACACTCTGAATTGATCATATCAACTCTTTAGGTCCGCAGAATTGACCTCAACCCTACGAAATGATCATCCCAACTCTTTAGGTCCATGAAATCAACCTTTACCCTTTGAATCGATCACCTTAACTCTTTAGGTCCGCAGAATTGGCCTCGAGCCTCTGAATCAGTTATCTCAACTCTTGAGGTCTGCGAAATCAACTTCAACCTTTTAAATAGTTTATCTTTGTTAGATCGATAAAATCAACTTCAATCCTTTAACTAATCATCTTATACCTCCCAGTGGGGTCCTCAATCCTTGAACTTTGATGATGTGTCTATCTTTGATGACCTTCGATTTTTCCAAGCTCACCCACTGAGCTGTAAACACCCCATCCAAGTACCCCCTTTAATTACCTCCTTAGGTTCTTAAAACTTCTCCTCCCTTCGTAGACCCTAAGTCCTACTCCGAGACATATTCTAAAGGTCGCTAAGAACTTTTGAGACCCGTTCGACTTTAGTCAACTCTCCAACCTGAGTGAAGCTCAATAAAATCTCATAGGGCTTTAAATCCCATTTCCAATTGTCCATACCATGCGCGAATCGGTATCACAGTTCGCACAAACGTGCCTTTTAACTCCGAGACCCAATCTAGTGGACACTGGGTACTTCCAAGCCCCATTTCACTTCTGTCAACTATACAACCTCATTAAAGTTTAATGAAATATCATAGGGCTCTTAATCCCTTTTCGAACGATCCATAGGCCACAAGGTGCTTCCAATATCCGTTTGACTTTGGTCAACTCTCTAAACTGAGCGAAGCTCAATGAAATATCATTGGTCTTTGAATCCCCTTTCCAATAATCCATACCTTGCGGAAATCGGCCTCACGGTTCCCAAAAACTTGCCTTTTTATGTTGAGACCTAATCTAGAGGTCACCGGGCACTTACAAGCCCCATTTGACTTCAATCAACTATTCAACCTAAGAAAATATCAATAAAACTTCATAGATCTCTGAATCCCCTTTCCAACAGGCCGTACCATGCACAATCGGCCTCACGGTTCGCACGAACATGCCTTTTTAATCCGAGACCTGATCTAAAAACCACTGGGCTGTCCCAAGTGATATTTGAATCCGTTAAACTCTCCAACCTGAGTAAAGCTTGATGAAATCTCACATGGCTCTAAATCCCCTTTCCAATAATCCATACTATGTGTGAATCATCCTCACGGTTTGCACGAACGTGTCTTTTTACTTCAAAAGGCCACCGGGATTTTTTAGGCCTCGTTTGACTTCAATCAACCATCCAAACTGAGCAAAGTTCAATGAAATCTTATAGATCTATGAATTCCCTTTTCAATTGTCCATACCGTGCATGAATCGGCCTCATGAATTGCACGAACTATCCTTTTTACTCTAAAAACACCCCGTTCAGAGACCATCGGGTGCTTCCGAGCGTCGTTTGACTTTGGTCAACTCTTGACCCGAGAGTGGCTCAATGGATTATTTTAGGGATATGAATACCATTTTCAACAGTCCCGACCTTCACGATTCGAACTTAGAATTTGTATTTTATGCCCACTTTTCCATAAAAGTCCATTTCGCACTGCTTATAGGCCCCCTAGACCCCCTGCCTATCAGTAGGGCCTACTTTCCTTAGTCATCAAGGCAGAGGCTATGCCAATAGGTAGGCTAGTTACCATGTTGATCGACATCCCCTCAACCCTAATTTGGAATTATTTAAGGAGGTTATGACCTCATTCCCGAGAGACCCCCTTTTCAGCAACATAAACATTCTTTCGAAACAGTATGCCATAATTCTAAAAAAATCCAATTTTTCAACATTCCTTTCATCTCCCGTACTTCACTTTCATACCACCTTTGGCCACTTATCTGACCCTTACTTCACAACATTCCACCATCGTAAAATCAACCTATTCTCCTCCAAAACTAAGTAGCATAGTCTTCTAGGAGGTCTATTCGTACTCATTTCTAATTTATCTATTTAGTATTGTTTACTCACTTTATTTCCATTTTGATATCTTTCAGTCTTGATCCATTATCTCACATCAACTAATATCCTTCTTTATTTCTAGTATTCACGTAACATATTTTCATAAAACCCAAAAGACAGAAAAAGGGTTTACTTGTAAACTCAAAAAGTAAGATTTTCTCACTTTTTCACACTTTTACACTTGAGAATGATTTCCTCAAAACAATTAAAGAGGAGTATTAAATTTGGGTTTATGGGTTAAATTCCACCCTTATGACGAATTAAAATACGTGGACTTTGATTCCCTTTGGGCTACATAGGTGTATTGGGCCAATCGTGGGACTCGAGTCCTATTTTCCCATTTCACGCTTCCTCATATATATTAGTATTTGTGAGTCATGAACTCCTAGATATTTGTGTTCCGCTAGGCATACACATTCACTTATCTATAATGACTTCTGATTCACAGGCACTCGCATTATATTTATTTTTATATTTTTCTTTTCGGTACATTCCTTAGTATGATTTCGCTTCGTCTTTCCCATGACGTGAGTCAGATGATTTCATTCTCCCCTATTCACACCGCACACATGTACACATATATCGCACTTTAAAGAAAAAGGAGAGTATTATCATAGCCCATGAGAGACCTAAAGGGTAGGATGTGTAATACCCCCCCCCCCCCTCCGCCCTATCGAGATGTACTTTATATCTTTTATCATATAAGTGTCATTATTTTACAAACACATCATTTCTAAAATTCCTACTTTGCATGTTTTGCTTGGGCAATGATAATATTCTCTTTTTTCTTCAAAATGGGACAATTTGTAGTAGCTTTTGAGAAGTATTTGCATGACCCTAGTCATGTTGTTAATTGGCAAAACATCGATCTGGAGAAAGATACTACGTTCCTGATACGACCCATAACCATTTTGAAAGACCCTCGTAAATGAATTATCACCCATAAGATATTGAATTTCCCATTCTTTCTCTCTCACTTGAAACTCTTTCAAACCAGAATAACCTCTCAAATTCGTAGCTCTCCCTCCACCTATATTTTTTCCCACCTAAACTTCATTTAAGTACCCCAAAACCTCCATTAAAGCTCCACTGCAAAGTGAGACAGCTTGTAGGAGCTTTTGAGAAGGGTTTTTGGAAGCTAGAAGGAGAGCTTTGGAGCATTTTGGTGTGGATATCAGATCTCATCATCTTCATCTCTACATTTCTGAAAGAGTATGCGCTTGCGTTCAAATGAGGAAATTATATATTAAACACCTTTTAACCCAAACAAACCCTAAACATGCAGCAATATGTGATTGAATAAGATAATGAACTAAGCAAGAACATTCAAACACATGCTTGTGAGGAAAAATCCCCCAAAGGGGCAAAACCATTTATCTTCATTATAACTTTGTAACATACAAATTCGGATTACAATGAAAAATACAGGTGACTAAGAATTACCCTCAGGTGTCGGATTCTGTAGTCGGCGGCTGGAAATATCCCTTTCCAGGAGGGCTGCAATGAAGAAGAAGAAGAGAGGTCTTCTTCACAAGGATTGAACAGCAAATGGGTTTGTGTTATTGGGTTACAAACAAATTCACAAGTGATTTGGAACTTTGTGTGAATCAAAAACCTAGAGTCTTGGTACTTAATAGGTGAAGACTTAGAGTTTTTGTACTCTGAAAAAATCGTGTATGGAAGTCTTAGAAACCAACTCCTCGTAGTGGGTTTATAAAAGAAGCCATGGGCCTTAAAAATCTAAACACGATCTGTTTAAGTTTATCCCAGGCGGACCGGTCCGGGTCTGAGGCGGATCGGTCCGAGTAGGCGGACCGGTTCTTTTTATTTTTGGCTTCTTCGGTTCGCAAGCATCCCGGGGTGTAGTGGCTTTTCAGCAAGCAGATTGGTCCGGGTCTGAGGCGGACCGGTCCGCAGGTGGATCAGTTCTTTTTCTCTGGGCGGACCGGTCCGGCTCTGCATAAATCTGATTCCTTCTTCTTTTTGATATTCAGATCCGTTGACATAGATTTGGTCTTGAATATTCTTCAACGGTGTGACGGCGTATGACATAACCAATAAATGATGGACAAATTGTCCTTACAAATCTCCCCCTATGTCTATGCTGGAACAACCATAAAAAATCCGAATTATCAAGATTCAAAATGCCTATACAAATCTACCCTTCCATGAACCCAAAACTGAAAAGGTACATATGAATAAGTCTTCATCGTTTGATCTTCAACTATTCTGGAATCTCAACGCTTTTCTCATCAGGGTGTGAAATCCAATGATAATCCATGTAGTACCTACACACATGAGAAAAAGCAAATACCAAGTGACATATCGAGTTTGAAATGAGATAAATAGAGAAAGCATACGTTATCAAATCTCAAAAACTCAAAACTCCCCCATAATATGATAATTCTTTCTCCCACTTTTTATGATGATCCCAAATAGACAAATGAGAGAAATAATGCAAACAAGCAATGACGGGGTGTCACAAGGAAATACACAACTATTTTTGAATTTTTCAAAATTTTTCAAACAAAATCACACCATGAATGAACACAAAGCAACTAAGTCAATGATAGCGTAAATGTAGGGGTGTGATCACATTCGATAGGAAGATCAATGCATACAAACATGACATATGTGCACGATGAATATTTGATGCTCCTAATGAATGAACTCAAATGCTTCCTTTGGTGTAAAAGAGTGGTAATAAGTGATATTGACTCAATCATATCAACAAATCAAAGCTCAAAGTGATTTTCACACCAATAACGTCCAAAATGTTTTCATGCTTTTTCAGGACTTTCAAGGAAGTGCAAACCCATTTAAACATTCTCCAACCAAACTCCCTCAGATATATATTTTGAATAGAGGAATTCTAAATTCTCAAACTTTGGAGAATTGAAGATGAAACCTAAATGGCCCATGATTGGCATATATTGCTTTTTATTGCCTTTAAATTTTTTCGGGCTCTTTTAACCTCTTTTGGACCTCGGATATTAAAATTCCTCCATTTTTTAGGTCCTTTTTAACGGTGGCTTTTGTGCAAAGGATAGATGATTACCTTTCGCAGCCCCTCCCCATTATACAAATAAACACACAGTCTCACCAAACGATTTTCACATGCATTCCAATCTTGTCAAGTTTTATCGCATATTGTGCATTGTATAGAAAAAATTGAGATGGAAACACTCAAGCTAATATGAGATAGACAAGTGCAATAACCAAATATAGCCGTGCATGTGTGCAATAAAGGAGATAAGAGTCAAGCATGTAGGAAAATATCACTAATTACATCTCAAAGACTCCATACAATGCAAAGCACATGGATGAAATGATGTAGCGTCTCAAATCTCGATCAAACAGTCACATGGATATATGAAGTGAAGTTGTGACTTGGCTATCTTAAATGCTCATCCATAAAAGATGCATATAAAAAATACAAAAATCTTTTTGGGATTTTCTGAAGTATTTATATACAAAAAAAACAGAAATCTTTTTGGATTTTTCAAAAGTTTTTTTAAAATAAAATCTTTTTGAATTTTTCAAAAAATAGTAAAAAGTAAAAATAAAGCAAACTAATGATACATGCTAGCAATAGGCAAAAGAAACAACATGAAAATCAACCTATGCTAGTAACCAAGACAAGATCTCAACCGGGAGAAACGGTGGAATTTTCCAAAGATGGTGACATCTTTTGAACCAACTCCACTAGATCATGTGTTTTCTTGATCAAAAACTTCACTTGCTCACGAATATGCGCAAACTCTCTATCATAATTTGCAGGCAAAGTGTCATGAGTGGGTGTATGTGCATGAATGTGTGAAGTGGCATGATATGGCACAAAACCCAACTTGGAACAAAAATCCCTAAGTTGTCCTCGCTTCTTGCAGTGGGAGCAAACATAAATCGGTCTAGGAAGTAATTTGTCAACAATTTTGGGATGAACATTCCTAGACGGACTCCCATGGGACTCACTCACCAAGGAGGATATAGGCTCAGGTGTATTAAAAGTAGTGAATGTATCGTCATTACCTTTTCCAACATCATTCAAAACGGGATAGGGAATCATCTTATAAACCTTCTCAGATGCATTCTCTAATGTGACTTGGACCTCTCGTGCTTGTTTGAGATCATCCTCGAGATGGGATACACGTGTCGTCAAACTCGACACAATGTTGGTTAAGTCACCTTTTCCTTTTTTACCTCATCATTCTCTTCCTTCAACTCACGAATCCGAAGACCCAGGATCCTATTTGACCTTTTTGTTTCCATGGTCTCGATAAACAACTTTCTAAATGCTTTTCGGATCACACTTTCATCACCATCCTCATCCTCACTATCACTTAGAGAAGTGGGCATAGCATCTTTCTTACGCTCTCTTCTAAGTTTAGTGGGACACTCAAATTTCTTGTGCCCTGTCCCATCACACTCAAAACATCTTATATTCTCAAGTTCTTTCTTTCTTTCTTTTCCACTCTCACCACAACTCTCTCTCTCTCTCTCCAAACAATCTTAAATCTTTCTCTAAAGCGGTGATCCTAAGAACTAACGCTTTATTACGCTTCATGGTTTCAAATGACTCAGAATATAACTCGCGTTGGCGCGTTGGAGATCACACTCTCTCTCACTTGCCTCATCCTCCCCCTCACTCTGATCACTCTCACTGTCTAGGTGTCCCTGTGATGTAGCATCCTCATCGTCGTGAGAAGCATTGGAGGTACTCACATGACTTGCCATGAGTGCGGTGATGATATGCTCATGCGGTGACTCATCTACACAGTCCACCGACTCGACCTCACTGTCATCACTAAGGGTAGCATTGAGGACAGCTTTGCCCTTTTCTCTATTCAGACGAGTGGCACACTCAAACGCTCTATGACCCTTACCGTTGCATTCAAAGCATCTCTCATTGTATTTCTTAGGAGGATCTTTATAAACTTTTTCATTTTTCTTTTCAAAAATATTTTTCTCAAAATTCCTTTTATCATTGATTTTTTTTGCAAACAGGGCCAAGTCATCTAAGTCAAAATCACACTCAGAATTGGACTCAAAACTTTTTCTTTCTTTTTCTTAAAATGAGTCTTTAAAGCAATGCCATTATCCTTAGCCTTAATGGTTTTGGGAAACATGTCAATATCATAGGTTTGAAGATCTCCTACAAGTTCTTCCAACTTAAGTGATTTCAAATTTCCCAAAGAGTTCAAAACAGTGACTTTAGGAATAAAGCGTTTTGGAAGAGATCTCAAAATATTTTTAACGACATGCGTGTTATCAATCACCTCACCCAAATTACAACATGTGTTAACAATGTCTGACAAACGAGCATAAAAATCATCAAAGCATTCAGACTCAGACATGGTGATAGTTTCAAATTGGGTGGTCAAATTTTGCAATTTAGACTCTTTTACAGCATTGGTTCCTTCATGGGTAAGTTGTAAAACATCCCATGCCTCCTTTGACGTGGTGCACGTCATGATACGTCGGAACTCATCGGGAGTGACGGAACCGGAAATAGCACTCAAATCTTTAGAGTTAAAAGAAGACCATCTAAATTCATCTTCAGTCCAATTTGATACCAATTTGAAAGAGTATGCGCTTGCGTTCAAATGAGGAAATTATATATTAAATACCTTTTAACCCAAACAAACCCTAAACATGCAGCAATATGTGATTGAATAAGATAATGAACTAAGCAAGAACATTCAAACACATGCTTGTGAGGAAAAATTCCTCAAAGGGGCAAAACCATTTATCTACATTATAACTTTTTAACATACAAATTCGGATTACAATGAAAAATACAGGTTACTAAGAATTACCCTCAAGTGTCGGATTCTGTAGTCGGCGGCTGGAAATATCCCTTTCCAGGAGGGCTGCAATGAAGAAGAAGAGCGGTCTTCTTCACAAGGATTGAATAGAAACTGGGTTTATGTTCTTGGGTTACAAACAGATTCACAAGTGATTTGGAACTTTGTGTGAATCAAAAACCTAGAGTCTTGGTACTCAATAGGTGAAGATTTAGAGTTTTTGTACTCTGAAAAAATCGTGTATGGAAGTCTTAGAAACCAACTCCCCGTAGTGGGTTTATAAAATAAGTCCTGGGCCTTAAAAATCTGAACACGATCTGTTTGAGTTTATCCCAGGCGGACCGGTTCTTTTTATTTTTGGCTTCTTCGGTTCGCAAAAAGCCCGGGGTGTACTGGCTTTTCAGCAAGCGGATCGGTCCGGGTCTGAGGCGGATCGGTCCGCAGGGGGATCGGTTATTTTTCTCTGGGCAGACCGGTCCGGCTCTACAGAAATCTGATTCCTTCTTCTTTTTGTTATTCGGATCCGTTGACATAGATTTGGTCTTGAATATTCTTCAACGGTGTGACGGCGTATGAAATAACCAATAAATGATGGACAAATTGTCCTTACAATTTCATCATCTCACAAATCAAGTAGGGTTGTCTTCACTTTAACTTATGATTTTCAAGTTTGAACTCATGTGTAGGAAGTAAAACTCATGCTATATAATGTTAATCTTGCCTACTTTCTAGTATGTTAAAACCCGTGACATTTTATGTTAAGAAATTGGATTAAATATGGTTTAGTAAATTTCAGAATATAATGTTATATTAAATTTATGTTTATAGCTTGAAAATGCAAGAAATGTGTTAAGAATGAAATACTACATGAATATGACTTTGTAGAATGCATTCATTTGGGTTTCTTAGGTAGACTCCCTATTTCATGTTTATAACCCTGCATTTACTCTTATACATGTTAGATAATATGGTTTAAGATGAAAGAAATTAATTTAAACATGCTTTAAAGAAATGATAAATTTCAGCCCTATTTTTAGTGTTATTAAAAAAGTAAGGTTAAAGGCTATAAATGAAGAAGAAGACCCATTAAACATCATATTAAGAATTATCACTAAGTTGGTGATATTAGTTGTTGTATTATTGCTAAAAATGGGTATAATGTTGTTAGAAACATTAAAGAATAACAAAGTTAAGTTATTATACTAAAAAAAACATTTAAAAAGATGCATTGTTGGTAAAAATGACATAATGGCAAATTTGGTAAATAAGTGGAAACTAGTGAAATATGATGTTCTTTACTTAGAAAATGCTAAAAAAAACTTTTGAAGGTGTAAAAGTGTGATAATGCATTTTTTAAGAAATAAAGTAAAGACTGATTAAATAAATGTGTTAGTAGTACGGTGTTGACATTAGATGGCCTCCTCTACTTAGTAGGAATTAATGGCTATTAATGAAATGGAAAATGACATCAGAAGATTAATGTGAACATTTGCTATAATGTGACACATGAAAATATAACTGATATTCGGATGACATCAGGTTTATGATTAAGAAGGTCATGACGTCCCTAATGGTGAAAGACCCCAAAGTAATTGTCCAGTAGCATATGGTGCGCGAAACCGATGATGTGGAACCCATACAATTCGTGGTGTTAATAACAGGATACCAAAGTAATGTTAAGTAATGAATGAGAAAAATTCATGAAACTTAAAATAATGAATGAAGAATAATTCATTAATAAATATGCGGTTAACATAATTAGAAATAATTAAGTCCCTAGCATGGGACATGAAATGCTTAAGTGGGAGTTTGGGCACGTAGTGCAAGTGCATTGCATAAAGCCGCATTAACATGTAATAAAAAAGGATAATGTTTTCTAAATACTAAAAGACATTGTATATGTATAGTATTGTGTTTACAAAATTATGGCTTAGTATTTCCCACCCTACTGTGCATTCACCCATACCCTTTTGTACCCCCCCCCCCCCCCCCCCGGTGTGTCTGGTGGAGTTTCGGGAAAGGGAAACGGTAAGGCCGCTGAGGTTACTAGCCGACGTTAAAGCTTTGTGACGCACTTTATCATTTGATACTTTATCATGTTATTGTACTTTGATTTAAATGTCAGACTGTAATTTGAACTTGAACTTTTGTGATGTAATAATATAGGGCATTTATTTGTTTTATTGATGGTTTAATTGCGATGAATGTTTTCATGAGTAAATTGTTAAATACATGCAATTGGCATGAAAAGTGGTCACCTTTTTACTTAATAAAATTGTTAGACTTTTAAATGACACAGTAAAATAAATTTTTTTCTTAATAAAATGAATTGAAGTTACCCCTCCCCCATAAACCTTGACTTGGATACGGGTTATTCAAACGGTAACCCAACATCGGGTCGGGACATTACAACTTGGTATTTGAGCATTAGGATCCACGTGTGTGAGGGAGTGTTTCTCATTTTATTCCTTTTACGTTGTACTAAATTCTCCTATCAAATAGGACGGCCCCCAATCGTAATGTCATGTTTGGTAATAGTGAACTGAGGAGGATGGAGCAGGTTGTACGTGAAAAACTTGTATACAAGGTTAATAATAAAATGTTATAAATTGTGTAAAATCTGAATAAACTTTTAGGCAAAACTCTTTTCGAAAAACACAAAATGTGTTGTAAAAACTTTCTGAATATATGGTATAAATTTTATAGTTGATTACCTTAGTTTTTAAAATTTAAAAACCATCTACTAAAGCTACCATGCAGTACCAATCACAACAACGGTTAAGAATACTCAAAGGAATAAACACATAAATTTTTAACATGGTAAAACCGTTAATCAAGGGAAACATCCACGGTGCCCTCTACGACACAAAACAAAATTTCACTAGAACAAAGAACCAAGTTACAACACTTAAGAAAGCACACAAGGATCCTAAATCTAAGTTCAGAGTTGTACCTACATGAGCTACTCCACTCCAAAGGTTTTCTGACTTGACTGATCTCTTCTTTGTTGCTACTTTGCCTTTTCCTTGACCCCATTCTCTTTGAATTTTGATTCCAACAACTCTTTCAACTTTAAATCTCAAACAGAACCACTGTGTCTAAGTGTTCGTGTGAGAAGTGTTTATGAGGTGATCTATATGCAGATTTATGCAACTCACCTTCTCAAAGAATTTATACAAATAATATCCTACGAATCAATAAATTCTATATGACATGCAAGATCTAATTCAAATGATTTTGTAAAAGAAACTTCTTATTCAAGATCAGATCTAGAAAAACAACATTGCTTTCAAAAATAGCCAAGGTCCAATGTGTCTCGTTTTTATTTTTGTACACGTTTATTTCATAATGTGTGAAATATAAAACAGGAGACGCAAACGTTCTTAAGGATCTGATATAGCCTTGAAAAAGTTTGTTTTTCAAAAATCCTGAGAAACAAACGGGTCTAAAGAAAGAGACCCAAACAGAGAAATTAAAACATAGATGTGTGATGTTCTCTTTAGAAAATATCAAGTTTCAACAAGTGAAACTTGTTATTTTCTTAGAGATGAGTTCTGAAAGAGACTCAAACTGAAATAGGTCTTCAACAGACGTCAACCCTACCACCAAACTCACACAAACCCTAGAATGGCTCTAACACTCAACATTTTGGATTCTGGTAAATGGATCTTTAAAGGTTAAGGTGTATGGATTGTGGGAAATCATTCAGAGGTATGAGGATCCGAAGATAGGTTATCTTTTTATCTCTTTTCTCTCTATTTTTCTCCTCTCTTTCTTCCCTTCTCTCTTTTCTCTCTCTACTCTCTCCTTTTTCTTATTTGGATGAAATGGAAAGTCTCTAAATGCTGAGACTTAGATCCTTTTTATACAGGCTAAAGAAGGATCTCGAACATCAGTTGAAATTCAAGGGCTAAGATTTTGTCTTATAAGTTTGACTTGAAATCTAATGGCTTAACAAGCGGTGGAATAACGTAATCTTATTGGTTAAAAGGTAAGCACTAGGATTGTAACTAAAGACATGCAGATCGTCAATTAAATTCATTCAAGGGCTAAGATTGGTAGGTGGGTTTGTGTCTGTGAGAAAACACAAAATGAAGGCCTTAGGAGCCAATACGTGAACGGTGCAGATCAACCAAAAAACGCGTGTTTTGAAAATAATTACAAACTCACCCTGAAGTCTCTAGAGCTTTGACATTCTACCCAAGCTAACTTTGAAGAAAATAAAACACTTTCTGAAATTCAATTTATATCCCCAACACTTTTAAAAACCAAGATTTAATTAATTCAAAATTATTTTAAATTATATAAAATATTTTTAAAAGGTTGCAAATGAAATAAATTGATTTAAAAAAAAAGGTTAAAGTGTTTTAAAAACCACCAATGCAAATAAGAATAAGATACTATGCAATGAGAATGTCCTATAGTGGTTTAAGGATAGAATTAATTTCCCTATTAGGATTGCTTGGACTAGATTACTTATTCTTCCTTCTTCTTCTTGAACCTTTGGTATATGGAGCAACTCATAAAATCTAAGCTACTTTGTCTCAATATCCAAACTAGTTGGAACTCCTATATATTATAGACTCAAGTAAGTCAATTATATAGTGTGTTCTCAATCTCCCCCTTTGGATATTGGATACAAAATTCACTTGAGTATTCTAAACTCATGGGTGAAAATGAAAAATCCTAGTTGTCCTATACAAAAAGTTCTAACTACCCATTCCCATCCTAGAACCGAAAATAAGATGAAAAAAGTACATCACTCAACTAAATATAGACCAATACCCTACAAATATGTAAAAAGCTATACATTGGGTCTGAAATGCTTGTACCAAAGTAAACACTGAATGGCATATTAGTTGAGTTAGAATCGGGAATAGATATATAAATCGCCAGTAAATACTCAAGATCTTCTCCCATAATTTTTCTCAAATATACAATGGGGGTAAAAAATAGAGAAAAATAAGTATAGAGAAGCATAGTTAATCACAAATTATACCATACACAAGGGAAGAATCAAGGGTCTCCTACATAAACTAGTGTTAGGAGGCGTATTTTGTCATTTATTAACAACCATGCCCTAAAACCTCATAAACCAATTATAAGAAAGATACTACCTATGTTATGATAAACTGTGACAAAACTAAGTGAGAGTTATCATGCCTATAGTTGTTCGCAAATACTCAAATCCTAGATTGTCTAGTGGTTTGGTAAAAATATCTGTGAGCTAGTTTTGAGTGTTCAGATATTCAATAATGAGTTCTTTGGATTCTATAAGGTCACTAATGAAGTTATGCCTAATCTTGATGTGCTTAGTTCGAGAGTGCTACAACGGATTCTTTGAAATATTAATGGCACTATGGTTATCATAATACATGGTTAAATGATTTCGGTGATACCATAATCTCTAAGCATCTGTTTAATCCACAAAAGTTGTGAACAACAACTACATGCTACTATATATTCAGATTCTGCGCTAGATAAAGAAATACAATTATGTTTCTTACACGACCAGCCTACGAGATTATTTCCTACATAGTAGCACGCACCAGAAGTGCTTTTACTATCGTCGGAATAACCGGCCCAATCTGCATCGGTGTACCCTGCAATAGAAGTAGTTGTATCTTTTGTGTACCAAATAAAAAATTTTATAGTACCCTTAACATATTTAATAATTATTTTCATAATTAATAAGTGTTATTCTCTAGGGTTACTTTGATATCTAGCACATATACATACGACAAAATAAATGTCGGTTCGAGATGCGGTAAGATACAGGATACTCCCTATCATACTTCTATATAGACTGGGATGAACATTTTTCCCATTATCAGCTTTAGAGTCTTTTGTTGAACTACTCATGGGGGTTCTAGAAGGTTTAGATTTTTCTAATCCGAATTTTTTAACAAGTTCTGCAGCGTATTTGGATTAAGTGATAAAAAGACCGTCACTGCATTATTTTACTTGTAGACCTAAAAAATATTGAAGCTCACCCATAAGTGACATATGAAATTCTGCATGCATGATGTCGAAAACTTTCTTAACTTGTTTACGACAAGTGGATCCAAATATTATATCGTCAACGTACACTTATTCAATTAAGACGTGTTTGTCTTCATTTCTAACGAATAAAGTTTGATTGTTTCCACCTCGAACAAATCCATGAGATACTAAAAATATGGATAATCGCTCATACCAAGCTCTGTGATCTTGTTTCAAACCATATAAGGCTTTTTTAAGCCTAAACATATAGTCAGGGTGTGATGGATATACAAGCCCTTTAGGTTTCTCTACGTATACCTCCTTAGTCAAAATTCCATTCAAAATACGGACTGAACATCCATTTGGAATAACATAAATTGCAGGTGACACGATATGGCAAGGAGGAGACGAACTGACTCAAGACGAGTAACAGGTGCAAAAGTTTCGTCGAAGTCAATTCCCTCTATCTGCAAGTATCCTTGTGCTACCAACCTAGATTTATTTCTAATGACCTCCCCATTTTCATCTGTTTTGTTTTTTAAAATTGATCATGTGTTAATAACCTTCGAATCTGTAGGCCAGAGAACAAGATACCACACATTGTGACTCTGAAATTGGACAAGCTGTCTTACATAGCATTTATCCAAAAGGAGTCAGAAAGGGAATCATTTACATTTTTAGGTTCCTCAAGGGAAATAAAACATGAAAATTGTTCCACATTTTGAAGTTGGGACCTTGTTCTAACAGGTTCACAAGGGTTACCAACTATAGTTTCAATAGGGTGGTATTTATAAACCCAAGTGGGTACGGAACGATTCTCGGGTGGCAGTGAATCATTATCTTGTGAGGGTTCAATTGGAAAATTTGGTTCTTCCTCATCTTGTGGCAATGAATGACTGGCACTACTCCCTGCACTCGTATCATCTACAATGACATTAATGGATTCCATAATGGTTTTGGTTCGATAATTAAAAACACGAAAAGCCCTACTATTTTGGGAATAACCAAGTAATATTCCTTTCTCTCCTCGGGTGTCAAATTTTGAAAGTCGTTCTCCGTCTTTACAGACATAACAAATACTCCTAAAGGTTTTAAAATGTTTAAGTTAGGCTTTTTGTGGAACAAAAGTTCAGATGTGGTTTGTTTGGAATTTTTCCTAAGGTATATGTGATTAATGATATGACATGTAGTTTGAACGGCTTCTACCTAAAAATATCTAGGAATACTTTTAGCGTGTATCATTACCCCAGCCATTTCTTGTAAAGTCCTATACTTACGCTTAGCTATTCCATTTTGCTACGGGGCTTTTGAAGCACTAAACTCATGTTTATAGCCATTGGCTATGCAGTATTCAGTAACACTGGTGTCTTTGAACTCTCCACCTCTATCACTCCTAATACGACAGACTTGGGCATTCTTCTCATTCCCTATTTTCAAAAGAATTTTCAAGAATTCACCAAAGATATCTGATTTTTGTTTCATAAAAGCTACACAAGTATATCGCGTATAGTCGTCTACTATAACAGGATATAACTATTACCACAGGGACTAACAGTCCTCGAGGGACCCATGAGGTCCATATGGATAAGTTATAAAGGTTTTGTGGTTAAGACATCCTTAACTTTCTTATGAGGGGATTTAGTTATTTTCCCTTCCTGACATGGTCCACATACCGGATTAAATATTTTTTTGATTTTGGGTAAACCTCTAACTATTTTTAGGGAGCTTAATCTTATAAGACTATCAAAATTCGTATGCCCCACTCTATTGTGCCAAAGGTCATAATCCTCTAATCTAGCACTATGGCAAGAAGCGGACTTGGGAATCACTGTGTAACAGTTTTCCTGAGCTCTGTTTCCTGTCAATATACAGTTTCCTTTCTCATCAATAATTTTGTAATCATTTTTTGAAAAAGTAACGGTATGATTGGAATAACAAAATTGAGATATACTTAAAAGATTAGTTTTAAGGCCTTTTGACTAAGAGTACATCATTTAGATCAAGAAGACCATTCTCACTTAATGTTCCCTTACCTATGATCTGAGATGAAACACCATCTCCAAACATGACACTACCTCCTAAGAAGTCTGTCTTGTTTTTTAATTTGGTTTCGTCCCTGATCATATGTTTAGAACATCTGGAGTATAAATATCATCCAATTGAAGTGCTTTGTGCCTTTAAAGCATAAATGATAATGTTGCACTTGAGCTGGGGTAATAGATAATCTTTTCTAATCCAAATAGGCCTAGTTTTAAAGGTTTTGTGGCCTTTTTATTTAGAAAAGGTTTTGGGGTCTTTCTAAATGGCCTTTTCTTAGTCTTGGACCCTCCCTTTTTTTTATAGCTAGAGTTGTTTGTGGTCTGTCTAGGGAGAACATAAGTATTTCTTCCTTTTCTAAAATAGTTAAAGTTAAGGTACATGGGTGTGTATAACCTTTTCTGAAAACATTCTTCAAGAGTGTGGCCAAAGATGTCGCAGTAAGAACAGTATTGATGGGTGTTGGTCTTAACTTTATTACTAAAGTCTTTAAAGATGGGTTTGGCTCTATTTGGTATGGTCGTCCAATTTTCATTGGTCTTAAGTTTTTATCTTTGGTCTCTAACGGGTGGACAAACATATTTGGCATGACCATTTGAATTAGACTGTTGATTGTACTGATCATGTTTTCCTTGAGAGACATTGCGACTAGATTCCCTTTTTTGAACAGTTTGACAAATTTGGCCTTGTTTGACAAAAATAATATTTTCAAGAGAAACTTTGGTCTTACTGGTGTGCACTATTTCTCCAAAGCCTAGGCCAGACTTATCTTCAGAGTAAAATTTACTTCCAACAATAATTTCCTCATAAGATTTAGCTTGGGTTTCAAAGTTTTGACATTTTTTAAACACATTTGATACCTTTTGCTTGGACTCTTCTAGTTCAACAAAGGTAGCCTTATACTTTTGTTCAAACTCGTGATTTTTCTTAGATAAATCTTTTATTTTAAGGAAAATTCTTCAATCTCAGGCTCATGAGCAATACACTGAGCAGTATAATCTTCAGTATTCTTCCTAACGGTCTGGTTAAGTAAATCGATACGCTGAGTTAATGATTTTATCATTTTTTCAAGACGAGCACTCTTTTTAACCGTTCTCTAACACGTTCTTTGGTTCTTTAGGACTAACACACACATTCAGTTTATCGGTAGTATTAATGTTTTGACTCACACTTGGATTACTCTCAACAATCAAAGGAGCAATATGATCATCAACATTAACAGGAAAAACAGATTCGTGAGTAGATATGCATGCATCATCATCATTATATACAATTTTAGCAAAGAAAGACATGTAATACTCATCATTTTGGGTTAACTCTATTTCATCTTGATCAGAATCAATAGAGTCGTCCCAAGTTTTACACACATTAGCCTTGTTGTTGTTGCTAAAATTAGTTGGACATTTATTAGCATAATGTCTCATTTTACCACACCTATGACATTTCACATCTTTCAAGTCTGTCTTAGGTTTGTTATTGTCATATGTCCTCTTATTATCATGTGATTGTTTAGCGTTATCTCTGTTATGAGGTCTGTGATTTTAATTTCCTTGATAATTTGACTTGCCTTATTTAGAGGCTACAACGTTTCTAAATTTTAAAATCTTTTTGAAATGCTTGCTCATAAGAGCTATTTGAATGTCAAGGTCATCCAAATCACAGTCATCAACATAATCAGGGTCAAACTCCAAGGAAATTAGTTTTGAAACATGTATTTTAGATGAAAACACAACATTAGAACTAGAGGTTTTCTTGTTTTGTCTGGTCAGTTTCTATCTCTTCAATGGAATATCTTTTATTGTCAAATTTGGAAGGCAGTGAACTAAGAATCTTTTGAATAATTTCCTTCCTACAATAGGTTATACCATTAGCATGAAGTTTTGTGAAAATATCGGTTAACCTAATGTAGAAATAGTTAAAGGATTCATTGTCATCCATTATCAGGTTGTTGTATTACTAGACTAGCATTTGAGTTTTTCCAGCCTTAACTCTATCATCACCTTCATGAGCAGTGACAAGAGTGTCCCATGCCTCTTTAGAAGTTGAAGATATGGATATTCTTTTGAATTCATGTTCATTATTGGACATAAAGATGGCATTCTTGCCTTTGTTATTATCTAGGGATGCCTTTTTCTCTTCCTTAGTAAATTCACTGAGAAGTTTCTTAATCCTTGTTGGATTAGATTCAGAGATGGCCTTAGTAGGATGTTCATACCCCTTTTCCATCATTTCCCATACATCATTATCTAGGGTTCTTTGAATGAAAGCAACCATTCGTACTTTCCAATATGAAAAGTTGTTTCGATCAATGAGTGGAGGTCTGGAGAGGTTACCAAACTTCTCAAATCCTTCATCCATATTCAGAATTTTTGAAAGAAGTTTCAAAAATAATTTCTAAAGTCTCAAGATCCCAAAATATGGTCCTTCTTTGATACCACTTGAAAAACTTGTTTACAAGGTTAATAACAAAATATTATAAATTTTGTAAACTCCGAATAAACCTTTTGGGCAAAACTCTTTTCGAAAAACACAGGACGTGTTTTAAACTTTCTGACTATATGGTCTAGATTTTATAGTTGATTACCTTAGTTTTTAAAATTTAAAAACCATCTATTAAAGCTACCATGCAGTACGAATCACAACAACAGCTAAGAATATTCAAAGGAATAAACACAGAAATTTTTAACGTGGTAAAACCCTTAATCAAGGGAAACATCCACGGTGTCCTTTACAGCACAAAACAAAAATTCACTAGAATAAAGAATCAAGTTACAACACTTAAGCAAACACACAAGGATCCAAAATCTAAGTTCAGAGTTGTACCTACATGAGCTACTCCACTCCAAAGGTTTTCTGACTTGACTGATCGCTTCTTTATTGCTTCTTTGTCGTTTCCTTGACCTCCTTCTCTTTGAATTCTGATTCCATCAACTCTTTTAACTTTAAATCTCAAATAGAACCACTGTGTCTAAGTGCTCATGTGAGAAGTTTTCCTGAGTTGATCTATATACAGATTTATGCAACTCACCCTCTCAAAGAATTTATACAAATAATATCCTACGAATCAACAAATTCTATTTGACATGCAAGATCTGATTCAAACGATTTTATAAAAGAAACTTCTTATTCAAGATCAGATCTAGAAAAAAAACCTTGCTTTCAAAAATAGCCAAGGTCCTATGTGTCTCATTTTTATTTCTGTACACGTTTATTTCAGAAAGTGTGAAATATAAAACAGGAGACAAAAACGTTCTTAAGGATCTAATATATCCTTGAAAAATTAGAAGTTTATTTTTCAAAAATCCTTAGAAACAGACGGATCTAAAGAAAGAGATCCAAATAGAGAACTTAAAAAATAGGCGTGTCATGTTCTCTTTAGAAAATCTCAAGTTTCAACAAGTGAAACTTGTTATTTTCTTAAAGATGAGTTCTGAAAGAGACTTAAACTGAAAGAGGTCTTCAACATATGTCAACCCTACCACCAAACTCACACAAACCCTAAAATGGCTCTAACACTCAACATTTTGGTTTCAGGTAAATGGATCTTTAAAGGTTAAGGTGTATGGGTTATGGAAAATCACTCAGAGGTGTGAGGATTAGAAGATAGGTTATCTTCTTCTCTTTTTTCTCTCTTTTTTTCTCCTCTCTTTCTTCCCTTATCTATCTTCTCTCTCTACTCTCTCTTTTTTCCTATTTGGAAGAAATGGCAAAAAAGTCTCTAAATGCTGAGACTTAGATCCTTTTTATACAGGCTGAAGAAGGATCTCGAACATCAGTTGCAATCCAAAGGCTGAGATTTGGTTTTATAAGTAAGACTTGAAATCTAATGGCTTATAACAAGCGGTGGAATAACGTAATCTCATTGGTTAAAAGGTAAGCACTGGGATTATAATTAAAGACATGCAGATCGTTGATTAAATTCATCCAAGGGTTGAGATTGGTAGGTGGGTTTGTGTCTGAGAGAAAACAAAAAACGGAGGCCTTAGGAGCCAACACGTGGACGGTGCAGATCAACCAAAAAATGAGTGTTTTGAAAATAATTACAAACTCACCCTGAAGTCTTTAGCGCTTTGACATTCTACCCAGGCTAACTTTGAAGCAAATAAAACACTTTCTGAAATTCAATTTATATCCCCAACACTTTTAAAAACCAAGATTTAATTAATTCAAAATTATTTTAAATTATATAAAATGTTTTTAAGATGTTGTAAATGAAATAAATTGATTTTAAAAAAAAGGTTAAAGTGTTTTAAAAACCACCAATGCAAATAGGAATAAGATATTATGCAGTGAGAGTGTCCGATAGTGGTTTAAGGATAGAATTAGCTTCCCTATTAGGATTGCTTGGACTGGATTGCTTCTTCTTCCTTCTTCTTTTTGAACCTTTAGGGTATGGAGCAACTCATAAAATCTAACCTACTTCGTCTCAATATCGAAACTAGTTAGAACTTAAGGCACCTTATACTCTTGACTCACATGAGTATAAATTGTATAAGTGCTCATCTAGTTTTAAAATTGTGACAAAATTTATGTCCTATTCCCTAGATACCAAAGAGCCTCAGATTCTTCTCATGATGCCTCACTTATTTCATTTGAAGGTAAAATCCCAATCACACACACTAGGATTGCATTCATTTTATATATTGTATTATTTGCTTCTGTGTGAGTTGTGTGTGTTAATTCCCTTTTAAATTTGCTTTTAATAATTTTTGGGAATTTTTAAAAAAAAATTAAATAACTTTTTAGAAATTAAAATTTGGGTTTTAAAACTTTTGGGGTCATTCTGTGATTACAAGTTTTATCATTTGATACCAGAAAATTTGGTTGGGTAGAATCCGAAGGCGCTTGAGACTTCAGGGTGTCTGTGTAATTATTTTGAAAACACGTGTGTTTGGGTGCATCATAGCCTTACACGTGTCATTGTTACATCGGCCGGATTTGTTTTTGTTTATACACTCAGAACTTGTGCGAATTCTCAACCCTTAGATTTAGTTAATCAATAGTTTTCTTGTGTTTTATCCCAATCGTAGTAAACCCCCTTTAAACCAATTAGAGGACGTTTAAATCACCGCTTATATTAAACCGTTGGATCATCGTCAAACCCTCAAGACCAAATCTCAGCCTTTGGATTTGAACAGTTATTCTCGAACCTTCCTCGCTCAGTATAAAAGGAGGTTGAGCCTCTTCGGTTCAAAAACTTTTGGCCAGCTGAGAGAGAGAGAGATGAGAGAGAAACTAAAGAGAAAACCCTAAATCGTTCAAACCCTAATCTCATTTTCAAACCCTAAAATTCCTTTCTAAAATCAGTTTACACCAAACACCAAACCTGAGTGTTTGAGAGTTAGTTTGGTAGTGGGTTGAAAGTTGTTCGCGGGTTGAATCCTCTGAGTTTGAGATCTTATATCCAACTTAGACATTTTAGGTTTGATCTCTATTTCGTTTTCATAGAAATAGTAGATCTTACTATTGCAAGTCATATTACACTTAGATCTGCATTATTTTAGTTTCTCATCTTGAGAAATCTAATTTGTTGATTATTTTTTACCTGTAGGGGTCCGTTTGATACAAAAGTTGGCAAATGAAGAGCATGCCAAATTTTTCCATAATAAAATTTGTCATGGCAAAATTTGTGAGGGAAAATCCTATAATTTGTCACATAAGGTTGTTTGATAGGATTAATTTTCTAGGTGACAAAAGTAGGTTGTTTGATAGCATTAATGAAAAAAAAGTTTAGATTAAAAAAACAGTTTACGAATAAAAAACGGTTTTTAATAAAATAAAAAGGCTTTAACAAAAAAACAGATTTTTAAGAAAAAAAAATTAACAAAAACAAAAATGTTTTAACAAAAAAAACAGTTTAAACAGGAAAAAAAATAGTTTTAACGAAAAAAAAAATTTATTTAGAAAAACAGTTTTTAACAAAAAAAACACTTTGAACAAAAAAACAATTTAGAACGATTTTTTTTTAAAGAAAAACAGTTGTAACAAAAAAACAGTTTCAATGAAAAAAAAAACAGTTTTTAGCAAAATAAAAACAGTTTAAAAAACGATTTTAACAAAATAAAAACATTTTTTAATGGGAAAACACTTTTTAACAACAAAAAAATAATTTTTACGGAAAAAAAAATTTATTTAGAAAAACAGTTTTTAACAATAAAAACACTTTTAACAAAAAACAGTTTCAATGAAAAAAACAGTTTTTAGCAAAATAAAAACGATTTTAACAAACAAACAAACAACTTTTAAAAAAATGATTTTAACAAAATAAAAACATTTTTTAACGGAAAAATAGTTTTTAACATAAAAAAACAATTTTTACGGAAAAAAAAGCATTTCTTTTAAAAAACAGTTTTAACAAAAAAAAATAGGTTTTTTAATATTTTTAAAAATAATGGCAAATTTGTGGGGAAATTTTGCTTTGTTATATAGGAAAGCAAATTTTGCCAACAAAAGTGGGAAAATGATGGCAAATTTGTATGTAAACATGGGTATCCATGAAAAAACTTTCATGGCAAATAGTGTTCATCAAACACACAAAATAGTGGGCAAATTTATGATTTGCCATCATTTACCATGGCATATCAAATGGACCCTAAATGTTTTTCACAACTATATAATCAATAAATTATTTTCTGTTTCTAGTTCTTATGAAACAAGACTTCTGATATAGTTGGAATCATAATCTGTGGTTTACAATTTCAAAAACATTTTTAAAACCCTTTGAAATTGTTTAAGACCTTGGCAGTCTTCCGATCAAGGTAACCTTGGATTCTGGGATTAGTTGAAAGATCAAGAAAGTCTATAAGTTTCTAAAGAAGAGAGAAACTGAAAACCTTATCATTTAGATTAGTTCTGTAATTTGATAGGACTTGTTTGTATAAATAAGTGTGCGTGTCTGCAAGCATGTGTTAGAACACTGTCACAAACACTTGTCACACTGCAACACAAGAAGTGTTGGCTGTAAGATCTTAAAACGTCAAGAGTCCACGTAAAGCCGAAACAAAGTGTGGAAAAGTTAGCAAGCTGAGAATTTTCACATCAACATCAGAACTGCATAAAAGTTAGAATCAAACCAGTGGGTACATATTCTAAACTTATATAGGTCTGATTTGTGTGCATGTGTGTTAAATAGTTTGTAACTTGTATATTTTGTTTTACTGGATTTTTGGTTGGTGACTTAGAAGTCACCGTGGATGTTTCCTCAGTTGGGTGAGGTTTTACCACGTTAAAAACTCCTTGTACTTAATCTTTCTACATCTCCTCATCTCATTCGGGTTGGTGTGCTGATTTAACTGTTTTAGTTTTGTTTTTCAAAACTTGTTACATAGTCTTGAACATCTCTCGTACATTCTTTATTAAACACATCTTGTAATTGATCTGTTTTGATTTAAAGAAAATAGTTTCTCCAAAAAATAGTTCGGAGTTACTTAGACAGTTTAATCCTGAATTAAATGACTTAAGTAAGAGATTTTCAATTGGTATCAGAGCTTGGAAAATTTTCTTTAAAGATCTTGTGTTTCCGAAATTATTTTATTAAAATCAAATAATGGACGAGAAATCTAAAAGATTTGGTAACTTTTCGGGACCTCCTCTCTTTGATGGAAACAACTTCCCTTACTGGAAAGTAAGAATGGTTGCTTTCATACAAGGAACCTTGGGAGATGATGTCTGGGATATTGTTGAAAATGGATACACTTATCCTACTAAACCAGCCACTGAAGGAAGCAATGAGAGGATTAAAAAAGTATTAAGTGAATTTACTCGAGAAGAGAAGCAAGCCTCTCTGAACAATAACAAAGGACAGAATGCCATTTTTATGTCTATAAATGAACATGAGTTCAAAAGGATCTCATCTTGTACCACTTCTAAGGAAGCTTGGGATACATTTGTTACTGCACATGAAGGTGACACTAGAGTTAAGGCTGCTAAAACACAGATGCTTATCCAGCAGTATAACTCTTTAATCATGACAGACTCTGAATCATTTGATGACTTTTACATGAATTTGACTGACATTGTGACCAAATTACATGCTAATTGGATAACTTATGATAGACAAGAAATTATTTCGAAAATTCTAAGGTCATTACGAGAGAGATTTGATAAAAAAAGATATGCTATTGAGGAAATGAGTGACCAAAATCTCACTCCTGAATTACTCAGTAGTAAATTGAGAACTGTGGAAAAGGAACTAGAATTTAAGAAACAAATAACACAGTCCCATAGGAAACAGACAAGTTCCAATTTGAGTTTTTCTTCTAAGCTGATAAAACCAGAGTTTATTATTCCCAATAATGATTCTGATGAGGAATGTGATATATATAGTTTGGGTAATCATATTTCCTTGATGTCAAAGAAGGTCAAGAAGATTGTGAAATTCAGAAATAAAATGGCAACCAGACAAGGCCAGCAAAATTATCCAACTCAGTCTAATCACAAACCCCATAAGAAAGGTCAAGACAAACATCACAAGGACATTCATACGAGACCTAACAAAGACTTTAAGAATATTGAATGTTTTAGAGGTGGTAAATTGGGTCATATAGCACAAGATTGTAGAGTTAACTTGAACACAACCAATAAACATACTAGGGCCAACATTTGCAAGACATGGGATGATTTAAGTGATTCTGATAATGAGGAACCTGAGTCATCTGATTTTTTATCCTTGAATGTTTTTCTTTGCCAAGATAGTCTATAATGATGATATTCATGTGCCTAAGTATATGGATAATGATAATAGCTCTACTTCTGTTGTTATGAATCATGATGCTACATGTTTAGATGCTTTAATTTTTGGGAACAATGTTAGTCCTACAGCGGGGTGTGTGAGTCAAAGGGAAAGTGATAATGACGATGTCAATGTGTGTATGAGTTCAAGAATTGAATCCTTAGGGGTCACTTCACACACTATACTTCGTGATTCAGACACTGAAGACCTCCCTGATATTCACATAATTTATGCCAAAACTCTCAAGAAAAGCTCTAAACTAGAGAAGATGGTGAAAGATCTAACTAAGAAACTAGATGAACTAAGTCTAATGGTTAAACTTAATGCTGAAGAGTATACTTCCCAATGTTTAACTCATGAAAATGAAATCATAAGTTTTGATCAAAAGCTAAAAAAATTGATTGAAACAAATGAAACTCTGGAGAAAAAATATAAAGGGACATTATTAGAATTCCAATTATTTTGATGATTTTGTTGCTGATTCAAAAAAAAATTCTGGTAATCGAACTGGAATAGGATTTTGCTCAAATTCAAAGACAAAAATTAAAAATTTTGAACCAATCAAGTTTGTGTCAGGTGGCAAAAGACCTATAGAAACCTTCCCAGATTTTCAAGCCTTAAATGATGAGTTTGATAAAAAAAAAAAAAAAAAGTTGGATATTAGGTAATCAGGTCACTCTAAGTGAGATAGTTTGCCTAAGGCTAAATACATCTGCCCTCTAATTAGGAAGAGTGAATCTACCTTTCAAACTGTACTCCCTACGAATAAGGTTCAACGTCAAAATCCCATAAAACCTATGTTTAGAGATTTCCCTAAGGAGATACCTCCTTTAAGCAATCTGTATTGCTCCTACTGTGACATATACGGACATTCTTTGGAAGGTTTCTACTCTAGACGTTTAGTTAATCCTATCTGTAATACTCCATTATACCAAAACTTTTACTACTCTAGGAGAAGTCGTAACAATTATGTTTAGCCCAGACAACCAGACAAAAACTCTAACCATACAAAGAGAAAGACCAGACCTAAAAGATCATTTACAAGGAGGATTCCTAGGAACTTTCCTAAACTAAATGTTCATATTCTCCATAAAACTCAAATGCATGCACAAAATATTTTTCAACAAAAATGTAATGCTCGCAAATTTTATCAAATGAGAGAAAATATGCGCAAAAAAAAACAAGAGCTATTTGGGTTAGAAAAGATGAGTTGTTTCCCCAGATAAAGTGTAACATTGTGATTACTGCTTTAAAAGCTGAACACACTCCCTATGGTTGGTATTTAGAATCTGGGTGTTCAAAACATATGACTGGAGATAATACAAAACGTTTAAACAAAACAAGCTTTTCTGGAGGAAAAGTTATTTTTGGTGATGGTGTATCATCTCAAATCATTGGTAGAGGAACACTCCGGGAAGAAGGAATGCCTGTGCTTGAAAATTTTCTTCTAGTAAAAGGTCTTAAGGCTAATCTACTTAGTATCTCGCAATTTTGTGACTCAAATCATACTGTCACCTTTTCAAAGAATAATTGCAAGATTTTAAATAAAAAAGGTGAGTGGATAATTACAGAACTCAGGACTCCTGACAATTGTTATACTGTCCAAAATAGCACTGAGGTCTGTAACATTGCCAAAATGGATGACAATGAAATATGGCATAATAGGATGGGTCACATTAATTACGATAGCCTTAGTAGATTGTTTTCACAAGAAATAGTTAGAGCAATTCCAAAGATCAAACCTATTTCTAACATTGTCTGTGGATCATGTCAGGAAGGAAAAATTATTAAGGCACCTCATAAGAAAGTTAAAGATATCCTCACCTCTAAACCCTTGGAGCTCATCCATATGTACCTAATGGGTCCTTCTCGTACTGTGAGTCTATGTGGACACAGTTACATTCTTGTTATGTGAGATGACTTCACCAGATTTACTAGGGTAGCCTTCTTAAAATAAAAGTCAGACACGTTCAGAACGTTTTTGGAAATCTTACTTCGTATTGAAAATGAGAAGGACACTCAAGTAAATAGGATTCGTAGTGATAGAGGAGGAGAATTCATAGATATAGGTGTTATAGAGTATTGTGACTATAATGGTTACAAAGATGAATTTAGTGCTCCTAAGACTCCTCAACAAAATAGAATTGATGAGCGAAAGAATCGCACCCTTTAAGAGATAGCACGAGTTATGATTCATGCCAAGTGTTTACCTAAATATTTTTGGTTAGAATCAATTCGTACTGCTTGTCACATTATTAATAGGGTCTATCTTAGGAAGAATTCAAAACAAACTGCTTATAAACTATGGTATGGGAAGAAGCCCAAACTTAAATACCTTAGAACTTTTGGTAGTAAGTGTTATATCTGTAAATACAGAGAACACCTATCCAAATTTGAGACTCATGGAGATAAAGCTATTTTATTAGGATATTCTCCTGACAGTAGAGCGTACCGTGTCTATAATCTCCGCACAAAGACTTTGATGGAATCCATAAATGTTATTGTGAGTAACACTACTGTTGAGAGTAAGATAGGAGAACCAACTATCGTTGAAGAGTCCGAAAATGTTTTAGGAAAAGACTCTCTAGAAATAGATGATTCTTTGCCAATTGAGAAACCTGAAGTACCTAATTGGGTTTCTAAAGATCATCCTATTAGATAATTTTGTTGGTAAACCTTGTGAGCCTGTACGTACAAGATCTCAATTAAGAAACTATGCTCATTATGCATGTTTTGTTTCCATTGTGGAACCAAAGAATGTAAATGAGGCATTGAATGACCCTAAATGGATTTCTGCTATGCATGAAGGACTTCTTCAATTTGTCATTCATGATGTTTGGTATCTTGTACCTAGGCCTGATCATAAAAAGGTTATCGGCACACATTGGTTATTTAAAAATAAAACTGATGAAAGTGGGATAATCATTAGAAACAAAGCCAGATTAGTGGGTCAAGGATATTCTCAAATTGAAGGAATAGATTTTAACGAGACGTTTTCTCCTGTTACTGGCTTAGAATCTGTTCGTCTTCTCTTTGCCATAGCCTGTTACTTTCATCTTACGCTTTACCAAATGGATGTAAAGGCAGCCTTTCTTAATGGAATCTTGAATGAAGAGACCTATGTTGAACAACCCAAAGGGTTTATTGACCCTTAGTATCCAAATCATGTTTATCGTCTTAAAAAGGCATTGTATGGTCTAAAACAAGCGCCAAGAGCCTGGTATGAGCGTCTTTCCAAATTTCTCTTAGATAAAGGTTTTAAGAGAGGTGGAAATGAACAAACCCTATTTGTCTAAAATTTTGACAAAGATATTATTATAGCTCAAGTTTATGTCGACGATATCATTTTTGGAACAACTTCCCCTTCAGTAGTTAAATCATTTTCTGAAATTATGCATACAGAATTTCAAATGTCTCTTATGAGGGAGTTACAATTTTTCCTGAGTCTTCAAGTCAAACGGAATTCAAAAGGTTTGTTTTTTTGCAATCAAAATGTGCTTTAGAGATTGTTAATAAATTTGGTCTTGAAAGTGCCAGAGAAGCTATAACTCCCATGAGTACTAGGTTAAATTATCCAAAGATGAGAGTGGAAAAATCCATAGATCCTACCCTATATCGTAGTATGATAGGAACCTTACTATACCTTACTGCCTCGCATCATGATATTATGTACACAGTTTGCGTGTGTGCCCGTTATCAAAATAATCGTAAAGAGTGCCACTTAGTATGTGTAAAAAGAATCATTAAATACATAAAAGGCACTCTAAATTTAGGACTCCGGTACACTAATGATACTCCTAGTACTATAATAGGATACACTGATGCCGATTGGGCAGGGTGTACTGATGATAGTAAGAGCACATCAGGAGCGTGTTACTATATCGGTAACAATTTGGTAGGATGGATTAGTAAGAAAGAAAACGGCACTTCTTTATTTACAGTTGAATCTGAATACATAGTTGCTGGTAGTTGCTGTGCTCAATCACTTTGGCTTAAGAAAATTCTAAATGATTATTGTATTCAAGAAGACCAACTGCATAACTATTGTGATAATTAAAGCGCGATCAATGTCTCTAAAAATCCAGTTCAACACTCATGAACAAAACATATAAAAATTAGACATCACTTTATACGCGAATTAGTTGAGACTAAGGAATTAGAAATTAATTATCTTCCTACTGATTTGCAGCTCGCAGATATGTTTACAAAACCTTTGGATTACAATAGATTTCATTCTTTTTGAAAATCGATAGGAATGGTTTGTGCTGAATAATCTCATGTAACTTCAATTATTTTTTTCCTTTGTTCATTTGAGACAAAATGGGGGAGAAGTTTGAGTCTTATGAGTTCATTTTTTCTTGAATATATGATTAAAAAGATTAATCTTAGTGTTATTTACAGGAATCTGTATTGTTGTCTTCAACAAATGTTATTAGGGTATTGGTTTGTAATTAGCTGAGTTATGTAATTTTCTTTTTCTAGGAAATGAGTAGATAGATTTTGTATAGGAATAGGTTTTTCTTATTCTTTTTCGTAGCCCTACGAGTCCTAGATAACTCAAAGGAGATTTTGTCTCATATTTCCAAAGGGGGAGATTGAAGCACCTTATACTCTTGACTCACTTGAGTCTACATTGTATAAATGCTCATCTAGTTTGGAAATTGTGACAAAGTTTGTGTCCCATTCCCTAGATACCAAAGAGCCTCAGATTCTTCTCATGATGCCTCACTTATTTCATTTGAAGGTAAAATACCAATCACACACACTAGGATTGCATACATTTTATATATTGCATTATTTGCTTGTGTGTGAGTTGTGTGTGTTAATTCCCTTTTAAATTTTCTTTGAATAATTTTTAGGAATTTTTAAATGATTTTTTAGAAATTAAAATTTGGGTTTTAAAACTTTTGGGGCCATTCTGTGATTACAGGTTTTATTATTTCATACTTGAAAGTTTGGTTGGGTACCATTCGAAAGCTCTTCGGTTCAAAAACTTTTGGCCAGCAGAGAGAGAGAGAGAAGAGAGAGAAACCAGAGAGAAACCCCTAAATCGTTCAAACCCTAATCTCATTTTCAAACCCTAAAATTCCATTCAAAAATCAGTTTACACCAAACACCAAACCTGAGTGTTTGAGAGTTAGTTTGGTAGTGGGTAGAATGTTATTCGCGAGTTGAATCTTATGATTTTGAGATCTTATATCCAACTTAGAATTTTTGGTTTGATCTCTATTTTTTTTTCAATAGAAATAGTAGATCTTACTATTGCATATATTACACTTAGATCTGCATTATTTTAGTTTCTCATCTTGAGAAATCTAATTTGTTGATTATTTTTTTCTGTAAATGTTTTTCACAACTATATAATCAACAAATTATTTTCTGTTTCTAGTTCTTATGAAACAAGACTTCTGGTCTAGTTGGAATCATAATCTGTGGTTTACAATTTCAAAAACATTTTTAAAACCCTTTGAAATTGTTTAAGACCTTGGCAGTCTTTCGATCAAGGTAACCTTGGATTCTTGGATTAGTTGAAAGATCAATAAAGTCTATAAGTTTCTAAAGAAGAGAGAAACTGAAAACCTTATCATTTAGATCAGTTCTATAATTTGATAGGACTTATTTGTATAAATAAGTGTGCGTGTGTGCATGCATGTGTTAGAACACTGTCACGAACATTTGTCACACTGCAACACAAGAAGTGTTGGCTGTAAGATCTTAAAACGTCAAGAGTCGACATAAAGCTGAAACAAAGTGTGGAAAAGTTAGCAAGTTGAGAATTTCCACATCAACATCATAACTGCATAAAAGTTAGAATCAAACCAGTGGGTACATATTCTAAACTTATATAGGTCTGATTTGTGTGCATGTGTGTGTTAAATATTTTGTAACTTGTATATTTTGTTTTAGTGGATTTTTGGTTTGTGACTTAGAAGTCACCGTGGATGTTTCCTCAGTTGGGTAAGGTTTTACCATGTTAAAAACTCCTTGTACTTAATCTTTCTAGATCTCCTAATCTCATTCTGGTTGGTGTGCTAATTTAACTGTTTTAGTTCTGTTTTTCAAAACTTGTCACATAATCTTGAACATCTCTCGTACATTCTTTATTAAACACATCTTGTAATTAATCTGTTTTGATTTAAAGAAAAGAGTTTATCCAAAAAATAATTTGGAGTTACTTAGACAGTTTAATCCGGAATTAAATGACTTAAGTAAGAGATTTTCAATTGGTATCAGAGCTTGGAAAATTTTCTTTAAAGATCTTGTGTTTCTGAAATTATTTTCTTAAAATCAAATAATGGACGGGAAATCTAAAAGATTTGGTAACTTTTCCAGACCTCCTCTCTTTGATGGAAACAACTCCCCTTACTGGAAAGTAAGAATGGTTGCTTTCATACAAGGAACCTTGGGAGATGATGTCAGGGATATTGTTGAAAATGGATTCACTTATCCTACTAAACCAGCCACTGAAGGAAGTCATGAGAGGATTAAGAAAGTATTAAGTGAATTTACTCGAGAAGAGAAGCAAGCCTCTTTGAACAATAACAAAGGCAAGAATGCCATTTTTATGTCTATAAATGAACATGAGTTCAAAAGGATCTCATCTTGTACCACTTCTAAGGAATCTTGGGATACATTTGTTACTGCACATGAAGGTGACACTAGAGTTAAGGCTGCTAAAACACAGATGCTTATCCAATAGTATAACTCTTTAATCATGAAAGACTCTGAATCATTTGATGACTTTTACATGAATTTGACTGATATTGTGACCAATTTTCATGCTAATGGGATAACTTATGATAGACATGAAATTGTTTCAAAAATTCTAAGGTCATTACCACAGAGATTTGATAACAAAAGATATGCTATTGAGGAAATTAGTGACCAAAATCTTACTCCTGAATTACTCAGTAGTAAACTGAGAACTGTGGAAATGGAACTAGAATTTAAGAAACAATTAATAAAGTCCCATAGGAAATAGAATAGTTACAATTTGAGTTTTTCTTCTAAGATGATAAAAACTAAGCTTAGTATTCCCAATAATGATTCTAGTGAGGAATGTGATATCGATAGTTTGGATAATCATATTTTCTTGATGTCAAAGAAGGTCAAGAAGATTGTGAAATTTAGAAATAAAATGGCAACTAAACAAGGCCAGCAAAATTATCCAACTCAGTCTAATCACAAACCCCATGAGAAAGGTCAAGACAAACATCACAAGGACATTCATACGATACCTAAAAAAGACTTTAAGAATATTGAATGTTTTAGAGGTGGTAAATTGGGTCATATAGCACAAGATTGTAGAGTTAACTTGAACACAACCAATAAACATACTAGGGCCAACATTTGCAAGACATGGGATGATTTAAGTGATTCTGATAATGAGGAACCTGAGTCATCTGATTTCTTTATCCTTGCATGTTTTTCTTTGCCAAGATAGTCTATAATAATGATATGCGTGTGCCTAAGTATATGGATAATGATAATAGCTCTACTTCTGTTGTTATGAATCATGATGCTACATGTTTAGATGCTTTAATTTTTGGGAATAATGCTAGTCCTACAGCGAGGTGTGTGAGTCAAAAGGAAAGCGATAATGACGATGTCAATGTGTGTGTGAGTTCAAGAATTGAATCCTTAGGGGTCACTTCATACACTACACTTAGTGATTCAGACACTGAAGACCTTCCTGATATTCACATACTTTATGCTAAAACTCTCAAGAAAAGGTCTAGACTAGAGAAGATAGTGAAATATCTAACTAAAAAACTAGAAGACCTAAGTCTAATGGTTAAACTTAACGCCGAAGTGTATACTACCCAATGTCTAACTCATGAAAATGAAGCCAAAAGTTTGGATCAATGGCTAAAAAAATTGATTGAAACAAATGAAACTTTGGAGAAAAAATATAAAGGGACAATATTAGAATTGGAACAAGCTAAATAAAAGACAGCAACTATTTTCAAAAAAATTGCTAAGCTTGAAAATAATTCCAATTGTTTTGATGATTTTGTTGCCGATTCGAAAACCAATTTCGATGATCGAATTCGAATAGGATTTTGCCCAAATTCAAAGACACAAATTAAAATTTTTGAACCAATCAAGTTTCTGTCAGGTGGCAAAAGACCTATAGAAATCTGCCCATATTTTCAAGCCTTAAATGATGAGTTTGATAAAAAAAAAAAAAAAAAGTTGGATATTGGGGAATCAGGTCACTCTAAGTGTGATAGTTTGCCTAAGGATAAATAAGTCTACCCTCTAATTAGGAAGAGTGAATCTACCTTTCAAACTGTACTCCCTACGAATAAGGTTCAACGTCAAAATCCCATAAAACCATTGTTTAGAGATTTCCCTAAGGAGATACCTCCTTTAAGCAATCTGTATTGCTCCTACTGTGACATATACGGACATTATTTGGAAGGTTGCTACTCTAGACGTTTAGTTAATCCTATCTGTAATACTCCATTATACCAAAACTTTTACTACTCTAGGAGAAGTCGTAACAATTATGTTCAGCCTAGACAACCAGACAAAAACTCTAACCATAGAAAGAGAAAGACCAGACCTAAAAGATCATTTACAAGGAGGATTCCTAGGCACTTTCCTAAACTAAATGCTCATATTCTCCATAAAACTCAAATGCATGCACAAAATAATTTTCAACAAAAATCAAATGCTCGCAAATTTGATCAAATGAGAGCAAATATGCGGAAAAAAAACAAGAGCTATTTGGGTTAGAAAAGATGAGTTGTTGCCCCAGATGAAGTGTAACATTGTGATTACTGCTTTAAAAGCTGAACACACTCCCTATGGTTGGTATTTAAAATCTGGGTGTTCAAAACATATGATTGGAGATAATACAAAACTTTTAAACAAAACCAGCTTTGCTAGAGGAAAAGTTATTTTTGGTGATGGTGTATCATCTCAAATCATTGGTAAAGGAACACTCCAGGAAGAAGGAATGCATGTGCTTGAAAATGTTCTTCTAGTAAAAGGTCTTAAGGCTAATCTACTTAGTATCTCGCAATTTTGTGACTCAAATCACATTGTCACCTTTTTAAAGAATAATTGTAAGATTTTAAATGAAAAAGGTTAGTGCAAAATTACAGAACTTGGGACTCCTTACAATTGTTATACTGTCCAAAATAGTACTGAGTTATGTAACATTGCCAAAATGGATGACAATGAAATATGGCATAATAGGATGGGTCACATTAATTATGATAGCCTTTGTAGATTGTTTTCATAATAAATAGTTAGAGTAATTCCAAAGATCAAACCTATTTCTGACATTGTATGTGGATCATGTCAGGAAGGAAAAATTATTAAGGCACCTCATAAGAAAGTTAAATATATCCTTACCTCTAAACCCTTGGAGCTCATCCATATGGACCTAATGGGTCCTTCTCGTGCTGTGAGTCTATGTGGACACAGTTACATTCTTGTTATGTGAGATGACTTCACCAGGTTTTCTTGGGTAGCCTTCTTAAAATAAAAGTCAGACACTCTCAGAACTTTTTTGGAAATCTTACTTCGTCTTAAAAATGAGAAGGACACTCAAGTAAATAGGATTCGTAGTGATAGAGGAGGATAATTCATAGATATAGGTGTTATAGAGTATTGTGACTATAATGGTTACAAACATGAATTTTGTGCTCCTAAGACTCCTCAACAAAATAGAATTGCTGAGTGAAAGAATCTTACCCTTCAGGAGATGGCATGAGTCATGATTCACGCCAAGTGTTTACCTAAATATTTTTGGGTAGAATCAATTCGTACTTCTTATCACATTATTAATAGGGTCTATCTTAGGAAGAATTCAAAACAAACTCCTTACGAACTATGGTACGGGAAGAATCCCAATCTTAAATACCTTAGAACTTTTGGTAGTACGTATTATATCTGTAAAGACATAGAACGCCTATTCAAATTTGAGACTCGTGGAGATAAAGATATTTTATTAGGATATTCTCCTGATAGTAGAGCGGACCATGTCTATAATCTCCGCACAAAGACTTTGATGGAATCCATAAACGTTATTGTGAGTGACTCTACTATTGAGAGTAATATTGGAGAACCAACTATCGTTGAAGAGTCCAAAAATGTTTTAGGAAAAGACTCTTCAGAATTAGATGATTCTTTACCAATTGAGAAACCTGAAGTACCTAATTGGGTTTCTAAAGATCATCCTATAGATAATGTTGTTGGTAAACCTTGTGAGCCTATACGTACAAGATCTCAATTAAGAAACTATGCTCATTATGCATGTTTTATTTCCCTTGTGGAACCAAAGAATGTAAATGAGGCATTGAATGACCCTCAATGGATTTCTGCTATGCGGGAAGGACTTCTTCAATTTGTCATTCATGATGTTTGGTATCTTGTACCTAGGCCTGATCATAAAAAGGTTATTGACACACATTGGCTATTTAAAAATAAAACTGATGAAAGTGGGATAGTCATTAGAAACAAAGCCATATTAGTGGCTCAAGGATATTCTCAAATTGAAGGAATAGATTTTAACGAGACGTTTGCTCCTGTTACTCACTTAGAATTTGTTGGTCTTCTCTTTGCCATAGCCTGTTACTTTCATTTTACTCTTTACCAAATGGATGTAAAGGCAGCATTTCTTAATGGAATCTTGACTGAAGAGACCTATGTTGAACAACCCAAAGGGTTTATTGACCCTCAGTATCAAAATCATGTTTATCGTCTTAAAAAGGCATTGTATGGTTTAAAACAAGCGCCAACAGCCTGGTATGAGCGTCTTTCCAAATTTCTCTTAGATAAAGGTCTTAAAAGAGGTGGAAATGATCAAACCCTATTTGTCAAACATTTTGACAAAGATATTGTTATAGCTCAAGTTTATGTCGACGATATAATTTTTGGATCAACTTCCCCTTCAGTAGTTAAATCATTTTCTGAAATTATGCATTAAGAATTTCAAATGTCTTTTATGAGGGAGTTACAATTTTTCCTGGGTCTTCAAGTCAAACGGAATTCAGAAGGTTTGCTTTTTCGCAATCAAAATATGCTTTAGAGATTGTTAAAAAATTCGGGCTTGAAAGTGCCAAAGAAGCTAGAACTCCCATGAGTACTACAGTTAAATTATCCAAAGATGAGAGTGCAAAATCCATAGATCCTACTCTATATCATAGTATGATAGGAACCTTACTATAACTTACTTCCTCGCATCATGATATTATGTGCACAGTTTGTGTGTGTGCCCGTTATCAAAATAATCCTTAAGAGAGCCACTTAGTATGTGTAAAAAGAATCATTAAATACATAAAAGGCACTCTAAATTTAGGACTCTGGTACACCAATGATACTCCTAGTACTATAATAGGATACACTGATGCCGATTGGGTAGGGTGTACTGATGATAGTAAGAGCACATCAGGAGCGTGTTACTATATCGGTAACAATTTAGTAGGATGGATTAGTAAGAAACAAAACGGCACTTCTTTATCTACAGCTGAATCTGAATACATAGTTGCTGGTAGCTGTTGTGCTCAATTACTTTGGCTTAAGAAAATGCTAAATGATTATTGTATTCTAGAATACCAACTGCATATCTATTGTGATAATTAAAGCGCGATCAATATCTCTAATAATCCAGTTTAATACTCGTGAACAAAACATATAAAAATTAGACATCACTTTATACGCGAATTAGTTGAGACTAAGGAATTAGAAATTAATTATCTTCCTTCTGATTTGCAGCTCGCAGATATGTTTACAAAACCTTTGGATTACAATAGATTTCATTCTTTGTGAAAATCTATAGGAATGATTTGTGCTGAATAATCTCATGTGACTTCAATTATTTTTTTCCTTTGTCCATTTGAGACAAAATGGGGGAGAAGTTTGAGTCTTATGAGTTCATTTTTTCTTGAATATATGATTAAAAAGCCTAATCTTAGTGTTATTTATAGGAATCTGTATCGTTGTCTTCAACAAATGTTATTAGAGTATTGGTTTGTAATTAGCTGAGTTATGTAGTTTTCTTTTTCTAGGAAATGGGTAGATAGATTTTGTATAGGAATAGGTTTTTCCTATTCTTTTTCGTAGCCCTACGAGTCCTAGATAACTCAAAGGAGATTTTGTCTCATATTTCCAAAGGGGGAGATTGAAGCACCTTATACTCTTGACTCACTTGAGTCTACATTGTATAAATGCTCATCTAGTTTGGAAATTGTGACAAAATTTATCTCCCATTCCCTAGATACCAAAGAGCCTCAGATTCTTCTCATGATGCCTCACTTATTTCATTTGAAGGTAAAATCCCAATCACACACACTAGGATTGCATACATTTTAAATATTGTATTATTTGCTTGTGTGTGAGTTGTGTGTGTTAATTCCCTTTTAAATTTGCTTTTAATAATTTTTAGGAATTTTTAAATGGTTTTTTAGAAATTAAAATTTGGGTTTTAAAACTTTTGGAGCCATTCTGTGATTACAGGTTTTATTATTTCATTCCTGAAAGTTTGGTTGGGTACAATCCGAAAGCTCTTCGGTTCAAAAACTTTTGGCCAGCAGAGAGAGAGAGAGAAGAGAGAGAAACCAGAGAGAAAACCTTAAATCGTTCCAACCCTAATCTCATTTTCAAACCCTAAAATTCCTTTCTAAAATCAGTTTACACCAAACACCAAACCTGAGTATTTGAGAGTTAGTTTGGTAGTGGGTAGAAAGTTGTTCGCGGGTTGAATCCTCTGAGTTTGAGATGTTATATCCAACTTAGACATTTTAGGTTTGATCTTTATTTCTTTTTCATAGAAATAGTATATCTTACTATTGCATGTCATATTACACTTAGATCTGCATTATTTTAGTTTCTCATCTTGAGAAATCTAATTTATTGATTATTTTTTTCTGTAAATGTTTTTCACAACTATATAATCAACAAATTCTTTTCTGTTTCTAGTTCTTATGAAACAAGACTTTTGATCTAGTTGGAATCGTAATCGCTGGTTTACAATTTCAAAAACATTTTCAAAACCCTCTGAAATTGTTTAAGACCTTGGCAGTCTTCCGATCAAGGTAACCTTGGATTGTGGGATTAGTTGAAAGATCAAGAAAGTCTATAAGTTTCTAAAGTGAAAACCTTATCATTTAGATCAGTTCTGTAATTTTATAGGACTTGTCTGTATAAATAAGTGTGCATGTGTGCATGCATGTGTTAGAATACTGTCACAAACACTTGTCACACTACAACACAAGAAGTGTTGGCTGTAAGATCTTAAAACGTCAAGAGTCGATGTAAAGCTGAAACAAAGTGTGGAAAAGTTAGAAATTTAAGAAAGCCACATCAACATCAGAACTGCAGAAAAGTTAGAATCAAACCAGCGGGTACATATTCTAAACTTGTATAGGTCTGATTTGTGTGCATGTGTGTTAAATATTTTGTAACTTGTATATTTTGTTTTAGTGGATTTTTGGTTTTGTGACTTAGAAGTCACCATGGATGTTTCCTCAATTGGGTGAGGTTTTACCACGTTAAAAACTCTGTGTACTTAATCTTTCTACACCTCCTCATCTCATTCTGGTTGGTGTGCTGATTTAACTGTTTTAGTTTTGTTTTTCAAAACTTGTTACATAATCTTGAACATCACGCGTACATTCTTTATTAAAAACATCTTGTGATTAATCTGTTTTGATTTAAAGAAAAGTGTTTCTCCAAAAAAGAGTTTGGTGTTACTTAGATAGTTTAATCCTGAATTAAACGACTTAAGTAACAGACTTTCAGAACTCTTATAAAATATAGACTCAAGTAAGTCAATTATATAGTGTGTTTTTAGTACGTCAACTGGCAGACTCCATTTCCCAGCAAGAGAGAAAAAATTGCAGCGGGACTGTCGAGAGCACTGTGGCAGCCTCCGTCCTGAAAGAGTCCAGGCAGTTGAGACCGCCCACCTACAGTGGTAAGAGTAGTCCTGATGCAGCTGAGGAGTGGCTCGATGAGGTCACTTGCATTATGGATGTTCTAGACATGACAGCTGGGCACAAGGTCAAACTAGTTATGTTTCAACTGACTGAGCAGGCACAGAGATGGTGGGACACGCACTTTGCCAGTTTGACAGAGCCGTTGGATTGGGATGATTTTTGGGTTGCTTTTCTGGATAGTTACTTTCCTCGAACATATATAGATGCCAAGAAGGATGAGTTTTCCCAATTCATCCAGAGCAAGTTATCGGTTAATGAATACTTAATGCGCTTTGAGAGCCTGTCGATGCATGAGAAAGCAGTCAAAACAGATGAAGCAGAGAAGACTCGGTTATTTGTGAAGGTATTGGACCCCCATATCCGTATATTGGTGTTTAGTTTTGATAATCTGATTTTTGGAGAGGCCGTCAACAAGGCCATTAGACTAGAGATAGAGGTGGAGGGTTTTAGGGCGATCCTAGATAAGAAGAAGGAGTCTGGTGGGGAATTGAAAAGGGATGACGGTGGGTCTAAGATAGGTGGTAGTAAGAGATTCATAGGTGGAGTGAACGGGTTTCCCTCCAAGATGAAGACGATTATGAGCATCACATCATCGGGTCAGTGCAATAGTGACTAGAACCCGATAACCCTTACTTCTCGAACTTATTTAGAGTGCAGAGCTATAGACCATTTCAGGTAAAAGTGCCCTCAATAGGAAAAAATGGGACAATAGGGTGGTAATCAGGGTAGTAGCTTCATGTCATGGAGTAACTTGAGCTATACGGGTCCCACTCGACATTAGTAGGCTAGACACAGCACCGAGAGTTCTCATCCGGGACATGGGAAGCGTGGTCAGACTCAGATACCCAGCAGTCAGGCTAATAGGTCAAGTCAGGGATTAAGATATTCTTAAGATAGCCTTTCGTATAAGGTATGGACATTATTAGTTCCTGCTCATGCCTTTTGGTTTGACTAATGCCTCAACAGTGTTTATGGATCTCATGAATAGCATCTATCGACCTTACTTGGATTGGTTTGTAGTGGTCTTTATTCATGATATTTTGGTGCGTACAACTCTTCAGGTGCCCAGGGATAATTAGTTGTATCCAAAGTTAACTAAATATGAGTTCTGGATGGATGAGGTCAAGTTTCTTAGCCATATAGTATCTAGCACAAGTATTTCAGTCGACTCGTCTAAGGTCGAAGTCGTCCTTTGATGGGGTAGATCGAAGACAGTCATGGAGATACGGAGTTTCCTTGGCTTGGATGGTTACTACTGGAGATTCATTCAGTATTTCTATAGAGTTGCATCGCCTCTCACACGGTTGGCACAAAGAGTGTTTATTTTGAGTGGAAGGATGAATGCAATACTCCTTTAAGGAGTTAAAGGTTAGGCTTACATAGGCACCCGTTCTCATCCTTCCGAGCAAGTAAATGGGTATACGATTTATTATGATGCTTCCAGATATGGTCTTGGCTTAGTGTTCATACAGGAGGGTCAGGTGGTTACCTATGCGTCCGTCTAGCTTAAGATGCATGAGAGAAACTACCCCACCCATGATCTAGAATTGGCCACAGTGGCATTTGCTTTAAAAATATGGACATACTTTCTGTATGGTGAGGAGTTTGAGGTGTTTATAGATCATAAGAGCCTCAGATGCATTTTCACCCAACAAGCTCTCAACCTTAGACATTGGAGGTGGATTAAGCTCTTGGAGGATTATAACTTCACGTTGGAGTAACATCCCGATAAAGCCAAAGTAGTGGCGGACACTTTCAGTAGAAAGTCGGATCTCTCTATACCAGTGATGATATGTTACCGTAAAAAGATGTATAGTGATCTACAGGGTTAGGTACTGTATGTCCAAAGGGGAAATGATAGGTCCTGTCTATGGGGAATGATAGCAAGGTTTCTTATCCATCAGAAGGTCTTGTATGCATTTTCATGTGATGAGGATATTTCGCACTTCCAAAACCGCATTTTGAGTGGTGAGGAATTTAATACCCTTACGGTTGATTGGGGTGGAGGTGTTCAACGCAAGGGCAGGTTGATTGTCCTGGTTATTAAGGAGTTTCAGGCGAAGATCCTAGCAGAGTTTCACCACTCTCGGTTCAGCATACATCCGGGATCAAAAAAGATGTATACGCATCTTTGTATGGATTTATAGTGGTCAAGAATAAAGAGATATGTAGTCGTGTTTGTGGCTAAGTGCCATACGTGCCAACAGGTGAAGGCCAAGCACAAAAAGCTAGTTGGGTTATTGCATCCACTCTCGATAGCCGAGTGGAAGTGAGAGCACAGTACTACAGACTTCGTCACGATATTACCTCGATCTATGTGGGGTCACAGCGCATTTTGGGTTGTAATGGATCATCTCACGAAGTCTGCACATTTCTTACCAGTCAGGACCACATATCGGATAATGAAGTTGGACAGATTGTACATACGGGAAATCGTTCAACTCCACGGTATTCCTTTGACCATCGTTTCTAATAGAGATCCTCGGTTTGTTTCTAGATTTGGGAAGAAGGTTTGGCAAGAGTTGGATACGAACCTAAATCTGAGTATAAATTATCATCCCGAGACAAATGGGAAGTCAGAGTGCACTATTCAGATTTTGTAGGACTTGTTACGAGACTATGCATTTGACTTTCAGAGCAGTTGGGATGAGAAATTCCCTCTAGCAGAGTACTTGTACACAATAACTACCAATCCAGCATCAATATGGCCCCCTTCGAGGCTTTGTATAAGAAGCCATGTCGTTCTCCAGTGTATTGGGTGAAAGTTGGTGATAAGCATCTCATGAACTCTGACATGATTAGGGAGATGATGGAGAAGGTTTAGTTGATCAAAAAGAGACTTACTACAGCATAGGGTAGATAAAATAATTATGCCGATAACCATCGTACACCATTACAGTTCAGAGTTGGATTTCATGTGCTGTTGAAGGTTAGGGCCTATACCGGTAATCAGAGATTTGGCCAGAAGGTCAAGCTTTCCCTTCGGTCTATCGGTCCTCTTCAGATTTTAGATAAGATTGGGGATGTCTCCTACCAACTAGCGTTGTCCTCGCAACTGACACATGTTCATAATGTTTTCCACATTTCCATGCTGTAAAAGTATTTGCATGACCCTCTCTATGTTGTCAATTGGTATAACATCGATATGGAGGAAGACACAATGTTCCTCATATAACCCATATCTATTTTGTACCGGGAGGACAGTGTTCTGCACAAAAATTCATCCCTCTAGAGAAAGTCCTTTGGGGGTCGCAGGGTGTCGAAGGAGCAACTTTGGAGGGAGAAGATGAGATACGATAGACACATCCGGAGTTATTTGTGTGAGTTAGGTTTTATTTCAGGGATGAAATCTCCTAAGGAGTGGAGAATGTAATACCCCCCTATCGAAATGTACTTTATATCTGTCATTATTGTACCAACGCATCATTTATAAAATTTCTACTTTGCATGGTATGTATTGGTGATTATTTGTGTTCATATAATAAATATTACTATATTGGTTATGTTTGACGCGAAAATACCAAGGAATGATTTGGACACGATCATGGTTAACATAGTGTGATTTTTACAAGCACACATGCGTAGGATGCGAACTTGACCGATTTATATAGGACAGTTTGTGAGTGATAAAAATAGTGTGACCACATATGTGGAACTCTAAAAAATAAGGAAAAGTATTATGTAGAGAAAAAAAATTAATCTAGCACTTTTTGACAGTACGTGACACTATAAAAACCCAACTTTGCGCGAATTGTTTAGGTTTATTGGAAGGTCCAAAAATAAAATAACCATATATAGGAGAACGTAAAAATATATAAAAAAATACCATGTAAAGAAAAAATTGCCTCCCCCCCCCCCCCCCCCCCGACACACCTGTTTGGGCGGACAATAGCCTTTAGTGGGATTTTTTTTGTTTGATGATGATTAGAGGAGTTGTGTAGTTCCTTTCAACCTGCATTTCAGGACTTGGTAGACTCATTGTTACCTCTTTGGTGTAAGAAAAAAGATGCAACAAGGACTTATGAATTAATATTAGAGTAGAAATGGGTTATAAGAGAGAAAGATGGGTTCCATGAGTTGTCACCCACAAGATATCAGATTTCCCATTCTCCCTCTCTCACTTGAAACTCTTGCAAACCATAATAACCTCTCAAATTCATATCTCTCCCTCCACTTATATTTTACCCCACCCAAACTTCATTAAAGTAACTCAAAATATCCATTAAGGCTCCACTCTAAAGTAGGACAGCTTGTAAGAGCTTCTGAGAAGGGATTGTGGGAGCTAGAAGGAGGTATTTGGATAATTTTGGTGTGGATGTAGGAGTTCATCATCTTCCTCACTACATTTCATCAACTCACAAATCAAATAGGGTTTTCCTCACTCTAACTTATGGTTTTCAAGTTTGAACTCATGTGTAGGAAGTGGAACTCATGCTAGATATTGTTAATCTTACCTATTTTCTAATATGTTAAAACCCATTTCATTTTATGTTAAAAAAGTGGACTAAATATGGTTTATTAAATTTTAGATTATAATGTTAGATTTAATGTATGTTTATAGCTTGAAAAATGCGAGAAATGTGCTAAGAATGAAATACTACATGAATATGACTTTGTAGGATGCATTCATTTGGGTTTCTTTGGTAAAATCCCTATTTCAAGTTTATAACCTTGTTGAGAATGCAATGCGTGTGCTTTAGAATGACAAAACAATTTTTCTTTGAAAAAAAAATTAAATTTTTATTATGCACCAAGTTTGTGAACCAACTTTACTTAAGCCCAATTTTATCTTGTTTGATCCTAAACATGCATCTAGGTGACTAAAGCAAGTAAAATAACTCAAGTTCACAAAAGCAACACCGAATGTACGACGAAAACACTAAGGGAAAAAACCTCGAATGACCCAAGACAGACAATCACTATGATACGATTTTACAAAGGAAAACAGACAGACTTACACAACGACTCAGTCCCCCACAAGCCTTAACGCTCTTCTTCTCTTTAACTTCTCCTCCACAATGCCCACACGGAAATACTTCCACGATACTCGTCCATAACACATGAGTCCACGTATACCTTGGTATCCACCGATACATCTTTGGCAACCGTGTACGATTAGGAACACAACCTTCACCATTTATTCACCGTAAAACTTCAACGAAACAAATTGTTCACAAATAAACAAACTCCAATGGTGCAAACAACAAGATCTCTATACACAATGGTTATGAAAGATCAGATCTTGAAACACAAAGGATTTTTTTAGACTTTGAAACTTTTGTAAACATGTGCAGAAAAACGTATTGGTTCTATTCTGTATTTTGATTTTGTACACCTCGAATTAACAAGACAAAAATGCCTTAAATAATTAATTTAAGTCGACAGGTCGCTTGAGTGATATCTTCATGTGGTTCTGAGAAACCGAATAGGTTCGGTGTGTGATAATTGATTTAAATTAAATTCGCAAGTTTCCAAGAACCCTTATTTAATTAGCGTCTAATTTTAAACCAAATAAAATCAACCCTTAAACATGCATCTAAATCAACCCATCAAATCAACCCTTAAACAAGTGTAACGCATGGTGTCTTCGGTAAACTTTCAAAGAAACGGCTAGAAATAGTGTGACACAGAAATACCCGCAGGTGTCGGTTCCTATGTCGGCGGCTGGAAGTTTCCCTCTCTAGGAGGGCGGCAATGAAGAAGAGAACGGCTTCTCCACAAGGGTTGAACAAACTCAAAGTTGTGTTCTTGGGTTACCAAAAAGATTCACAAAGGATTGGAAAAATGTCCTTACAAATCTCCACCTTAGGACTTTTTCCAAGATTAAAATAAAATATCCTAAGGTGACCTTTCCTACCACAATGTGAACATGTGAAAACGGGAGGAATGTTACCTAAAGTGTGATCTTTTCTAACATCCTTGGGAATAATTGACCCTCTAAAACAGATAATGGTTTTGGCTTTAGCACTAGAAACATGAGAACAAGATGAGCCATTACCATCACAATCAAACCTACTTGAATCGTTTAAATCATTTTTCAACTTCAAAATATTTGATTCAAGCAACAAATTAGACTCTTCCCAAGACAGGGATTGCTTTTTCAAATTTTCAACAATTTCTAAAAGGGTATTTCTCTCCCCCTTAATTAAAGCAAACTTTTCCCTAAGAGTCTCTTCACGTGCCACAAATTCATTGATTAAAATATTTTTTTCATCTTTGGCACAAACACAAACCATCTAATTTTTAAGGTCCTCTAATTCGTTTTCTAAAACTAGGACCCTATCATCACTCTCCTTCTTGGACAATTTTAAAGAAACAAAGTCATGGTCCAAGGAAACAAGTTTTTCACGATAAAAATCTCTTTGATTTTGAACCGTTTGCAAAAGATCCATCGCGGATTTAAAACGATAATTTTCTTTTTCCAAAACTTTAATTCTTTTGCAAAGTTTCAAATTCAAACTTTTTAAATTTTTAGCATGGTCGTGAACTTTTTCAAAAATAGGCTCCTCATTAAACGGGCGTTCCATTGAAAAATTGCGATTTTTCACAAAATTGAATTTTTTTAAAGAAATCAATATCACACGATTTTGCCGAAAAAGGAGTACGCGATAAATTAGGGCAACCCGCTCTGATATCAATTTGATGACGTGAGAAGTCAAATTGTATCAAAAAAATAAATCCTTGAAAAATCAAGATCACGCGATAAATTAGCGTAACCCGCTCTGATACCAATTTGAGAAACCGAATAGGTTCGGTGTGTGATAATTGATTTAAATTAAATTTGCAAGTTTCCAAGAACCCTTATTTAATTAGCGTCTAATTTTAAACCAAATAAAATCAACCCTTAAACATGCATCTAAATCAACCCATCAAATATAAAGCATGTGACACAAAGTTAAGGAAAAATCCCCGAAGGGCAAAACCTTTTATTTCTAGAACTTTAAAGAATTTACAAGACTATTGACTTATATACAACCTGATAATCGCCCACAAGTGTAACGCACAGTGTCTTCGGTAAACTTTCAAAGCAACGGCTAGAAACAGTGTGACACAGAAAGACCCGCAGGTGTCGGTTCCTATGTCGGCGGCTGGAAGTTTCCCTTTCCAGGAGGGCAGCAATGAAGAAGAGAACGGCTTCTCCACAAGGGTTGAACAAACTCAAAGTTGTGTTCTTGGGTTACCAAAAAGATTCACAAAGGATTGGAAGAATTGTTTGAATCAAAACATGAGTCTTGGGACTAAAAAATATGAAGACTAGAGGTATTTGGACTCTCAAATTCGTCTTTCAAATTCTTGCAAAACAGCACCCCCGAAGGTGGTTTAAATAGCAAAACAGATGAAGAGTTTTGCAAAATAAAAACACTGAAATTCTATCCAGCGTACAGGGACCCCGAACCGGTTCGGGTACCCTACGAACCGGTTCACCCCCCGAACCGGTTCGATCTGGGTTCGGGGAAACTCGCTGGGAACAGGGGCTAAAAACTTAGAAAAATTCCCAGTATTTTCAATGTAAATATCTCCATTTTCAACGGGCCATAACTTGTTCACCGTAGCTCGGATTGAGGTGCCATTTCTTCCAGTATCATCGTTGCGGCAAGATATTCAACTTTCCAGTTGATCGGTCCTCCGGACGGTGGCTGTAAAATTACCAAATTTCCCTTGAACTTCCCTATCAAGCCTTGTTGCACTGTTTTGACTTCTCTTGCGTACCACTTGCATAAAGTCCCTAAAATCATGGAATGTGAAGTCGTTGAGGCAGATGAGGGACACATGATGGAGATAATAAAAGCTTGATTCCCGGAATTCGGATTGAGGCCGTCGAGTGAGATCTTGAGGTGACGTGCCAAATGTAGCGGCGTACGACATACACAAATGTAACATGTTGGACATGAGAAAAATGTCCTTACAGGTTCAAACGCTATAGACATGTCATTTTAACGACTTGTCCATGTTTTTCTAACGACAGTGAGATGTCGTTTGAACGATTGTTCGTGTCGTTTGAAGTTTTTAAACACAAGGAGAGAATTCATATGACTTTAAATAGTGTTTATCTCAGAATAAACGAAGTTAGAACCTTTTAAAATCATTTTTAATCTTTTAAAATCATTTAGAATCAAAATATCATCCTTAAAACATTTTTTGAGTCCTATAAATATTATGCGCTCATATCTGGGAGTATCTCAAAATGAAATTTGATATGAAGACGTGAAACATGCACCAATAAACACGACATGATATGTCTCATATGTTTGGCCGCTATGTCTTCAAGCATAACACGTTATAGACTATGTGGGATCGTGACAAGTAAAAAATCTATCTATGACTCAAACAAGTTTTTTCCAGAAATAAGTCAATCACATACAAATTGACACACTTTGAAAAATTGTCCTTACACATCTCCCCTTTTGACTATTCCGGGACAAAACCAAAATAGTAAATGCTAAGTCGGGCCGTCAAGATGTATGACACCTAAATCCCATCCATAAGACCCAAAATCAAAAATTACAGGACAAGGACTAGTATATGTAGGTCCGACAAGCATGCGCCCTCTAAATGTGATGTAGTCGCTGAATCTCGAATCTTTGAGGCATACCTACACACATGAAACAGTCAAATACCCAGTGAAGCATGGAGGAATAAATGATATAAAATACCAATTTGTAAAAATAATGTGTAAAACAAAACCATTTGTTAAATATGTGAGAAAATCAATGATACTAATATGAAAACATACGCTCTCAACAAACAAAACTCCCCCTATATCACATACATCTCTTCCTTTTTTGTCTCGAATGAATAATAAGTGAAAGATAAACAATCATCGTAGCTTACATGAGAATGATCATATGAAACATATCTAGATAAACATGGGTAGAGGCCTAAAAATAATAAGAAAGTACCAAATTGTATCTAAAAAACAGTCACATAGAATGAATCATCAATATAAGCAATGATATGACTAAACAAATCAATGCAGTATATAAATCCAGCATGTATAATCAATGAAAATTGCATGAAAACTTTCCAAATGAACCCAGAAGTACCAAAACATAATGAAATCATCACATATATGAAGCATGTACTAAAACATAACAAGAGCTCAAAAATCTAGGTTGGATCGTTCGAATGACTATGCCATGTCGTTTGAACAACATAGGCATGTCATTTGAACCGGGCTAAAAACTACCTGAAAAGTAAGGTGTCGTGCAATGAAACTATCTAACAACCCTAAAAACTACCCTTCTCGTGACCATACCTAATACATTTAACACCTCGTTCCTTATGTTGCGAGATCCATACTTCGAACGACTTGGACATGCCATTCGAACGACATGCAAAAGTCGTTTGGACGATTTCAGCAAACTTCATATTCCAGTTCTAAAAATCACAAGGTTTTACCCAGTGAAAAATTAGCTCAAAATCGGTACTGGAAATATGAAACAATAGCAAAACAAACTCAATACATAAAAATAAAAAAAGATGAGTTTCATGCTAACAGAGTATCAATGTGCCTAAACATGGATATGGAATGAATGGGCATGAACTACAATAAATGAATCATAACTTAGACACATCAAAATGATCAAGAATCTCTAATTGATAGCTAACTATAATCAAACTAAGTTTTATCCATTTGTGATAATTAATATATTGAGCTAAATGAACTAAACAAACATTATGCACACAAATACGAAATTTTGACGATTATATAAATAACAACGTCATGACACAATTTTTCAACAATAGGATTCGTGTTTCAAACCCGTTGATATTTCCATCCAAACTCCCCCATATATTCATATTTCTTTTCTTTTTGAATGAACATATCAAACTAAACTAATTGGCCCATTTTGGCATTTTATTCTTTTATTGCCTTAATTTTTTCTCCGGCTCTTTTAAATGGTGATTTTCACTATGTGATTATTATTCGCTCGCAGCCCTTTTTCGTGCACACTCATCATTTTTTTCAATTTAAAAAAATCACCTCGGAAAACAGTTCTTACAAGCACACCTCCTCCTAAGTCTAATTACGCATAAATGACAAAATTAAGAGGAGAACGTCTCACCAAACTCAAATATGCATGAGAATTCAAACATTCATAAAACCTTGTGCATGTGTACAATGGCATATATACAAAGTCGAATCCAAATGCAAATCAACTTTGAAAAAAGCCCATTAGTCAATGGTTAAGATCATTCAACATATCAATAATTAATGGCCAAAAGTCCAAGCCACATGGATAATGAATGATGAGGGTCCAAGCTCACCAATATGCCACATCAAACATGTAAACCCATGACACAAAAATAAACCAAAAATATCTCTGTTTTTCAAAAAAAAATTGACTCAAAAATAAAATCTTTCTGTATTTTCTCAAAAAATTTTGAAACCAACAATCTTTTTGTATTTTTTCAATAAGACTCAAACAAATGAAAATTATAATACAAAGAGATAAAAATGGCATAACACTAGTAAAATATATATCATGAAGCAAAGATTAGCGTATGACAAACAAGAACATGCAAGCAATCATCCATAAGAAATAACATGTGAAGCATCATGTGCTAGCATGTGAGAATAAACTAACCTAGCATTTAGCATCTCCAAAATGAATTTCCTAATCCAAGCAAGTGTATACCTAACTTGACGAGTTTTAGGAATTGAGAAGACACTACACTTAATCTTCATAGGGTCTTTTCTAAGATCATGGTAATAATACCTAAGGTGACCTTTCCTACTACAATGCGAACATGTATAAACTTGACGAGGAATGGGACCTTTAAGTTAACCTTTTCTAACACCTTGGGATGTGGTTGATGCCCTAAAATAAACAATGGTTTTGCTTTAGCAACGGAAGAACTAGAACAAGATAAGTCACTACCATCACTACTTGAGTCGTTTAAATCATTTTTCAACTTCAAAATTTTGGACTCAAGCAAAAAGTTAGACTCCTAAATTTTTAGAGACTCATTATTTAAATTTTCAATTACCCCAAGAAGGTTATCTCTATCCACCTCAATGTTAAAAACCCAATCCCTAAGAGTCTTCTCACGTGCCTTAAATTCATTAATTAAAGCGTTTTCTTCAATGGCACAAACCCTAGAATTTTTTAAGTCCACTAACTCTTTCTCTAAAACAAGGACTCTATTATCACTCTCTTCCTTGGCCACTTTCACAGATTTAAATTTATCATATAAAGCACCAAACTTCTCGCGAATGATATCTCTTTGAATTTGAAACGTTTGCAAATATTCAACCATATGTTTAAAATGAGAATTTTCTTCCTCCAAAATTTTAATTCATTTTGCAAACTTCAAATTCAAAATATGTAATTTGTCAAAACTTAGAGAATCCATCGAGAGAAAATCAAACCAAGAGAGATACAAATAATCACCCAAAACGAATCACTAAACAATATCAAACACAATAAGGTAGTGCAACCCACTCTGATTGTAATGACCCCACTTTTATATGCTCATATGTATATAGTTTGTTTTTACACTCATGTGTTACTTACTATCCTATAAATGTTGTATTATTAGATATGTGGTATTATTGGCTATGAATCTAACAAACCCCGTTTTTAAATATGAAGAATCAATCGTAAATTGGATCAAATCGAAGTCTTATGACATATCTTAAGGTAAATAATAAGTTTTAGGGTAGAAAATATAATTTTATGAAACTTTAGGGACAAATAAAAATATAAAAAGGGTCATTTTGTAAATAAAATATTTTTAAGGACCTTTAAGAAATATTGAAAATATATAGTATGAAATTACCAAAATACCCTTCATGTGTAAAATGACCCTTATGCCCTCATCACCTCCACCACATGCTGGTCACCTCCACCTTACACATGTCGTCTTTAGAAAGAAAGCTAAAACACTTGTCATCATTTGGTGATGTTAAGACTGCAAGACCACCCCGGAACGCGACACCCAAACGATGACGTGCCACCGTAAATGCTTGATCACCTAGACACTTGTCAACACCGTAATACTTTTGGAAACCTATAAATAGGGCCTTAGGGTTCATTTGAAACTCACAGCAATTCCTTGAGAATTATAGTAAGAAAGAGTGATAGAAAGCTTGGGAAATATCTTAAGAAGGAGTTCTATAATTTCTAATAAAGAATTCATTTCGTAGGTATGATTTTATTTAAATGTTATAATGCATTTTTGTAGTTTTAATTTCGTATTTTATAGCTTTACTTAGTAGTTATGCTGGTAAAATACACTAAAGACTTCACTATTCAAAACTTAAAATTTGGAAACAATCTAAATTGATTTTATTTTCAAAATATGTCAACTTGTTTGAAAAATATATATACGCTTTTTAAATGATTTCAGTAATCAATTGCTCGTTATTATGGAATCTCATTTTAGTAATTCCAAAGTCTGTCCGGGTAAAATTTTGTCTAGTTGAGATGGTATTTAAGTGGTTCCCCTGTGACCCTCCATCTCTACTTGGAATAAATTCGGATAATTTTTTTCTAGATGAGATGGTATTTAAGTGGTCCCCCTGTGACCCTGCATCTCTACTGGGAACCGATTGATTAGGAAGAACTATGAATTGAATTCTTTAAATACAATGAATGAATATTAAAAATTGAGAAAATGGTTTTAGTAACAGTTTTTAGCAAGTTAGTTTTGGATTAAAACACAATATTTAGAATTGGGATTTATTTAGAATATGTAATTAAACCTTTATTGTATTTATTAGATTAACGTGTGATCCAAGACTCAATATATGTATTTTTGGGCCTCTATTTTTGGTGAGTAGACTATGTCATTTCTTGCACATTTCAATTATATGATATTATGCAAACTATGTATTTTGCGAACTGCTTTTATCGTCAAAATGCATCTGATACCGATGATTGATTCATTGCAATATGTTTATATTTTTCTATATAGACATACCGATTAAAATGAGTATTGAAAATGATATTGAATACTGGAAATAAGATTCGTCCTAAGGGACCTCTTTACTGCTGACCTTCCCGTATGGGTTATCGCTGGTGTGCCCTAAATAAGGCATTGTGATGAACTAGTTCGATTGACCCTCAACTACCAGGGTATAATACGGTAGAAGAACATGGTATTAGAGTGTACTTGGCCATTAAAGTGATATGATTGAAAGAAAAAGATATCACATTTGATTTATTGAATTCTTCTTTTTCTGAGCTATCCAATTGTGATATATATACTATCATTTTAAAATATATATCTATTTACTGCAAGTTCCTATCCATATACGTATATGCCTTCTCTTTTGACTTGAATAGGTATCTATTTTCTAGAAACCTTGGAATGTCGGAAGATTAAATCTTATTCAGCTTTTAGCTGACGTTGTATAAATAAAGATTTTTCAGAAAATAATTAGACTGGAGGACGGAGTGTAGAAGGACTATGTTGAAGATTTAGCTTAAGGAGCTCTTTTGTTATACTTTTAAATATAACGTTTGTTTTTAAGAGATAGATCATGTTTGTCTCTTTAGTAATAAGTTTTTAATTTTGGCATAAGTTCTAATCCGTTCATACTTTAATATATACGAAGTTCCCTTTTACAAAGCTCTGATGACGTAATTTCATTTTTTTCAATAGTTTACGATTCATGACCACGTGGATGTATTTCCGTTGCATTTATTTTAAGAAATATTTTAAGTCCATAACATTCAATTCCTTGGTGGCATGTCAAGACACTCATTCCCTGCTACTATTGGGTTGGGGTCGTGACAGAGGTGGTATCAGAGCATAGGTTATGAAGCCATAGACTAATGAACATAGGTTTCAAACGTTATAGATTTCATGTTTTCATCCTTAGGAGATAGTATTAAATATTTAATTTATGTGATAACCCTCCCTATGTGTTATATTATTTATAACTATTTTTTTAGTTTTCAATCTTGATATAGTATAGTAGATCTTACATTTTGCCATGACTGTAAAAAATGACCAAGATAAGATCATCTATGGAACTAGTGATTCGAGTATCGAAGGATTGGAAGGTGCATACAAGGCGATCGAAAGTCTAGCAAAGATTGTGGAGCATCAGGTAAATAATGGAGTACCAAGGAATCCTGAACTAAGTAAATGTACTGTTAAACAGTTCAAGAAGTTAATTCCTCCATCTTTTAAAGGTACTCCTAACCCCACTAAAGCAGAAAGTTGGGTGATGTAAATAGAAAAGATACTCGATGCTCTTAAGTGTACTGATGAACAAAGAGTATCATTTGGAACATTTATGTTAGAAGGTGAAGCCGAATATTGGTGGAGAATGACTAAGAGAATATACGAGGAAAGGAATAATCCCATAGGTTGGAATGATTTCCTAGTGACATTCTACGAGAAATACTTTCCTGAAATGGTACAAGACCAAAAAGCAGCCGACTTCATGAGTTTAGTTCAAGGAAATATGACGGTTAGTCAATATAAGGCGAAGTTTACCGAGTTATCCCGTTTTGCACCTCATGTTATGATAACCGATATTTTAAAGGCCAAAAAGTTTGAACGTGGGTTAAGGTTGAATATTCGTAGTCGAATTTCCATCCTGAAGTTGACATCATATACTGACGTGGTGACTAGAGCAACGATAGCTGAGAAGGATAGTGAAGAATATAATCAGATTAGAAAAGGGAAAAGGAAGTTTGGGGAACAAAGAGGAAGGAACCCTAATAATATACCCTTTAGGACTATACCCAATACAGGGCGACCTTTTGTGAACAAATCCTTTAATGTTGATAGATGCAAACGATGTGGTAATATTCATAGAGGGCAACCGTGTTACGTGGAAACAGGAAATTGTTTTGGGTGTGTACAAAAGGGACATAGAATGAGATATTGCCCTAACGAAGGGAAGGCGCCAACAAAGACTTTTAATGACAATAAATATCATGGCAGACGAGGTAGAATTTTTAATCTTTCTGATACAAAGGCTTCTAATGCAGTAGTGTCAGGTATAATTTCTATATGTGCACAGCCTTTTCAAGTTTTAATAAATCCTGGTTCTACCCATTCATTTGTGTCTTTACTTTTTGTTAATCGCTTTCCTAATATTCCTGAACCTTTGAATCATAACATACAAGTTTCTACTCCTTCTGGTGATTTATTGACGGGTACATTAGTATATAAATATTGCCCTATAGATGTCAGTAGTCATAAACTATTTGTCAATTTGATAGTTTTAGACATAAGAGATTTTGAAGTCATTTTGGGGATGGATTGGTTAGCATCATATCATACTAATGTAGATTATTTTGAGAAGAGAGTTACTTTCCAAATTCCTAACCAACCAAAATTCAGTTTTGAAGGAATTGGCGTCCTATCTCCCATACGTATTGTCTCTGCAATGTAAGCCTATAGTTTTCTTAATAAAGGATGTCAAGTATTTATTACAAGTGTTATTGATTTGAAAATTAAAGATCCTAGTTTATAAGAGATCCCTATAGCTAAACATTTTCCAGATATTTTTTCGGATGATTTACCCAGTCTACCTCCTAGTAGAGAAATAGAGTTTACGATTGACCTTCTTCCTTGAGCTATACCAATCTCAAAATCACCTTATGTAACACCCCGTATTTTTGTGCATTTAATATTTAATTAATTCGGGATTTTTAAATTACTGGTGTGTTGTAATTTTAATTGAATTAATTATGACAATATATTTATTTAAATATTAATCGGGAAGTGAATGGTTAATGTTTAGGGAAATTTATTTACTAAGTGAATAGTAATAATTTAATTACGTCATTTCGAGTATTAATGACGAGGTATACACTTATCCCATTCGGGAGTCGGTATAGACTAAATGGGGTGTGAGATAAGGATTTTTATAAATTAATTCGGATGTCAATTCTGACTGCGCAGTTGAGTCCGGATGGGTCGAGATAGTCAGAAAAGAGTACCCGGGGGTAGTAATTGGGTCTCGGGATATTTTTGGGCATAGCCGGGCCCACACGGGGTGAGTTGGGTCACTTTAATTAAGCCCATTAAGTGAAAAACTGGATTAAGGGTTTTAACCTAATGGGGAGATTAGGAAATCAGCAGCCATCACAAATCTAAGCCTAGGGCTTGAGAGAAAAATTGGGGGAAAGCTTAGCAAAAGCCAAATTGAGAATTTTGGAGCCAAATCGAGGGACTACGCCAACAGAATCAGACACTACGAACACTTTCAGGCAAGTGGTTAACTGTTTTGATTCTTAAAGCATGATAATCAATTCATATCATAGTGATGTGTGTATGAAAATTCGTTTTTGGGTGTAAATGGGTACAAAATGGGGTTTTTATTTTTGAAATACTTGAATGAGTGGAAATCGAATCTGGAAATTGGGTTTTAAAACAGATAATTGAATTTTATGGAGTAAGACCCATTTCGAAAATTATGAGATAATTAGAGAAGTCGATTATCTTAATGGTCTCTATGATGGATAGAATGTGGATTAACCATGTGTAGATGATGGGATGATGTAATTAGAGGTTTAAATTATGGTTTAAAAACCTTGAAGTTCGTTAATGGTGGAAAAACAGTGGGGAAGAAGAGCTGTAACGAAGGGGTCGATCGATCGATCGGGGGCATCGATCGATCGATGATGGGAAATTCTGGGCAGTTCGGCCAGTTTGTTATATAAAAGGAAAATTATTAAAAGTTAAGTTTCATACATTAATAAGTGATAGATAATTATGAAACAAATATTCCTAACAATTATGGGAGAAAGTAATTGGGACTAGGATGAATTTATGTGGGGCATTTAACGGATGAATTTGAGAGATTTTATTCTAAAATAGTGAGGTACGGATCAAGTGAGTGAATCCGGGTATATTGGTCATGCGACCCCAACGTAGTGAATTAAGTTTTGAGATAAACTAAATAATGTTGAGTCGGGATATAGACTCGGGGAATATTTAATTATGGACCAAGTGGGCGAGTCCGGGCATGTTGATAATTATAGGTAAATATAATTGGGAAAATTATGGAAATAAATGTGTGACACATTGTGGGCGAAAAATGTGGGAAAGAAATTATGAGATGTAAATTGGACCAAGTGAGCGAGTCCGGGTATGTTGGTTAAGTGACATCAAGGCATTAAATTAAATATCGAGAGAAAGTAATTAGTTTGGAGTCAAAACATTGACTCGGGAAATGTTGAGGTACGGGCCAAGTGAGAGAGTCCGGGGATAATGGTTGGGTGACACCAAGTTATTAAATTAATAAATGCGTTAAATAAATTTAGTTAGAATCGGATTGTAGACTCGGATAATATTAAATTACTAAGAGTGATAATTAATTTAATAAGAGTCGGATTGTAGACTCGGGTAGTATTAAATTAATAAGTGTATTAATTAATTTAATTAGAGTCGGTTTGTAGACTCGGGTAGGATTAAATTAACAAGGGTGTTAATTAATTTAATTAAAGTCCGTTTATAGACTCGGGTATGATTAAATTAATGGGTGGGATAATTAGTTTAATCAGAATCGGATTGTAGACTCGTGAAGGGTACTTATTAATTAATGTGATAATTAATTATATTAGAGTCGGACCATAGACTCGGGAAGAGGATAAGTTATTAAGTGAGAAAATTTATTTACATTGAGTCGGGCCACAGACTCAGGAAATTACAGGTAGTGTATGGGATGTCGAGTACATGGTAAAGCCGGGGTTACTAATATATATATATACGGTGTAGTGATAGTATATATATATACGTGTATTTATTGAGTGTGACATTAAATTACAGGCAGTGTACGGGAATTACAGGTAGTATATGGGATTTTGAGTACACGGAAAAACCGGGGTTCATAATATATATATACGGGTAGTGATAGTGTATATATATATATATATATATATATATATGTGTGTATATATTGTGTGTGATAGTAAATATCAGTGACTAGATATTTATTCAATTTAAATACTCTAATGCTATCAAGGGAGGTTGCGCGATGTGGGTGAATCCCCTAGCTTGAGGAGTAGGGCGAGTATATCCCCAGGTCATAGCGTCCGGTACATGGGTGAGGAGATTATCTCACTTTCTATAAAGGAATATGACCGCCTCCACTTCGTTTATATTTTGGTCCAAGTTAGTGAGCGATTCTAACTTGGGGAAACTAGGTTTTGTGAGCACACCTAGTGAGATAGCATTTTAGAGGGAATCATCCGGTGAGGGTATACTTGGAAGGATGGATACACGTATTATTTATGTGTGGATGTTAGTAAAGGTACGTATAATATGGTAGTAGATATTATATGTAGGTAATAATACAGTGCGTGATGTATTTACCTTATATAACTCGAGTTACAGTTATATGCTGTTAATTAATGAGAAATTAATTAAGTTAATTATTGGTGGAAATAATACAGTGTGTGATGTATGTACTTTATATAACTTGTGACACGGTGATATGCTATTATTGAAGAGGAATAAATATTAAGTTAATTGTGAAATAACTTATAATTCAAGAATCATTATACTCGGGTTAGAGTAGTATGGCAAGGGAAGGTTATACCAGAACTAGTTGGACGGGGTAGTACAACTAGGTGGGGTTAAGATAACCGTTAGGTGTGCACAATTGTGGAGGGGTGAGAATGTCCACAAGGGAGTCCGACACTAACTTAAATATGAAGCGCATTCATGCATTTTAAATTACTGCAGTTAATTCACTTGCTAAATATTTTCAAAATATTTTGGGTTCTAACCCTTGCTATAAAACTATTTTCAAAACCTTTTAGGTGTCCAGCCACAGGGACGCCAGGATTGATATTCTATTCCAGGGACACGGAGCTGCGGCATATGTGGATGCTAACAGGAGTTTGGATTAGACGCATCATTCATTCATTCCTAGAGTAGGAATCTTGTATCAGTTTCAGTTTTATTTGGGGCTTGTAGCCCAGACTTCTCGATACAATTTTCAGGTGTAATTCATTCAGGTGTTGAAAATTTGTATTGGATTATTTATTTGGTGTCCGATGATTTATTCGGCAAGTTGTGTATATATGATTCAGTTTATTTTCATTCAGTTGTGTGAATGGTTTATATTTTTATTCCGCATGTATTGTTTTGTTTAATTAAAAAGTTAAAATTGGCACCAGTTTTTGGAATACTAGGTGGTTAGTAAGTTTTAAAAAAGTTTTCGACAGTAATGCTAAGGATGATCCAACTGGGAATCCTGTTTTAATTTGGTATAGGACTGATCACCCGGTATTTTATTAGGCGGGGTGTCACACCTTATCGCATGGCACCTTTAGAATTAAGGGAATTAAAAGTTCAATTACAAGATCTGTTAGACAAGGGTTTTATTAGACCAAGTATATCCCCTTGGGGTGCTCCAGTGTTATTTGTTAAAAAGAAGGATGGGATGATGAGGTTATGTATAGATTATCGTGAATTGAACAAGGTAACCATTAAGAATAAATACTCCCTACCTCGTATAGATGATTTGTTTGACCAACTACAAGGGGCGCAAGTATTTTCTAAGATTGACCTTAGGTCAGGATATCACCAATTGAAGATTGAGGAAGATGATATTTCGAAATTGGCTTTTCGTACTAGATATGGTCACTATGAATTTCTTGTTATGACATTTGGACTTGCTAATGCACGAGCCATTTTTATGGATATGATGAATATAGTGTTTAGGAAATATTTGGATCAATGTGTGGTTATTTTCATTGATGACATCCTTATTTATTCCAAGAGTATTGAAAAACATGAGAAGCATTTAGAGGTAGTATTACAAATCCTTAGGAAGGAGAAATTATATGTGAAATTAAATAAGTGTGAGTTCTGGTTGCCTAGTGTTTCTTTTCTAGGACATGTCATTTCCAAGGAGGGAGTGTCGGTTGACCCTCAAAAGATCGAGGCTATACTAGATTGTCCTAGACCAACTAATGTAACAGAGATTCGTAGTTTCCTTGGATTAGCAGGTTATTATCGAAGATTTGTTGAAGGATTTTCTAGCATTGTCAAACCTCTATCTAGGTTAACACAAAATAAGGTAAAATATGAATGGTCTGAGGAAGTTGAGAACAGTTTTCAAGAACTTAAGAATCGATTAGTAATTTTCCCAATTTTGACTATTCCTTCAGGTACAGGAGGATTGGTGATTTATAGTGATGCTTCAAAAAATGGTTTATGATGTGTGCTAATGCAAAATGGAAAAGTAGTATCTTATGCCTCGAGACAGTTAAAACCACATGAATAGAATTATCCAACCCATGACTTAGAATTAGCTGCTGTAATTTTTGCTCTTAAGATTTGGAGACACTATTTATATGGTGAGACTTGTGAGATTTATACCGATCATAAGAGTTTGAAATATATATTTACTCAGAAAGAATTAAACATGAGACAAAGGAGGTGGTTAGAATTGATGAAGAATTATGATTTAAATATTCATTATCACCCAGGGAAAGCAAATGTAGTAGCTAATGCTTTAATTAGGAAGTATACAACAAATTTAGCATGTCTCATTACAAATGAGGAACCTTTGTTAGCAAATCTGAGAAGTATGGAAATAGATGTACGTATTTATAGCAAAGGAGGAATAATCGCAACCGTACAAGTACAACCCAAGTTGATGGAAAGGATTAAAATTGCACAAGTAAATGACCCACAACTAAAGAAGATTAGAGAAGAGGTTATTAAAGGGAAGATAATTGAATTTGCGATACGGGATGACATATTGAGGTTTGGAAATAGAGTGTGTGTTCCACGTGATACCCAACTAAAGAGGCAAATTTTGGAGGAAACTCATTGCTCGAGATTTACGTTTCATTCTGGAAATACCAAGATGTATAGAGATCTTTGAGAATTATTTTGGTGGAACAATATGAAAAGGGAGATAGCAGAATTTGTATCTCACTGTTTGGTTTGTCAACAAGTAAAAGCTGAACATTAGAAACCATCAAGATTATTACAACCTCTACCTGTCCCTGAATGGAAATGGGAACATATTACCATGGATTTTGTGACAGGTTTACCAAGGAGTTCAAATGGTAATGATTCTATTTGGGTAATTATTGATAGGTAACTAAATCTGTTCATTTTCTTGCCATTAAGATTACCCACTCATTAGAAAAGTTAGCCAAGTTGTATGTGCGGGAAATTATTAAGTTTCATGGAACCCCAATTTCAATTATTTCTGATCGTGACCGTAGATTTGTTTCTCGCTTTTAGAAAAGCCTACAAGCAGCCATGGGAACAAAATTAAATTTCAGCACCGCTTTTCATCCTCAAACAGATGGACAATCTGAGATAACCATTCAAACCTTAGAGGATATGCTTGGGGCCTGTGTACTTGATTTGAAGGGGAATTGGGATGATCATTTACCATTAGTGGATTTTCTTATAATAATAGTCATCAAGTAAGTATTCAACTGGCTCCATATGAAGCATTATATGGTAGAAGGTGTCATTCTCCCGCATGTTGGGTAGAAGTTGGAGAAAGAAAATTGTTGGGACCAGAATTAATTCAGATCACAATAGAGAAAGTAAAATTGATACAAGACCGACTTTGAATCGCTCAAAGCCGTTAAAAGAGTTATTTTGACAATCGACACCGACAATTAGAATTCCAAAAAGGAGATTGAGTGTTCTTGCGAGTATCGCCTTCAAAGGGAGTAATACGATTCGTGAAGAAATGGAAGTTGAGACCAAGATATATAGGACCTTTTGAAATCCTTGAAAAGATAGGAGTTGTTTCGTATAAAATAGCCTTACCACCTGAACTCTCTAGTGTACATAATGTGTTTCACGTATCAATGATAAAGAAATATGTCCCAGATCCAACACATATCTTAAGTCACGAACCTCTTCAAGTTAGAGAAGATTTGTCATACATTGAGCATCCGGTAGAAATTTTGGACCATAAAGATCAAATATCACAGACCAAGACAATTCCACTAGTCAAAGTATTATGGCGAAATCATTCAGTTGAAGAAGCAACGTGGGAGCGGGAAGATGAAATAAAGGAGAGATATCCATACTTGTTTGTAAATTAATATGAGTCAAGTTTGTGGACCAAACTTTTTATAAGGAGGGTAGGATGTAATGACACTACTTTTATATGCTCATATGTATATAGTTTGTTTTTAAACTCATGTATTGCTTACTATCTTATAAATGTTGTATTATTAGATATGTGGTATTATTGGCTATCAATATAACAAAACCCATTTTTAAATATGAAGAATCAATCTTAAATTGGATCAAATCAAAGTCTTATGACATATCTTAAGGTAAATAATAAGTTTTGGGGTAGAAAATATAATTTTATGAAACTTTAGGGACTAAAATAAAAATATAAAAAGGGCCATTTTGTAAATAAAATATTTTCAAGGACCTTTAAGAAATATTGAAAATATATAGTGTGAAATTACCAAAATACCCTTCATGTGTAAAATGACCCTTACACCCTTATCACCTTTCCACCACATGCTGGTCACCTCCACCTTACACATGTCGTCTTTAGAAAGAAAACTAAAACACTTGTCATCATTTGGTGATATTAAGACTGCAAGACCACCCCGGAACGCGACACCCAAACGATGACTTGCCACCGTAAATGCTTGATCACCTAGACACATGTCAACACCGTAATACTTTTGGAAACCTATAAATAGGGCCTTAGCGTTCATTTGAAACTCACACCAATTCCTTGAGAATTATAGTAAGAAAGAGTGATAGAAAGCTTGGGAAATATCTTAAGAAGGAGTTCTATAAGTTCGAAGAAAGAATTCATTTCGTAGGTATGATTTTATTTAAATGTTATAATGCATTTTTAAAGTTTTAATTTCGTATTTTATAGCTTTATTTAGTAGTTATGCTGGTAAAATACACTAAAGACTTCACTAATCAAAACCTAAAATTTGGAAACAATCTAAATCGATTTTATTTTCAAAATATGTCAACTTGTTTGAAAAATATATATACGCTTTTTAAAATGATTTCTGTAAGCAATTGCTCGTTATTATGGAATCTCATTTAATTAATTCCAAAATCAACCCCGGTGAAATTCTGTCTAGTTGAGATGGTATTTAAGTGGTGCCCCTATGACCCTCCATCTCTACTGGGAATAAATCCGAAAATGTTATGTCTAGATGAGATTGTATTTAACTGGTGCCCCTGTGACCCTCCATCTTTACTAGGAACCGACTGATTATGAAGAACTATGAATTGAATTCTTTAAATACGATGAATGATTATCAAAAATTGAGAAAATGGTTTTAGTAACATTTTTCAGCAAGTTATTTTAGTATTAAAACATAATGTTTATAATTAGGCTTTATTTAGAATATGTCATTAAATCTTTATTGTATTTATTAGATTAACGTGTGATCCACGACTCAATATTTGTATTTTCGAGCCTCTATTTTTTGTGAGTACTCTATGTCATTTCTTGCACATTTCAATTATATGATATTATGCAAACTATGTATTTTGTAAACTGCTTTTATTGTCAAAATGCATCTGATATCGATGATTAATTCATTGTGATATGTTTATATTTGTCCATATAGACATACCGATTAAAATGAGTATTGAAAATGATATTGAATACTGGAAATAAGATTCGGCCTAAGGGACCTCTTTACTGACTGAACTTCCCAGCTCGGTTATCATTGGTGTGCCTTAAATAAGGCGTTGTGACAAACGAGTTCGATTGACCCTCAACTACCGGGGTATAATACGGTAGAAGAACACGATATTAGAGTGTACTTAGTCATTAAAGTGATATGATTGAAAGAAAAATATATCACATTTGATTTATTGCATTCTTCTTATTCTGAGCTATCCAATTAATATATATATACTATCATTGTAAAATATATATCTATTTACTACAAGTTCCTATCCATATATGTATATGCCTTTTCTTTTGACTTGAATAGGTATCTATTTTCTGGAAATCTTGGAATGTCGGGAGATTAAATCTTATTCAGCTTTTAGCTGACGTTGTATAAATAACGATTTTTCAGGAAATAATTAGACTGGAGGACGGATTGTAGAAGGACTATGTTGAAGATTTAGCTTAAGGAGCTCTTTTGATATACTTTTAAATATAACGTTTGTTTTTAGGAGATAGAGCATGTTTGTCTCTTTAGTAATAAGTTTTTAATTTTGGCATAAGTTTTAATCCGTTCATACTTTAATATATACGAAGTTCCCTTTTAGATAGCTCTGATGACGTAATTCCATTTTTTTCAATAGTTTACGATTCATGACCATGTGAATGTATTTTCGTTGCATTTATTTTAATAAATATTTTAAGGCCATAACATTCAATGCCTTTATGGCATGTCAAGACACTCATTCCCTACTACTATTGGGTTGGGGTCGTGACACTTATACCAATTTGAGAATGCAATGCGTGTGCTTTATGATGACAAACCAATTTTTCTTTCAAAAACTTTTTCAATTTTTATTACGCACCAAGTTTGTGAACAAAATTTATTTAAACCCAATTTCATCTTGTTTAATCCTAAACATGCATCTAGGTGACTAAAGAAAGTAAAATAATTCAAGTCCACAAAAGCAACGTCGAACGTACGAGAAAATCACTAAAGGAAAAAACATCGGACAACCCAATTCAGACAATCACTATGATATGGTTTTACAAAGGAAGACAAACAGACTTTCACAACGACTCGATCCCCTACAAGCCTTGATGATCTTCTTCTCTTTAACCGCTCCTCCATATTGCCCACTCAGAGATCCTTCCATGATACTCATCCACAGCACACAAGTCCACATATACCTCGGTATATACCGATGCAACTTTGGTAATAGTCTACTATTGGGAACACGGCCTTCACCATTTATTCATCGTAAAACTCCAACGAAACAAATTTTTCATCGATGAACAAACTCCAATGGTGCAAACAACAAGATCTCTATGCACAATGGTTATGAAAGATCAGATCTAGAAACACAAAGGATGTTTTTAGACTTTGAAACCTTTGTAAACATGTGCAGAAAAACGTACTTGTTCTGTACTATACTTTCGTTCTGTACACCTCGAATTTCTGAGAGAAAATGCATTAAATAATTAATTTAAGTCGACAGGTCGTTCGAGTGATATCTTCATGTCGTTCGAACGATATAGATATGTCATTTGAACGACTTGTCCATGTCATTATAACGATTGGGAGATGTCATTTGAACGAATGTTCATGTTGTTTGAAGTCTTTAAACATAAGGAGAGAATTCATATGACTCTAAACAGTGTTTATGCCAGTATAACCAAAGTTAAAACCTTTTAAAATCATTTTTAATCTTTTAAAATCATTTAGAATCAAAATATCACCCTTAAAAATATTTTTCGAGTCCCATAAACATTATGCATTCATACATGGGAGCATCTCGGAATGTAATCTGTTATGAAGATGTGAAACGTGCACCAATAAACACGGCATGATTTGTCTCTGAAGCTTGGTCGCTACGTCTTCAAACATAACACGTGATAGACTATGTGGGATTGTGACAAGTAAAAAATCTATCTATGACTCAAAGAAGTTTTTTTCGGAAATAAGTCAATTACATACAAATTGAGACACTTTGGAAATTTGTCCTTAAACTTGTAGTAACTCTTGTACATGCTCAATAATATGGTTTAAGATGAAAGAAATGAACGTAAACATGTTTTAAAGAAATGACATATTTCATCCCTCTTTTTAGTGTTATTAAAAAGTAAGTTTAAAGTCTAAAAATGCAAAAGAATACCCATTAAACTTCATATTAAGAATTCTCACTAAGTTGGTGATATTAGTTGATGTATTATTATTTAAAATGGGTATAATGTTGTTCGAAACATTAAAGAATAACAAAGTTAAATTATTACGCTAAAAAAAGATTTAAAAAGATGCATTGTAGGTAAAAATGACATAATGGCATATTTGATATATAAGTGGAAAACTAGTGAATATATGATGTTCTTTACTTAGAAAATGATAATAAGATACTTTTAAAGGTGCAAACGTGTGATAATGCATGTTTGAAGAAATAAAGTAAAGAGTGATTAAATAAATGTGTTAGTAGTACGGTGTTCACATTAGATGGTCTCCTCGGCTTAGTAGGAATTAATGGCTATTAATAAAATGGAAAATGACACCGGAAGATTAGTGTGAACATTTGGTATAATGTGACAAGTGAAAAGATAACTGATATTCGGATGACGTCGGGTTTATGATTAAGAAGGGTATGACGTCCCTAGTTGTGAAAGATCCCAAAGTAACTGGCCAGTAGCATATGGTGAGCGAAACTGACAGTGTGGAGTCCATAAAGTCTGTGGTGTTAATGGTAGAATCCTAAAGTAATGCTAAGTAATGAATGAGAAAAAGTCATGAAACTTAAAATACTGAATGAATAAGAATTCATTAATAATTACGTGGTTAACATAATTGTAATTAATTAAGTCCCTGGCACGGGACATGAAAATATTTAAGTGTGAGTTTGGGCTTGTAGCCCGGGTGCATTGCATATAGCTGCATTAACATGTAATTACAAGGGATAATGTTTTCAAAAATACTAAGGGTCCGTTTGGTTGCATATAGGCAAAAGAGTGGGCATGGCAAAATTTTACCTAGTTTTTTTCACATAACGCTATCAAACAACCATTAGGCGAAATTAAAGTCAATCCAATTAATTTATTTAAAAACAGTTTTTATATTATATTAAAAAATGTTAAAAACAGTTTTTACAATATTTTTATATTACTATTTTTTAAAAAAATTGCAAAATATTTTCTTAACAATTTTTTAGAATATTAAAAAAAGTTTTTAAAATATTACAAAACAATTTTTAAATATTCACAACAGTTTTTTTAATTATTTAAAATATTTTTTAATTTTGTTTTTATTCAAAATAGTTTTTAAAAATGTTAAAAACTATTTTTACAATATTTTTATATTACGGGTTTTCAAAAAATTTGTAAAACATTCTCTTAACAAATTTTTACAATATCAAAAATAGTTTTTAAAATATTACAAAACAATTTTTAAACATTCACAACAGTTTTTTTAAACTATTTAAAACAGTTTTAAAAAATGTTTTTTAAAACTTTAAAACAGTTTTTATAATATATTCAAAACAGTTTTTAAAAATGTTAAAAACAGTTGTCACAATATTTTTATAATACAGTTTTTCAAAAAATTTGTACAACATTTTCTTAACAATTTTTTCTAATATTAAAACCAGTTTTCAAAACATTACAAAACAGTTTTTAAATATTTATAACAGTTTTTTTAAGTATTTAAAACAGTTTTGAAAATTATTTGTTAAAACTTTAAAACTGATTTTATAATATATTCACAATAGTTTTTAAAAATGTTAAAAACATTTTTTACAATATTTTGTTAATATGGTTTTTAAAAAAAATTGTAAAACATTTTCTTAACAATTTTTATAATACTAAAAACAGTTTTTAAAACATTACAAAATAATTTTTAAATATTCATAACAGTTTTTTAATTATTTAAAACAATTTTTAAATTATTTTTTAAAACATTAAAACCGTTTAAGAAGTTGGCAAATTTGTTGGCAAATATTTTCCACTCAAATAGGTAAGCAAAATTTGTCCACAGATTGTGCATAGGAGGTATTGTACATTGGCAAATAATGCCTAGGCAAATTGTGCAACCAAACAGCCAAAATGTAGGCAAATTTTCATATTTGCCAACTTTTTGGCATTTGCCTAGGCAAATTTGGCTAACCAAACGGACCCTAAAAGACATTGTGTATGTATATTATTTTGTTTATAAAATTATGGCTTAGTATTTCTCACCCTACTGGGCCTTCGTTCACACCCTTTTTGTACCCCTCAGATGTGTCAGGTGGAGTTTCGAAAAAGGACAATGATAAGGCCGCTGAGGGTACTGGCCGACGTTAGTGCTCTGTGTCGCGCTTTATTATTTGAGACTTTATCATGTTGTTTTACTTTGATTTAAATGATGGACTGTAATTTGAACTCAAACTTTGATGATGTAATAATACAAGATCGCTGAATGTTTTCATGAGTAAATTGTTAAATGAACGCAATTGGCATGATAAGTGGTCACCCTTTTACTTAATAAAATTGTTTGACTTTTAATGGGCATAGTAAAACAAATGTTTTTCCTAATAAAATGAATTGAAGTTACCCTTACCCTTTAATACCTTAACTTGGGTATAGATTATTCCAACGATAACCCAAAGACGTTACAGGATGGGTGCCTAACACCTTCCCATTCAGTTACTTTATCCCCGGACCTTTAATTCATTTGGTTTCGTATGCATCAATATGTCCTTGGTGTTTTTTTCTCACGACGAATACATTTTGTTTGTCTGTTTTGAGTAAAATAGGTCGACGACTATATATCTTCGTGTGTATCCCCTTTTAACAACAGTTGATTTATATTCGAGGCATCCCGCGAAGATATTAGCACGAGTGGTGAAAAGAGGACTCCTATATCCTCGAATCACCCGCACATGCGGGAGAGAGGGACTTCTTCGATTTTCCCTCCTGTCCCAATTTCGGGGTCGGCCTGCACCGGAGGAATCTGACCCGGATGGTCACACATGCAATAGGGTTTAACAAGTCTAAATACAATTATAACAACAACACACCAGATTAAGATGCAATCATGAACTTCTAGTGTTTATGTCTTTGATTTAGAGAGTGTGTGTTTTTGTATAGATAGAGAATGGAAAAGGGAAAATGAGGATTTTGATAAAATTTAATTCATTTATGCTTCAACTCTTGGGATGCCTCGTAGTTTGGTGTATGGAATAAGGTTTTAGTTAGTTTACGGTCCAGGTGAGATATTGGTTCAAGGGATAAAAATTTGGGATGCCTTTAACAACACCCTTTTTCTAAGGATTAATTACGTGTATCCCCCAACTTTCTCTCCATAGTCAATCACCACCCTTCATTTCATTTTCAAGACATACCCCCCCCCCCCCCCCCCCCCCCCCTCTCAACTTATTAAAATGACGAAAATTACTCCCAAATTTAATGATGTTAAATATTTGGATAAAAACTGGTTGTGTGTTATGCACATGGGGTTCAATCTAATATAAAAAAGATTTTCAGTAAATAAGCACACCAATAAGGTTAAAAAGGTAAACATACCAAAACCAATAAGCCTCATCTCTCTCTCTCTCCCACCCAACCACACACACACACACAAAAAGACCTACATACACACACACTTACATAAGCGAACATGCGCACACACACAAATGCAAATATAGATTATTGGCTGAAATTATTTTTATCTATTTTTTTCCATTTATATTTTTTTTGGTTGAAAATTACATATTTTTTCCATATTTTTCTTTATGGTTGATTGGGGTGAAATTATAATTTTTTTGGTTGAACTTTTCAAATCTAGTTAATTGGAGCTGAAATTTCAAAATTTCTTACCTTTAGTTTTTGTTTTTTTAATTATTTTTTTATTGTGTTTTTTCAGTATTTTTAAAAGCTTTTCCAGATTTTAGATTCCAATATTTAATAAAGTTTTATTAAAAAATTCATTTCTATTTCTTTAAAAAAATGTTTTATAATTTTTTCAACATTTTAAAAAATAGTTTTTATTATTCTCCGATTTTGTTTTCAATTTTTTAGAATTTTTCGTTGGGTTTTTTCAGTATCTATTAACAATTTTTTCAGTTTTAAAATCAAATGTTCCACAAAGTTTTTGAGTTTTTTTTTCAGATTCTTTTATCAAAAAAATTTGGTAGAGTTTTTTTTAATATTTCTTAAATGTTTGTTCTTTCACTTCTTTCGCAATTTCCATTTTTTTGAAAAGTTTTTTTATTTTTTACACATTTTTTATGATTGCTTTTAGTATTGCCGAATTTTCTCACTGTTTTATCCATAATTTCAATTTTTTTAAATATATTATCTGTAATTTTCCAATATTTAAAATATTTTTTTTAATTTCAAGATTTTGTAAAATATTTTACACAATTTTATATTATTTTCTATATATTGAAATTTTAGTTTGGAAATGTTGTAAATGTTTTTGTTACTTTCAAATTTTTAGAAGTATTTTAGAGATTTTTTAATATTTTCCTTAATTTTTAAAATATCTAAATTTTTTAAAATACCATTCATCTGTAATGCGCATGAGCACTTTTTCGTTCAAGAATTTAAAGACTGCTAGGTTTAGTTTGGAGCATTTAACAAACTTGAGAGGAGTTAATTTAGAAAATGAAAGTGGGGATAGTGAAGTCAAACGATCATTAACTCTGAGAACACCGAAAAAACTCACAAAGGATAAGCGTTTAACATACAAAGACTCATAAGGTAGAATAACTATTGTAGTAATACTCCATTGTAGTAATACTATATATATATATATACTATTGTTCTTATGCGAACCAGTTCGCATTTTAAGAGTGCGGATCGCACAAGTGTCACTTGGCGGTAAACCTAGAAATTATCCACTAAATTATAGGGGCACTCTCTCTCTCTTTTCTAGGCTCACCGCCATGTGACGCATGTGCGATCCACACTCTTTAAGTTTTTATTTTAAAAAAATTGGTCAAACTGTGTCAGTTTTTATGTTGTTTTTAAGTTGTCAAACTAATAAAATTTTACCCATTTTTTTAAAATAGTAAAAAAATTCATTTTACGCTGATTATTTTTTGATAGTCCTACTAAAATGTTTAAAAACCATCGGAAAAAAATCAGTCCCAAAATATTTTTTTTACTATTTTAAAAAAATGGACCTCATTTAGGAACCTCGAATTGGAGGACCTCTCTCTCTCTCGCTCTCTCTCTCTCTCTCTCTCTTTATATATATATATATAAAGAGAGAGAGAGAGAGAGAGACCGACTCTTATACGTACCTAGTTTACGGACCTAGTTTACAGACCGCTACCGTCCAAGAATTATCTAGGGACCGTTTTGTCTTTTTAGGACCACCTTTTGGGACCGCAATGTCTTTTAACTTCTTCTAAGTTTTAGGAAATATAAATTTTTACCCCAATGATTTCTAAGGTCTTTTAATGCTTAATTAATCTGGGAGTCTAAGGGTAGAAGTTTCAGGGCTACTGCTACTTCTCAGGCTTCTTCCGTCAGTATCGTATTAGAGTTCTGTATATCGAGGATTATCTATATAAATAGTTTCTTCAGGGAGTCTAGAAATTGAAAGAGGTTTTGATGGAAAATATTCTAGTCTTAAATACCTTATACAGTATCGTGGGTTTATCTGTCTAGTTTCTTTATATATTCTATTAATAATATCAATTATATCGTTATCTATAAATTCGTCTAAATTATTATCACTATAAGATGACAAAAATTTATGGTATGTTCTAGGGGCAACTGTCTCTACGTTTTTAAGAAGAGGGCGGATTCCTCCGGCTCTAATTAAAATAGCCTTTGTTTCAGCTAACCTTTTCCGTCTAATAAATTTTAATACGTCTATACTGTCTTCAAGTATCCTAGTGTATTCTTGATATTTTTCAGGTCTTGATAGTTCTTCTGCAAAATCTTCAGTTCTTAATTTTTGTCTAAAGAGATCACGGACCCCTGTTCTAATTATTTATATTCTATGTACTTCTCTTCCTAACCACTCAATAATCTGGTCTACATATTTAAAAGTACCACCTGCGTATATTAAAGAAGATTTTATTAGTTCTTTATCTTTAGTGTCTGTAAGAGTCCAGTCTTGAATTTCTCTAGTTAAGTCTAAACTTGTTTGATTCACAAATTCTAAAAAGTTTGCAGTGATTTGTAGATTCATACGAGATTATTTTAAAACAATAATATGTAAATAGTTAAGGTTTTGGTTCTAGTTATACCTTCCTTCTGGTCTGCAATATCTTTATCTTCCTTCCTTCTTCTCTTCAGCCTTACTACTATTCTTCTCCGGTCTCGGCCTCCTACAACTCCCTCTTTATGTGTCACACTGCAATCCACTATTTTGGCGTTGAACCCGTTTCCTGCCTGTACTCTTTCATGCCTAACGCCTACCTGGATAACGGCTCACGGCTAATCGGCACCTGACGGCGGTTCACCAGTATAACACCTTGTGTGCTACACCAGAGGTTCCACATAATATTCCTCTATGAACAGAAAGTTGGAGATAATTTGGAAAATAATAACAATTTAACATAAGAGATTTATGGAAAAGAAAATACTTTTATTACATTGCATAAGTAAATACAACTCTCCCCTCTCCCCTAACTATGAGAGGTTTACTCACTCATGTACATATTACTCACTACAAGCATACTTTCTCTAAAACACTGGAAGTCTAACAACTGATCACTCTCTCACTCTCTACCTTTGTCTAAAACTCAACTGAACGCTCCCTTTTATAGCACAAGGGCACTACAATCGACTGGTAACCGGCTACCAAAAGCGATCCGGTTTAAAGAGATACTAATTATTAAAGTCTTATATTATTTGCTTTACATAAATTAAATCTGTCGTCTAGCAATAATTCTAACGTCTTTGCGAGGGTCTTTTTCTTCTTTATGAAAAAAAGAAATTCGGGGGCCCGTGTGGGGCATGTCTGAGCTGCATGATGCAGGGGAATCTAATTGAAGTCTTGTCATCTTGTATAGGTCTAGCACAGGGCATCTTCTGTCCTCAATAATTCTTCAGCTAACGAGGGCCCCATATGTGTCTTATTCTTCTTTGTCTTGGTTTGGTAGGGCATTGTTGAAAAATTCATCAATGAGTCCCACAATTCTAAGGCTAGATGGCAAAGCTATCTCTACCATTTATTTGGATTCTTTCTTGAGCCTTCCGTTGAATGGCTCATCAGCTTGGATTATCAGGTCTTCTTTGTGGTAGGCAGTGTACCACCTGTCTTCTCCTGTCAATAATTCCATGATTTCTATGGTCTCCATGGCTTGAGCAATTTGGATCTTGGACTTATCAATAATTAAATCTTTAGTCTCGTCTTCTGAAAGAATCTCAACATCTTCAAATATGTAATTGAAAAATCTAACAAGTCTAAAACCTTCAACTCTCATTCCTCTACAGGAACTTGGAGCAATCTGATAAATTCTAGCAAACAGAGGAAGGAAGTCTTCTACCTTCTTAACATGCTCATGGACTATTTTACCAAGAGCAACAGAGTCTTCAATAGTCTCAATTTGAATGAGTCCAATGAACCCATAGTCTGCTAAGGTTATCTGGGCAATCTCTACTTTCCCATAAAGATAAATCTTTGGAACGTCTTTGAAGAAACCTTTCATCATTAAGGCATCTCCATTAGTCTCTGCTAATAACATATTGAAATGTTCAATAATGCTATCAGATTCTTTCTTATAATCTTCTGATAATGGAAGATTATTATGACCAAAAGGTATAACAATCTTAGACTTAAAGGGTTTTTTTTTCTGATAACAGAAATTATCAGCGGGTATAGTTTTGGAGGATTCTCCAAGAGTCTGAGCATAGGTTTGAATCTGTGGTCTAGGCATAGCAGTACCACTGAGATGGGTAACTTCAAGTCTTTGCGTTCTCATGAATCTAGCAATGGATACCAAATTTTACTTGGATTCTATCCATAGTTTATTCTTCACGTTCCACCATACAGCGTCTATAAGAGTATTTTCGCCATCTGAAAATTCTCATCTAAATTGATCAAGTCTGGGTATCTTTGATCGGGTCTATATTGGGGAAAATACATCTTCCCAATGAGTCTATTTTGATCAATAATCTCTTGTTTAGATTTTCCTGGACGAACCAAGATATCATCAAAGTTCTCTAGGATTGGTCTTTCTTGAGAGTCTTAAATATGAGTCTGTTTTTGCGTTGCACCACCATTTGGTCTTACACATCTAAGATAGTCTGCAACGTCTTCCCTGTTCAGTTTATTTATTCCAGAGGAACTCATGTCGTCTAGGTCTTCTGTTTGCAACATAAAATATGAAATCATATTAGTGTTAGCAAACATTGGCTCTCTTGATATAATGTCTGGAATGGTATTTTTACTTCCCTTAATATGTATAACAGAGAAGTCATAACCATTAAGCAATTATTGCCATCTAATTAGTCTATTAATCCTTGATTTGGAGAACTCTAAATCTCTGAATTTTACTTCATAAGAAGAGTTAGTATAAATAGTAAAATATTTAGGTCTAAGGAACAACATATATTTTTCTATTGCCCTTACTATGGCTAAAACTTCTTTTTCATGGGCAGTGTATCTTGTTTCTGGGTCTGTAAAGGTCCCAAAACTATATCTACAAAGTTTCTTCTTTTTTGTCTGATGATCAATGCCAAAGTATACTGCTCCCCATTATTTATCAGAGGCATCTATTTCTACTATAAACTGGTCTTCTGCATTCGGCAGTTCAAGTAAAGGAATATTCTTGACTACATCTTTAATTTGTCTTATGACTTCAAAATCATCTTTAGTCCAATAAAAAGGATTGGTTTTTTCTATACCTTTTAATTTAGCAGTTAAGCTTTGTCTTTTTGAAGCAAGGTCTTTAATAAAATCTGCAGCACAATTAAGCAATCCTAAAAATGATTGTAATTATTTTCTATCTTTAAGTTGGTCTGGAAACTCAAGAATCTTTTTTGTTATGTATTTTGCCAAGGATAATTTTCCTTTATTAATATGCATTCCCACAAAGTCTATCTCAATCTGGAATAATTGCATTTTTCTTTCGAAAATAACAATACCATGTTTGTCTAATTCTAAAATAATCTTTTTAAGATGGTCTACATGCTCTATCTTAGTCTTACTGGCTAAAAGAATCATCTATGTAAATAAGACAAAATTCTGAATAAGGTCTAAATATATTATACATTCTTCTTTGGAATACTTGAGGAGCATTCAAGTATCTAAATGGCAATACTAGTCATTCGTATTTTCCTTGGGGCACACCAAAGGCTGTCCAGGTAATACTATCTGGATGCATCTTAATTTGCCAGAAGCCTGATTTGCAATCAAACTTACTGAATATAATTTTATCTTCAATCAAATTGATTAAATTTTTCTTGTCTGGTATCTTATAAGAATCAAATTCACAATTCTTATTTAATTTTCTATAATCTATAACCATACGACTTTTTCCTCTTTTACGTTCAGATTCATTTTGAACATAGAAGGCTAGGCTATTATGTCTACTTTTACTTTCTCTAATAATGCCTAACTTAAGCATTTCGTCTATGTCTTTTTTAAATTCTTCCCTGTCTTCTTGTGAATATCCATTCTTATAGGTTCCACCATTAATAGTAGCGTCTGGGTTAATAGGGATAATTTTACAATAGCTTTGGTTTTATCCCACTTAGCGATGGGATTTTCTCCTAAAGTGGGCTCTGCTAGTTGCCTAATATTTTCCTTTTCTACTTCTATATCCATTTTCTTCTGTTTGGATATAGCTTTAACCTTTAATAAGGTATGTTGGTCTTGATCTAAAATGTCTTGTTGTATAAGCGCTATTTGCTTATAACAGTTTTGGTCTGGACACTTACACTCTTTTTGTAAGGGTTTAGTAATTTCTAAGGCTTCTTGTTGGGTTGTAGGTCTAGGTCCACCATGCTCAGCTGAAGAACTTTGATATTTTATGGATCTATAATTAGGTATGACCTGCATAAGGTCAAAAGCAGTCTTGTGATCTATTAGAGGGGCTTTAATATTAAATTCCTCTTTATCACTAATTAATATCTTATCGTTATACTGAGTATAAGGATGATATTACTAATAAAGTCTTGTCCTAAAATAATGTTTCCAGTGAAACTAGGACGAGGATCCATTATCCAAAACCGATGATTAACGATTTTGTTGGTCTGATTTTCTAATTTAAAATAAATAGGAATAGTCTAGAAACATAAGGTAAATGGATCTCCATTAGCCACTTTACCATAGATTTCTTGAGTACTTTCTAAAAAATAGTCTTCAGGAAAGGCATTAGCCTTCCAAATACTCTGAGAGCATCCTGTATCTATAAAAGTTTAAAGTCTTTTAGGATAGTCTTTGTGTTGAACAAATAATTCTACAAAACAAGCATGTGGTTTAGTAGAAATTCCTAAATTGTTCTTTTCTAAAATAGATATTCCCTTATGAGGTTTATCTATAAAATCTAAGGGTATTTGATATTCTGAACTATTATCAGAATGGTATTCTTCAAAATCATAGGAAATTCCCTTTCCTTTGAAGTCTTCATTTTCTTGAAATCTTTTGGCTATATTTCTATCAATGTCTTGATAATATGTTTTAATATCTAAGTCTATTTGAGTGTCATACTGGCTAGTATAAATTGCTCTCAATCTAGTTCTCCAACAGTCTTCATGGTAGTGTAATTGACAAATAACGCAAACCATAAATAATTTTGTTTGTATAATCTCAAAACATTCTACGCATCTAAAGTCTTTCTTGCTACATTTCATTTCAAATGTGCAATAATGTCTTTCATCAAAGTAATGTCTAGGTATATATGTCAGTAACTCAGGATTACTAACTGTCCATCTTTTTTTTTTAAAGGGCTTAATATACACTTATATCAAGCTTCTTCAAAGTCTATATATTCGTTATCTAAATCGTCTTGATTAGTTTGCATCATATACAAGTCTAGAGTATCTTGAGACTCTTCATACTCATCAGTATCATTATAGTCTTCTGAATCACTATTTGTATATGCGCTATAAATACTAATATTATCATCATCTTCTATGTCTGATATTTCTATAGCAGATAGGATATCTAATTCTTCTTGATCTGTATAGTCTAACATTGTATTAATAATCTTAATACCTTCTTTATGTTTCTTATTAGGGTAGTCTTTAGCAAAGTATCCTTCTTTGCCGCAAGTCCAACATTCTTTGATGGCAGTCTTAGATTGGGCTATATCTTTGTCTTTCCTATAATTAGGAGCCTTCTTATATTTACTATTATTCTTCTTAAAGTATCTTCTTTGGTTAAATCTATTTTTCTTAGTCTTAGGATTCTTTTCTCTAAAAGTAGTAGATTGTCTAAATTTATACTTCTTTGAAAATCCTAAAGGTCTAGTCTTAAACTTCCTATGTTTCCATTCTAATTTCTTTTGAATTTCTTATATTCACTTCCACATCCCCATTGTATTGGAGCGACGTCTCTTTCGTCTTTGATTGGAGGGATCTTCTTGAAAGTTTCTTCTATCAACTTTCCTTGAGTTATATCACGTCTCTTAGATATGATATAGTTTTTGGCGAAATTGATTCTTTCACCAAGGGAGTTATTCTTAACACTAGCTACTCCTGGCTAATTCCTATATTCATTAATTAGGATTTGTCCCATGGCTGGTATCTTTCTAAAGTATTCATCTTTTAAGGTCTCTCCAAATTCTTTAATTTGGTAATATAGTTTCTCATAATTATTTCTATATTCATTTATCTTATCTAATTTGCAAATGCTAAGGAGGGCTAACTTAGTTTTTGCTAGGTCTATTGTTCATTGATTTGAGCTAGATGTCCAGCTTCAATGAATTCTGACGTGAACAATTGAATATATTCTTCAATTGATCTTTCTTCTAAGTTTTCTTTCACTTTCTCAACCTTATATAAGGAGTCTTCATCTGTAGCCTTTCTTAAACTATCTAAGTAATCTCTTGCAATACCTATAATGGATTACTCAGCATATTTCTTACATGAACTTGCATCCCATTATTCATTAGATGCAAAACACATGGTCATCTGATTACGCCATTCATCTACGGCCTTTTTTCTATCTTGAACATTGTCTAAGTTAAGGTATATACCTACTGGATTTATGGCTTGACTTGCCATAGTCTTAACAAGAGTGAAACTCTTGTCACTAGTTGAAAAGTCTTTTATATAATCAGTTTTAGTCTTTACTACGGTGCTTGAGTATATAGGAATATTTATTCCTATTGGTTTACTAAAAAGTCTAGGAGCATCTTCTAGCCTACTACTACTTCCTATTTCTTATTTACTAGGCTCTACTTGTGTAGCTGGCATTAATCTTTGTTCTCCTTCTTCTATTAGTCTTAAGTTTCTAAGAAGTTCCTTAGTGTTCGTAGATTCTTTTAATTTTAATATACTGTCTTGCGCTATCATATTAAATCTTTCTCTTTCTTGAAATCTAACAGAATGACTTCTCTTAAGGTTATCTTTAAATGTCTTTATATCCAATTCTGAGGGTTCATGTCCAAAGTTTTGGATCCTAGCTTTTTCTTTAATTAAGTCTTTTTGTTCAAATGATCTTCTAGGTCTAATTACCGGGGCTTGTCTTAGTAAACTAGCACTAGTATTACTACTGCATTCTCCTTCTGAATGATCATTGATTATGGCTTCTCCCATATTCTTAAATCTAACTTCTTTGGTCTGAATATTCTTATTGACAATCTTAGGGGGCCCAAGCTGGATGGTAACATTTCCAGTGGCATCGTCTTGATTAATAAACAGAGGTTTATTCTGTATAATCTTAGGTTTTGAAATTTTGGTAATTGCCAGAGGGTCTTATCTTTTTCTTTCATTGGTCCAGTATTCCTAATACTGTAAGTATGATTATAGTCTGAAACATTGGCTCTAACTAAGATTTATTCATTGAGTCTACCGCTAGGAATTCCCGATTGCATTCCTTCATAAGGAAATTGGGAGAACTTCACATAGCTTTGAAATTTTATATTTATATTAGCGTCTGGGATAATATAGTCTTCATATCCACTAGCATATAAGATTAACTTAAAATATTTAGCTATGTCTACGGTTACTGTAAATGCCGGAATAACATTAAAGTCTCCTATGTTGTCTGACATTTCTAATTGGGCTATCCCAATAAGGCTCTTCTCAAAATCTTTCCATCTTTTATCTACTAAAAAACATAATATGTTGATATTATTCTGAGGTCTATGTAATCCTTGGATTCTTGCTTGAAAGAGTCCAAAGGTTAGAAATTGAAAGTTCCTATCAGTTCCTCTAGATCTAAGCCATTCTGAGTCAAATACTTGGAGCTCGGTATAAGATTTGTCTAACACGTGATTCCTACAATGGTAAGTCATGTTATAATTAGGAGTCTTAGGAGTGGCACCTTCTTTAAACAAATCTATATATCTAACGGCTGGAAGTTGTCCATTATGAATGGAATCTTCAATAATCTTCCAGTCAACTTCACCCCATTCTTTCCATTGGAGAGGATTGGGGAAATTTCTTTCTTTCCACCATGTCCTAACATTGGAGGATGAGTCCTTAATTCTTTGGAGCATATGATTACTCTGTCCAATATTTGGGATAGAGCTAACTATCTTACTAGTCTTATCTAATTCGTCATTTATGACTCGTCTACCTATGGTATTCCTTTCTCTAGTTTCTATAGGAGGGGTTTCTCTAAATTTACAGGTGGTTACCTGTTTTTGTTCAAGTCTTTTTTCAATTCTTTCTAAAAAGTCTGAATAATCTTTTTGTCTTTTTATTTGACTAAGGATTTCTTCTTTAAAATTCTTATTTTCTTTTCTAGTATTTTTAGAAGTTTCTTCACTATGTCTAGCTAGAGAATTAACTAGGGATTTTGCAACATTTGTAATATAGTCTTTTATTTCATTATCTTTTTCTTGTTGTTGCATAGTTCTAACTTCTATAGATTCTACAGTTTTTTCTATTTTATCTAAACGAGTTAGAATAAAAGGCGAGTCTATTTATGCTTGGTAAGGCTTATTATATACAACCTTAATTCCATTTAAAATATAAGAAGTTGGCTAGCAAAAATTTTAGAGGCTCAATTACTTCTGCAAGTCCTACTTGGAAAAGAATGCAAAAAATCTGGTATTATCCTAATTCAAGTGTGGTGGTCAACTCTATTCATTCTTGGGTGGATAATGGTTTTGTTTTTAAAGTAGCTTGGGATCTTATTAGGACAAGGGACTGCGTTCAATTCTCATCATCCATGATTTGGGATTGTCATATTGTTCCCAAAATATCAACTTTCATGTGGCGTCTTCTCCACAATGGTCTCCCTCTCGATCAAAAATTGAAAGATATTAAAATTCCTTTAGTGTCCAAATGTCGATGTTGCTTGAGAAGCAATGAAGAAAACCGAGATCACTTATTCAATGATGGAGAAATTTCCATTCCAGTATGGAGACATTTTGAAGATTTAATGGGGCTAAAAGTTGCAAATTCATGTCTTAGATCTAGACTCGTTTTCTGGTGGCTCTCAACACGAGGTAAAAACATCAAATCGGTTTTATGTAAAATTATTCCATGCTTAGTTTGTTGGAAAATTTGGTGTGCTAGGAATAGATCTTTCTTTGAAGGAGAAAAGATGAGTTCAATGTCTATTATAAGGGAGGTGCATGATGATATTAGACTCAGCTTCAAAGCTATACCCTATAAGGGTCCTTTTACTAGATTTTTTAAATCTTTCATAGATGATTTTTCTATAGCTTGTACCTAGCATGTACGCCTCCGAAGAAGGGCTGTTCTTCTTCTTTTTCAATAAATCTTTGTTCTATTAAAAAAAAATATATATATATATATATAATTTCTTTGTATTTTTCTTCTACTTGGGCCATGTCTAGTCTAAGTTCATTAATAATACTATCCATCTTGGATAGGTTATGGTTTTCTATATTATTAAGATAATTTGCTAAATTTTGTTGAAATTTAACAAAGTCTATATAGAAGGTGGTTAATCCTTCTGTCTTAGCTTTTAAGTCTAAATGCAAGTCTTTAACAAAGCTACTGTTATAGTCTTGGGTAGCTGCTATAGATGTAGAAATTAAATTTAATCTTTCTAATATAAATCTAGTTGCTTTAGCCGCATTGGCAATCTCATTTTCATTTATCTTACAATAAAATTTATCATCATTTATCTTTTCTAAAATTATTTGATAAAAGTCTGATAAGGTCTGAATAGAGAGGTCTCTTGGTACCTCATTCCAGTCTGACCTAACTATCTTCGTTCGGAAGATAACTATTTAATTTAGGGATAAGCTTAGCTTGTTCTTTAGTAAGTTTAATTAACTCACCGTCTTGATTTTTAATTAAAGTCTTAATTTCTAAAATATCTTTGTTAAGGACTTCTATATGATTAGTCTTAATATTTATTTCTTGTAGAACTTGTACAAGGTCTATTGGGATTTGATTATCTATTTCCAAAAGTCTTTTAGAGATATTTTTTATCTCAATTTCTAGGGTTTGAGTATCTTTTATTAAGTGTCTTAATATAAGGAGTATACACTTATTTTGGTCTATTATACTATTAATACCATTAGCAGTAACTTTTCTACTGTCTGCGTGTTTGGCAGGGATGTGTTCAGTGTGAGAACAACCGTCTATGTGTGAGGTTAAACAACCTACTGAGTCTAAATAAGTTATAGGTATGGGATGGTAGTCTGGGTTGGTTCCAAAAATATTTTTGTAAATGCGAGGGATAAATCCCAAGGGCATTAAAGTCTTTTTACTAAAAATCTAAAAGGAGCGTCTTATGGCTCTGATACCAGAATTAGTGTTTTGGTCGGAATTCGGTGAGTTTCTAAAGTCTTTAAGGTCTTGATACAAATTTTGGGTCTAAACTATAAATCTTTTAATTATATAGTCTTAAATTAAGGTTTTAGTATAAGACAAGAGGGGGACCATCTAAAGTAAATAACAAAAGTCTTTGGGACCACTTTCGGGATAAGGACAAAGTCCGCACGAAAATTCCGCACGGTGAGTCCGCACCAGAGATTATATATATATATATATATATATATATATATATATATATATAACCCCTTGAATTGTATGGACCTTATTGACTTACCTCCAATATTTTATGAACAAAAATACCCTATTTTTTATTTTTATTTTCCTAAATTAAAACTAAAACCCTAAACCACTATCCATGGCAGCAACAAGTTAGTACTTATCAATCACTAAATAGCAACTTAGGTAAGTTACGGGCGGATCTCCCAAATTTGATGAGAAATATTTGACTTCTCGATCAGCGATAAGGTATTCCTATTCGATAATAGGGTTATGTGAAGGCAGAAAGAAAAATATATATTTTAATGGGAGCTTAAAAAATAAGTCCTATTTACTTAAAACATTCCTAAAAGGCCGTATCAAAATATTTTTTTCTCAATAGGGCAAATTTATAGGAGCATATATCAAATAGTCCCTCGAACTTTTTTTAATACACTTTTAGTCCAAGCCTTTTTATTTTGCACCAAAAAGTCCTTCACCATGCCAAAAAGGCTTTACCATGCCGCTGGCGCTGACCTTTAAAGATAAGAGAATAAGAGACTTTTTGGTACAAAATAAAGGCTTGGACTAAATGTGTATTACAAAATATTTGAGAAACTTTTTGGTATTTGATCCAAATTTTCAATATATGTAGTGAATATCCACTACATCTCTATTACTTAAAAAGAGGGAAGTTCCTCTTCAAATCTCAAAGTACTAAACTATCATCATTAAATTAATATTTCCTATCATACCCTTAATATTAATCTCACACATTCATTAAATTAAAATCATTCCATGAATCTTAACTTGATACGTTCTCTCTCCTAATACATTCATCTAACAAAACCTCCAAATACATTCATCTTGAAACTCTAGAAATCAAAAGTGCTTTGTGCTCAGATTTTGTATTTTCAATTTTACTGTTGTTCTATTCATATTTTATAATAATTCTAAATTCAATGTTAATTTCAAAAAATATATATATATATTTTTTAAGTTAAGGAATTACCAAGTTCACACCTTATTAGATTATTGTTTTTTATGCATTCATATGTATTTCTCAGTTGGACATGTTTGTATTCATGTTTATTTCTTAAAGATTCTAAAAATTCTTAAAACACTCCAATTACTTTTTAAAAGACAAACTTGCCCTTTGCTCTAAAGATCAAACAAATACTTTTTTATTTGTTAATTTTTTTTCAATAAAAACAGTATTTTAAACTGTTTTTTAAAACATTTTTTTATTTTTTAAAATTAAAAAATAACTGTTTTTTATAAAAAAAACTATTATGATAATTTTAAATACCCTTTTTATTTAAAAAACTGTTATGATACTTTTATATAATTTTTTTTTAAGATAGATTTAAAACTGTTTTCTTTTTCAAAAAAATGTTTTTTACATAAAATTGGGAAAAAAATTAACAAATAAAAAAAATGTTTTTTAAATTGAAAATTGTTTTTATAATCGAACACGACTCAAATAAATTGTGGAAGCTTTTTTTAACTTCTTTTTTTAAATGATATTTCCTCATAAATCATTTCAAGCTAATTTCATTGTGATATATTTATTCGGATTATATATACATACATATTTGTGTGTATTTCTTCCTGCTTTTGAGTAGGGAGTTCTGAGTTCGTTTATGATATATTTAGAGTATTCACAGGAATATCTTGTATAGTTTACAGTTGAATGGAGCTTTGGTTTTTGGAGGTAATGATTGATGCTTCATACTAGGTACGTTATGTTATATTATAACAAAACAGATTCTACATAATATGTTGCAAGTATTTTTATTACTTTGTCCTTCACAGATTTGTAGTGGAAGATTAATATCTAGAAACGGTCACACGTGCAACGCACGGGGACACAACTAGTGTTTAAAAATAAGACTTATTGAAGTAGCACCTATTGAATTACATACATAGCATAAATGACTAATTGGTATAAAAAACCTATTTTAATACCTTAATCAAAACCTAGCCCTAAATCCGTGGAACAACACAGAAATAAAAAACACATTCAATCAAATTTCTTCTTCACTCAATAACAGGGTTCACATTGAAACGGTGGTTGCACTTTATATTGCCATATCTAACTTATTATGCAGCTGCCCGTGTCCCTCAAAAGTCATCGACCACGGAATATTCACACTTGATACCCATTAAGGTGGTGGTGTTGGGGTGGATTGACATCGGGGGTGCAAAAATTAACCATAAGAAATTCCTCCCAACAATATCACATGTCTTCACCATCAAAATGCAGAAGTTGCACCATATACAACATATTTTTTTACCAAAATAATTATACGATATTATAAAATAATTTTTGCAATATAATACAAAAAGACTAGCAAAAACATGTTAAGATATATGGGAAAATTGCACATGGCGTTCTTTGAAATCCCAAAATACATCTATGATTGATTTTACACTAAACTTAGCCCCAATATCTTTTAAATGTAGATAATAAGAGGATTTGTAAGATAATCATTCGCCATCTTGTTTCAAAACTCAAATTTGACATGACTCATAGCTTCGGTAGTTGCAGCAGAAATCGAAAGAGCTAAAACAATTCTGATCAATATACCAATTAGTTGATCAAAACTCGGCAATCTAGTATTCACTAAGCACTGACATATATCGAAAAGGGTAGATAAATTTCGAAATTCTGATTGCTAGAGAATATCAACCTCAGAATGTTGTAATTTTTTATTGGGGAAAGTACTCTTAGGTCCCTCACAAACAAATTTTAAACATTAAAGGAATTTTGACAAATTTTAAACACTTAGGTCCACTAATTCTCTTCTTGTAACAAGTGGACCTAATTGTAAATTGTCCTTAAATGTTTAAAAATTGTTATCAAGGGACCTAATTGTAAATTGCCCATTTTTATTTAAGTCAATAATAATGCATGGGGAGCGACATGAGCGCATATCATGGAATTTTAGCCAAGCAACACACCATATTTAATGAAGTTCAGTAACAAGTGAAATATTAGTCCTAAAGATTTGTTAATAACTCTGGGAGATGAGATATTTGTATTGGTGAATAACTTTTAATTCGTTGGGTATATTACAATAGATAAACGATGAGGCTTGCATCCTTGCTTATTTAAAACAGGTATGACATGTTTTATATATGGCTAAGAAAGGAAAAAACATCATACTAATATAACATAAGAGAAGAAATGAAATGGATTAAAAATCTCAAGTCAAAATCTATGGAATTGGAGAAATGGAAAAAAGTCATGAAAGCCCCCCAAATGGGGAAATTATAAGAGCATTTATTAATGGATTAAGCTGTGGCTTTATTCCCAATGATGTCGCTATAGAGAGAGGGATATCATTTCCATAATTTGACATATCCGTCATGGCTAGCTGAAGCAATCATATCAGTCTGGGGAGAATCTGCCAGCGCAGAGATTATTCCGCCGTGCGCATTGACCAACATAGTTTTACTTTTCTGAACTGAATTCCACAATTCCAGTGACTGCAAGAATTCAAGCATAAGAGTCCATTATAAAGATTACGAAACTTCAACAACACTTGCCATTCATTTGATTGCAGAGTTGGAAAGAAAATTAAAAACAATTCATTCCATGATAAGTTGGAAAAATGATGAGTGGCTTGGTGAGAAGGTCTCTTCGTTTATAGGTTTTCTGTGTGTGTGGGGGGGGGGGGGGGGGGGAGGTGGAATGGGGGGTGACGGATTTGATTTTGATTACAGACGGTTTTTCTTTGCTAATTTTACTCTATATTGAAACATTTGAATTTTCTTTACCAAGTGATTTTAAACAATATCCTAACCCCACTCTTTGTATACTCATTTACATTAAGGTATAATATATATGTAACAGAAGACCGTTAAGTACCTGGTAGGAACCAATGGCCACAACTAGAGCATAACCAGGGTGGAGTGTGCAAGATACAAACTTATTTCCGCTTGAATGCAGTGTATGTACACATTTTCCACCATGGGGCATTGACCACACCCTCGCACTCTCTTCACTAACAGAGGCAATGTACCTTCCGCTCGGATCCCAGGACATTGATCGCACATCTTTGGTATGTCCCTGAATAAAGTAAAAAAATAAAAATAAAAAATCACTATGCATGCTTATGTCCTGTTTGGTTCAGGGTGATATATTTACATATGGGTGAAAAGTATTTTCACTTATTTTTAGATTTATTTGTATAAAATAGTAATTGTGCGTATGCTCGATAATTTTGTGATTTTGGACAATATTATCTCCGAAATAGATGAAAATACCAGAACCAAACAGGACCTTAACTGCATAATAATGAAGCGTGAAATGTGTGTATCGGTTGTTGTACCTCCAAGCGGTGTTGGACGGTGTCAGTCTCGATATCAATTAAACTTATAGTATTTCCTGAAGCAGCAGCCAAAAGGTTCCCAAATCGAGGCTGGAATCTAACTTGCCTGCTAGCTCCGTGCTGCTGTTAGTTTATGGGAAAATCTATATGAGGCTTGCAGCAGTAATTGGAGTATCATCATTTTTTTCTTTGGTAAGTAAGAACATAAAAAAGGTAAAGCGTGGAAAACAAATCTGAATTATGAAGTTTTTCCAACTAATGAAACAAACTGAATTATTTTCAATGAGAAACCCCTCTAGACTATGCATTTTAGTGACAAATATACCTTCTGAGTTTAAAAAAATACATAACTCGGGAATTGCTTTCGTTTAAAATAATTCGATCAGGTTTTTGATTTCTTTTTTATGAAAACTGCATAATTCTTTTTTGCGCTTCCCCGTACCAAAAATAGTCATCAAAGTAACACAATAAAAATTATATTTCCAGCATAGCTACAAAATTTGGAGTGAAATTCCATATTCATAACTAAAAAACACAGGATAGACCACTGATGCAAGCAAGTATATGTTAAAGCACGAGAGAGACGAACGATAGGAATAAATTACAAGTCATATATAAGATGTTAAATAACTGACAGTCTTATTATCGGCACATATTCTGACCTTAGAAATGCTTTTACAAACACCTTGGTTAATGTCCCACAGTCGGATCTCATCATTACTATCACAAGAGCAGAGTAGATCGACGTTTTTTGGGTGGAAATCCAACGAGAGCACTTGTCCAGCATGCCCAACGAGCTTTAAGAGAGAATTTCTTGGCTACAGTATCCATTGGAATCAAACATTTAAACATCCATATCACTAAAATACTAGTCTCTCTTTGGGTAGGGGTGAATATTCTCCACCTAGGTGAGTCAAATGTATTTTTACCTATTTGGAGTTAATTTTGTTTACTATTTTTGTACAGTATTATATAATTATGCATGTTTCTAAATAGGTGAATATACTTTTCACCTAGAACCAACTGGGGCATTAAGGATAAAAGGGTTCATATGTAGCCATTTAACTACTTTTAGTAGTAAACTAGAAACTGGATTTTCTAAAAGACCTAAAAAAGAAAGTGACAAGCATTCAATAGAATGGGGCAAGTGAAAGTACTTACTCTGTTTGCATCCCATATTTGGACAGTTTTATCAAAGGAAGAGGTTGCAAAGACTTTTGAATTTCGTTTAAAACGAACATCTGTTATAATATGAGAATGCCCTTCACCATAATTAACGTGATTACGATTATCCATGTTACAAATCGAAACCTGGAACAGAATAATAAAACAAAATATCAGCTTATGAGAAGAACTTGACTAAATATGGATAAGCATATTCTTAAATATTAGAGATTGATAGAACCAAACCTTCTTCTCATGCCCAGCACTGACTAATAATTTTCCATCTGATGAAAAATGGCAGCACAGAACCTTGCTATTGCTCGAGTGGAGGCTGCCAACTTCCTCAAAAGAGAAGCCTGACAAATGACGACAATTTTAAGTTTATTGGCTCCAAATCACATAATTATAGTGCGTACACATAATTACAATTTTATAGAAATTTTATTTCACCCAAATGAATAATTCACCAGAAATCAAACAGGGCCTAAGTTGTAATAATGTACCTTCATGTTCAATTTTGTTGCAAAGAAAAAGATAAGACTCAATATTTTCTTCCACCGCTCTAGCCGCCTCTTCATTGCCACCACCCTACAATTACAAAAAAAATGAAGAAAAAGAGCATTTGTACCCAAAAAGAACACGTTCATATTTTTTCAGAAGTTAGAAACCTACCGAAACACCCTCTCCAGTTTGTTGCTCAGCTGTTCGCCTCTGAGAGACTGTCATCTGATTATCGCGAGCCATCTGTTCATCAGGGAAAGAGAAGAAATATAGGAATTTTTAACAATTATATTTTCCTACAAGATGATATACTGACTTTGAATTCAATAAATCACAGACCATTTCAAAATCTACTTTAACTAGGAAGAAGAAAGGACGAGGAGATCTTATAATGGCAAGATCTTTTAAGGAAGTGGAGAAGATATGTTACCTTTTGAGAGAGAGAGAAAGAAAGAGAGAATGCGTATAAAAGAGTTTGGTGATAGGTTTGTTGTGGTGGGCGGGCGGAAGTGAGATTGACTGACTTAAAATTGAGTTATTTGTGGAATAAAATTTAGAAAAAATATGTATAATTAGCTGGATGGATTGGATTTCAAAACTCAAATCTTTATTCCCGCTCAACATTGGTTATCGGTAATGCACGAGTCAGCACTTCTAACGGTAACAATCTTTATTCCGCATAGGGCAAATCGCAAAGTAGAATTAAGCTTCAACCAATTGTCAACTTTATAAAAACTAGATATCTACTATTTTATCAAGAATAATTTAAATTTAGTTAGGGGTAAAGCACTCTTATTTTATGAACTAAATATTAATTCAAACGCCAATATTATATTCCCACGAAATTACAATATTATTTTAACAATAAATCCCAGAATAAATTTTTTGTCACTTCAGAAATAGCCCTGTAATACCTTTCCTAGTGAACAAATTTGAAAATCAAGTTTTTGCTAATGAGCATTCTTTTCTTTTTGATCAGAGTTGCATACTCAGGAACAGTTGTTTTTTCCCAGGGATATTCTTAGGATAACTTTTTCATGGGGAATAATTGTGATTGTTTTTCAATGCTACTTTTTTTATTATATATGGTTTTGTTAAGTGATGGACTGTTCTTTTCAGTTTTTTGTTTAATTTTTGAGAATACTTTAAGTGTACATGGAGTGTGAATGCATTTTTTGCACAATCACATGATAATTGGAATAAAAGATTTTATAAATACTGAATGAATACAAGACAGGGCCAATTTATAATTTATACAGATCTTGCTCAACTGTTTGCTGTACTTTTTTGTCTAATTAAAAAGATTAGTATATAGTTGCGAAAAATAAAGGTCCATTTAGTGTCTTATATGAAACAAAACTACGCATGGATTAGACAACTTTTCAATAGTATTGACAGCGTGACATTTTCAATCATTATTATGACCTTAACTGTATCTTTACTAATTTATTAATTAATTATAAAACAGTACTACAAATAAGAATAACTTATTAAGAAATCAATCCTTCTAGAACAAAAGAACTACAAGTAGTTTCATTGTTTCTTTCGATTGTTTTCAATGTTTGATCTTTATAATATACTAAATAGATTGCAAATTGCAAGAAATAGAGAAAAACAACACATTTAGTGGAAGAGTGACCGAGTATTTCGAAATCATTACTCCAAATTTTAGAAGGAATGTATATAATGTGTTATTAAAATTGAGAGGATGCAGGTTCAAGTCAAAGGGCAGCCACCAAGTGCAAACATAGTCAAAGCTTCTTTATTTAACTTATGGTCATTGTTTCAACTTACTTTGTTGCTTGCCCACTTACGTGACTCCCGGGAATCAACAACAGATGTCTCAAATCGCTAAAATCACTAGTGCATTCCTTGAAAGAATCAATTGGGTTTCCTGGTGTTTGCGGCATTACATGACATGTCTGTTGGCTTAAGATCATTGAAAGTGAATTTGATACTTTACACCCCATTCCAGGGGAAAAGGTCCAGTTCCCTGATAAAAAAAAAGCAAGAAGTAAAACCTTGAAACTATACTTGTAAATGCAGTTAAAGTAACACGTAAAATGCAGAAATGCACTAAACTATCTGCTAAATTGCAAATACTCCCTTAGTGTCGTAAATACCCCCCCAGACAATGAAAATGATGCAAATACCCCTGTATGTGTCACCTAAAAGGTAGTTAAAAACCATTTACTGCCACTTAGGGGAGAAATTTCAAAAGGTTATAAGAGCTCAGGGAGTTCTTTTGCAAAGTTAATAGTTGAAGGAGGTGTTTGCAAATAGTGCGACAGTTCAGGGGGATGCGTGCAATTTACCCAATTATAATTTCAGATGTAAAATCTAGGAATAGAACTTACTGTTAAAGGCCATCCTTGCCACGGAATTGGATCGATCCCTTTTTTTTTCACCTGAAATGTATAATTGACAAAGCATTATGCCTGAGAATGGAGAATATATATCAGCCAGAAGAAACTGAATCGAACCAAAGAACAAGAAAAAAAAATAAGGGGATCTAGAAATTTTCATCCTAGATTATCATTTAACAAGCATTAACCAACCTATCAAAGTACAACCAATTGCATCTTAATGTTACAATAAATCTCCACAGAAATACCATACACTAACTTGATGAAGGCCGCAGCATCATTTGAACCATTATTATAAGAAAAACAAATTATTTTGACAAAGATTGCGAAAAAGGAAAACTTGTATGCCGAACAATTCCTATTCTTTTTTCTGATTTTGCAGATATGCTTATATAAGTAACACAACAATATCTATTCTGGTTCTAGTTCTGCAGTTGAGCTTATATAATTAACAAAGGCACATATGTCTCACTGATGGAAAACTCCTGTGATACAAAAGTTGAACACATGCATAATATGTGATACAAAAGAAGATCAAACTTGGTTAAACAAAAAAAATATAATATTTTCTCAGAATAACTAGTAACAAGATCTTTTAATAACTTCAGAAATATTGCTAGGATCTCATAATATATCAACATTTACTCTTTTGCCGTTGGACATATCTCATAAGACTTTTTTTTTCTAGTTCCTATGTGATTTTTTCTTCTGAAGTATTATCTTTTTATTTCTTAGGGCCACTTTGCTTGGTTGGTAATATGGAAGAAAATGATGAAGGACCTAAGAATGGTTTTGAAGACTCTGATCGAAACTGCACTGATTCAGCTGAGTTGATTTTCTATTGTCATTAAATGTCCGAAACTAATATATGTGCCTATATAGTATCAAAACAACTAGCCTCAGAGACCGAGCACAGTAGAAGAATCACCGGATCAAATTTGCTGAGTCTGTTTGTTTTTTTTTAAGAAACTTTATCCTCTTAAATATGTAGCTTTTTGTATCACCCGAAGCAAAATTTAACCCCAAATAAAAAAATTTGATAACTTCTTTTGCCGAAACTGTCTTTGAACCGCGGAACTAAGGTAAGGACGAGAGAACCTAAAGCAAAAGAGAAAAGCTCATTAAAGAATGATATAATGCAGAAGATTTTGAGAATGAATTTTTGGCTATGGTCCTTAGAACTTCCATCGTTATCAAAGTGGTGCCTATGCAGGCACCTAAGCCATAGGCTCACAAAGGGCTAATTTTGTGCCTCGCCTCATCTTAGGCCACCCCTCTAGTGAAGCGCGAGCCCTATGCATACATACTGTTTATAAGATAGCATACTGATGTAATCGTGGCTTTTAAACAAATTATAGCAATCCTGGACCAACTAAAATTAATGTAATTATAATTCCCAATAAAACTTGGATCATGAATCACTCCCTAGTATAGACTTCACCAAAGTTAAGAGATAAGAAAGCCTAAGTATTAATGAACCTTCTTGGAGAATCATAAGCCAAGGGGCCATAGTCTAAAGAAACTTGGTGGTGGAATGAAGAAGTACAAAATATAGTAAAAATTAAAAGGGAGTGCTTTAAAACATGGCAAACAAATAGAAATGAAGAAAATTTTGAGAAATATAAATGGGCTAAAAAGGAAGTTAAGAAAGTGGTAAGAGATGCGAAGTTAAAAGCGTATAATGATCTTTATACAAAATTAGGAACACAAGAAGAGGAAAAAAGTATTTATAAGCTTGCTAAACTTAGGGACAGGAAAACAAAAGATTTTAATAACGTTAAGTGTATCAAAAATGATGATTCGAGAGTCCGGAAAGATGGAAAAACTACTTTGGGAGGTTATTAAATGTAGATAATGAGAGTAGATTCGATATAGAGGAACTTAGGGAGACTCGAGAAAATATATTTTTCCTCAGAATTAGGATAACAGAGGTCAGGATTGCTCTAAGAAAAATGAAAACAGGGAAGGTTTTAGGACCAGATGGTGTCCAGGTTTGGAAGTACTTAGGGGAGGATGGAGTATCATGGCTTACAAAATTATTTAATAGAATTTTAATGACTAATAGGATGTCCGGGATAAAACGTATTTTAGTACCTATTTATAAAAATAAAGGGGACATACAAAGTTGTTCAAATTATCATGGTGTTAAGTTAATGAGTCATACAATGAAACTTTGGGAGAGAGTGATTGAATATAGATTGAGATTGAAGACAACAGTATCTGAGAATCAATTTCGGTTTATGCCTGGAGGTCAACAATGGAAGCAATCTATTTATTAAGGATATTAATGGAGAGGTATAGGGAGAAAAAGAAGGATCTTCGTATGATTTTTATAGATTTGGAGAAAGCATATGATAGGATACTCAGAGATATAATATGGTGGGTTCTACATAAAAGAGGAGTGACTCGCAGATATATTGATGTGATCAAGGATATATATGATTGTGCGATGACTACAGTAAGAATATCAACCGGAGAAAGAAGTGAATTTTCAATTACGGTAGGGCTACACTATGGTTCAGCATTAAGTCCTTATCTCTTTGCTCTTGTTATGGATGAGTTGACTGGACAAATACAAGATGAGGTGCAATGGTGTATGCTATTTGCAGATGATATTGTCTTCGTGGATGAGACTAAGACGGGGATTAATGCTAGGTTGGAATTGTGGAGAGACTTTAGAAACAAGAGGATTTAAAATAAGCAAAACTAAAACAGAATATGTGGAGTGCAATTTTAGTAGTAATAGGAGGACAAATGGAGATGTGGTGAAATTGGAGGGTCAAGATATACCTAGAAATGATCATTTTCGTTATTTAGGATCGATTATCCAAAAAGATGGAGATATTAGTGATGATGTTACTCATAGGATTAGATCGGGCAAGGTTAAGTGGAGAAGTGCTACCGTCGTTTTGTGTGATAGGCGTATACCTTTGAAGTTAAAAGGAAAATTTTATAGGACGGCCATTAGACCCGTCATGTTATATGGGACAGAGTGTTGGACAACCAAGAAACAAAATGTGCAGAAAATGAGTGTGGCGGAGATGCGAATGCTAAGATGGATTTGTGGTAAAACTCGAAAGGATAAAATTAAAAATGAACAAATTCGTGAAACTGTAAAAGTAGCTCCTATAGAATATAAATTAAGAGAAAATCGACTTAAATGGTTTGGACACGTCAAGTGTAGACAAATGGATGCTCCTGTAAAGAAGAGTGATTTAGTTAGTATTGATGGTAACAGAAGGGGTAGAGGTAGACCTAAATTGACTTGGTGGGATATTATAAAAAATGACATGATGTCATGTGATTTTAACCGAAGATATTGCACTGGACATAATAGAATGGAAAAATAGGATTCATGTAGGCGACCCCAAATAATTGGGGAAATGTTTTGTTGAGTTGAGTTGAGTTGAGTTGAGTAGACAAGACAATGAAATCAGAATTAATGGCTCATTATAGAAATCAAGGATAATGGACAAAAATACCCACAATGGTGTTGCCATTTTGAACTGATTATATGTTGAGTGTGATATTTCTTTTGATGTGTCTGGCTAAGTTGATTTGGACATTAATACAAATTTATGTTTTTGTTGACTATTTGATAATTGAAGTTTTTGACGATTTGTGATACTTGAGGTTATGTTAAATATTTTACCGTGAATGATTAGATATATGTTGATACATACTATTTATACATATCGATATACTTTCTTATAAGCCTAAATGGCGATAGGAATGAGATTTTGTGGAAATTCTGAAGTTAGAAGGAAATATAAATCATATACAGTGCCAAGCTAAAATTGTCAAATACATGGTAAGAACCATTATAGCTTAAGATCAATTGCATTACGACTGTCAAGATTTATACAACTGTTAAGAACCAGTAAACCTCTAATCACGTGAGCATGGATTTACCTACCGAGACTTAGTGCGGATAGATGAGCACAAATAGATAAAATGCTGGAAATTGTGACAGAGTTGGCTGTTACTTCAGATAACTGCATTTGTTGAAAGAGTTCTAAAGCCTCCTTGCTTCGTCCCTTGAAGCAAATCCACCAATAACAGCACACCAACTAAGTTCTCTAGCTTTGAAAAGACAGCAAAAGATTCATCGCACAAACCAGATTCTGCACAGGACGATATCAAGTAACTATACTCTTTGATTCCATTTCTGAAAACAGAAATTCCGCATCGTTTACAGCTCCCTGTTTACCATACATACATATAAGCGAGAAATTGATTGAATAATCCATGGTTTTAGTGAGAAATTGATTGAATGACCTTGTTCGAAAGGGTTATAAGATGTCAAGATTAAGAAAATTTGATATCTAGAATCTGATATAAAGAAAGAGTTTGTGTGCAAGTTCTGTTGAATTTGCAATAACAACACAATTAGATTAAAAGCATTCACTACATAAATATATTAACATATAGGAACACCTACGACATTTAGAAATATCTATAAGTAGCTTTCAAATTGACATGGAAAGCCAACGAATTGTAAAGAAAGATTCAAGGCCAATGATTTGAAACAAGGTGTGAGAATATGGATCACTTTCAAATGGAGCATAGTTTAGTTGGAGACAAATATATGGGTATTTTATTTTGGGTCGCTCGCTAAATATTGTTTTAATACAATGAAATAGAACCTCTTACATTATTTGGATCATTAAGGACTTATTTGATTTGCAATTATAATTTTATTTTTTGTGTTTAAATAAAATTTTGATAAAAATTTTTGTTTCGCTAGAAAACAGATTGAGGGCGTCTTATAACCTGTCTTTTATTTTTCAACTCGGAATTATTCATTTTTAATATTTTAATGCATATATACCTTAATATATAATAAACATACATAATACATTAATATGTGTGTAATTCTTATAAATAAAAAATATATAAATACATGTACACAAAATTATGTATGGAATAATATAAAGTTAAATAATATTATCAATAGATATATGATACTTATATATAGCTTTATACATGTATTATTAATGTATGGAATAATATAAAATATACATATGGTACATATATATGAATTAAAAAATTATCAGTTCATGTATGTATATAACTTTATAATGTATATAATTTTATAATGAATTATATATGCAATATCATTATTTAGACATATATATATATATATATATATATATATATATATATATATATATATATATATATATATATATATAGTGCTCTTGTGCGGACCGGACATGTGTTATGTAATGGTGCCCCTAGAAATTATCACTTAAATTATAGGCACACACTCTCTCTCTCTTTTCTGGGCTCACCGCCAAGTGACACATGTCAGGTCCGCACTCTTAAAATGCGAACAGGTTCGCACAAGAACAGGACACTATATATATATATATGATAGAAATGGGTCATATTAGGGTTTAATTATCATTTTCAATATTTTGTATTAGTCTTTCTTTTATTTTAGTTCTTTTATTTTCTTTTTAGCCTTTAATTAGCTTCCAAGCATGTTTAAGACTAATTAGGTACACTTTTGTTAATGATTGTCCTTTTTAGTCTTTTAGGTAATTACTTGACTAGCAAGTAATTACTCCCATATAAAGACCCATGTACTCTTCATTTAGAGATAGCTTTGATTTTAAATATAAGAAATTCTTGTTTCTTTCTCTAAAAGTTAGGGTTTGGTGTATTTCCTTTAGCCATTGACGTGTAGTTTACGTTAAATTGGTATCAGAATGGGTGATGCTCCAAACATTGGTGTTCGTGTGAATCGGTGTGTAAAGTATTGACAAATCGTACGCTACATTAATGGCTCTAAAGAAATCCAAACAACTAAAAGAGGAGATTCAAGAACGAACGAGAAAGTGGGTAGAAACCCTAACCCTAGTTTTTCCTACCCCTTACTACTCATACCCATCTACCGAGCTGCCCCCCTCCTCACCCCTACACATGCCGCAACCCCCTTCCTACCCCTCCGCCCCATCTCAGGTCCCCCATCCCACCCTACCAACCCTGTCGCAGCCCCTGAAACCCAAAACCCCTGCCAAAATTTCAGCAGCAACTACCCCAGCCCAAAAACCCACCTCCCCCGTCCATACTCTGACCCTTGCCCTTCCCTCTCAACCCATGCACATTCAATTCCCAACCCACCCTACCCTTTTTGGCCCCTCAAACCCTTACTCAATCCCGGCCTCCACCCATGGACCCCTCACCCACCTCGAACGGAACCCCCCGAAACCCTCCTTCAACCCGTGGGCACCCACCCGAACAAATTTTCAGCCCCCACACATACAAAAATTATATATTCTCCCCGATTCATCCCCGAGGCTCCATTCAAGATTGTCAATGGCTAGTCCAAGATTGGTTGCTTCATCCAATCATTCTTCCTCCTTCAATCCTACAATCGAGTGAAATCAACGATAAAAAGTGCCCTCCCAAGCCAATTGATTGCAAGAACAATCAAAACGCTGAAATTAGGTTATGTATTGGAGATTTTTTTGACATTTTTGATGAGGATGGTTGGGAGACTAGCACGCACTTTCGCGAGCCGAAAATATTTGACTTGGGAGATTTCTATCCAATTTTTTAGTTTGGGATGATGATCTTGATGAGGTTAAATCGGATGTTATCTTTTTGGGGTTGAGGTGGAGATTAGAGGTGATGTGATTGATGGCGGGTATGTGGACCCATTTGGGGTATCTCTTGGTACGCGTTCGAAAGAAATTTTTCATGTCATAGCATTGAAAGGGTTCCTCATGGGAATCTTGGATCAAGATTTTGTTGGTCGGCCATTTTTGGGTTGTGTTCCTAGTCTTCATAGACTTCTTGAAAGTCAGTACAAAGGACGTATCCGAGGATGGCTCTTCTTTCTAGTGGAGATCTCATTGATGGTTGTCTTGCTTTTTGGCCGTTCATCTCCTACACTCGAGGACGAGCTTTTTGAACCCGGGGAGAGTGATGAAAATGGGTCATATTAGGGTTTAATTGTCATTTTTAATATTTTGTATTAGTCTTTCTTTTATTTTAGTTCTTTTATTTTCTTTTTAGCCTTTATTAATTAGCCTCCAAGCATGTTTGGGACTAATTAGGTATACTTTTGTTAATGATTGTTCTTTTTAGTCTTTTCGATAATTACTTGGCTAGCAAGTAATTCTTCCCATATAAATACCCATGTACTCTTCATTTGGAGTTAGCTTTTACTTGAAATATAATAAATTCTTGTTTCTCTCTCTAACAGTTAGGGTTTGGTGTATTTCTTTTTGCCATTGACATGTAGTTTACGTCAATATATACATACACTCACACACACATATATGTATAATATAAATATACATGTTTGCCAATTTTATCAAATTTTCACTTACCAAACACACATCAATAATTATAAACACAAAAAATTGAATTTTAAAACTGTATTTAAAAACAACGTTTAAATCGAGTTTTCTAAAGGGCCATATACCAAACAGTCCCTCAAATTTTTTTTAATACACGTTTAGTCCAAGCCTTTTTATTTTGTACCAAAAAGTCCTTCACCATGCCAAAAAGGCTTTACCATGCCGCTAGCATGGACCTTTAAAGATAAGAGAATACGGCTTTACCATGGCGCTAGCGCGGACCTTTAAAGATAAGAGAATAAGGGACTTTTTGGTACAAAATAAAAGGCTTGGACTAAGTGTGTATTAAAAAATATTTGAGGGACTTTTTGGTATTTGATGCTTTTCTAAATACAGAACCAACGAGTCCTAAACCTCTAACATAATTTAATCAATACAAAGTCTAAATAATTTTAGATAATACATTAAGTATATTGCCAAATCTTAAGTGACTATAATTTTATTCTTAAATCCAAACCCAAGAAGTTGATTATAATGATTCTTGATAATTCTTTCCTCGAAAATATAAAGGTGTGAATCAAGTAATTCTTGATAACAATGATAATGATCAAGTAAGAAACTGTGGAAATTTATAACAGAATAAAGTAAATAGTCCAAGCAGAAACAAACATCGAAATGGAGTATATTGTGCTAAGACAAAGCATCGACAAATAGAATCTAGGAGCTTTGTAAATTTAGGACCTATTGTAATATGTATTTTGGAAATAGGACAACAAACATTTTATTTATGGTTTTAGTCCCTATTTTTGAATAAATCCGCTAGCGCGAACCCATATTCATAAAACGTCAACCAATCACAGCATGTCACGTGTCCCTTTAATTTGAAAATAGGGACTAAAAATGGAAACGAAATGTTTGTTGTCCTATATACATAATCAATATTATTTTAAGTCCTAAAATTACATAATCTATAGAATCTAAGTATTTTCACACTTCGGGCAATAAGGTAATATTAAGGCCCAAAAATTACTCTACAATGGTCACTCACAATGTTAAAACACTTACAAAAGAACTATATACTATCTCTTGTTGCAACTTACTATCTCTTATTGAAACGTATGCCAACAAACACATTTGGTTTCGTGTAATAGAAGCGCAACTCCACGGACGACTAAACTGCTCTACCAGAAATATGAAGTTCGAGCTGTTGGAATACTTTTTAATATTCTTGTATGTTTTTACATATTAAGTAACTATTCTATCTTATTCGGCTAATTAACTATTTTAATTAATAGATTTCCATAAGATACCTAAAATAAGTATGAGCTTTATAATGTGTGATTATTCAAGAGTTACATAATGTTTATCCAAAAGTCATTTAATTAGAATTAATAAGGTTCTAATTAGATGTTTATATAAAGAAGGGCTCTCATCCCCAAGTCTAATGTACTCATATACTCTCTTCCTCACTTTATATCACCTATAGAGAACTCATAGAGAGAGGGATTAGTCTGTGGAAGACCTCTACCCCCCAAAATTCTCATTCACCACTATGAATTCAGGTACACAATTTCAATATTTTATTACCTAATCTTGAGAAATTAAGAACATATATTTTTCATTTTTTTTTAAATCATAGCTATGTTCTCATTTGTGGTATTTAATTAATACATTTTTTGTCTTATGTCATAAAATAAATTAATTGAAGTAACATGCTCCCAAAGTAACCTCTATTGCATAGATTAATCTATTTTGAGTCATTAAGATGTGTGTGTTTATTATTTATGCGATTAGTGGCTACCCCAAGGAAGGTTGTTAATTGGCTAAATAAATAAGGGACTTTTACTGTCGAGTCCCTGGACTAATAATTTTGGACTCTAAACCCAGGCCTAATAAATTTTAAACGATTAGGTCCAACATATAAATACCCCCGAAATTAAAATAAGCATACATTTCACAGAAATCGAAGGGCCAAAAATATTGTATTCTCTCTTCGATCAAAACCCTAACCGTATTGTCTCTTCGATCAAAGCCCCAAAACGATTCTCGTTCTCAATCAAATTTTGGTCAACAACATATAAATACCCCTGAATTCCAATACAAATACACTTCACAAAAATTAAAGCGATCAAACCCTAATCGTGGAAGTTCTACCAAGTATTTCACATTCTCAATCAAATTCTTCCAAACACTACTAACAAGTATGGATACATGCTCATATATGTGTTCTTAAGTTTTGTACTTAAGATTATAGCATACACTATGTATATGTTGTGTTCTTAGCATTTTATTTCTGATATCACCTGTTTGTCCATATGTATTTTGTGTTCTCATATGTATAAATTTGTAGACATTACACATGGACTAATGAAACCACATTATTATTCTTCATGATATGAAAAAATACATTTGTTGCCCTGATTTTAAATGCAAAACACACTTTTTGTATGTTACATTTATATATTTCATCATTGTACATTTCCTCCTCTATACATCATTTATTGAGGACTGAGAATATATACATGATTGGAATATGTACATACTCTTGTATTTGTATAACTCCTATATTAATTGTGGTCCATGCCAGCGGCATTTATTTAGGGCTGAATGTAATTTATGAAATTTGGTGTTGTACTTGTACAAGCCCTGTTTATTGCGTGTACTCTGTGAATGTTGCGTGTACTTTCAAAAAGAACACGCAAAATCTACATAGTAGACGCACATTGAAATTGAATTTGTTCAATCCAATATGCGTGTACTTTTGTGTACTATAAGTGTACTCTATACAATATATATATATATGTCATATCCACATTTGATCAATCCGATGTTATTTTAGTCCGCGCCAGCGGCATTTGAATGATATTCCAAAAGTTTGTGAGAAGTATTATTGTTGTGTTATTGTCACTACACCAAAATGGGTAAATTGGCACCCTTCCAACGGCTAGCCTTGTCATGGTCATTGACCGTAATAAAAAAAAATACGTATTTTTTGTCACAGTCAATGACCGTGACAAGTCCGTGATAAGGTATTATCACGGTCAATGACCGTGACAACTACACTTGTCACGGACTTGTCACAGTCAATGACCGTGACAAACCTTATAATATTGTCACGGTCAAGGACCATGACACGTCCGTAACAAATGTCCTAGTAAAAAATCCTTTCCCCTTTTTTTCCCCCGTCGATTCTTCCCTCCTTTCTCTCTCTCTCTCTCTCTCTCTCTCTCTCTCTCTCTTCCATTTATATATATGTATGTGTGTGTGTGTGTGTGTGTGTATATATATGTGTGTGTATATGTGCATGTGTGTGTGTGTATGTGTGTGTGTGCATGTGTGTGGTGGGCAGGGGGTGGGCAGGGTGGGGGGCTGTTTGTGTGTGTGTGTGTGTGTGTGGTGTGTGTGCGTATGTGTGTGTGTATGTGTGGTGGGGGAAGGGGGTGGGGCCGGGTGGGGGGAGGGGGCAGGGATGGGGGGGTAGGGGAGATTATGTGTGTGTGTGTGAATGTGCGCGGGTGTGTGTGTGTATGTGCGCGTGTGTGTATATGTGTGTGTAGTATGTGCGTGTTTGTGCGTAATGTCCCTTGTAAATGAATTGATTGGTTATTATTTTTTTTAGTAAATTAATATATGATTTCCCATCATTGTAAATTAGTAAATTAATAATTGTATACTTTAATTGTTAGTTTAATTGATGAAAATAGTTAATTGAGTAGATGAATTAGAAGGAGTACGGGATGCACATTTGTTGTTGACATTGTTGTTGGATTATAGTGGATCGATGTTGGGTTGGTTAGTTTTAAAAGTGGCATGACCACTGGATTATTGTCCATATGGGGGTGGGATTTTTCTACTTTTTTTAAAAATTACTTTGTATATCGAACAATATATATAGTATGATAATTAAATGAAACATACTTGAAATTACATATAGTGCACATAGATACTAGCCTTCTAATTCTTATGCGTATGCATTCAATAGCCCTTAGACCCGTTCGAGAGTCATTACCCCTGTAATGAGATCTCTCGAATTGTCCCGTTTAGACAGTTTGGGACTGCATTATTTTTGTATAATATTCTTAGTGGCTTAAAGTTGTTACTTTTGGAGGAAGTTCTGCAGTCGTATCCTAATGTTCTCTCGGTACATACTAGATTGACAAGTGTGACTGTTATTTTAATTGATCAATTGAAATAACACTCACACTTGCCAATCTACGTCGTGTACTTGGAGAACTACGGGGATATGCTGCCGAATTTTTTTCAAATCGTAACAATTTGCATGAGTTGTTAAGTATATTACAGAAAAATGCGATCTTGAATGGGATAGGACCACTCACCCTTTAGAGGAGATGGAGGAAATAGAAATTTCTATTATAAATTCAATTTGAATATAAATAAGACATAATTAAATGAAACGTACAATAAATCTAAGTTTTGTTTATATTAATCCATGAATATACGCTTCGTACCTTTAATAGGTGATTAGTTGTGGTAGCTGTGATGGGATATCCGAAATACAAAGAGTGGATGGGTGAGACAAATAGAATGGGGGATGTGTTTCGCAGAGGTGCTAACGAATTTGTGAAATATGCAAAGAGATGTCATAATGATGTAGATCATAATATGTTAGAGGATTTAGTTGATGATGCGTACGGAGTTTATGAAGCATAAGAGAATGAAGTTACCGATGATGTAGAAGGTTCAAGTGCTCATGAAGATATCACGATAAAACTTGACGATGACTACCAATTTGATCTTGGTTGACTTGTCCAAGTTGAAGAGCAACGATCAGGTGAGCGATGAGCTGTTTGTGCATTTCAAAAAGTTAACCAAGTGTTTTACTCGGAGTATATCAACAACGAGCCGTGGTCAATTGTCCAACACGTGCCAAAACGTCTAAATAGTAGTGTGGATGACTTGGTTGCTCCTACCGAATATCAATCCATTTTTTATGATAACCCGAATTTTAAACAATTTTTCAATTTGTAATAAATATTCCAATTTGTACCGAAATATCCATTTTTAATGCTTTTAATTGATTTGCACTTTATCATTTTCACTCTTATGTAGTGTGCGTGTGTGTGGACAGTAGGGGTGGGGGTGGGGATGTTTCAGATTTTTAGTAATTGTACATATTATGAGCTAGATGCTGTTATTTTGGAATTCAGAATTAAGGTGTTTGACAGTAACAATTCATTTTTATTTGTAGTAATTATACATATTTGCATATCTTCTTTTAATTCATTTTGATATGTACTAATAATATTTTTTTACAGCAAATGTCTCCTTCAGGTATTAAGGCGAGGATGATGATGCTTGTTATGATGATGTCGTCTGGGCTCGGTGGTAGAGGAGGCGACGAGGGCTCCTCGACCCCTAGGCTCCCCAAATTTGGAAAATTGGGGATGGCCATAGAGAACAAGTCGGGGCTATTAGTGAGATCCCTCGAGCTGATAAAGATGATCATCGGCCTGGGGTACATTAGTTAGAAGGAGGTGCCATATGAGCTCAAGTTAGCTGTTTGGGTGGCACTACAGGTAATGTATTTATATTTATATTTATATTTATATTTATATTCATATGAATATTTCAATTTTGATTTCAATTTTATTTTATATTTATATTTATATTTATATTTATTTGCAACTAACATTGTATTTATTGGACAGGAACAATTCAGTCTGGATCCAAATCTACGCGATTCCGTCTTGGAGCAGTTGAGGGAGCAACACAAGACGTGGAAGAAAAATATGCGGACCCGGTACTTTGGGAAGACACGAGAGTCTATTATTCAAAGGCATGAATCCATCCCGCCGAAGGAGCTGATCTCATTGGCACAATGGAAAAAATTCGTTGACAATGAGATCGGGGAGCGACAATTGGCATCTCGCTAATCAGGGAGGGAAAACCAGGCAAAAAAGACGGACGTGCACTACTCCGGCCGGACGTCTTACGCTGAGGTGGAGCATAGGACGATGGTAAGATTTAATTTTTCTATAACTACAAAAATATATTATTCTGCATTATTTTACTTTGCGGGGCCGGTACTAATTTTACTTTATTTTATTTCAGGGGACAGGGAGTGGCCCTGGGGGTAGGCCACATAGGCTCGATACTTATGTGGCTCTTCGGACGAAGAAGGGGAAGGATAAGGAGGTGTCCCCGAGCGTCGCGACCACGATTGTAAGTAATTCGACAGTTTAGTTTTTGTTAATTACGTTATAATTTTTTAATTTACTTATTTTACTAATCATGTGCTTTTTGTCGTTTCAGGCAAGCTTAAGGAAGTGTATGAGTCGCAGTCTGATGCCGACAAGGCATCTTTTTCCACAGACGCACTCAGCCAAGTGCTTGGCTCTGATCGCAAGGGAAGGACAAGGGGGTAAGCTTGCGGGTGGTAAAATCTAGGATCATCGAATTGGAGACGAGCGACACCGAGTTGGATCGAATGGTGGACTCGCAAGACGCGAAGCTGTTTCGTTTGGAGGTGACGGTCCAAGATATGTTCTCATTCATGAAGCGTTCATTGGGCAGCGGAAAACGCAAGGGGAAAGGGAAGGATAAGGTGGGGGTAGGAGGTGCGGGAGGACGAGGTGCAGGATGACGAGGATGTGGATCTCGCTGCTTCATCACTGACACGTGCGGACTTTGATGATCCACTTCCCTATTTGGCTCCCTACGATCGACCGATGTCGACACTTGGTTGGCCGAGCGTGTGTATACTGGACATATTTGATGGCTAGCGGATAGGGTGGGGGTTGAGGGAACCAAATATCGTCCAGGGTGGACTAGTTCATGGACGTGAGCTTCAAGACATCGAGTCCAATGTGCTCGTCACGCATGTGATACCCCGAAAGGAGAACTCCCCATTGTGGTTGCGCGAATAGTGCGGCACGATGTATATCAGTGGGTGTGTCAATTCGTATATCGTGTGGCCTACTCACCTCCTCGGATTTAACCTTACCCAAGACATGTAATGACATTATTTGAATTGAATTGTATTGTTTTTAAGTTGGTACATTTGAATTATATTTGGATTATATCGTGATGCATATTGTCTCTATTTTGAAAGTATATTTGCACTTTCTCTATTTTCTTGGGATATATAATGTTTGAACAAGTACAACGTTGCTATAACAGGTACATATATATTGCTGGGCAGTGGCAGTGGCCATACTGCCCAGCAGATTTTTTTTCAATTCTGCCCAGAATTGTCACGGTCATTGACCGTGACAAGTCCTTGACAAATAAAGTTATCACGGACTTATCACGGTCAATGACCATGACAATTTTTTATAAACTGTCACGGGCTTGCCACGATTATAAACTGTGACAAAACTTGTCACGGTCAGGGACCGTGACATGACCGTGATAATTCTAATGAACTTATCATGGTCCATGACCGTGACAAAAAAAGTTGTCTCGCCCAGAATTATCACGGTCATTGACCGTGACAAGTTGAACTTGTCAAGGTCAATGACTGTAACAATTCGGAAGATTTGGTGCAGTGGACGTAGAAAAATTTCAGGGAGGATGACTCAACATAAGCCATTGAGTATTTTGGAAACAGTTACGCAATAGGAGTCACCATATTGTTTAAAAAATTAAAGTTGGAGAAATCGTTGGGGAGCAGTAGTTTCCCAAAAACCATCGTGAAAGACTGTGGTGCATCAGGATTATGTACACGGAATATATTTTTTACAGCATCATCCCAGCTTTCTGGTAGGGAATAGAATACGATCGAATAGGTACTCTTGCTGAAGAGGAACTCCACGACTTACAAGGTAGTTGAATTTTTTGATCTTCTTAATCCCATACCTATAAATAGGAGTACCCTCTAAATGGCGCGCACTAATAAAAGAGGTATAAGTGCGGTCCAATTGCAATATCTCGTACTCTTGTTGCCAATGATTATCACCATGCCTCATATTTTCTAAGAAAAATATACGAGGGCATGAATATAAGTTCTACAAATAATGGCTTTAATTAATCATTAACTATTTGTTCTTTTTCAACCGATCCAATTTCATTTTATCTTATCTTAATATATAAAGTTTAAGGTTATATTAGTTTGATTAAGGTTTTGATTCATCACTACCCTTCTCTTAAACCCATGTGTGTTGGATCTTACCAAGGTAAAATCCAAACAAGAACCCGCCATAAATGTTAAGATACATTTTGTTAAGGTTTATTATGAGAGAGTTTGAAGTCTATATGCATTATCAATCCAAGAAATCCAACATCACTATCCAATAACCAATAATTATCTCGTTACTCCTTCTATCATCTACAAAATAAAACATATAACAATAATAACAGTATTTCATAGTATATATCATCAATCTGGTTCATAAATTAGGATTTAGTAAATAGGATTTAGGGTAGTTTCTCACTAAATTATGGTTTAGTAAATAAGGTTTACGGTATTTTTCCACTAAATTAATTTTAAATTAGGAATTAGTAAATAGGGTTTAGGGTATTTTTCACTAAATTAGTTTTAAAAAAAGGGGGCAATTTTTTCACTGATATACCCGTTTATATCCTCGGCTTGGATGAGGATTACCTCCAAAACGGACGACCCTACGAGGGGCCGACCCTTCACCAATCTCTTGACGACCTTTCACACCAGGCTCCAAAAGGCAGTACGAGGGGCCGACCCTCTACCAGGCTCCAGACGACAGTACGAGGGGCCGACCCTCTACCAGGCTCCAACCGACAGTACGAGGGGCCGACAGTACGAGGCCAGAATTGGGCCAGGCTCACTCCCGGAAGAAACTTTGCCCTCGGCCTCGGCTCATAGGCCGAGGGTGATATCATGACAGCGCGTGGTTTGGGAGACGCGTGGAACAGTGCGCGTGAGGCTCATATGACACGTGGCAGACCGTTATAACAAAATCACACCCTCACGTGAGGGAATATTATGTCATCATTTGGCATCTACAGGTGTCAACAGGGGATTGGCTGGATCATCATTCACATGCACCATGCATACTTGGGGGGTACACTACACCCCCCAAGACCTATATATACTTGTCACCTACAACCCTATGGGGGATCGATCCATTAACTATAGCCCTAGCTAAAACTCTGCTTGTACACACAGTAGAGAGAGAGAGAGGGTTATGTGCATTGTATCCAAGGCCATTAGTGCCCATACTTAGTGGATCACACACTCACAGTGGATGTAGGCCAAATTGGCTGAACCACTATACATCATTGTCTTATTTCCTCTTATACTCATCCCCTTCTACATGCTTATACACTTATACATCTCTATGGCTGCCATGGCTGCTACTGTTTGAGCTCACTATCACTTATCTGGTGGTGCTAAATATTAGGATCATCAGTTTGGCGTCGTCTGTGGAAACGAGAAGACATCTCTCCCTTTGTACAGCTTGACCCCACTGGGCACTCTGGTGGTGAACCAACGCTCCCCCTGAGAGGAGGTGTTTCACCATTGAAAGAGACCCACCAAGGTTCCCAAGCTCACCAGTATTTTCCTCAGTTCAACTTTTCATAGCTCAAGCACATGGCACCTGAGATGCCACCACCACCACTTCCCCCGGCGGATGAGGGGGGAAGACCCAGTTCCAATCAGCCGCCGCCTCAGTCTGAGATGGCTGATGTGGCAGCAGCCCTAAATTCACTGGCAGCAAGCCAGCGGATGATGCAGGAGCAGTTCACAGCTCTAAGCCAGAACATACTAAGAGCACCAGGGGTTTCACCTGAGATGATTACTCCGGCAGCAGCTCCAGGGCATCATGAGGCCAGGGGACCACCCCAGGCACCACACAAAGACCTACCACCCCCTCAGCGGCGTAGGGATGTTGCTGACCCCCAGCGTCTATGCCTGGGGAGGCAAGAAAACCCTTGCCCTGAGGATAGGTATGGAGATCTGGAGGGAGAGGAGGCTCCTGTAGAGTGCTGGGAACCTTACGAGGTCTCCAACAATACTGTGCGACCCCTCCAGGACAGTAGGGGAAAGTGCGGGAAACCAAACCCTGATGATCGCCCAAGAGGCTCAGCTTTTGATCGCTTGAGCAGGGGGTCGGCCTTTGAGAGGCTAGGCCCAGTAAATGACCTGCGGGAACAGTTATCCAGGCCAAGGAGTGCTGCAAGATCCAGGAGGGAGGCAGCAGATGGCCGACCCCGAGGACGAGATGACGGCCAAAGGGAAGTGAACAGTCGACACAGGCCTGCTGCAGCAGAACCCACCGTCCACCTCGGAGAGGCAGCAGGGGATAACATCGGCCAGGCCGACCCTGTGAGGCCCTGGAATGACTCAATCCAGTGGTTAGAGGATAAGATTGGTGATATATTGAAAAGCCGAGACCCTCTTCAGAGGGGATACACCATAGGCTCACCCTTTGTGGCAAAGATAGTCAACTTCCCCACGCCGTCAAAGTTCAAGCCACCTATGGTCACCCCAAGGTATGACGAGAGAACCAACCCCGTCCACCACGTGGAGATGTATCAGTCGGCGGCAGACATATACTCTATCTCAGATGAGATGAGGTGCCGTGCCTTCTCTGGTACCTTGACAGGGGCTGCGCATGTCTGGTACACGTCTCTTCCAAAAAATTCCATTGGAAACTTTAAGCAGTTGGCAGACCTGTTCATCCATAATTTCTTCTTTGGGGTGAGGCCACAGAAGAAGACCACCCACCTGCTCTATGTTAAGCAGGGGAAGAGTGAGAGTTTGAGGGACTATATAGCCAGATTCAATAAGGAGAAGCTGGAGGTGGAAGACTATGAGGAGAGCATAGCTATGACAACCCTGATTGGAGGACTCCAAAAGGGGAAGCTGTTATGGAAGCTTGCAGAAGACCCTCCGAGGACGATGGCCGAGCTGTTGTCGACAGCAGGAAAGGTGATAAAAGCCAAAGAGGCGATGGCTGCAAAATATGAGGACGAAAGAGGAGGTGCAAGTGGGAGTAAATACCCCAAGAAGAACAAAGAGGGGAAGAAGAGATCCGCGGATGACAAGTTCGCTGGGTACACTCCTCTGACGGTCAGCTGTGAACAGATTCTCAATGAGATAAAGAGTGACCGGTCGCTGAAGTGGCCTGAGAAGCTGAGGGCAGCCCCCGACAAGAGGAATAAGAACCTGTGGTGTGAATTTCACCAAGACCACGGCCACGTAACAAATAAATGCTTTGCTCTGAAATACGAGATTGAGAAGATGCTGAAGGAAGGGAAGCTCAGAAAGTACGTCGACAAAGGCGCCTTCAAGAGGGGCCGAGGGGACGACCCCTCTAATGATGAGGACGACCCTGACCTCCCGCCGAGAGACGACCATGGCCCTGTCAAGAGGCTTAATATGATTTCGCTCGGAGTGGGAATGATCTCCGGGGACTTGCAGGAGGAGGGTCTGAGGTCGCCGACAGGAAGGCCCATGTGGCTGAGGCAAAGGCAATGACGAAGACGGTACACACAACCTCCCTGGAGGTCAAGTCTGAAAAGAGGAAGAAGGTTGATATGGACACACTGATAGTAGGGTTTTCAAGGATGGACTTCAAAGGCCTCTTAGCCCCGCATGATGACCCTCTCGTCATCACTACCAGGGTGCACGGATGCGAGGTGACGAGGATCTTGGTAGATGGGGGTAGCTCTGCAGATGTGATGTTTTGGCCATGCTTCAAAGCCTTGGGTCTCAGCCGTGCTAGACTTGTCCCCTACCATCATCCGTTGATTGGGTTCAGTGGGGAAAAGGTTCATCCCCTTGGGGTATATGAGGCCGATGTGAGGATGGGGGACGAGTGGCCGAGATGGCTCACCAAGAAGGTCGGTTTCTTTGTGATGGATGAGCAGGTGTTTTCGGCCTACAACATCATATTGGGGCGTGTGGCCCTCAAGGGGTTTGAAGCCGTGTCGTCTACGGTCCACCAGATGATCAAATTTCCAACCCCTTACGGGGTGGGGGAAGTTCAAGGAGACCAGACGACGGCGAGAGAATGTTACTACAACTCCGTTGAAGAGAGGGAGGCACACAAGAGGGTTACAACCACTTATAATATTGATACCCTAGACCCCAGAGATGAAACAAAGCTGAAGAAAGGAGAGGCTGCGGAAGAGGTAGAATCCATCATCCTCGATGAGGATGACACGAAAAAAACCGTCCAAGTTGGCAAGTCTCTGAAGCCCAACATCAAAGAAGACCTCATTAAACTATTGAGGAGAAGGCGAAGCGTCTTCGCCTGGAGTCATATAGATATGCCAGGGATTGACCCTGAAGTCATGTGCCACAAGCTTAATGTGGTAGAGGGAGTGAAGCCGGTGAAGCAGAAGAGGAGAATTTACTCCAGAGAAAAATATGAGGTCATCAGGGACGAGGTCAAAAAATTAGAAGACGCTGAATTTATCAGAGAGGTCATCTACCCTGAATGGCTGTCCAATGCAGTCATTGTCCCAAAGGCCAACGGCAAGTGGAGAATGTGCGTGGACTTCACAGACCTCAACAAGCACTGTCCCAAAGACAGCTTCCCTCTCCCCCGCATCGACCAGATGGTAGATGCTACCGCAGGCCATGAGCTCATGAGCTTCATGGATGCCTACTCAAGGTATAACCAGATTTTCATGAACCCTGAAGACTCGGAGAGGACCGCCTTCATCACTGACAAGGGGACATACTGTTACAAGGGGACAAACGACATATGTAGGGTTTAAGAATTGGAAATTCTAAATTAGTTAAAATACACACATACACATACATTCACACGCATATATACATACACATACATACATACACACACACACACACACACACACACACACACACACATAAACTGTCTATATACACACATATATATAATATATATACAAATAATATATTTATACACATATATGTGTGTATACACGCATATACACACACTAATACAAATAGTATATATATATATATATATATATAGAGAGAGAGAGAGAGAGAGAGAGAGTATTACCTGAGAGAGTGAGAGAGAGGAATGTCGGAGAGGAGGAAGGCCGAAGAGAGAGAGAGGAACACTTAAGAGAGAGGTTTGGGGTTTGGGGGTTTTCGGTGAAAAATGGATGAAGGGTTTGGGGGTGTGTAAATTAAGAGGCTGGTAATGGCTCAGGGCCGTGATCTTTTTTTTTCCACATCATCATATGTGACCATGTTATCATAATTAGACTGATCACGGCCCATGACCATCACCCACTATCGTGACCACAATTGGAGGGAATTTTGGCCGTGGTCTTGGACATGGTCACGGCCAACAACCAAGATCACAACTGGAGGGAATTTTGGCAAATTTCTCCACCATATTGGTCACGCACTGGTCACTGACCATAGCCGTGACCCAACATGGTCACGGCCCCAGACCATGACCAACTCTAATATAGGTCACAAAAGTCTATGGTCATGGAACTAGTTACATATGTGCCTACATTGATCACGACTTTGGGTCGTGACCAGCGTCACGGTCTTGGTCCTTGGCTAGCGTGTTGTGACCATCTGCCTATTTTGGTGTGGTGTAGATTTAGTTTGGGGCATTTAACAAACTTGAGAGGAGTTAATTTTAAAAAAATGAAAGTAAGCATGGTAAAGTGAAAACGTTGCTTAACTATTAGAACTCCCAAAGGATAAAAGTTTAACATACAAAAAATCTTGAAGTAAACTAACTATTATAGTAATATTCTATTATGGAAAATGTCATGCATAGATGTATATACACACACACACATAAACCCTTAGAATTGTATGAGCATTAACTTCTGTTAAAAGAGCCTCACTAATCCATGTTCCTTTGGGTGAAGTAACAAATATGGAGGCAGAAGCTCGGGCTTTAAAGAGAGGTTTAGAATACTGCACAGACCTCAAGGAGTATGAAATCTACATTGAAAGTGACTCAAAAGTCTTAGTGGATATTTTTCTTCAAAAGACCACCATTCCTTGGCCTCTGAAATGGTTAATTCACCAAATAGAGCTTCTTTTGTAGAATTTAAAGTTCTCTTTATCTCATATTTATAGGGAAGGCAATCAAGTCGCTGATTTTCTAGCTAAATTGGGAAGTAAGGAAGATAGAGTCCTTTTCTCTACAAGCGTGGAAAACTTTTCAAAGCATCTGAGGGGTCTGATTCAAGTGGATAAATGGGGTATTCCTAATTTTATTCATGAATAGGTGTGTTTGGAGTTTAATTTTATCCTCTGGAAGTTTAAATCTTGTCCTAGTTTTTTCTTCAAGTTTTCAAGATCTTGTAAAGGTTCTATTTTATAAAGAACCTAATTTAAGTTTCTTTTTCCCCATCTTTAGATATTCAGATAGGATTGTAAGATATTTAGAAGAGACTTTCTTCTAAAATTCTTATCTGAATAAACTAAATTTATTTATAAAAAAAAACTAATCTGTATATTAACTTACCTCTTATATTTTGTGAACAAATATACCCTATTTTTCATTTTTTTCCCAAAAGTAAAACTAGAACCCCAAACCACCGTCGGTGGCTTCAATAAGTTAACACTTGTCAATCACTAGATAGCAACTTAGGTAAATTACTGGTAGATACCCAAAATTTGTTGAGAAATATTTAACTTCTGGATCAATGATAAGGTATTCCCATTTAGTAACAGGGTTATGGGAAGGAATAAAGAAAAATACATATATTAATGGGAGCTTGACAAATAAGTCTTATTTACTTAAAATATTTCTTAATAGGTCATATCAAAATATTTTTTTCTCAATGGGTCATATTTATATATGTAGCGAATATTCACTATATGTTTACAAGTAAGACCTATTGGAGTAGGACCTATTGAATTAAATACTTAATAAACAAGACTAATTGGTAAAAAACAGACCTATTTTTATACCTTAATCAAAACCTAGCCTTAAATCCGTGGAGCAACACAGGAAAAAAAAACACATTCCATCAAATTTCTTCATGACTCAATAACAAGGTTCGTCAAGGTTCATTTCATTGCCAATGTTGCATTAGACCCCACGTAATGTGACGATGGATGCACTCTATATTGCCACAGGAGCGGTGACCTTGTCACTCTACCTTATTATGAAGCAATCCCCGTGTCCCTCAAAAGTCCTCGACCACGGAATATTCATAGTTAATACCCATTAAAGTGTTGGTGTTGGGGTGGATTGACATAGGGGGTGAAAAAATTAACCATAAAAAATTCCTCCCAACGATATCATATCTATTCACCATCAAAATGTTGAAGTTGCACTATAGACAACAAAAAAATTTACCAAAACAATTATATGATATTATAAAATAGTTTTTCAATATAATACAAAAAGGCTAGCAAAAACATGTTAGGATATGTCAAAATTGCACATGACGTTCTTTCAAATTCCAAAATACATCTATGATTGATTTTGCACTAAACTTAGTCCCAATATCTTTTAGATGTAGATAATAAGAGGATTTGTAAGATAATCATTCACCATCGTGTTTCAAAACTTGGATTTTACATGACTCATAGCTTCTGTAGTTGCAGTAGAAATCGAAAGAGATAAATAAGCCTGATCAATATACCAATTAGTAGATAAAAACTCAACAATCTAGTATTCACTAAGCACTGGCATATATCGAAAAGGGTGGATAAACTTGAAATTCTAATTATTGTAGAATATCAACCTCAGAATGTTGTAATTTTTTACTTAAGTCATCTCTCTCATGCTCTATGATGTCTTTGGGATAAAACTCATCAACAAACCTTCAATATCATCAACATTAAGAGTTGTATGCCCATTTTAAGGATCCAATGTAGAGTTGGTTATGATTACTAAACCTATAGTTTAACTTTTGTAATTGATAATCGATTATACCATTAAATATGTTAATCCAATAATGGTCAATAATTGTAAAATTATACTGCTGATATCGAGCTCGTGTATCAATATATAAAGCATTCATATTCGGGACATCTATTGCACGTTTTTCACAAAAGACTTCACCTCACAAAGTGTCGCACCTATCATCTCTAAATTTCTAAATAAGTATCTGTGGTTTTCACAAGTCGTATTGCATTCAAAATATCTTGATTTTTATTGCAAAGCTTCAGAAGTATATATGTGATTTTAAAAATGTCTTTCATACGACATAAGATGAATGCAAACTCGAAAGTAATCAAATAAGTGTAAGTTGTATATGCATCTCCACTTTGATCCTCAAATTCATCATTATTGATGTTTAATAAAACCTGAAAAGTAGCACTAAAGAAATGTATCAAGCTAGAAAGAAATCTTAGGTGAGAACCTGTTATGTATCTCCAACCTTTTGTAAATTACCTACTTGATTTAATATTGTACGACTTTCAAGATCTTCAATGTGAATCAAATAAGGAATTATTAGAATCGCGAGAACTTTCAAATCGTCTTTAAGTTTACAAGAATCTCCCACCATATTTAGAATGAAACTCAATTTTGAAAAAAAATTATGTATGTGAGAAAATTTTTAGGATATTACATCTAATGCAAAACAATGGACATAGTATGCACATGGACATTCATTTGCAACCACGGCTTGTAGGCCTTTCCATTCACCTTGTATATTACTTGCCTCATTATACCATTGACCTCGAATATTTTGTATTACAAGATCATGACGAGAAAGGATTGCAAAAATCTCATTATTTAGAGTTAATGCCTTTGTGTAAAAAATGTGTACAACGTTAAAAAAGCCCTCCCAAACAAGACCATTTTGTCATCAAATCACAAAAAAATTGGTCATTTGCTTCCTTTTTACTCAGCCTCGTGCTTCATCAACAAGAATGCAAAACTTTAAATCATCGATCTCGTCACATATGACCTATCGAATTTTCATTGCACAAACAAATAATATTTCTTTATGGACTTGGGAAGAGATATATGAGGCATTTTGAGAAGCCTTCTCCAACAAATCTTTCGCAACATCTTTATTATAATCTACCAAAACATATATTTATTCAAGAAAACTACCACGATTAATAGATTCTTTGCTTTCATCACAAGCTTTTGAGTGTAAACCTTGAAGTGTAGCATGTTGATGTAATCGAGGCTTTGCGCTGTAACTAATTATTTGCAATTTGTTTAGAAGTTGGCTTCTTAATATGTTGTGATTTATTCATTAAACTATCGCATGAATTTTGAGCAATTTATGTGGTGAATTTGAATCCTTCCCCACATGCGTCAACTATGCACAATCCTTCATGTTCCTTACTTTCATCCATGTATTAAGCCCATCCCTTGAAAAAGTATGTTGCCCATGATGCGTCCCGTCCTTGTCAGATAGATAACAAGATAAACAAAATGTGGCATCCTTTGTAAGGAAATACTCTAACCAAGACGATAAAGGGTACTTTGAAAGAATGCAATGATATGGACTAGGGGTGTTCGTGGTACGGTAAAAACTCGTGCCGTACCGTTTTGTACCGAAAATTAGTGGTAATGGTTTACATTTTTTACTTACCGAAACCAAAATTACCGATTTTTTTGTGGTTAGTTTTGATTTTAACATTTTTAAAAACTGATTCACCGATTGTACCGTACGTAAGTTAATGCACTCTTGGAATGACATGGTTGTGGATGAGGTAATTCGCCTCTCAAAGTGTAATGTACTCTTGGAATGACATGCTTGTGGATGAGGTAATTCGCCTCTTAAAGTACTCTTGGAATGACATGCTCCTTAAAGTACTCTTGGAATTTACCTCACGTACTTTTAACTCTTGGAAATATCACTGCCTAAGGATTATAATTTGCGTCTTAAAGTATAACAATTTACCTCATATACTTTAAGATCCTTATGGATGGGTGCAAGTTGCTAGGCAACAACCCACATTCTGTTTTATACTTTGAATGGGTGCAAGTTGTTAGGCAATTTTAAGTTTTGAATGGGCGCAAGTTGTTCACTCTATTTTATATTCTGTTTTGTACTATTGTTGTAATTTTTTTGTACACATAATTTTTTTTGTAACTATCGACTAATTATTAGTTTTTTGGCAATATGTTGATATTCATATTTTTTTTGTACACAAGGATACCTTAATACGTTTCACTATTTCGCCCTCTAAATTATCTATATTAAACCTCTCAACTTTGATTCTTGGAGATTTTAATATGCCAACTATTCTAATTTTTTTTCTAACCTTGGGGGAGGCCATGGCCCCCCTTTGCCATGTCACAGCTTCTCCCCTGGTGATTTCTATTTAAATTACGATGTACTCATAAAGCAAGGTCTTAGGGAAGGTAGATTAGTTTCCTTATTGGTTCTTTATGTGTTTTAAAGTTTCAAAAAATTGTTGAGTAATATTGTGAGAGAATCTATTCTTGAGAGGTACTAAAGGTTTAGGAAGAAAGTTTTGTGGAAAAAATATTGTTTATGAGGGTTGGTATAAGGTGTACATAAGGTGTCAGTACGTCTTCTTGTACAATTTTATGCCCAAATTGATGGAATTGGACTTTTAACGCAATGCAATACATCGACTTTCTAACGTTTTATATCCATCGCGCTGGTTTAGTTTTATGTAAAATAATTTTGTGCAAAAAACTGGTTTTAGAGTCGCTTCTGTAGAATAAACTCCTAATTTTTTATGGAGGGTGTAAATCACATCCAATAATTAGTAGTTGTGACCAAAAGATGACTATGAAACATTTAACAAGACTGGTTTACCTTGTTCGGTTGCTAATACAAAAGCCTAAAAAGTTGTATTAGGATCCATTTGATAGCACAAGTTGACTAAACTTGCCATGGAAAATTACTCTTTGAATTTTTGCCATCCCAACAACCAAAGAAAATTTTGTCATGACAAATCATCAAAATGAGCATTGACAAAATTTGACATGACAAAATTATGGCCATCAAATATCCTAAAAATATGGCAAATCTACAAGATTCAATATTTGTCATGACAAATTTTATCAATTTGTGTTGTCAAACATGCCTTTAGAGTAAGTAACAAAGATCGGATTGGAAAACAATATGAGAAGATCAAAGAAAAGGAAAAGACTTAACGAAACAAAGACAAGTATATAACCTTATTCATTAGGGAGATATACCAAATAGTCCCTTGAACTTCTTTTAATACATGTATAATCCAAACATTTTTATTTTGCACCAAAAAGTCTTTCACCATGCCAAAAAGGCTTTACCACGTCGCTAGCGCAGATCTTTAAAAATAAGAGAATATGGGACTTTTTGGTACAAAATAAAAGGCTTCGACTAAATGTGTATTAAAAAATATTTGAGGGACTTTTTGGTATTTAATCCTATTCTTTAATCACAAAGATATGGAACTTCAGGTCTAATTTTTCTCAGTAGGTATCCTATCTTCACCCCCATTGTCAATAATAATGCATGGGAGCGACATGAGCGCATGTCGTGGAATTTTAGCCAAGCAACACACCATATTTTATAAAGTTTAGTAACAAATGAAGTATTACTCCTAAAGATTTGTTAATAACTCTGGGATGTGAGATACTTTTTATAGATGAATAACTTATAATTCTTTGGATGTATTATACTAGATAAACGATGAGGCTTGCTATGACATTTTTTATATATGGCTTAGAAAGAAAAAAACATTATGCGAAAATAACATAGAGAAGAAATGAAATGGATTAAAAATCTCAAGTCAAAATCTATGGAATTGGAGAAATGGAAAAAAGTCATGAAAGCCTCCGAAATGGGGAAATTATAAGAGCATTTACTCTGAGCTCTAACATGAAATGGATTAAGCTGTGGATTTATTCCCAATGATGTCGCTGTAGAGAGAGAATTATCATTTCCATAACTTGACATATCCGTCATGGCTCGCTGAGGCAATCAAATCAGTCTGGGGAGAATCTGTGAGCGCAGCAATTGTTCCCTCGTGCGCATTGACCAACATAGTTTTACTTTTCTGAACAGAATTCCACAATTCCAGTGACTGCAAGAATTCAAGCATAAGAGTTCATCATAAAGATATCGAAACTTCAACAACACTCATGATGTGTTTGATTGCAGAGTTGGAAAAAAAAAATTAAAAACAATTCATTCCATGATAAAATGGAAAAATGATGAGTGGCTTGGTGAGAAATTCTTAGTTTATAGGTTTTCTACTGGTGGGTAGGGAGGAGGGGGGGAAGATGATGGGGATTTGATTTTGTATACTCAAGCAGTAATTAAACAATATCCTAACCCCACTCTTTGTATACTCATTTACATTGAGGTATAATATATATGTAACAGAAGACCATAAGTACCTGGTAGGAACCAATGGCCACAATCAGAGCATAACCGGGGTGGAGTGTGCAAGATTCAAACTTATTTCCACTTGAATGCAGTGTACGTACACATTTTCCGCCATGGGGCATTGACCACACCCTCACACTCTCTTCACTAACAGAGGCAATGTACCTTCCGCTCGGATCCCAGGACATTGATCGCACATCTTTGGTATGTCCCTGAATAAAGTAAATTTTTTTTTAAAAAAATTACTATGCAGGCTTATGTCCTGTTTGGTTCAGGGTGAAATATTTACACATGGGTGAAAAGTATTTTCACTTATTTTTAGATTTGTTTGTATAAAATAGTTATTGTGTGTATGCTCGATAATTTTGTGATTTGGACAAAATTATCTCCAAAATAGGTGAAAATATTTTACCCAGAACCAAACAGGACCTTAACTGTATAATAATGAAGCGTGAAATGTGTGTATCAATTGTTGTACCTCCAAGAGGTGTTGGACGGTGTCAGTCTCGATATCAATTAAACTTATAGTATTTCCTGAAGCAGCAGCCAAAAGGTTCCCAAATTGAGGCTGGAATCTAACTTGCCTGCTAGCTCCGTGCTGTTTATGGGAAAATCTAAGTGAGGCTTGCAGCAGTAATCGTAAAAAAAGGTAAAGCGTGGAAAAAAATTATGAAGTATGAAGTTTTTGCAACTAATGAAACAATCTGAATTATTTTCAATGAGAAACCCCTCTAGACTATGCATTTTAGTGATAAATATACCCTCCGAATATTGAAAAAATTGCACAACTCAGGGGAATTTCTTGCGTTTAAACTAATTCAATCAGGCTTTTGATGTTCTTTAATGAAAACTGGACAATTCTTTTTTGCACTTCCCCATACCAAAAATAGTCATCAAAGTAACACGATAAGAATTATATTTCCAACGTAGCTACAAAATTTGGAGTGGAATTCCATATGTATAACTAAAAAACATAGGATAGACCACTGATGCAAGCATCATATATATGTTAAAGCGAAAGAGAAATGAACAATAGGAATAAATTACAAGTCATATAAAACATGTTGAATAACTGACAGTTTTATTATCAGCGCATATACTGACCTTAGAAATGCTTTTACAAACACCTTGGTTAATGTCCCACAGTCGGATCTCATCATTACTATCACAAGAGCAGAGTAGATCGACGTTTTTTGGGTGGAAATCCAACGAGATCACTTGTCCAGCATGCCCAACGAGCTTTAAGAGAGAATTTCTTGGCTACAGTATCCATTGGAATCAAACATTTAAACATCCGTATCACTATAAAACTAGTCTCTCTTTGGGTAGGGGTGAACATTCTCCACCTAGGCGAGTCAAATGTATTTTTACCTATTTCGAGTTTAAATTATTTACTATTTTTGTACAGTATTATATAATTATGTATGTTTCTAAATAGGTGAATATACTTTTCACCTAGAACCAACTGGAGCATTAAGGATAAAAGTGTTCGTAGGCCACTAACTCTCCAGTTAACTACTTTTTTAGTAGTAAACTAGAAACTGGATTTTCTAAAGGACCTAAAAAATAAAGTGACAAGCGTTCAATAGAATGGGGCAAGTGAAAGTACTTACTCTGTCCGCATCCCATATTTGGACAGTTTTATCAAAGGAAGAGGTTGCGAAGACTTTTGAATTTCGTTTGAAACGAACATCTGTTATAATATGAGAATGGCCTTCACCATAATTAACATGATTGTGATCATGGATGTTCCAAATAGAGACCTGGAACAGAAAAATAAGACTTAATAGCTGCTCATGAGAAAAACTTGCTTGAATATGGACAAGCATATTATTAAATACTAGAGATAGATAGAACCGAACCTTCTTCTCATGCCCAGCACTGACTAATAATTTTCCGTCTGATGAAAAATGGCAGCACAGAACCTTGTTATTGCTCGAGCGGAGGCTGCCAACCTCCTCAAAAGAGAAGCCTGACAAATGACGACAATTTTTATGTATATTGGTTCAAAATCACATCATTATAGTGCGTACACATTATTACAATTTTATACAAATTTTATTTCACCCAAATGAATAATTCACCAGAAATCAAACAGGGCCTAAGTTGTAATAATATACCTTCATGTTCAATTTTGTTGCAATGAGAAAGATAAGACTTAATATTTTCTTCTGCCGCTCTAGCTGCCTCTGCATTGCCACCACCCTACAATTACAAAAAAATGGGGACAAAAAATGAAGAAAAAGAGCATTTGTACCCAAAAGAACACGTTCATATTTTTTCAGAAGTTAGAAACCTACCGAAACACCGTCTCCAGTTTGTTGCTCAGCTGTTCGGCTCTGAGAGACTGTCATCTGATTATCGCGAGCCATCTGTTCATCAGGAAAAGAGAAGAAATATAAGGATTTTTAACAATTATATTTTCCTACAAGATGATATACTGACTTTGAATTCAATAAATCACAGACCATTTCAAAATCTACTTTTTCTAGGAAGAAGAAAGGACCAGGAGATCTTATAATGGCAAGATCTTTTAAGGAAGTGGACAAGATATGTTACCTTTTGAGAGAGAGAGAAAGAAAGAGAGAATGTGTATAAAAGATTTTGGCGATAGTTTTGTTGTGGTGGGCGGGCGGAAATGAGATAAATTTACTTAAAAATGAGTTATTTGTGGAATAAAATTAATAAAAAATATGTATAATTAGCTGGATGGATTGGATTTCAAAACTCAAATCTTTATTCCCGCTCTACATTGGTTATCGGTAAAGCATGAGTCAGCACTTCTAAAGGTAACAATCTTTATTCCGCATAGGATAAATCGTAAAGTACAATTAAGCTTGAACCAATTGTCAACTTTATAAAAACTAGATATCTACTATTTTATTAAGAATAAAATTAAATTTAATTAGGGGTAAAGCACTCTTATTTTATGAACTAAATATTAGTTCAAATGCTAATATTATATTCCCACGAAATTACAATATTATCTTCACTTCAGAAATAGCAATGTAATACCTTTACTAATGAATGAATTTGAAAGTCAAGTTTTTGGTAATGAGCATTTTTTTTCTTTTGGATCAGAATAGCATACTCAGGAACAGTTGTTTTTTCCAGGGATATTCTTAGGAGAAATTTTTCTTGGGGAATAATTGTGATTATTTTTCAATGCTCCTTTTTTATTATATTTGGTTATCCACTTCATCAATTTTTCTTCCGTGGAAATGTATCTTTGTTTTTCCTCTGTGTACTTTGTTTTATGAAGTGATGGAACGTTGTTTTCAGTTTTTTGTTTGATTTTTGAGAATACTTTAAGTGGTACATGGAGTGTGACCGCATTTTTGGCACATTTCAATGATAAGTTTTTTTTTATAAAAGATAAAATAAGATATGGCATAAGTGAATATGATGTACATTAAGCAAAAGCACAAACAAACAAACACAATCACATGATGATTGGAATGAAAGATTTTATGAATACTGAATGAATACAAGACAGGGCCAATTTATAATTTATAGAGACCTTGCTCAGCTGTTTGATGTACTTTTTTGTCTAATTAAAAAGATTAGTACATCGTTGCGAAAAATAAAGGTCCATTTAGTAGTGTCTTATATGAAACAAAACTACGCATGGATTAGACAACTTTTCATTAATATTGACAGCGTGACATTTTCAATCTTTATTATGACCTTAACTGTATCTTTATTAATATATATCAATTAATTATAAAACAGTACTACAAATAAGAAGAACTTATTAAGAAATCAAGTAGTTTCATTGTTTTTTTAATTGTTTTCAATGTTTGATCTTTATAATATAGTAAATAGATTGCAAATTGCAAGAAATAGAGAAAAACAACACACTTAGTGGAAGAGTGACCGAGTATTTCAAAATCTTTACTCCAAATTTTAAAAGGAATGTATATAATGTGTTATTCAATGAGAGGATGCAGTTTCAAGTCAAAGGGCAGCCACCAAGTGCATACATAGTCAAAGCTTCTCTATTTAACTTATGGTCATTGTTTCAACTTGCTTGCCTAGCCCACTTATGTGACTCCTGGGAATCAACAGATGTCTCAAATCGCTTGAAAGAATCAATTTGCTTTCTTGGTGTTTGCGTCATTACTTGACACGTCTGTTGGTTTGGGATCATTGAAAGTGAATTGATACTTTACACCCCATTCCAGGGGAAAAAGGTCCAGTTCCCTGATATAAAAAAAAGTAAAACCTTGTAACTGAACTTGTAATTGCAGATAAAGTAACATGTAAAATGCAGAAACGCACAAAACTATCTATTAAATTGCAAATACCCCCTTAGTGTTGTAAATATCCCCCCTAAAAATGAAAATGATGCAATTGCCCCCCTTATGTGTCACTTAAAATGTAGTTAAAAACCTTTTACTGCCACGTAGGGGAGAAATTTTAAAAGGTTTTGCAAAGTTAATAGTTGAAGGAGGTATTTGCAAATAGTGCCACAGTTCGGGGGGCTGCGTGCAATTTACCCAAGTATAATTTCAGATGTAAAATCTAGGAATAGAACTTACTGTAAAAGGCCATCCTTGCAACGGAATTGGATCGATCCCTTTGTTTTTACCTGGAATGTATAATTGACAAAGCATTATGACTACGAATGTAGAATACATATCAGCCAGAAGAAACTGAATAGAACCAAAGAACAAGAAGAAAAAATAAGGGGATCTAGAAATTTTCATCCGAGATTATCATTTAACAAGCATAAACCAACCTATCAAAGTATAACCAATTGAATCTTAATTTTACAATAAATCTCCACAGAAATACCATACACTAACATGATGAAGGCAGCAGCATCATTTGAACAATTATTGGAAGGACAACAAATTATTTTGATAAATATTGCAAAAAAGGAAAACTTGTATGCCAAACAATTCCTATTCTTTTGCTGATTTTGCAGTTACGCGGAACAATTCCTATTCTGGTTCTAGTTCTGAAGTTGTGCTTATATAAGTAAAAAAGGCACATATGCCTCACTGATGGAAAACTCCTGTGATACAAAAAGTTCAACACATGCATAATATATGATACAAAAGAAGATTAAACTTGGTTAAACAAAAAAATATAATATTTTCTCAGAATAACTAGTAACAAGATATTTTAATTACTTCAGAATTATTGCTCGGATCTCGTAATATATCAACATTTACTCTTTTACCGTTGGACAAATCCAGTAAGACTTTTTTTTCTAGTTCCTATGTATTTTTTCATCTGAAGTATTATCTTTTTATCTCTTGGGGCCACTTTGCTTGGTTGGTAAGATGGAAGAAAATGATAAAGGACCTAAGAATGGTTTTGAAGACTCTGAACAATATATTCATTCAAAACATTTAAAGAATAAATATCTTTTATAATTCTTAAGACACACAAGTTCCTTTATTAACCATTGAGGTTTCCTACATGAGTAGGTAAACACACTATATAGTAATATTTTGGTTTTTAAGGCCATGCTTTTAGGCCTAGGAGGTCAAAGAGGTAGGCGGTGGTATTTTCTTCATGAGCATGGGGAAGGAAAAGGATGTGATGTTATGTTAGGACCATGGGAGATCAAGCAGCATATGCCAATTCTAACTTCTAATGTTCTTAATAGGAATGTTGTTCAATTTTCCATATTTTGACCTAAATCTTGACAATGTATTTTCCCCAAAGCTCACATTTTCTTATCCAAAAATTAGCTGTCATTCCATTCAAGAAGCTTAATTGATCGAAAAGGGTAAAAGATCTATATTTATACTATAATATTTTCATCATATTCTCAAGTCATACTCTATATTGAAACAATGATCGTTGGCTTTCCATGTGTGTGTATATGCTACCAATTTGAAAGCTACTTACAGATATTTCTAAATGTATGACATGTTCCTATAAATTAATAGATTTATGTAGTGATTGCTTTTAATCTAATTGTGTCGTCATTGCAAATTCAACAGAACTTGCACACAAACTCTTTCTTTATATTAAATTCTATATTTCAAATTTTCTTAATCTTGACATCTCATAACCCTTTCGAACAAGATCATTCAATCAATTTGTCACCAAAACCATGGATTATCCTAGATCTTCCTATATAATTCAGGGATTAATATCACTACCAAAAGTAAAAATATATATTTTGAATTTTATTCTTCCTTGGCAAGAGGGGGTATTTTCCTAGTCAAATATAAAACTTAATTAAGGAATGCTAACATTGTAAAGAAAGATTCAAGGCCAATGATTTCAAACAAGGTGTGAGAATATGGATCAGTTTCAAATGGAGCATAGTTTAGCTGGAGACAAATATATGGGTCTTTTTGTTTTTCACGAGGACTTGAGGGTCGCTCGCTCCGAGTCCCTCTACGCTGACACAAAACCGCGACCCAAAATTGCGACACAATTGGCGGGTCACACCTCATTCACTCGCGTTCGGGCTCCACAAGGTTACACTCTTAGTGGCGCCCAGACACAAGCGAATGAGGGTGCGACATGTCAATTGTGTCGCGGAATTGTGTCGGCCTAGCAATTTCACGCTCGCTCTTGTTCAATTATGTGAACAGTTATGGTTTGAAAATATTGAAAAATACATTCTTTTAAGGTGGAGGGACGAATTTTAAAATTGAAAGGAATTCCTATTTGAATATGTAAATGTCAATGTAAGACTACATAATTAGTTAACCATTGTGATATAAGTCTTACCTACTAATTAGAACCAAATTAATAATAATTTAACTGAATACCAACTGATAAAAGCACAACCAGAAACTCTTATCTACCACTACAAAGAAAGTTTCATCAATACAGTTGAGAGGTGTAAATTTTGTTTTAATACAATGAAATAGAACCTCTTACATTATATCAATAATTAAACCTCTAACATAATTTAATCAATACAAAGTCTAAATAATTTTAGATAATACGTTAAGTAACTTATGAGGAATATTGTCAATTCTTGAGCGACTATAATTTGATTCTTAAATCCAAACCCAAGAAGTGGATTATAATGATTCTTGATAATTCTTTCCTTGGAAATATAAAGGTGCGAATCAAGTAATTCTTGAGAAATTTATAACAGAACAAAGTAAATAGTCCAAGCAGAAACAAACATCAAAATGGAGTATTTTGTGCTAAGACAAAGCATCGACAAATAGAATCTGAGTATTTTCACGCTTGGGGAAATAAGGGAATATTAAGGCCCAAAATTACTATCGGCCAATTGAAGTAACATATTCCAGAATGCAAACAAACCAGCATCATGAAACCCTGATCTTGAATGTGTAGCCCTTGTTATCCCACGGGAAGTTGAGCTCATAGGGATAGATCTGCCCAAACTAAGTCCACGTCTCTTGCCCTGCCACAAAACTAATATTTCCAGTCTTAGAGGTCGTTTGTTTTTACCTCTTAAGTCTGAATCTGAACCATTCAGACTTAAGAGGTATCAAAAAGTGTTTATTTTTTTAAATGATTAAGAGGTTAACGGTCATATTTGCCTCTTAATGATTAAGAGGTAGAGTTAGGTCTGAAGTCTGAAGTCTGAATCTGAAGTCTGAATCAGTCTAAATACATTCATTCAGAAGTATATTCAGACGTAAAAACAAACACATTTTTCAGATTCAGATTTCAGACTTCAGATTCAGTGTTCAGATTTTAGATTCAGACTTCAGATTCAGATAAAAAAACAAACGCAACCTTAGTTTATATATATATATATATATATATATATATATATATATATATATATATATATATACAACATTGCTCTTATGCATACCCGTATTTTAAGAGTGCGCACCGAATATGTGTCACCTGGCGGTGAGCGTAGAAATTAGAGGCTGAATTATAGGCACACTCTCTCTCTTTTTTCTGAGCTTACTGTCAGGTGACACATGTCCCCTCCGCACTATTAACATGCAGACTAGTATGCATATATATATATATATACACACACACAGAAGTTTTCAGAGCAATCATACTCTCGCATTCTAGTGTTGAGACATCGCAGAAGCTGGTGGCTGTAAGAGCAACCCTTATGGCTATGCTAAAAGTGCATATTTGAGGTAAACAGATATGTTATGGGTACCGTAAATGTCTAAATTTACAATTTACTACCGTATAAAATAACAAATTTAGCATTACACTAGTTGGTTTTTGTGGGACCCACCCTTAAGCGGAACATCATGTTCCGCGCAAGAATTAAAAAAAAAAAAAAAAAGCCTTCGGTGTTCCGCCTAGGCATGTCACCCAATTACCCCTATTTCCATTTTGTACCCCGCTATTTTCATTTTGTATTGCAACGGCTTTAAAATTTATATTGCAACGGATATTTTTTATTTGCCTCAATTATTATTATTATTAATATTTGGACTAAGAAATAATGGCTAGTCTTATGGGCTAAATAGGTAAATTGTTTAAAGGATTGTGGGCTAAATATTTAATAAAGAGAGACTTGTGGGCTAAAGAGGCAAAATGTTAAAAGGCTTAAGCGGAATATGATGTTCCGCCTAACCTTTTTCCCTAACATCATGTTCCGCGGTAGAAATTATTTTTTTAAACGGCAACGTTTTAGGTGTAACTAGTGTATATTATCTTATACGCGTAGCAATTTTGTTGTTTTTTACCGGATAAATTTGAACTAGTAACGTGTATTTTTGGACTACCCGTAAGGGTTGCTCTAACACATGAATGTACAAAGAAAAGATGTCAGAAAAGTTTATTTATAAATATTGAAATGAAAAATACTAACGTTCCCGTGTGGTACTCTTCTGATACAAACACAAGTGTAGTTCCATATTCTCTAATTGAGCAATTCCGACATCCCCCATCAATTTACGAGACATGTCCCTCATGCCATGCCAGTTTACAATGTTTCACCTAACTAACTAGGGCTATGTTCTCATTCACACTCTGACAATGTTAAAACAGTTACAGAAGAAATATAATATAGAATGCAGCTTACTATCTCTTGTTGCAACGTATGCCAACAAACCCATTTGATTGGTGAAATAGATGCCCAACTCCACGACGGACTAAACTGCTCTACAAGAAATATGAAGTTCATTTCTTGCCCCCATTCAGCTGCTCAATCATATTATGGCAGTGACAAATCATCATGAAAATAAGATTAAAACGATAAATTGCCCATTCAAAAGTTAAGCGATAAAGCCTTTGAGCATCCACAGTGGGATAAACTGGATGTCTGCAATGCCGGGCTTCTATGACCAAATTTTGTGCCTCCATTTGTAATGCTTCTTCAAAAATACAAAATGCACTCCAAATTTGTAAAAAGTTCTTACGAACTTATAATTTCTATGAACTTTAAAAGTTCATCAGAAGCGTTTTTACCACAGTAACTTTTAAAGGACGTTTTCTATAAATATTCCTTATATTCATTCTCAATTTCTTCACAATCTCAATCTCAATCTCACCCTATTTTCTCCCCTTTTGATTATTTTTCATCGATCCAGTATTTGCGTACATTTTATTTCTCTGCCATAATGCCTTCATCACAACCAATTAATACGAGTAGTTCACGCTAACCTAATATGATTCATGTAGAAGACGAGATTTTATGAGCAATTTATGCAATCGAAGGCAATTCGGTATCACATAGAACATTCTAGGATACGATTATGAATGAATACAACATGTCTGAAATTACTATTCAATATACGAGAACCATGTTTTCAACACGTTACAACCATATTTCGCAACGTGTAATGTTATATCTTGTGAAGCTATCTCACCAACTCAATAATCAAGGAAGCGACACGAACGAGTACAATGCAGTTCAACAGGCTCGCGATGCGTACCGCACCAAAACCAACAAACAAGTCATGTTTGATAAATGCTACCAAAATTTGAAAGAGTTGCCGAAATTTGACTTGCAAAATACAGCAGCTAACAACGACAACTCTATGCCCATAGACGCGGGGGACAGTCCGGGTGTACGGGATATACTATCCAGACCCCCAGGCAGGAAGGGGGGGAGAAACAACGTAACCGTCAACGTGCGCATTCTGACAGCTTGGATTATAACACTTGTAATATCCCGTATTTTTATGCTATATTAATTTGGGGATTTATTAAATTTAATGTGAATTAATTATTTAATATAAATCCGGAAATTAATTATGTTATAATTATTAACGTGATGAGAGTTAGTAATTATGGGAAATTTGTTGAATATTAATAATGAGCAAAGTAATATATAATATTGGTTATATTGAATGTCACGAGTGAATAAAATGACAATTTTAAAAATTTGAGTCGGGACGCGCCCGTGTCGCGTCGGAACTAAATATTGATGAATAAAAGTGAAAATATTTTTAAGTTATCCGTATGGTCGTTTTGAGTCCGCCAATGTGTCCGGAAGGGTCGAGATAATCAGAAAAGTGTACTCGGGGGTTTAATTTGGGTCTCGGAGCATTTTTAGGCTTAATTAGTACCCCGGGAGGGCATTTTGGACATTTTACATTTTTGGGTAATAAAACCCACGAAAATTCAAGGGATATATCAGATGTCTAAGGTTGTCTTCTAGGGTTAAAACACCCAAAGACAAGTGACGGCCATAGGAGAGGGAAGGGGAGACTTTTCCAAGCAATCCAAGGCCAACGATTCACCCGGTTGCACCACCACCACCACCAACGCGTGGATCGCGCAACGGGGAACGCAACCACACCAAATTCGTCATCAAACCAAAACGTCAAAAATCCCAGGCAAGTGTTTATCTTGCTTATTTTCGTTAATGCATCACTCATGTTAGTCTAGGGATGATTAGGATGAGTTTTATGGAAGAAAACCCAAATTTGAGATAGGAAATCGCATGTAGTAATGAATTGAATGTTATTCTGGAAACCCCTTCACATGTAGAGGATTAAACCATGAAATTTTGATGTTTTAGAAGAAGAAAATTCTGGAAAAGATTGATTAGAACCATGTTTAAAGAATTCTAGGGTTCTTAAGATTTTTATGAAGTTTTGCCTATAAATCCATGGTTAATGACGAAAATTTACATGCTTTACGTAGAAGATACTTAAAATGATATTATGATGTTAGTAGTACAAATTTCTGGGCGATTGGGGATAAAAAGTTTGGATTTGGAGGAGGTTATGTGTTAGAACCCGTAACTGATTAACTGCAGAATTCACCATACCTGCTTGATCGATCGATCGAGCCAAGAGCTTCGATCGATCGAGCCCCAGACCTTGATCGATCTACCCCTCCTGGCAGATTCATAATTCCCCTTTTTTTTAAATTAGTTGAATTCAATTTAATGAGAAATAATTCTTGGGCACCCTTATTAAAATGTTTTGGGAGATAAAGAAGACCAGATATAAATAATTTTGGGATCTTTAATGTAAGACGAGAGTTGTATTTTTGGGATATTTACATATAAGGGATGATGAAATTATGTATTAAGGGGAGAGACGCGTAAGATGGTTACGTTGGAAATTAGATGAATACCTACTGAATTTTTACACTTGAGAGGATAGAGTCCATGAGTATTGCGTAGTAAGTGGGAAAAATCCCTCGGATTAAAGTTAGAAACGAACCGTTATACGTAATAACTAATAATGGGAAAATCAAGATAAAAGTCGTGATTATGGGTTATGGGATGAACCTAAATTGATATGGTAAAAGTAGTATATTTATATGACTGTGTGTATGCATATATTATATACATGCAAAAATCATACCCGCGCTACTTGCTATCCCTGAGGTTACCGCGTTGGGACAGTCTTATCTCGAATGGGCCTTCATGGGGGATATTGACTCGTACCCTAGAATATAGGAATCCTAGGTACGGGCTATCGGATCGATAGTCGGACGGTCCTAAGAGACGTGAGGGTATGTACTGACCTCTTGGACTTGGAAACTATGCTTCTCCTCAATATTGTTTGTGTATGTGTTAATACATTTCGAGAGTGATTCCGAACTTGTATTTCCCTTAGTACGAGTGATACGGGGATTGGACAGCAGAGTATGCCCGCACCATAATTTTTATGTGGTGTGCCGTTAGAATATATATATATTATAGGAGTATTTAATATATATATGAAATTCTGAAATTTGGAACTGCCTACTGTGTTATGGTAAGTAAGACATGTATAATGACTCAAATTGGAAATACTTGTTTTGAAAAGTATAATATGATACTGGGAAAGTTTATTAATAAATAAAGTTAAAATGAGAACTTTGTTACTAAATGAGATTATACTCTTAACAATTATGTTTTTCAGTTTTAAATCTTACGAGTAACCTAAGATAAGTTAAATCATTGGGAAGATTAGTGCGATATAAGATAAGATAAACTGTTGGGAAGGTTAGTGCGATAGGTGTGCACATTAGAAGAGAGGTGAGAATTTCTCAAGAGAGTGTCGCACTAATATGTTGTTGCATTGGCCTGTAAACAATTTAAATACTTGCGAAACGAATTTTAAATCTTCTACACTATCGGGCTCTGACCCGTTTCTATTTCTCTTTCTCTCTTGTATATATATATATATATATATATATATATATATATATATATATATATTACAGGTGCCCAGCCACAAGGGGCGTCTTACATAGGATCCTTTGGAAGGACAACGCTGCAGCTTAGGTGGGAGTTGCAGGCCACTTGCTTAGACGACTTCATTTATTTGATTCCACTCCATGCATACTCATTTAGTGGGGCATGTGTCGCCCTCTCCATTATTCAGTTGTTTATTTGGACATTGTGATCCAGATATTTCTAGTATTGTCACTTTGGGATTTATTACTGTCTGGATGTTTTACTTTAAGTTTTAATGTTGGGATTTAGTTGTTGAATGTTTAAATTATTTGGATGATATGTTCCAGGATTATTGTGGTGTGATTCTTTAATATTGAACTGTTGTATATAATTAAATCTTTGTTTTTAAAATAAAACTTGGAAAGTAATGTTTAAAAATGGTTTTGACACTTAGCTTAATTAATTAGGGTGTTTAAATTGGAAAAGTTATTTTACGACAGTGATGCTAAGAATGAACCAACTGTTCACCTTGATTTTCATTTAATAAAGGAGTGATCGCCCGATATTTAATTAGGAGGGGTGTCACAGGTGGTATCAGAGCATCAGGTTCTAGTGTCCTTAGGATCTGTATGGCTTATTTCGCTTTCAGCTTAGCATTTTTGCTATAGAGCCCTATTTTAGGATTATTGTATTCTTGCTTTTACGTTTACGTCTTCAGCTATTTGAGATTTGATAATAACTGTAGACTAATAAAATTTCTTCACGTTTCAGATGCCTCCGAGACGTGAACCAAAGGATAGGCGTGCCCAAGCCGAGCAGACAGCAGCTCCGGCACAGGGTACTATGAATGCTAATGAAGTAGCCGCTATTGTTGCTCAGGCGGTGAATGCCGCGCTAGCGGTGGTTCGGCAGGCTCCACCCCAGATTCAGGCAGTGGTGCCAGTACCTGCACAGCTTCCATCTGCGTGGGAGCGGGTTAGGGATGCCTTTGAGAAGGCGCATCCCCCTGAGTTCTCTGGTAGTTCAGATATCATCATCGCCAGCCAATGGAAGAAAGACATCCATCGGCATCTTCGTATGTATGAGTGCACAAACGTGCAGAAACAGTTGTTGGCTTCCTTTAAGCTGGTGGGGGCCGCTTTGCAGTGGTGGGAGTCCACCACCACCTTGGAGGAGAGGGACACGATCCCGATTCAGACATTTTGGGAGCGGTTTGATCGCAAGTATTTTCCACCCGCCGTGCAGACTGAGATGAGGCAGAAATTACTAAATTTGAAACAGGAGAATTCTACCGTTGCTGAGTATGAGGAGGAGTTCACGAGACTTCTCACCATAGTGTCAGATAAGGCACCCACTAAGGGCAAGAAGATAATGATATTTGTGGACGGGTTAGCTTGGAGGATCCGTCAGCACCTTATAGGAAATATGTCTCTGAGTACTTTCACTGATGTACTCAATGCTGCGTTACTACATTGCAAGGATCACCGCTTCCATCTGCAGGAAAGCAAGAGAGTAGGAGAGTCCAGCCAGCAGGGCATGACCGGGGGTAGTAGTGCTAGGGGAGCACCATCTCAAGGACAGACTCGTCAGCATGAGCAGAGTTCCCATCAGGGGGACCCTGCTAAGCGATTCCGTTCAGGTGATTCCAGACAGGGATTTGGGGGTTATAGGCAGGGCCAGCAAGGCCAACACCCACAGCAGTAGGGTCAGCAGCAGGGCCAACAGGGCCAACAGCGTTTTCATCAGGGCCAATAGGGCCAGTGGCGGGGTGGTAACGGCCAGCAGGGCCGTGGTCAGCAGGGTCAGAGGGGAGGTAACTTCAGAGGCCGATGTTTTGTGTGCGGCAAGCATGGCCATAAGCGCCAAGATTGCCCAGAGAGTGATAGGGCCCCACAGCAGCAGGGTATCCATAATGATCCGCAGAGGCCACTTTTTCCAGCTGCCCTCCTAGCACCAGCCCTACCAGCTGTTCCAGCAGCTCCAGTGCAGTAGGGGCAGTTACAGTATGGACGTGTCTATAACGTCCACCAGGCAGCAGCTCCACAGGCACCACCCGCGATTGAGGGTATGTTTTCTATCCATGGTACTATGGGTCGAGTTTTATTTGATACTGGGGCGACGCACTATTTTATAGCTACGCATTTTGCGAAAGCCTTAGGGTTGTTAGCCACAACAGAGAGCACTGTGACGTGTGTAGACTCACCACAGGGGAGTGGGTCGCTTATTTTCTTTATATGCCGTGGAGTGGGGGTAGATATTGGTAGCTTGGTATTGCCAACAGAAATGCTAGTCTTAGATATGCATGAGCACAATGTTATTATCGGTATGGATTGGCTCGCAGCTTATAGAGCCATGATTGATTATTTCGGTGTGAGTATTGTCTTTGCCATTCCAGGGCAAGAGATGTTTGTAGTGGCGATGCCTCGCCCAGAGGGAGGCTCGACCGCTCATTTGTATTACATAGAGGAGGATACCTCTAAGGAGGTTGTGATTCCCTTAGACTCGATCCCAGTTGTTCGTGAGTATTCCAATATCCTTCAGGAGATACCAGGCCTACCCCCCAGTCGAGAGATAGACCTTGTCATAGATTTATTACCGGATACTAGACCAATAGCACGCGCTCCATATCGTATGGCTCTAGCAGAGATGCGAGAGTTACGAGATCATATAGAGCAGCTGTTAAGTCAGGGCTTCATTCGCAGGAGTACCTCACCTTGGGGCGCTCCAGTCTTGTTTGTAAAGAAGAGATATGGCTCACTGAGGTTATGTGTAGACTACCGAGAATTGAACAAGGTCACGATACGGAATAAGTATCCGTTACCTCGAATCGATGATCTGTTCGACCAACTTAGGGGAGCAACTTTCTTTTCGAAGATAGATCTGAGGTCGAGGTACCATCAGCTACGTATTAGGGAGTAGGATGTTTCAAAGACTGCTTTCTTGACTAGATATGGGTCCTATGAGTTCAGGGTGATGCCATTTGGCCTCACAAATGCTCTAGCCGTGTTCATGGACTTAATGAACCGAGTGTTCAGAGAGTTCTTGGATCAGTTTGTCATCGTTTTCATAGATGACATTTTGATATATTCACACTCCGAGGAGGAGCATGCCGAGCACTTGAGACAGGTTCTTCAAACTCTACAAGAGCATCGGTTGTATGCTAAGTACGAGAAGTATGAATTCTGGTTACGAGAAGTACAGTTCTTGGGGCATGTTGTTTCTAAACAGGGGATAGCAGTTGACCCGAGTAAAGTGTCAGCGGTGAGGGAGTGGGGACAGCCCACGACACCGACGGAAGTGCGTAGTTTCTTGGGGTTAGCCGGATACTACAGGAGATTCATTCACGGATTCTCCAAAATAGCGGGTCCATTGACGAACCTGACTCGCAAAGGGGTACCATATGTTTGGGATGATGCTTGTCAATTGACTTTCGACGAGCTGAAAGACAAGCTTACTTCACCACCAGTCCTTGCCTTACCGAAGTCGGGTGTGGAGTACCTGGTTTACACCGATGCCTCTTTACGGAGACTTGGGGGAGTACTTCAACCGGAGGAGAAGGCTATAGCTTTTGCCTCCCGTAAGCTTAAGCCGCATGAGAAGAATTACCCCACCCATGACCTGGAGTTAGCAGCGGTCATTTTTGCATTGAGGATATGGAGACACTATTTATTGGGGGAGAAATTCCGCTTGTTCACAGACCACAAGTCACTGCAGTACCTGTTCACTCAGCGAGAGCTGAATATGCGTTAGCGCAGATGGTTAGAGTTTGTGAAGGACTATCAGTTCGACATACAGTATCATCCGGGGAAGGCCAACGTAGTTGCTGATGCGTTGAGCCGTAGACCGATAGACGATGTAGCGAACGTCTGGAAAGCAAAGTGGAAGGAGTTAGGCCACCAGGACACAGTAGCCCATTCCTTCATATCTGTTATGACAGTCACACCCGAGATTGTTACGAGGGTGATATAGGCACAGACCACAGACCCGTTTTGCTAGGAGGAGATTGTACGACTTTTAGCCGAGGGTGATGAATCCTATTCTGTTAGTTCTGATGGGGGTTTGAGGTTTAATGGGAGATTGGTGGTTCCAGAAGGAGCAGAATTACGTCATGCAGTGATGATCCAGTCTCTCGGGTCCCGATTCGTGGTGCATCCTGGAGGGGATAAGATGTACCAGGATATGAGGAGGCAATACTGGTGGAGTGGGATGAAGAAGGACATTGCTGAGTTCGTGTCCAAGTGTTCTACCTGCCAGCTGGTAAAGGTGGACCATCAGAAACCGTCAGGGTTACTTCAGCCATTGGAAGTACCCGCGTGGAAGTGGGAGAGTATTTCCATGGATTTTATTACGGGGTTGCCTACATCACAGCGGGGCCACGACTCTATCTGGGTGATTATAGACCGTTTGACCAAGGTGGCTTATTTTATGCCGGTGCGGACAGACTATACCACGGGTCAATATGCTCAGTTGTTCATTGCTGAGATTTTCAGATTACATGGGGTGCCCCTGAATATTGTGTCAGATAGAGATAAGATATTCGTGTCGCATTTTTGGGAAAGCTTTCAGGAGGCTATGGGTACTGAGTTGAGGTTGAGTTCAGCTTATCACCCACAGACATATGGACAGACAGAGCGTACTAATCAGATGTTGGAGGATATGCTACGCATGTGTGTTCTTGATTTTGGGGGAGGTTGGGAGCCACACCTTCCACTGGTAGAGTTTGCTTATAATAACTCTTATCAGTTCACTATTGGCATGGCTCCATTCGAAGCTTTGTACGGCAGGCCTTGTCGTTCACCAACTTGTTGGATCGAGGTGAGGGATAACAAGTTGCTAGGACCAGAGGTAATTCAAGAAACCTCCGCGAGGATTGAAATGATCAGGAGTCGCATTCGAGTAGCCCAGGACAGGAAGAAAAGCTACGACGATGCAAAACGGTTCTTCCGAGAGTTTAATGTGGGGGACCAAGTGTTATTGCGTGTATCTCCTATGAAAGGAGTGATGAGGTTCGGGAAGAAGGGGAAATTGGCCCCGAGGTACGTGGGACCATTTCCCATCATCGAGAGGATTGGGTCGGTAGCATACAGATTGGGACTGCCAGAGCATTTACATCGCATTCACAATGTATTCCACATCTCGTCGTTGAGATGATATCTTCGGGATGATATGGCCCATACTCACATCGCGATAGATGATATAGACTTACAACCTGACAGCTCTTATGAGGAGAGATCGGTGGCTATCCTAGACTATAGTTAGAGGAGATTGAGGTCGAAGATAGTTCCACTTGTACGGGTCCAGTGGGAGCATCATAATGTGGAGGAATCCACTTGGGAGCGCGAGACAGATATGCTCGAGAGATATCCAGAATTATTCCTACCAGGTACGCCTTATTTTTTGAATTTCGGGACGAAATTTCGTTATTAGGGGGAAGTATGTAATACCCCGTATTTTTATGCTATATTAATTTGAGGATTTATTAAATTTAATGTGAATTAATTATTTAATATAAATTCGAAAATTAATTATGTTATAATTATTAACGTGATGAGAGTTAGTAATTATGGGAAATTTGTTGAATATTACTAATGAGCAAAGTAATGTATAATATTGGTTATATTGAATGTCACGAGTAAATAAAATGACAATTTTGGAAATTTGAGTCGGGGCGCGTCCGTGTCGCGTCGGGACTAAATATTGATGAATAAAAGTGAAAATATTTTTAAGTTATCCGTATGGTCATTTTGAGTGCGCCAATGTGTCCGGAAGGGTCGAGATAGTCAGAAAAGTGTACTCCGGGGTTTAATTTGGGTCTCGGAGCGTTTTTAGGCTTAATTAGTACCCCGGGAGGGCATTTTGGACATTTTACATTTTTGGGTAATTAAACCCACGAAAATTCAAGGGTTATATCCGATGTCTAAGGTTTTCTTCTAGGGTTAAAACATCCAAAGACAAGTGACGGCCATAGGAGAGGGAAGGAGAGGCTTTTCCAAGCAATCCAAGGCCAACGATTCACCCGGGTGCACCGCCACCACCACCAACGCATAGATCGCGCGACGGGGAACGCAACCACACCAAATTTGTCATCAAACCAGAACGTCAAAAATCCCAGGAAAGTGTTAATCTTTCTTATTTTCATTAATGCATCACTCATGTTAGTCTAGGGATGATTAGGATGAGTTTTATGGAAGAAAACCCAAATTTGAGATAGGAAATCGCATGTAGTAATGAATTGAATGTTATTCTGGAAACCCCTTCACATGTAGAGGATTAAACCACGAAATTTTGATGTTTTAGAAGAAGAAAATTCTGGAAAAGATTGATTAGAACCATGTTTAAATAATTCTAGGGTTCTTGAGATTTTTATGAAGTTTTGCCTATAAATCCATGGTTAATGACGGAAATTTACATGCTTTACGTAGAAGATACTTAGAATGATATTATGATGTTAGTAGTACAAATTTCTGGGCGATTGGGGATGAATAGTTTGGATTTGGAGGAGGTTATGTGTTAGAACCCATAACTGATTAACTGCAGAATTCGCCATACCTGCTTGATCGATCGATCGAGCCAAGAGCTTCGATCGATTGAGCCCCAGACCTTGATCGATCGACCCCTCCTGGCAGATTCATAATTCCCCTTTTATTAAATTAGTTGAATTCAATTTAATGAGAAATAATTCTTGGGCACCCTTATTAAAATGTTTTGGGAGATAAAGAAGACCAGTAGGATATATAAATAATTTTGGGATCTTTAATGTAAGACGAGAGTTGTATTTTTGGGATATTTGCATATAAGGGATGATGAAATTATGTATTAAGGGGAGAGACGCGTAAGATGGTTACGTTGGAAATTTGATGAATACATACTGAATTTTTACACTTGAGAGGATAGAGTCCATGAGTATTGCGTAGTAAGTGGGAAAAATCCCTCGGATTAAAGTTAGAAACAAACCGTTATACGTAATAACTAATAATGGGAAAATCAGGATAAATGTCGTGATTATGGGTTATGGGATGAACCTAAATTGATATGGTAAAAGTAGTATATTTATATGACTGTGTGTATGCATATATTATATACATGCAAAAATCATACCCGCGCTACTTGCTATCCCTGAGGTTACCGCGTTGGGACAGTCTTATCTCGAATGGGCCTTCATGGGGGATATTGACTCGTACCCTAGAATATAGGAATCCTAGGTACGGGCTATCGGATCGATAGTCGGACGGTCCTAAGAGACGTGAGGGTATGTACTGACCTCTTGGACTTGGAAACTATGCTTCTCCTCAATATTTTTTGTGTATGTGTTAATACATTTCGAGAGTGATTCCGAACTTGTATTTCCCTTAGTACGAGTGATACGGGGATTGGATAGCAGAGTATGCCCGCACCATAATTTTTATGTGGTGTGTCGTTAGAATATATATATATATGAAATTCTGAAATTTGGAACTGCCTACTGTGTTATGGTAAGTAAGACATGTATAATGACTCAAATTGGAAATACTTGTTTTGAAAAGTATAATATGATACTGGGAAAGTTTATTAATAAATAAAGTTAAAATGAGAACTTTGTTACTAAATGAGATTATACTCTTAACAATTATGTTTTTCAGTTTTAAATCTTACGAGTAACCTAAGATAAGTTAAATCATTGGGAAGATTAGTGCGATATAAGATAAGATAAACCGTTGGGAAGGTTAGTGCGATAGGTTTGCACATTAGAAGAGAGGTGAGAATTTCTCAAGAGAGTGTCGCACTAATATGTTGTTGCATTGACCTGTAAACAATTTAAATACTTGCTAAACGAATTTTAAATCTTCTACACTATCGGGCTCTGACCCGTTTCTATTTCTCTTTCTCTCTTGTGTGTATATATATATATATATATATATATATATATATATATATATATATATATATATATATATATATATATATATATATATATATATATATATATATATATATTACAGGTGCCCAGCCACAGGGGCGTCTTACATAGGATCCTTTGGAAGGACAGCGTTGCAGCTTAGGTGGGAGTTGCAGGCCACTTGCTTAGACGACTTCATTTATTTGATTCCACTCCATGCATACTCATTTAGTGGGGCATGTGTCGCCCTCTCCATTATTCAGTTGTTTATTTGGACATTGTGATCCAGATATTTCTAGTATTGTCACTTTGGGATTTATTACTGTCTGGATGTTTTACTTTAAGTTTTAATGTTGGGATTTAGTTATTGAATGTTTAAATTATTTGGATGATATGTTCCAGGATTATTGTGGTGTGATTCTTTAATATTGAATTGTTGTATATAATTAAATCTTTGTTTTTAAAATAAAACTTGGAAAGTAATGTTTAAAAATGGTTTTGACACTTAGCTTAATTAATTAGGGTGTTTAAATTGGAAAAGTTATTTTACGACAGTGATGCTAAGAATGAACCAACTGTTCACCTTGATTTTAATTTAATAAAGGAGTGATCTCCTGGTATTTAATTAGGAGGGGTGTCACAACACTGTGGTACTCAAACATTGTGAAGAATCTAATAAAATGTTTAAAACAAAGCGGGAGTGGAAGCATAGTTATGCCATGAAATATGACTCTCAAATGGATGCGTTCATTGCAATGAAGCGAGTTGATCAACTCACAAAATAAAATACCAGCTCGTGCATCTAAGCCGAGAGCAGTCATACATCATGGAGTTGGATATGAGCAAAATGAATGTCGTACAATAGCAGTTCCATCTCAAAAGATTCAACGACCTCTCAGTGATGGTTGCTGCAGCCAAAGCTACGATTTTCGCACTGTAGTCCAACTTTATCTGGTCGTTAAACCCTGAGTCTAGTCCATCTGGTCCAATCAATGATGAGTAGGTTATTTTACAGTTGTATTGATAGATCGTGTCATTTTTCAATTTTGTGTTTTAATAAGTGTAATTTCACCATTGATTTCTTGAACGGTGCAACTGTTGTTTACAAAGCTATGTTTTAAAACCATGGGTTCAATTCAAACTTTATATTAAATATAAGAAAACACTCTATCACAACGACAATCGTACAAGAACAAAATAAAAAAGGAACTAAGAAAGCACTTAGACACGCTTAAAACAGAAGAAATCTGAATTCATCAACCCACTATTTCATCGTCGTGGTTGTTCCAAATGTGTTCCACCAAATCATCCCGTAATTATTGATGTTTAGTTACGTCTCTTATCTTAGCATAGGTACTCGAAGAAATTAGTTTGATCCCTCATATTTCAGGTGTATCATCATTTTATTCGTATTCATTTTGCTATGGACAGTCTCTACGTTCATCATCAATAATCATATTGTTCATTATAATGTAAGATCTCATTATGGTTGACAACGACACCCTATTGCATAATTTACAAGGTTCGCAAACGAAAGAGAATCGTGCTTGTAGTACACCAAAAGCCTATTCAATATATTTTCCACACGCTTCTTGGTACTTGCAAAATATTTTTTTGTTTTTGTGACATCTCATGTTGCTTCCTAAATGTTTTAACGATTGAAGCATATGGAGGGTAAATGCAAATCAGCAAGGTAGTCACTACACTACATGAGGAAAATTGTAACGATTTTTTTTCCTATTTGTAACGAATTTTATCCATTACACATTTATAATGGACAAAATCCATTATTAATAGCAAAAAGTCATTACAAATATATTAGAACTACATGAAAACTCATTAAAAAAGTGGGAGATAAGCAAGCGACTCCCACTCTCCAACTCTCTCCCGTCTCTCTCTTTACCTCGTCATTCATACCCGTATCTCTCTAAGTATTTCGCACGTTTTTACTCTCTCTCTCCATACGAATCACACTGTTGAGGATCAAGTATTTTTCTCTCTCGTTTGTCTCGTTTCTCTCATCTCTTTCAATATTCACGATTTTGTTAGGGACAACGTGGGGATACTCATCCTCATTGTTTGACATATATTGGGGATGGAATCAAACTTTTGGAAAATCAAACTTTTGTTTTTCAAAAGTTTAGGGGATAAGAAAATATCAACATAGTTTGATTTTTCAAAAGTTTGATTTTTACGATCAGCTTATGTTCTTTCTTTATATTGCATTTTTGGTTTGTTCAATTTGTAGTTTAAGTTCCTTCAGTTTTTTAATGCAAGGGACAGGTTTAGGTTGGAATTGGTGATGGGTTTGAGTTGGGGTTGGAGGCAGAGGTTTTGAAAACAACTATTTTTTTATTAAAATTTATTTTTGTCATTTATTTTTATTTTTTTATTCTTCTAATATATTTAATATTTTTTTTATTCTAGAGGTCATATGGAAGGCACGTATTTAAGTAAAGAAAAAAAAATCTTATTTTTATCTAATTTCCTTAATATAAATAGTACCTGATTGTATTTGTGAAGTATGGTTTATGTATAGTGTTTTCCATTTTATGATAAAGAGGCTAAACCGATTGCACAAGATTACATCGAGTTTTCAACTTTAAATCTTGTGTTCTTATGTGATTACTTTTGTTTTTTACATTTATTAATTGCAGCACCAATATGTAATTGGACCAATTAGTTTTATTCGATAAATTAAAAGTTATTTCAATTAACAACATGAAATTTCTTTACGAATGAGTAATGAAGTAAGAATTATTTAATTTGACTTAAATCCCTAACTATGCAGATACTTTTTCACTTCTAAATAGGCGTGGGACATTTTGTAAGTGACCCGTGAAGGAAACTCTATTATAAAGCATAGTCTCATACAAACTCCAATCATTTTTATTTTATCTCTGCCCGTATTCTTATTATTATTACATTTTTTTGGTTTGGAGATTGAATATGATAGAATTTGTGTTTTTCGATGGGGCCAATTGTTTAATGTTGTGACTTTGTTTTGTTGGTTCATTTGGTGGGTCTGGTAGACGTTAAATTAGGGCTTTTATTTTTTTATCTTTCATTTTGCTCAATTATCATATTCCTATATGTTAACATCTATATATGTTTATGTATCTATATAAATCTATTTAATTGATCAAATTAAACTTTGTTTTTAGATTAGGAGTTTTACTTTATACTTTCAGATTGTATAACCATTGTTTACTGTGCTAATTTTATGTTATGACCACCAATAATATTGATTAGTTTGGTGCATGTTGTTTTACCAAAAAAAGTCTTTATCTAATACTAATATGTTATACACAGTCCAAAATATGCTACTTAGATATTTAATGTTAACTTATGGTAGTTAATGTTAGTGACAAAGTGAAAATTTAATGTTAATACTTTGCTAATATTTATTCTATGTATTTTTTTTATTAGCCAAAGTTGTTGATACATATTTGGTGTTAAAAACATGGATTTTAGGATAAGTATCCATTTTAGGTTGAGACGTTACGAGGAGGGTCATTTTCTCATCTTTGTATCTTAAGTTAATTAGTATTTAGTTTTGCCCAATGCACTTATTGTGACACACATCTTAAGTTTTATGGTAAATCAAAAGAAACCCCATGAATGATCATGTTAGTTGCAAATAGAAATCATGATATTAAAAACAACAATTTGGCACATCCTGATATTAAAAATCTGGCACAGTTTAAAACTGTGCCAAATTTTGGCACGATTTTATAGCAATTTGGCACACTTTAAAGCAGTGCCAAAATTTGGCACTATTTTAAAGTGTGCCAAAATTGAGTAAACTTACTAAAATATATAATACCAAAAAAAACATTACACTCACACTGTCATTCCCGCTCTCAGCGCCCTCACTCTCTCTCCTCATTCCCGCTCCGCGATCTATCTCTACGGTCGACGCTCACTCTCTCTACAGCTGGCGCAATCATTCCCATTCTATCTCTGGCGCACTCTCTCTCTACGACTGGCGCTCTCTCTCTCTATGGCCGACGCTCACTCTCTCTCTCCGGCCCACTCTCTCTTTCTCCGGTCAGTGCATTGTTCTCTCTCTCCTCTCAGCTCTATCTCTCTTCGATCAGATTCCTCACTCCACTCATCCCAATCAGGTAATTGTTTAAAGCATCTATATTTTTTTTAACCTAAGTTAAGTATAAGATTTGATCCTTGAGTTTATGCAATGTGTGATTTGATTCGTGTTTGCATTTTTAGGGTTTTATATATACATTTTTAAATATTTATTGTGTTTTTTTAATGTGTGAGTTTTTGGTGCAAGTTGAATGCTGATAATGAAAATAAATAAATCAATTGTTTTTGGACGGACCTTGGAATATTTTAGTGGTAATCTATGTTTTTATTTTCTTACCGTTCTATTTAAAATACATATTTGATTTGATTCGTATAGGTTACGAAGTTTTAAGAAAATTTAAGTGCTAAATATTCAATAATAATGTAAAAATAACAAATTGAAAAGTAGACACCCCACTAATCAAATGGATAAATGAGATTTTGTGTTGAAAATTTAAGAAAAAGCAAAAAAAAACTATTTAAATAGTAAGTAGACATTAATACTAAACATTCAATAATGATGTTACACATGTAGAAAAACATTAGACCCATTCAAGAGTTCACACTATGACTGCAGAGAGAACTCTTAAATTGTCCCATTCTTGGACAGGTTGGAAATGCAAAAGTTTGTATTGTACATAATGTTTATGCATGTCCTATTTTGGAAAATTCGGTGGTATCTCTTTATGTTCTTTGAGTGCATACTTGATTGATGTAGTGTTTTGTGTCTTCTTGGTTGAAAAACTTAAGTAACACATGAACACTCCCAATTTAAGTTGTGTACTTGAAGAACTGTAGGGAGATGCTGGCGAAATTTTTCAGATTAGGACATGGCATGAAACATTATGAACGATACAAAATATGCATTTTCGAATAGGATAGGACCCTTACCCTGTAGAGGAGATGGAGGAAATATACGAACTCAAATATATACATATTTACACTTGAATAAACTTAAATATATTTACAGTAAGCGTTTATATTATAACGTGTTCTCTTTAAAATTATCAGGATGTCGTCGGGAATCAACAAAGAGTGGATAAATGAGAAAAATATCGAGACCGATACATATAGAGATGGGGCGTTACAGTTTCTACATTATGTGCGTAGTAATAGTTCGAATGCTAAACTTTCATGTCCCTGTAAACGTTGTCGAAATGGGAAATGACATGTTGTTATAGATATATTCGTTCATTTAATGACATATGATATGGACATGAACTATACCTTATGGAATTTTCATGGTGAGACATTAGTTTTTGATCAAGTTCAACCACCACCGCAATCTATGACACCGACAGAATACGCTGATGTGCACAATATTCTAATTTTGAATGATCTTGTGAATGATGATTGTGAGATGTTTATGGGTGAAGTGGAACCAAGTGAACCTAATTGTGTAGGCAGTGATGAAGCCCCCCCAACTTTTAAGGCTCCCAATGATTCGTACACACATAAATACAAAGGCAAGAAGTATGATCGTTTACATCAACTAGTATAGGAGCCATTGCACCCAGCTACTGGTTCTTTACGTCATACCATAATGTATGCTCTTATAAAGTTGAATGATTTGAAAACACAATTCAATTTATCGGATGGCGCTACAGGTGGAATTCTTAGATTGTTAAGTGAACTACTTCCTGAAGGGAATAGCTTGACAACTAGTTATACATAAATGAAAAATGTCGTTAGAGATCTCGATATGGATTATGGTAAGTATGACGTATGCATTAACAAGTGTATGCTATTTTGGAAAGAGCATGAAAAATCTACTAGAAGTATAAAATGTGGTTCTTTACGCTACAAGTTTACTTGTCTAGACGAGGACGGGGTAGAAATTAAGAATACTAATAGAAAAAAAAGTACTCTAGGGATCCTAAGAAGGTAATGCGACATTCCCCTCTAATCCCTAGGATAAAACGGTTGTATACCATAAAATGGATAGCAAAGAAAATGACTTGGCAGGCTCATGCAAGATCTTGTATGGAATTCTTGCGTCATCCCTGAGATTCAGCAGAATGGGTAAATTCAAACATTATGTGGAGAGATTTTGCGATTAATATGATTGGGTGGATGTTGATGATAAGAATGCTTGCAAAGTTGAACCCACCTCAAAATTGGTGATGGTGAATCTTAGTAAGCTCGTGAGTAAAAATACCATTCACGATGATTCGTTCATCCTTGTATCTCAAGCAAGTTAAGTATTTTATTGTCAAGATGTAAAGCTGAAGGGGTGGTCAGTTGTTTTACACTCTCCCAAGAGACTGACAAAAGAAATAGATGTGATTAATATTGATCGTATGATGTATGACTCCATTCTCGAGGAAAATGATAAATTACTAGAGTTTTTGGACACGGATTTCTAGTGAAATGATTTAGTTCTGAACTTGTTTTTTAATATGCAATATTATATTTTTTGTTATTTTGAACGGGTAATATTCTATTTATTCTGTTTATTGTTGTTGTTGTAAACATTTAATAGTTTACTGCTATTTGAACATTTAATACACGTATAGCTGTTTGAACTTGTAATTCTATGTTTACTGTTGTTTGAACATGTAATATACTGGTGTCTATTTGAACATGTAATCTTCTTTATATTCCTATTTGAACATGTAATATTCTTATAAATGTTTATTTTGATTATTTTGGTGTTCAATAGTCACTTTTTTCCAGATAAATGTCTCATATGGGTGATACTTCGCAACCGTCAATAAATGGGGCGACCACTATATCAAGCTCCCGTTCTAAGGTTGCTTCGGGTGCTTCAAGAGTAGCTGATGACTCTTTCGCTAAGAAATTAAAATTTAATGAGCACGGCCTTCCAGGTGGTGAAGATTCATATACACTCTCAACTAGGTTGGGAGACTTAGCAAGGACTCATGTTCCTATTTCTTATATGAGTTGGAAACAAGTGATGTGCAATATAAGAACTCAGTTTGATCATCATTAATAGTATACTATTCCTTTATATTCCAAAGAATGTAATAGTTAGTAAATTCAATTATGTAATGTTTTAATTTTATTTCTTCATATATTGTAGAAACAGTTCCCAGATGTGCGCAAAAGTCAGAAGATTATTTTTATGAAAAAAGTGAACGATGCTTGGAAAAAGTTCAAGTCAAAGATAAGGGTTAATTTAAAGGATGGTGACGTTGGAAGGTGGAAGGAGAAAGTGCCACGAAATGTCAATTCTGAGGACTGAGAGGTGTTTTGCAATAATGAAGCTTTAGATTTCCAAAAAACTTTTTGAAGAAAGAACTAAAAGACTAAACAAAATTGTGTGAGAAAGACAACTCATAACACAGGTCATCATGGTTATGCCCGATCTTCAGAGAATTGGAGAAAGAAGCATGGGCGTGCACCCACTCGTGCTGAATTGTGGTTGGCAACTCATATAGTCAAAGGAGGTGGTTATGCCCCTCATGATAAAATATCTGCGGTAATTTAAATTTTTTAATGTTCTTTTTATCTAAAAAATGTTTGTATCATCAAACCTAATTTTTGTACATGACCAAATTCAATTGCTTTTGGATGTATACAAAGCGAGTGGCTAGGAGGAGACCTTGGATGCCGGGCCTATTTTTTAGGTTTTCAGAAAAGATACGCGAGGATGTGTTCGTTGTGTTGGGTCCACAATTTTGAGAACTGTTATATTAGGGTCGACATTTGCTAGAGAAATGCTTGAATAGGTGAAAGAGGACACTGAAATTTGGAAGGATCATGTTGATCACCTTAGGAGTGATATAAAGGGGATAAAGTCCTCATTATCATAGTTCATTACTGACTTCAAAATCGAGAAATTTTCATGTGTTGGAAACAACGTTCAGGAGTTACCTACTTTAGGCACTGGAACTCCTTCGTGTTCTCTTTCCTCCCTTGTATTTGAGGTTACAAATTTCACCTCTATAATTGAATGCAAAATACTATCCCACACACGTGACCTTGTTGGTTATGGGAGGAAAATGCAACCAGGAGCCATCTCGACCATTCACTTCCATACGTTGAGAAAGAATGAAGTGCGAGTTTTACTCGATGACATCAAAGTGCCCAAGTATCAAGTTTGGGGTGGAAAATAAGCTCATTGCGAGAACTTGGAAGATGTTGGTAAAAATGGAATTATGTATTGGCTCGAAGACCTTTGTCCTCCCATTGGTGACACCGACGAATGATGTAATTGAGTCAAATTTTATAACTTTTGTGGTATTTTGTTTGATGAACATGGAGCTCTTACATCGTTAAAATAGTTATCTTGGTGCTAATTAAGTATTGCATCCACTTTTGTAGTCCCAAGTGTAAAAGTAACTATCACTTCTGACAATATAACTAATATATTTGTTTTTTGTTTGTTTGAATATTATATTTGTTTTTGTGGTGTTGGGATAAAATATTATTATCACATTGCATCAAATATTTTTGTAATGGATGATGATTATATCTTCGATAAAATGAGCATTCGGGACTCGATTATGGATCACTTTAAGAAAGGTTAGTTTAATTTATGTTGGACGCTAACATCTATATTCTCCAATTTAACATTTACTTATTAATTTTTTATTTTATTTCTTGTGAGGTACACATATACGGTTAGTAAGGATGCAGACAAGAGGATTCTCCACAAGATCCTCTTCCACCTACGCCACCTTGCTTTGAAGTACTTCCCTCTAAGGTACAAATCTGCAAATATAACAGTTATTTCTTGTGAGGTACACATATAATGACGGTTAGGCTCATATAAACTTTATGATGATAATTTAACGAGGATTAACAACTATATTAATAGTTATTTTCCTCAACAAAAGTATGCTTATCTAAATCAACCAGCCATTGGTTCCACAGATAAACCAAAACGCAAAATATCTACTTATATTCCTAATTTATGCTTCTATAATCCTGCATCACAACCAACTATCTCGTTTGGCATATTTTAGGTGATTTGAATTTGTTAGATGGATAAAATTACTCAATATGCATACTACAAAACCTCTAGTTGATGTATATGGCTTGTATGATCTAGTGAGAGATGTGATCTTTATAATCATGTTAGCAGATGTTATATGAAGTTTGAAAATGAACTCCAAATGTGATTGTATTATTGTAATATACAGTCTATTTTTCCCCTGGGATAAGGCGATTTAAGTGTGTTACGGAGAATATTTGGAATATATTATTTTCACGGGGTTATGAATTATAGGTTAAATTGCACAATTATAGGTTATATATAATAGTTATATAACTCTTATATATACTGTTATATATAGCAATTATATAACTGTTATATATAATATTTATATAACTGTTAAGATGCTTGCTGCGACATTTAGCCTTCTTCCTTCATGGAATTAACAAAAACAAAGCATCGAGAGAGAGAGAGCAGGCCATTCCCCTATCTGTTAATTCTTTATTCAACTCGACCAGTCACGTGAGAAAAATAATACTATTGATAAATAGTAAGTTAGCAACTCATGAATGGAATAAGAGAATAAAGATGAGCTTGACCTACTGGATTTACTTACGTAAAAGCTTGGAAACTAAGTCACTTATCAATCGATAACTATATGCGTTACACAACTTCGATTTTCAATAATGGAATAAAAACCATATCAGTTGAGAGACAAAGAATTTTGAATTGAATGAATTCGTATTCGTTACTGTCCAATTTATGTTATTTGTCGAGATTGGTCTATAAAAACAATCGAGTCTTTGTCTCACTCGTATCAAATCCTAGATACTCTAATGCTCGTGCAATTTAGCTTCTAAACCTCATGAACTTAAACTCATTAGTTCGCTCTGCATCTTCTCAATTCATCTTTCAGCTTCATTATAACTGTTATATATAACACTTATATAACTGTTAACTGTTATATATAACAGTTATATAACATTTTCCCAAGGCGATGGAATGCTAGTTATATAACTATTGAGGAAAATAGTTGTTATAGCAAACATTACGAAGATCTGCTTATGGATGGTCGTACTTTTCACAAAAATCCAAATTCTTTTCATAATTATGGATGGTCCTGCTTTCCCTCAAAGCGTATGAGGTCCATGTTAGCTACTTAGTTTAGATCTGCTTATGTTTCTTCAATTTTAGTTTTGCTGTACGGCTGTTTTAATTAGTGTTCTTTTTTTTACAAGGTAATACAACCAAAAATGTTGGAATCATGGATTCTGAGTATATGGTTTATTATGGCTACCTACACTTGGGGGTTCAATGGTACGCTATATACACATAGGTCAACCAGAGGAGCATAGAAATTCTAATATTTGTGCTTATATTTCAAGTTAATTAGTGCCTAATTTGTTATCATAACACATAGCACCCAAAATAATATAGGGAGAATATAACTGTTTTTTCATTTCTACAAGATAACATAATTGTATTTAGATTTTCATAGGGGTGGACTATAAACCCTATATCATTACTCAAAATTCCACTTATTATATCACACAAGGTCTCCCGGTTTGAGAAGAAGCCATTTGCGGGTAAAAACCCAAACTAGCCTTAAAACGGTCCCGTAAGAGGCACGAACACCTCGCACGGGACCAATGTAACTTGTAGGAACTGATCGCGTAGTCACGGGTCTCCCGGTTTGAGAATATGACAATAATTTGAAAATATCTAGATTAGGCTTAAAAATAAGCCGTTTGAGGGTGAAAACCCAAACCAGCCCCCAAACGGCCCCGTAAGAGGCACGAACACCTCGCACGAGACCAAGGTAATTGAGAACACACTGTATAATTGACTTACTTGAGTCTACATTGTATAGGTGTTCCAACTAGTTTTGATATTGAGACAAAGTAGAATTAGTTTTTTGAGTTTCTCCATTCCCAAAGGTTCAAGAAGAAGGAAGAGGAAACAACCATGAAATTCAAAGCAATCATAAAAGGGAAGTTATTTTCTAACCTTAAAAACACTAATATGACACTTTCACTGCATCATGCATATCTACTATTTGCATTAATGGTTTTACAACACTTTAAGATTTTTCAAAATTTATTTAATTCAATTCAAAACATTTTATACAATTTTAAAATAATTTTTGAATTAATTAAAACTTGTTTTTAAAAGTGTTGTGGTTGAAATTTGAATTTCTAGAAGTTACTTTATTCGCTGAAAGTTAGCCTGGGTAGAATATAAAAGCGCTAGAGACTATAAGGTGTCTTTGTAATTATTTTGCAAACACGCATTTTACTTTCATCATAGCCATACACGTGTTGGTAGCTGGATGAGTGGATTTTTGTTTTCTCACAGTCTTAACTTTGAACACCAATCTCAACCATTGTATTACTTTTATCAAAGGCCTGCATGTGTTGTGTTATAATCCCAGTGCTTAACTCTCATCCAATGAGATTCGTTCATTTCACCGCTTAGTTATAAACCATTGGATCTTTAGTCACTGATGCTAAAAAATGATACTGATTCACTGCCACCTGAGAGTCCTTCTATACCCACTTGGGTTTCTAAAGATCATCCTATTGAAACCATTATTGGTAATCCTTCGGAACCAGTTCGAACTTGATCCCAACTTCGACAAGTGGCACAATTTTCTTGTTTTGTTTCTCTTGAGGAACCGAAAAATGTTAATGTTGCCCTTTATGACTCATTTTGGATAAATGCTATTCAAGAAGAGCTAGTCCAATTTAAGATTCACGATGTATGGAATCTTATTCCTAGACCAAAAGATTCGAAGGTTATTGGCACAAGATGGATTTTTAAAAACAAAACTGATGAAAATGGGGAGGTTATTAGAAATAAAGCTAGGTTGGTTGCACATGGATACTCCCAGATTGAGGGAATTTATTTCGACGAAACCTTTGCACCTGTTACTCATCTAGAATCAGTTTGTCTCCTTCTTGCCATCACTTGTCGTATGCAATTCAAATTATTCCAAATGGATGTTAAATTCGAATTTTTAAATGTAATTTTATCTGAAGATGTATACATAGAACAACCCAAAGGATTTTTTGATCTTATACACACGGACTATGTCTTTAGGCTTAAGAAAGCCTTATATGTATTGAAACAAGCTCCAACAGCTTGGTTTGAGTGACTTTATACCTTTCTAGTGTCTCACAAATTTGTCTGTAGTAGAAACGATCAAATGTTATTTGTTAGAATGGAAAATCAACCTGTCTTAATCGCATAAGTATATGTGGACAATATTATTTTCTATTCCACCTATCCTAAACAAGTCGAGAATTTTTTCGATATCATGCATACTAAATTTCAGATGTCTCTAATGGGTGAACTACAATATTTTTTGGGTTTACAAGTTAAACAATGTAGTGATGGGCTTTTTATTTCTCAATCCAAGTATGCTGCAGATTTGGTCAAAAAATTCGACGTAGAAAACTCTAAACCTTCTAGAACCCCCATGAGTACTTCAACTAAACTTTCTAAGGATTATAATGGGAAAAATGTTGATCCTACTCTTTATAGAAGTATGATAGGGAGTTTGTTGTATCTTATCGCGTCTTGACCCGATATATTCTTCGTCGTTTATATCTGTGCTAGATATAAATGTAACCCTAAAGAACCCCACTTATTAAGTGTGAAAAGAATTATTAAATATATTAAGGGTACTCTAAAATTTGGTATTTGGTACACAAACGATACAAATAGTTCTATTGTAGGGTACACCGATATAAATTGGGCTAGTTGTTTCGACGATAGTAAAAGCCCTTCTGGTGCTTGCTACTACGTAATTAATAATCTCGTAGGTTGGTCGTGTAAGAAACAAAGTTATATTTCCTTATCTAGCGTCGAATCTGAATATATAGAAACTGGTAGTTGTTATGCTCAATTACTATAGATTAGACAGATGCTTAGTGATTATGGTTTCACCGAAAATCAATTAACCATGTTTTGTGATAACCAAAGTGCTATCAATATTTCCAAAAATCTGGTAATGCACTCCCGAACTAAGCACATTAAGATTAGACATCATTTTATCCGTGACCTTATTGAATCCAAAGATCTCATTATTGAATATCTGAACACTCAAAAACAACTCACAGTTTTCTTTACCAAACCAGTAGACAACATTCGTTTTGAGTATTTACGAACATCTATAGGCATGATAACTCTCAATTAATTTTTATCACAGTTATCATCACATAGGTAGTAACTTGTTTATATTCTGTGATTCTACCATGTTCATGATATATTCTGCGATTGACTCTATTTTTTTTTGTTTTATACCCCTTGTATATTTGAGAAAAATTGGGGGAGAAGATCTTGAGTATACCTAAGCGATTCTTCAATTTATTCCTGATTCTAACTCAACCAATATGCCATTTAGTGTTTATTTTGTCACAGGCATTTCAGACTTTTTTATAGCTTCTTACATTTCAGTAGGGTATTGGTCTGTATATAGTTGAGTAATGTATTTTTTTTACCTTATTGTCGGTTCTAGGATGGGATTGTGTAGTTAGAACCTTTGTATAAGACAACTAGGATTTTTCAATTTTCACCCACGAGTTCAGAATACTTAAGGGAATTTTGTCTCTAATATCCAAAGGGGGAGATTGAGAACACACTATATAATTGACTTACTTGAGTCTACAATATATAAGAGTTTCAACTAGTTTGGATATTGAGACAAAGTAGGATTAGTTTTTCGAGTTGCTTCATTTCCAAAGGTTCAAGAAGAAGTAAGAGGAAGAAGCCATCAAATTCAAAGCAATCATAAAAGGGAAGTTATTTCTAACCTTAAAACCACTAATAGGACACTTTCACTGCATCATACATATCTCCTATTTGCATTAATGGTTTTACAACACTTTAAGACTTTTCAAAATTTATTTAATTCAATTCAAAACATTTTATACAATTTTAAAATAATTTTTGAATTAATTAAAACTTGTTTTTAAAAGGGCTGTGGTTGAAATTTGAATTTCCAGAAGTTATTTTATTCGCTGAAAGTTAGCCTGGGTAGAATATAAAAGCGCTAGAGACTATAAGGTGTCTTTGTAATTATTTTGCAAACACGCGTTTTACTTTCATCATAGCCATACACGTGTTGGTAGCTGGACGAGTGAATTTGTGTTTTCTCACAGACTTAACTTCGAACACCAACCTCAACCCTTGGATTACTTTTATCAACGGCCTACTTGTGTTGTGTTATAATCCCAGTGCTTAACTCTCATTCAATGAGATTCGTTCATTTCACCGCTTAGTTATAAACCATTGGATCTTTAGTCAAACTGTATGACTTAATCTCAGCCCTTGATTGCAAACGATGTTCCAGATTCTTCCTTCACCTATTATAAAACCATACTTACCCTCAGTATCTTAAGACTTTTGTTCAAATCGTCCCAGAGAGAAAATAAAAGAGAGAAGAGAGAGAAAAGGGAAGAAATTTGAGAGAAAATAGAGAGAGAAAGGAAGAAGATTTATCCATCTTCGTCCTTCATCACCTCTGAGTGAATCCCTTCAACCCAAACACTTCAAAACCTCAAATACGTTTACCAGAAACCAAAAAACCTCGAGAGATAGAACCAATCTTGGGTTTCTGTGAGTTTAGTAGTTGGGTTGACGTCTTATAGAAGACCTCTTTTGTTTTAAGTCTTTTTCAAATCATCTCTTTGAGAAAATAGCAAGTTTTATATATTGAAACTTGAGATTTTCTAAAGAGAACATCACACCCCTATATTTTTAGTTCTCTTTTTGGATCTCTGTTTTTAAATCCACTTGATTCTAAAGTTTTTGAAAAATAAACTTTTAGGGTTTCAAGAAAAACCAGATCCTTAAGAGCGTTTGTGTTTCTTGGTTTTATTTCACATTTTGTGAAATAAATGTTTTCAAAAATAAAAAGGGACACATCGAACCTTCGCCATTTTTTAAAGCAAGGTTGTTCTTCTAGATCTGAATCTTGACTTATAAGTTTCTTTTACAAAAACATTTGAATCAATTTCTACATGTTATTTCTGATTTTGTTTTTACGATATAGACTTCTAGTCTAGTTTGGATCTCAATTGGAGGTTTACAATTTCAAAAATATTTTCAAAATACTGAAATTGTTTAAGACCTTGGTCGTCTTCTGAGCAAGGTATCCTTGAGATATGTGGATTAATAAAAAGATCAAGAAGTCTTGATTTATAAAATACAGACTTGGGAAATATCCTATTCATATTAGATCTGTTCGTAATTTGATATGATCGTCTGTATATATAAATCTGAGAGGGTGAGTTGTATATCTGCATATAGTGCACATCACAAACACTTCTCACGCAAACACTTAGACACAGTGGTTTGTTTGAGACTTACTATTGAAAGAGTTGCTGGAGTCTAATTTTTAAAGAGAGGGAGGTCAAGGAAAAGTCAAAGGAGTAACAAAGAAGAGATCAGTTCTAGTAAAAAAAACTTTAGAGTGGAGTAGCTCAAGTAGGTATAATTTTGAACTTAGATTTATGATCCTTGTGTGTTTTCTTAAGTGATGCAACTTGATTCTTTATTCTAATGAATTTTTGTTTTGTGTCGTAGAGGGCACCGTGGATGTTTACATTGATTAAGGGTTTTACCACGTTAAAAATTCATCTGTCTATTTGTTTGAATGTTGTTAACTTTTGTTGTGATTTGGACAGTATGGTAACTTTAGTAAATGTTTCTTAAAATTTAAAAAGAAAGGTAATCAACTATCGAATCTAATCTATACATTCAGAAAGTTTTTACAACACATCTTTTGTTTTTCGAAAAGGGTTTTGCCCAAAAGGTTTATTCAGCGTTTACACAATTTATAACATTCTGTTATTAACCTTGTAAACAAGCTTTTAGCATTAAATCTTTTCTTCATTAACTTGTAGGAACTGACCGCGTAGTCGCGGGTCTCCCGGTTTGAGAATATGACGATAATTTAAAAATATCTAGATTAGGCTTAAAAACAAGTCGTTGAAGGGTGAAAACCCAAACCAGCCCCCAAATGGCCCCATAAGAGGCACAAACACCTCCTACAGGACCAATGTAACTTGTAGAAACTGACCGCATAGTCGCTTGTCTCTCGGTTTGAGAATATGACGATAATTTGAAAATATCTAGATTAAGCTTAAAAACAAGTCGTTTGAGGGTGAAAACCCAAACTCTCCTCCAAATGGCCCTGTAAGAGGCATGAACACCTCGCACGATACCAATGTAACTTGTAGGAACTGACCGCATAGTCGCGGGTCTCCCAGTTTGAGAATATGATGATAATTTCAAAATATCTAGATTAGACTTAAAAATAAGCCGTTTATGGGTGAAAACCCAAACAAGCCCCAAAACGGCCCTGTAAGAGGCACGAACACCTCGCATGGGACCAATGTAACTTGTAGGAACTAACCACGTAGTCGCGGGTCTCCCGATTTGAGAATATGACGATAATTTGAAAATATCTAGATTAGGCTTAAAAAGAAGCCGTTTGAGGGTGAAAATCCAAATCAGCCCCCAAACGGCCCCATATGAGGCACGGACACCTCGCACGAAACCAATGTAATGTGTAGGAACTGACCATATAGTACGGGTCTCCTGATTTGAAAATATGAGGATAATTTGAAAATATCTAGATTAGGCTTAAAAATAACCCGTTAAAGTGTGAAAATCCAAACCAGCCCCCAAAGAGCCTCATAAGAGGTATGAACACCTCGCACAGGACCAATATAAGTTGTAGAAACTGAACACGTAGTTGCGGGTCTCTCGGTTTGAGAATATAACGATCATTTGAAAATATCTAGATTAGGCTTAAAAACAAGTCGTTTGAGGGTGAAAACCCAAACCAGCCCCCAAATGGTCCCGTAAGAGGCCTGGACACCTCGCACGAGACCAATGTAACTTGTAGAAACTGATCGCATAATCGTGGGTCTCCCGGTTTGATAAGATGACGTTAATTTGAAAATATCTAGATTAATCTTAAAAACAAGTCGTTTGAGGGTGAAAACCCAAACCAACCCCTAAATGGCCCCGTAAGAGGCACGGACATCTCGCACGGGATCAATATAACTTGTAAAAACTGACCACGTAGTCGCTGGTCTTTAGATTTGAGAATATGAAGATAATTTGAAAAGATCTAGATTTGGTTTAAAAATAAGCCGTTAAAGGGTAAAAACCTAAACCAGCTCCCAAACGGCCCCGTAAGAGGCACGAACACCTCGCACGGGACAAACGTAACTTGTAGAAACTAATGGCGTAGTTGCAGGTGTCTCGATTTGAGAATATGACGATAATTTGAAAATATCTAGATTAGGCTTAAAAACAAGCTGTTTGAGGGTGAAAACCCAAACCAGCCCCCAAACGGCCCCATAAGAGGCACAAACACCTTGCACGGGACCAAAGTAACTTGTAAGAACTGAGCGCGTAGTCGCGGGTCTCCTAGTTTGAGAAAATGATGATAATTTGAAAATATCTAGAGTAGGCTTAAAAAGAAGTCGTTTGAGGGTGAAAACCCAAACAAGCCCCCAAACGGGTCAGTTATCCATCTACCATTTGAGGGTGAAAATAATATGATTGGATATCAACCGAGATTTACATGACACATAGGGTCAGTTATCCATCAGGTCGTCCACAACCGACGTTACAAGTATCACCTCGGTGAGGGCATCATCCGAGGTAAGTATGGACACGGGTTATCCATCAACATCACCATCAACGTCGGCCATAGCCGACGTTATAAGTTTCACCTAAGATCAGCAAGGCCTTGCAGGCTGAGCATCAAGTGTCAAGAAACATTGGCCCTGGCCGACGTTCCAGATATCTAACCTCGGCTGGCATCCCGGCCAAGGTCATCATATAATCCCCAGCCAAGGCAGGGGTCGTACTTCACCAACCTCGTACTCATCCAGGCCGAGGTTAATACCAAGTAAAAATAACCGAACATCTACGCGCACATTTATGGCTTGGAACACGTGGACAAATCCGTTATATCTGAATCATTCCCTCCACGTGAGGGAATATTGAGGTCATCATTACTTAGTTGAGATTATCCATATGCCATCCTGGCACTGGCTGGGTCTCCATGCACATTGCATGCTTAGGGGTACATTACACCCCCCAAGCATTATATATTAAGGTTATCCTCAACATTGTAAAGGATCAATAATTACAACCCTAACTTAAACTCTGTCAATTTAGACAGTAGAGAGAGAAATCTTGAGAGATTGTATCCATGGTCGTTAGTGACTTATTTCAATGACATTATTTACTCACTTGTACAGTGGACGTAGGCCTAATTGGCTGAACCACTTACATATTGGTGTTGATCCTCTTCTCCTCACCTCATTCTACATATACACTTGTATTCTCCCGTGCTGCCATTGTTATCACTTGCTGGAGCTTGTCAACACCTTATCTGGTGGTGCTGTTTCTAGCATCATCATTTTGGCTCCGTCTGTGGGAACGGGAAGACATAACTCTTCCTTTCCTAGCTTAACCTCACCGAAGACTCTGGTGGTGAACCAGGCCTCACCCCTTTCATGGAGTTGTTTCGCCAATAAAGAGGTCCTTTAAGGTATTAAGCTCACCTTCTTTACAAGCTCTTTAGTTTTAACATATGGCACCGGAGTTACCACCACCTCCTCCACCATCTGGTGCTGGAGGACCCAGTTCCATCCAGGTGCCACCCCAGTTCGAAATGGCTGAGGTGGTAGCAGCCTTGAAGTCATTGGACGCAACTCAATAAGCAATGAAGGAAAAATTTGCACAACTTAGTCAAAATATAATGAGGCCACCAGGGGTCTCACCGGAGATGATTACTCCGACAGCTGTTCAACCCCACCCTGAAGCTAGGGGACCACCCCAGGTACCGCGAAAGGACCAACCTATTCCTCAACGGAGGAGGGACGTTGCTGACCCTAGGCATTTACGTTAGGGGAGGTAAGGAAACCCTGGCCCTGAGGATAGGCATGGCGATATGGAGGTAGAGGATGCTCCAGAAGACTGCTGGGAGCTGTATGAGGTTTCGAACAACACTGTACGTCCTATCCAACAAAGCTGAGGTTGTGGGGGAAGAAGAGATAGTGGTGCCCAATAAAGAGGATCAACTTTTGATCGCTTGAGAAGAGGGTCGGCCTTTGAAAGGCTCGTCCCAGTTAATGACCTAAGGCAAAGGTTATCTAGGTCCAGAAGTGTAGCAGGCTCACGAAGGGAAGATGGGGAACATCGGCCTCATCATGGCCGACCCTAACATGATCGAGACAGGGGTCCATAGGAGGTAAATAGATGACGTTGTGTTACAGTTGGGGAACCCTCAGTCCACCCATTGGAAGTGGCTAGGGACAACCTCGGCCTGGCCGACATTGCAAAGCCATGGAATGACTCCATTCAACGTCTTGAAGAGAAGATAGGTAACCTCATCAAAAGCTGAGACCCAATATAAAGAGGGTTCTCAGAGGGCTCCCCATTTATGGCAAAGATAGTGAACTTTCTAATCCCTGTCAAGTTCAAGCCACCTACGGTGTCTCCCAAGTATGATGGTAGCACCAACCCTGTGCACCATATTGAGATGTACCAGTCTGTAGCAGACATTTACTCAATTCCAAATGAGATGAGGTGTCGGGCCTTCTCTGAGATATTAACGGGAGAGACACATATTTGGTTTACCTTTCTTCCGAAGAACTCTGTTGAGAACTTTAAGAGCTTGGCTGGACGGTTCATTCACAATTTTTGTTTTGGGGTAAGACCTCAAAAGAAGACCACTCATCTGCTGTACGTCAAACAAGGCAAGAACGAGAGCCTAAGAGACTACATTACTAGATTCAACAAAGAAAAATTAGAGGTTGAAGATTATGAAGAGAATATAGCTATGACTGTCCTCATTAGGGGACTCCAGAAAGGGACCTTCCAAGTCTATGGCAGAGCTATTAACAACTGCAGGAAAGGTCATAAACACTAAAGAGGCTATGACCACAAAGTATGGGGATGAGAACGGAAGTGGCAACGGGAAGTTCCAAAGGAAGAAAGACGGAAAAAAGAGGTCTGCAGACAATAAGTTTGCACACTATACTCCTCTAACTGTGAGCTGCAAACACATCCTCAACGAAATAAAAAATAACCAGTCCCTGAGATGGCCGGAGAAGCTGAAGGCTCTTCCGCATAAGAGGAACAAGAACCTATGGTGTGAGTTCCACTAAGACCACGACCATGTGACAGACAAGTGCTTCTCCTTGAGGGATGAAATTGAGAAGATATTGAAGTCCGAAAAGCTGAGGAAGTATGTCGACGATAAAGATCCTAAGAGGGAAAGATATGACCCTAAAAAGAAAAAAATGACAGATGTCGAGATAATCCCCCAGTGAGAAGAGACGATAACTCAGATGGTGATAATGAGGACGATCCATACCTCCCACCGAAAGACGACAATGCCCCTATGAAGAGGGTTGGTATGATCTCCTTCGGTGTTAACACTATATGTGGAGGACTAGAAAGGGGTGGCTCCGTAGTAGCTGATAGTAAAGCTCATGTGGCAGAGGCTAAGTCAGTGACCAAAGTAGAGGTTGTGAATCTGGCGTCTTCAAAGGCTAAGTAGAAGAGGAAGAAGGTAGATATGGATACTCTTATAGTTGGATTCTCCCGACTCGACTTCAAAGGTGTCTTGGCTCTGCATGATGACCCTTTGGTAATAACAGCAAGAGTGCATGGATGTGAGGTACAAAGAATCCTCATAGATGGAGGAAGTTCAACAGATGTGATGTTCTAGTCATGTTTAAAGAGCATGGGCCTCAGTAGAGCTAGGCTGGTACCCTTTCATCATCTGTTGATGGACTTTAGTGGCGAAAAGTTCCATCCATTGGGCATGTATGAGATGGATGTACGAATGGCAGACGAGTGGCTTAAGAGGTTGACCCAAAAGATTAATTTTTTTTGTTATGGATGAAAACGTCTTCTCGGCCTACAACCTCATCGTAGGACGAGTAGCCTTTAAGGAATTTGAGGTCGTGCCATCAACGGTCCACCAAATGCTAAAATTCTCGACCCTCTATGGGGTAGGGGAAGTGTAAGGTGACCAGACCACGACACTAGAATGCTACTTCAACTCGGTGGAAGAGAGAGAGGCACATAAGAGGGCAACAACCACATATAACATTGATACACTTGATTCTAGGGATAAAAAAAAATTGAAGAAAAGAGAAGCTGTGGAAGAGGTAGAATCCATCATCCTCAATGAGGACGAAACGGAAAAAATCGTCCAAATCGATAAGGCCCTAAAACCCCAGATCAAGGAAGAACTGATAAGATTTTTTAAGAAGAGGCAGAGTGTCTTCGCTTGGATCCATTCAGACATGCCTGGTATCAACCCGGAGGTTATATGCCATAAACTCAATGTGGCAGAAGATGCTAAGCCAATAAAATAAAGACGAAGAGTTTACGCCAGGGAAAAGTACAATGTCATCAGGGAAGAAGTCAGAAAGTTGGAAGAGGCAGAATTCATCAGGGAGGTCATATACCCAGAGTGGTTATCTAATGCTGTCATTGTGCCCAAGGCTAACGAAAAATGGAGGATGTGTGTAGACTTCACTGACCTGAACAAGTCTTGCCCAAAAGACAGCTATCCCTTACCTCAAATTGATCAGATAGTAGATGCCACAGCAGGGCATGCACTTATGAGCTTCATGGATGCGTATTCAGGCTACAATCGGATCTTTATGGACATCGAAGACTCAGAGAAGACAACATTCATCATAGACAAGGGGACCTATTTCTATAAGGTCATGCCCTTCGGCTTGAAGAATACTGGGGCGACGTATTAACGTCTTGTAAATAAAATGTTTGAAGATAAGATTGGCAAGACCATGAAGGTATATGTAGATGATACGTTGAAGAAAATCTTGAAGGCTTGCACTCACATAGCCGACCTGGAGAGGACTTTTGACACCATGGACTTATACAGGATGAAGCTTAATCCTGCCAAGTGTGTCTTCGGAGTAGGAGTAGGAAAGTTTCTTAGATTTATCGTCAATCAAAGGGTAATAGAGGCCAACCCCGAGAATATTAAAGCTCTGCTTGAAATGAAGACGCCGAGAACTATAAAAGACGTTTAAGAGGCTAACTGGAAGAGTTGCTGCACTCAATAGGTTTGTCTCCAGAGCTACAGACAAGCGTCTTCCTTTTTTCAAAGTTCCTAGAAAGGCCTTTGAATGGGATGGGGAATGAGACAAGGCCTTTTAGGGGCTCAAGTCCTACCTCGTATCCCCTTACTCTTATCCCGACCCATTATGGGGGAGAAGTTTTATGCTTATCTAGCAGTCTCAGAGTCAACTATAAGTGTAGCCATAGTACGGGAAGATGATGGGGTACAGAGGCCTGTATACTTTAATAGTAAGGACCTTCAAGGGTCTGAACAGAACTATCCTCGGATGGAGAAGTTGGCCTACGCCTTGATACATGCTTCAAGGAAGATGAAGCCCTATTTCCAAGCCCACTCTATGGTCATCTTCACTGACTCCCCACTAAGGCAAGTCCTTAATAAGCCCAAGAAGTCAGGCAGATTGATGACCTGGGCCATCGAGTTGGGATATGACATTGTTTATCAACCCAGGGGTGGACATTAAATGGAAGGCACTTGCAGACTTTGTTGCTGAGTTCAAATGGGAGGAGGTTGAGATTGAGAATAGCCCAGAGTTATAGAGGGATCAAACAGTAACATCTTCTAAAACCCGGAAGAGGTTGTGTTCAGCAGATCTAGAAAAGGAGTAGCTAAAAATGAGGAAGATAGGTACCTCTTCAAGCAAGGGACCCTATCAGAGGGAAACTTATCTTTGAATGAAGGTATTTGGAATCTCTTCATGGATGGGTCTTCTTGTGAAAGTGGAAGTGGCGCAGGGCTGATACTGTCAGCTCCGGATGACACCAACGTTGAATATGTGCTAAGGTTCAACTTTAAAGCTTCAAACAACGAGCCTGAGTATGAGGTGCTGATAGTAGGGCTCTATTTGGCAAAAGCCCTTAGAGTTGGCCGACTCTTGCTACACAGTGACTCGAGGTTAGTTGTCAACCAAGTACATAGAGTATATGAGGCTAAGGATGAAAGGATGGACAAATACCTTAAGAGGGTTAGAACAACACTAGAAGGCTTCGAAGAGGTGAAGATAAAAAGGGTACCTCGATAAGGCAACAGTCGTGCAGATGCACTAGCAAGGTTAGCTTCAGAAACTAGGACAGGCATCAAAAGGACATTACCAGTCGAGATCTTGCTCAAACCTACCATTGAGGAAGAAGAGGTTACCGTTCATTGCCTCTACTTGAACCTAGGGGACTCATGGATGGACCCCCTTATCAGATATATCTGACAGGGAGAGCTACCAGAGTCGAAGTTAGAAAGGAGGAAATTCAGGTACAAAGCTGCCAAGTTCTCGATAATAGGAGATGTCCTTTATAAAAAAGGATTCCTACTGCCTCTCCTCAGATGTGTCCATCCCACAGAGGTCCCTCATGTCCTACAGGATGTACACGAGGGTTCTTGCTCCAGTCACATAGGAGGAAGACCTTTAGTCAAGAGGATAATTACACAGGGATACTGGTGGCCGACCTTGGCCAAAGATGGTGCTGCCTACGTGAAGAGGTGTGACAAGTGCCAGAGATTCTCCACTATCCCCTATCAACCTCATCAACCTATGACACCAATCAATTCTCCTTGGCCATTTGCAGTATGGGGGATTGACTTAGTGGGACCATTGCCAAGAGCTGCCAATAATTATCGATTTCTGATGGTAGCAATTGATTACTTCTCTAAGTGGGTAGAGGCTGAGCCAATGATCACGATTACAAAGCAGAAGACCTTCCAATTCATCTGGAAGATCATCATATGTAGATATGGCCTTCCAAACACCCTCATCTCAGACAACGGAACCCAGTTCAAGAATTCTTCCTTAAAAAAATATAATGAAAGAGTGGGGACTAAGCAGTTCTTCTCCTCTCCTGGCCGACCCCAGGCAAATGGGCAAACTGAAGTCACGAACCAAACAATCCTTGATGGTATTAAGAAGAGTTTGGAAGAAGCCAAGGGAAGATGGACAAAAGAGATTTATGCAGTGCTATGGGCCTACAGGACAACGATAAGGACACCAATGGGGGAAAGCCCATTTATGTTGGCCCATGGTTCAGAAGCCGTCATACCTATAGAAGTAGGACTCCCCACCCACAGAGTTTAAACCTATGACCCTCAGAGGAATGGGGAAGAAAGAAGACTTGACTTGGATCTAATTGAGGAGAGAAGGGAAGATGATGAGATCAGACAGGCAACCTACCAGCAGAGAACAACAAAGTTCTACAATCAAATGGTGAAATCAAGACCTATAGCTGTAGGAGACCTAGTGCTGAAGAAGATGTTGAAGAAGACAAACAAGCTCCACCCAAACTGGCATGGTGCTTATAAAGTAGTCGATGAGGTTGTACCCGATATCTACCGGCTAGAAAATCTAGAAGGGGAACCTTTCTCTAATCCATGGAACACTGATCACCCAAAGAAGTATTACATATGATGTTTCAGTTATTTCTTTGTAATACATGTATCATTTTATGAAGAGGATATTAATAAGAAGAGTAGTTCCTGTGTTAATATTGTTTCATTATCCTTAAATATCATTAATTTGGTGAAATTTATGAGGTGAAACATCATATTTTGATGACCTCAGACCTTAAACATCATAATTTGGTGGAAATGTATGAGGGTAGACATCATAATTTGATGACCTCAGACCTTAAACCTCATAATTTGGTGACAAGGTCTGAGGAGAGACATCATAATTTGATGACCTCATACTTTAAACATCATAATTTGGTGACGAGGTCTGAGGGTAAACATCATAGTTTGATGACCTCAAACCTTAAACATCATAATTTAGTGGAAATTTATGAGGGTAAACATCATAATTTGATGACCTCAGACCTTAAACATCATAATTTGGTGATAAGGTCTGAGGAGAGATATCATAATTTGATGACCTCAGACTTTAAACATCATTAATTTGGTGAAATTTATGAGGTGAAACATCATATTTTGGTGACCTCAGACCTTAAACATCATTAATTTTGTGATAATTCATGAGGGTAAACATCATAATTTGATGGCCTCAGACCTTAAACATCATTAATTTGGTGAAATTTATGAGGTGAAACATCATATTTTGATGACCTCAGACCTTAAACATCATTAATTTGGTGAAATTTATGAGGTGAAACATCATATTATGGTGATCTCGGACCTTAAACATCATTAATTTGGTGATAATTCATGAGGGTAAACATCATAATTTGTTGGACTCAGACCTTAAACATCATTAATTTGGAGAAATTTATGAGGTGAAACATCATATTATGGTGACTTCAGACCTTAAACATCATTAATTTGGTGAAATTTATGAGGTGAAACATCATATTATGGTGACCTCAGACCTTAAACATCATTAATTTGGTTAAATTTATGAGTTGAAACATCATATTTTGATGACCTCAGACCTTAAACATCATTTTTTTGGTGAAAGGTACGAGGTAAACATCATAATTTGGTGACCTGAGACCCTAAACATCATTAATTTGGTAAAATTTGCGAGGTGAAACATCATATTATGGTGACCTTAGACCTTAAACATCATTAATTTGATGATAATTCATGAGGGTAAACATCATATTTTGATGGCCTTAGACCTTAAACATCATTAATTTGGTGAAATTTATGAGGTGAAACATCATATTTTGATGACCTCAGACCTTAAACATCATTAGTTTGGTGAAATTTATGAGGTGAAACATCATAATATGGTGACCTCAGACCTTAAACATCATTAATTTGGTGAAATTTATGAGGTGAAACATCATATTATGGTGACCTTAGACCTTAAACATCATTAATTTGGTAAAATTTATAAGGTGAAACATCATATTTTGATGACCTCAGACCTTAAACATCATTTGTTTGGTGAAAGGTATGAGGTAAACATCATAATTTAGTGACCTCAGACCCTAAATATCATTAAGTTGGTGAAATTTATGAGGTGAAACATCATAATTTGGTGACTTTAGACATTAACATCATTAATTTGGTGAAATTTATGAGGTGAAACATCATAATTTGGTGACCTCAGACCTTAAACATCATTAATTTGGTGAAATTTATGAGGTGAAACATCATATTTTGATGACCTCAGACCTTAAACAACATTTGTTTGGTGAAAGGTATGAGGTAAACATCATAATGTGATGACCTCAGACCTTAAACATCATTAATTTGGTTGATAAATTATGAGGGTAACCATCATAAATTGGTGACCTCAGACCTTTAAGACAACATCATTATTGGACTAAAACAACATTCAAGAGAGAGCATTCATTGAAAGAAGAAAAATCCTCTGAAGAAAATGGATTTACATGAAGTAGTGAGAGTTATAAATCAAATATACCCTGAAGCACAGTTTACAAGAAATTACAGACAGAAAACCAAAAATTATAAGTAAAAGGCTTCACAAGTTAAGGCTTAAGGGTTGGCAGCCGCAGACGTGTCCATTTGGCCGACGTTGGTAACCTCAGCCCCGTCATCTTGAGGGTTAACATCCTCAGTCTCTATGGCTTCCAACTGTGAAGTCTCTATCGGATCAGCACCTTCCTCCTCAACCTCTTGCAAGGCCTGAGCAAAGCAAGAATCGTCGAAGCCTAGACCAACAAAGTATGAGGCAGTTAAGCTCCCTGTCTCCTTCTCCTTTGAAGATGGCCACTTCCTAGTTGCCTTAATAGCTCTTTCGAGATATTCAAAGCCGAAGCTTATAAACTGGTCAGAGACTTTGTAGTTGTCCAAGGTCTTCTCAGAGGCATCCTCAAGGGCAGCCTTTACTGCACCTTATTTCACCTTATTTTCATACTTATCCAAAACTATCTTCAGATGTTCAACCTCTGCATTTAAAGAGGCTTGCACTTTCTGGGCCTCTTCCCTTCTCATTAAGGGGAAACTTCCTCAGGGTCCAGTCAGCGAATTGGTTTATAGACAAAATACCCTGCAAAATAAAGTCAGATGTATGAGTTCAAGCCTCAATCCGTTTAAAGCCGAGGTTACACTTGGAATAAAAAAGAATTTTTTTTTACCTGGATAGACCTGTGAAGGCTAAACTCGACCAGCAGAGGGTTATCAAGAGAGCGTAGGAAATGCTTATCTGCGTCGGTCATTGCAGAGCCGATGGCATCCATTGCCTTCAGACCATGGCCTATCAGACTGTCGCTAATCTTTAGCTACTCCAGACGAGCGGCTAAAGCATCATCTGATGAAGTAGGGATGTCACGATGCCCCTTTTGGTTTTTGGAAGGCCTCTGATCCTCCGCATCAGTGGTAGTCTTCCTCTTCTTGGGAATATCAGCTTTAGACGTGTCGACGTTCTATTTGGGGGGAGGGGCTACATTATGCCTTGCTTTCTTCATCAGCTTAACAAGGCTTGGGGCTAACATCTCACAGAGCTCGTCAGAGATACCTTCTAGGCGTTCTGCAAAGAGAAACACATGAGTTAATAAATCAGAGGTATGAAAACTCAGAGGTGCAACTTGTAAAAATATAATACTTACGAAGATTAGTGAGAGGAATTCCCCCTAGGCCAGTCTCAGAGAAGTAAAAGGGGGTCATCAGATGTTCGTACTTGACTAGCCAACCGTGCTCCCCCTAATCTTGAAGATCCTTAACCTTTTGTAAGTTATCCTGGCTAAGTCCAGGGTCATCCTTGGCAGCAAGTGACACCTTTCCCCACCTCAGAGGTAATCTAGGCCCCAGTGATGAAGAGGTGGCACAAGGACCAAATTCCCATGCCCTTGAGGCAAATAAATACCATGGTTTCCAGTTGTGATTGGAGGTCTGGGTAACCAGCATAATCTTTTTGTCCGACTTCCTAGCTAGGAAGTGATAGTAGCTGGGGTGGTTTTTAGCAGAGGATGGGACATAGCATCCTGTGAAGACCCTAACTGAAAGGTTTAAGTGATGGACTTCCCTCCAAAGGACGATATCCCCAATCATCACCCTCAAGGCATTTGGGGATAATTGCGAAAGGGATAGGTTGATATGGGAAAATATTGCTCTAATTGAAGAATGGATGGGGAGATGGAAGCCCAACTTGAACATCTGCTCATACACATAAATCTCCCCTTCCCGACCACTAAAGGCCCTCTCATCTCTCAGAGGTCTCCTGAGCTTAATGGAAGGACCTATGGAATAGAGATGCCTAAAGGCTAAGAGGTCGTACTCAGTAATAGTACTCTCTATCTCGACAGCCTCCTAGGTATCAACGTCACTCTCATGACCATCATCCTCATCACTGGCAACGTTGTCCTGGGCTGGTGTAGGAACACCACCAGAGAATATCTGAGTGAACTCAGCCCTGGTGGCGATCGACAGAGGGATAACATCGATGGGTGGGGGAATAGCCATGCTCGGCCCCATAATATTGACATCAGAAGAGTTCCATGAGGTTCTAGCACCATTATGGGATGAAGCACGACTTCCTCATCCTAATTAGGGACCTGATGTTGCTTAATATAGAAGTCCATAGCCTCTTGGAATGAGTATACAGACATAGGGTCTGAGGTAGATGACTCAGACTCAGACATTGGAGAAGGGTCAATTGGTTCCTCAGCTGGCTCAGGGTATATCACTTTCAGAGGTGGAGGGAAGATAGGTCTAAGGGGGAAGGTCTCAGCCCTACGAGCTTCCTCTTGGGCTAGCTCTATCTGCCTATTTTTTTCAAAGGTCTTCTCTCTAAGAGAAGAGAAATCTTCTATGAGCTTGTACAGAGGTCTGATCATAAGTTAAATGACCCTACACTTTGGGACCCTAACCACAAATAAACAACTGGTCACAACCTAAACTAAGGATCAAACTTAGTTTTTGAAAAATTTCAAACCAAGAACAGTCAAGAACAGGTTCACCAGAAAACTCAAGGGATCACCGAAAAACATAAACTACACCGAAAAATGCAAGAAATGGAAATTCAGGGCTGAAAAATTGCAAAAGAAAGGTAACAATCAATACCTGATAGAGTATGAGATGAAGAGTAGGAAGATTGAGTAAACAAATCCACAAACAACCTCGATCTAGTTCTTAATGAGAGAAAGAAAATGCATACGGCTCAGGCGGGAAAAATGAGAAAAAAGTGAAGAAGAAGGAGAAGAAAAGGGTTTTAAAACCTCAAAACGCCTTGCACGCATCCTAAGGCCCATCATTGCCTCTAGAGCCCAAAAGACAATCAGCATCATTACACTGTCAGGCACGCTACCCACTTCAGAAGTGGACACCTGTCAAGGAGATATTGGTACATAAGGAAATACAGCCTCGGACATATATACCCCTTAGTCGCCTACTTACATAGGTAACTAAGGGCTAGGGGGTGATTGATATGCCCAAAGTGCACTTGCCAGCTCAGAGCCATTAACCTCGGCCTATATGACGGCCGAGGTAATAATAGCTCGAGATTACCCATCAATAATGTTGTCCTTCACCAGGTCGGCCACAGCCGACGTTGCAAGTAACATCATGATTGGACATTAGCCGAGGTCTGCATGACTCATAGGGCCAGTTATCCATCAGGTCGTCCATAGCCAACGTTACAAGTATCACCTGGGTGAGGGCATCATCCGAGGTAAGTATGGAAATGGGTTATCCATCAGCATCACCATCAACGTCTGCCATAGACGATGTTACATGTTTCACCTAAGATCAGCAAGGCCTTGCAGGCTCAGCATCAAGTGTTAAGACAACATCGCCCTGACCGACGTTCTAGATATATAACCTCAGTTGGCATCCTATCCAAGGTCATCATATAATCCCCAACCAAGGTAGGGGTTGTACTTCACCAACCTCGTACTCATCCAAGCCGAGGTTTGTACCAAGCAAAGACAACCGAGCATCTACGCGCACATTTTTGGCTTGGAACACGTGGACAAATCCATTTTAACTGAATCATTCCCTCCACGTGAGGGAATATTGAGGTCATCATTACTTAGTTGAGATCAACCAGATGTCATCCTCCACGCACATGCACATTGTATGCTTGGACGGTACATTACACCCCCCAAGAATTATATATTGAGGTCATCCTCAACATTATAAAGGATCGATAATTACAACCCTAGCTAAAACTCTGTTAATTTACACAGTAGAGAGAGAAATCTTGAGAGATTGTATCCATGGCCGTTAGTGCCTTATTTCAGTGACATTATTCACTCACTTGCACAATGGAAGTAGGCCTAATTGGCCGAACCACTTACATATTGGTGTTGATCCTCTTCTCCTCACCTTATTCTACATATACACTTGTATTATCTTGTGCTGCCATTGTTATCACTTGCTTGAGCTTATCAACACCTTATCTGGTGGTGCCGTTTCCAGCATCATCAATTAGGCTTAAAAACAAGCCGTTTGAGGGTGAAAACCCAAATCCACCCCCAAACGAACCCATAAGAGGCATGAACACCTCGCACACGACCAATGTAACTTGTAGGAACTTATCGCGTAGTATGGGTCTCCCGATTTGAGAATATGAAGATAATTTGAAAATATCTAGATTGGGCTTAAAAATAAGCCGTTAAAGGGTGAAAACCCAAATCAGCCCCAAACAGCCCCGTAAGAGGCACGAACACGTCGCACGAACCAATGTAACTTATAACAACTGACCGCGTAGTTACAGGTCTTCCAGTTTGAGAATATGATGAAATTTAAAAATATCTAGATTAGGTTTAAAAATAAGCCGTTTGAGGATGAAAATCCAAACCAGCCCCCAAACGGTCCCGTAAGAGGCACGGACACCTCGTCCGGGACCAATGTAACTTGTAGGAACAGATCGCGTAGTTATGGGTCTCCCGATTTGAGAATATGATGAAATTTGAAAATATCTAGATTAAGCTTAAAAATAAGCTGTTTGAGTGTGAAAACCCAAACTAGCCCCCAAACGGCCCCGTAAGAGGTTCGCACACCTCGCATGGGACCAATGTAATTTGTAGGAACAGATCGCGTAATCACGGGTCTTCGGGTTTGTTAAGATGACTATAATTTGAAAATATCTAGATTAGGCTTAAAAACAAGTCATTTGAGGGTGAAAACCCAAACCAGCCCCTAAACGGCCCCGTAAGAGGCACAAACATCTCGCACAGGACCAATGTAACTTGTAGAAACTGACCGCGTAGTCGCTGGTCTCCCGATGATAATTTAAAAATATCTAGATTAGGTTTAAAAATAAGCCGTTTGAGGGTGAAAACCCAAACCAGCCCCCAAACGGCCCTGTAAGAGGCACGAACACCTCGCATGGGACCAATGTAATTTGTAGGAACTGATCGCGTAATCGCGGGTCTCCTGGTTTGTTAAGATAACGATAATTTAAAAATATCTATATTAGGCTTAAAAATAAGTCTTTTTAGGGTGAAAACCCAAACCAGCCCCTAAACGGTCCCGTAACAGGCACGAACATCTCGCACGGGACGAATGTAACTTATAGTAACTGACCGCGTAGTCGCTGGTCTCTTGATTTGAAAATATGATGATAATTTGAAAATATCTAGATTAGGTTTAAAAATAAGTCGTTAAAGGGTGAAAACCCAAACCAGCTCCCAAACGGTCCCGTAAGAGGCACGAACACCACGCACGGGACCAGTGTAAATTGTATAAACTGACCACGTAGTCGTGGGTCTCCCGATTTGAGTATATGATGATAATTTGAAAATATCTAGATTAGGCTTAAAAACAAGCCGTTTGAGGGTGAAAACCCAAACCAACCTCCAAGCGGCCCCGTAAGAGGCACGAAGACCTTGCACGGGACCAATGTAACTTGTAGGAACTGAGCGCGTAGTAGCGGGTCTCCCGATTTGAGAATATGACAATAGTTTGAAAATATCTAGATTAGTCTTAAAAACAAGCCGTTTGAGGGTGAAAACCCAAACCCGCCCCCAAACGGCCCCATAAGAGGCACGGACACCTCACACGGGACCAATGTAACTTGTAGGAACTTACCACGTAGTATGTGTCTCCCAATTTGAGAATATGACGATAATTTGAAAATATCTAGATTAGGCTGAAAAATAAGCTGTTAAAGGGTGAAAACTCAAACCAGCCCCCAAACAGCCCCGTAAGAGGCACGAACACATCGCACGGGACCAATGTAACTTATAGAAACTGACCGCGTAGTTACATGTCTCCCGGTTTGAGAATATGATGAAATTTGAAAATATCTAGATTAGGCTTAAAAATAAGCCGTTTGAGGGTGAAAACCCAAACCAGCCCCCAAACGGTCCCGTAAGAGGCATGAACACCTCGCCCGGGACCAATGTAACTTGTATGAACTGACCGTGTATTTGCGGGTCTCCTGGTTTGAGAATATGGCGATAATTTGAAAATATCTAGATTAGGCTTAAAAACAAGCCGTTTGAGGGTAAAAACCAAAACTAGTACCCAAACGGCCCCGTAAGAGGCACGAACACCTCACACGGAACCAATATTACTTGTAGAAACCGACCGCGTAGTCACAAGAATTTCTAATTGTGAATACAATAATAATTTTAATTCGTATATGGAAATTTTTAGCTTGAATAAGATTTGATTTTTAAAATTCCTTGGTTACTAATATCATCTCCTTTTGTATCTCATTTTTTTACAGGATTACATTTTGACGTTAGCTTTTTTCCGCGTGGATTACATAAAGTCAATGGTCTATAACAAGAGGATTATTTACTTATTGTCTTTAATATTTAGGATTCTTTTTTTTTGTGTTATGGCCGTGCTGGCTTTTGTAATTTTATTGTTAGCTTTTTTGGCCGTGCGAGCTGATTAAAGGTGAAAGGGGTGTTCGTGTAAGGACACAGTCGTTGTTTTCGTTTCACTACCTCAATACAGAAACTTAAATTACGACTACACTCAACGGGTGAGTATAGCGGTAAGTCAGGTATCGAAAATTCACAGAGACGAGTTGCTAGAATTTAAATGGTTCAATATTCCTAAATAAAAGTGTAAAAGATAATTACAAACTAAAAAGGAAAAGATGCATAAAAGGAAAAAGTTAATCTAGGCGAGTGTATTGAAACTAGATTAACAAAGCGAGTAAAACTATAGGTTGCGTCGAAAATCTCTCACCCGAGTTAATTAGTATAAAATGGTCACATGGGTCGACGATTTATTACGAATGCGTCTCGTTTCGATAGTTAATTGAACCAAGGGTTTCCACGCTCCTAAATCCCCATAAAAGCCTAATATGATTTTGGCGTCAATAAATACCCCAGAAATTATGCACGCAAGGTCGTAAGCACGGAACATACATGATATTCCCCGTCAAATCCCCTAGGCGTAATAACTAGGACAACACACCCGAAATAGACCCGTAAACACGATCACCAAAGCAAAGCCACACGTCAACCCGAGTGAGTTCCATTCAAACACAACCTAGACTAAATTAGCTAGAAAGCATGGTAAAAATGCAGTAAATAAATGCGGTAAATCTACACTAGAAAGCACGGAAATAAAACATGTAAACCTAATTATGAAAGCATGTAAACCTAATTAATAAAGCAAGAATTAAGTAAATACAACTATATTAATGGAGAGAGTAATGAATAGTGCAACTTACAAGCCCAATTTGGTGTCAATCCAACGAAAAATGAAGAAGAACTCTTCAAAAACCTAAACCCTAAGCTAAACTACCCTAAAAACGAATTATTATTGTTTTTACAACAAAAATCCTTTATATAGTAAAAGGAATTAAATAGAAAAGAGAAGAGAAAAGAAAATAACAGCTAAAATATCTGCAGAAAACAGGGGATCGATCGATCGATTTCTTGTGATCGATCGATCAATGCTAAAAAATCAAGCCCACTGTCTCCCCACGATTGGCAAAAATTGAAGGATCGATCGATCGATCATTTTGATCGATCGATCAATGGCTAAGTCTGCAACTCTTCCCCTGCTTTGGTTTCATTATTTTTCCCTTCTGCTAAAATTGCCGTAACTTCTTCGTTCTGAATCAGAATCACGGTGGTTCACGGCCACGCGAAACTTGCGAGGAGGGCTACAACTTCCGTGAGATGTTGGGCTAGGTTCCTAAGTCGTGAAAGACTAAAATGATCTTGAACGTGTGATCATGTACGGAAATCAAGCGGAATGCGTCCGAACTTCACACTTAGCATCCAAATACATATAAAAGCTCAATTAACCCCTGCAAAACATGTTACTATAGAAATCCGAGGTTGTATGGTTAACGAGCATAAGTATAGGGAATACTATACTCGAGGGGGCTAAAATGCATCGGTTCGAGGGATGAAATACGCAATATTTGTGTATTATCACACCCCCTAACCTACACATTGCTAGTCCCTAGCAATGAAATAGGATTCAGCAAGAACTACAAGAAAACCAAAAGCAGGAAATAGTACAAAAGTATAGTATAAAATCAAAAGGCCACTTTCGCGGGCGAGTCGATTGCATTTATCATATGAAATAAGCCGTTAAACCCCTAGGTTACCCTAGTGGACGGGTGTCGTCTCGTGAGGGTTTTCAGGGATAATACCCACAAACATCACATGGTTTTCTCAAAATAAGCCCAAACCAACATGCGACAAGCCCAACAATAGCGAACAAGATTTCATACGCATTATTAGAAAATTTAATGAATTTAAATAAAAGTCTAAATCATTAACATTATAGAATGCACCTCATAGAATTGAAACCTTAAAATGTGGGAGGGGGAGCGAGCACATGTAAAGTGTAATTTGGCAAAAACTTATATAAACCGGATGCTAAATAAAGCAAGCATATACTCAATCATCATGGGAATTACACTCATCAAGTGAATTCACTCGAAATAGGGCGGTAACACATGAAATATGAGGGCATAAAGAGTAAATGTAAATGGAAACTAGGCCTCACACATGTCACAAATGAAGAACGCTATATATGAAATTGAAACTTGTAATCTTAATGAAAGATACCGCTCATTAAAAGAGGCGAAATGTATTTTCACAGATTATCAAAACTATTTAAACCTTTGAGTTACATCTACTTAAGATCACATAGGACTTTATAGGGTTATGATGTAGGCTAGGCTATGGTACGAAATGAAAGGGATTTATATACGGATTCAAAGTGTTCGGAATGAAAACTCAGGATAATGGGAAGCATGCGGAAAATATCAAAATTGGAAAGCAAGTTCCAAACGAGCATTAGATATATCATCGGGGAGAGTAATCAAAACTTATTGAACTATATACACAACATTTACAACTTTCTCTTTCTTTTCTTTTCTTCTTTTTCTCTTTTTTTTTTCTTTTGCTTTTTACTTTCTGTTTCATCTCTTTTTCACTTTTTCTTTTCTTTTCTTATCACATTCTCATATGCCTAAATTGCAACCGCAACACAACAACATCGTTCAATCCCAAGTAACATTCCAAACAAAGGTATGGAAGGTGTATATATGGGCTAAAACTCCAATTTAGAGTTGGTTATGGTATTTTGGGTTATGAAACGAAAGGCTAATATTGAGGGTCAAGGGGGTTAATGAAGGGAAACGTATAAGGTGAGGTCAAGGCCAATATGGGTGATATAACAAGGATGGCCTATGATCATTTCCAAAGTTTACGGAATTCTCGAGTCAAAAAAATATATGAAAATCATGATCAAGTAATACATTTCAAGTATGAACTCATTTAATGAACGATCAAATGAAAGAATAGAGAGATTATCGACGAATTTAACATTTTCAAAGAGGAAAGAATAGTGTATACACTCACAAACGATGAAAGGTACAAAGCTTACTCGATGTAAGTATATACAATGCAACAAAAGATTACCGAGTTATAAAAATCTTAAACCAAATTAATAGAACAAGGAAAGCGCATGTGCTCATGGGATTAAAGTTTAATTCATGAAGTTATTCATAATATCAATAATCAAGACTAATGTCTAATAACTTCTAAAATCGAGAACATGCATCATTGGGTTGTCTATTGGATCGGGCAATTATTGAAATTTATCATAAAAAACAAAGGCAAAACGCCCAATAAAGGAGAAAAAAGAAAGAAAATCTTTTTGAAAATTTTAATTTTTCTAAGAAAAGCATACTAAGTAACTAACATGTGAGCGAAAATGTGGACTAAATAAAGAAATGGATAGAATATCCCACACCCCCTAACTTAAAACTTGACATTGTCCTCAATGTTAATTAAGCACCAAGTTAAAGAGAGGAAAGAGCGATATTACCCAAAATTGGAGTGATAGCCATGAGAACAAGTCCAAAGAATCTACAAAACAAGTTAGTACCGAGCATAGCGAAAACAAATAACAAAAAGTTAACTAATTACAAGAGACTAAAATAAAAAGAAAAAAAGAATAAAAAGATAACTATATACAGCCTACTATTTAGGCTTCACACTAACTGTACACTAGAAGTCTAAATAGCTGAGGGTCCACCGTGAAAACGATTTGACTTTGGAGGATAACCGGTGTACCCTCACATACAAGCATGCCTTCCAAAAAATATGAATTCCGTTTGAACCACGGAAGGCATGTGTAAGGCGTAAGAAAGGAACCATCGCCAATTAAAAGTTTTGGAGGGACGATAGGGGATTTGGATTGAACGGGTAATAAAAACATGTGGGGAACGAGAAAAGTACAATATCCTCCCAAAGATTTTGAAATTGGAATGGGAGGTGGCGCACACAAAGGCAAATTTGCGATTGTGGGAGGCGACTCGAGCAAGTACTCCTCATCATCGAAAAGGTTTAAAACATTAAAGTATGAAACCGAATCGTCGGGTACTTATGACGGTGTGATAACAGAGAATGAAAATGGGGAGGAAAGAAATTCAAACTCATGAGATGAATCATCATGAGATGAATCATCATCGCATGAAGATTGAGTTTCGAAAGAAATAATATCATTTTCAATGAAATGTTCTTCTTTGGGGGCTAAAGAAGAAATAATTTCATTGCAAATATATATTATGTCATTTTCATTTTCATCCTCACTTTCAATATCTATTATGCAATGGGCAAAGTCAAGAATGGTTTGTTCAAAAGTAGGCATAAAATCCTCATTTAGTTCAACACATTCGTCGACTTCAAAAGTCTCATAAGCAAAATCATCATCGAACTCAAATAATAAATCCAACTCATGTTCCCAACAACGATTTTCTTCCCGATAACGATTTTCAATTTTCTCATTCTCAAGCATACGCAAGCCCTCACCGAAAGTCATAGGTCGAGGTGTGGATACATGAAAATGGGAACTTTAAAAATTACCATCGGACTTAAACGAAAACTCATTATTATAGGAATTTTGAAAACTATTGCAATTCATTTCAAAATTCCTATTATAAGGAGGTGAATGCCCAAAATCATTATCATCATTATCATCAAAATACACGCACTCCAAAGCTTGACTTTTGTAATACTCGCCCACAGTCATTTTAGATGTTGCAATTTTTTGGGATTCTAAATATTGACCAAAAGTCAAAGGTTTGTGAGAATTTTGAGAATTATCATAATGATTTCCTAAAGAATTGGAATAAGACATGCTTACCCCAAAAATGGCTCGAAGTGGCGAATTCCACAAAGTAAATGCGCGCGCGAGAAATTCAAGCGTTTCTAAGTCCTCAAATGTAGTTTTCTTGAAAAAACTATTTAGCAAATAATACAAATAGAAAGAAAATACTACGAAATACTAAATCAAATAAAGTCTAAAACAAAGTCATCCCCGGCAACAGCGCCATTTGATTAAGGATGAAACATGTGTTCGTGTAAGGACACAGTCATTGTTTTCGTTTCACCGCCTAAATACAAAAACCTAAATTATGACTACACTCAACGGGTGAGTATAGCGGTAAGTCGGGTATCGAAAATCCACAGAGACGAGTTGCTAGAATTTAAATGTTTTAATATTCCTAAATAAAGGTGTAAAAGATAATTACAAACTAAAAAGGAAAAGATGCATAAAAGGGAAAAGTTAATCTAGGCGAGAGTATTAAAAACTAGATTAACAAAGCGAGTAAAACTATTGGTTGCATCGAATATCCCTCACCCGAGTTAATTAGTATAAAATGGTCACATGGGTCGACGAGTTATTACGAATGCGTCTCGTTTCAACAGTTAATTGAACCAAGGGTTGTCACGCCCCTAAATCCGCATAAAAGCCTAATATGATTTTGGTGTCAACAAATACCCTGAAAATTACGCACGCAAGGTCGTAAGCAAGGAACATACATGATATGCTCCATAAAATCCCCTAGGAGTAATAACTAGGACAACGCACCCGAAATAGACCCATAAACACCATCACCAAAGCAAAGCAACATGTCAACCCGAGTGAGTTCCATTCAAACACAACCTAGATTAAATTAGCTAGAAAGCATGGCAAAAATGCGGTAAAGAAACGCGGTAAAGAAATGCAGTAAATCTACATTAGAAAGCATGGAAATAAATCATGTAAACCTAATCATGAAAGCATGTAAACCTAGTTAACAAAGCAAGAATTTAGTAAATACAACTGTATTAATGGAGAGGGTAATGAATAGTGCAATTTACAAGCCCAATTGGGTGTCAATGCAAAGAGAAATGAAGAAGAACTTTTCAAAGACCGAAACCCTAAGCTAAACTACCCTAAAAATGAATTATTATCGTTTTTACAATAAAAATCCTTTATATAGTAAAAGGAATTAAAAGAGAAAAGAAAATAAAAGCCAAAATATCTGCAGAAAACAGGGGATCGATCGATCGATCGATGCTAAAAAATCAAGCCCACTGTCTCCCCACGATCGGTAAAAATTGAAGGATTGATCGATTGATCATTTTGATTGATCGATCGATGGCTAGAAGTCTGCAACTCTTCCCTTTGCTTTGGTTTCATTATTTTTCCCCTCTGCTAAAATCGTCGTAACTTCTTTGTTCTAAATCGGAATCGCGTACCATTCACGGACACGCGAAGCTTGCGAGGAGGGTTACAACTTTCATGTAGATGTTAGGCCAGGTGACCAAGCTGTGAAAAGACTAAAATGCCCTTAAATGTGCAATCGTGTACAAAAATCTAGCGGAATGCGTTCGAACTTCACACTTAGCATCCAAATACCTGTAAAAGCTCAATTAACCTCTGCAAAACATGTTAACATAGAAATACGAGGTTGTATGGTTAACAAGAATAAATATAGGGAATAAGATACCCGAGGGGGCTAAAATGCATCGGTTCGAGGGATGAAATACTCAATATTTGCGTATTATCATGAGATTTTATAATTTTATTGTTATATTATATGGACATGCGGGCTGTACATTACGCTGGTATTATATTAACAGGTTTTAGAATGTCCAGAAAATAGAGGAAACTCTGCCCAATTTTTTTGGTCTATGAACTATTATTATTTGTAATATTTTGAAGTTTGTATGTACATTAGTTTATTAATAACTTTCGGGATTCTCAATTTGTGAATTTTATTATTTTCAAATAATTAATTTTTTTTATCCAAAAAATTTGGCAGAGCAATCAGAGCAGTGCAATTTAGATGCAAATCTATAGCTTGAGCTTTATGCTTTGGAACTATTTTTCCCTATATGTTTTGAGCTTTGTGTTTTGGACCTTTAGTTTATTCCTGTTATTTTGACTAATTTGGACTCATTGTATCCATTGTATTTATATCAAAACTCGATCCATTTATAAGCCTAGCCCCCTATTATATCAACCCATTTTTAATCTATGTGCTCAGTCTGTTGGATTTGGATCAAAACTTGAGACATTTCAATGTCTTATTTTGTCAATTCTTCAATCTATGTGCTTGTGCGCATGTGTTGGTGAACCTATGACTTTAATTTTCATTATTAAATTGTTCTATTCACGAGGAGATTTGAGTTCTTGTGATTTTTTCTTCTTCTCAATCCCTTCATTTCAATCTCCGATAATACTTTCCGGTAATTCATCTTTTCTTTTCATTAACCTATGTGCAGTTATATTTTCACCTTGACACTAGAGGATTAGTATAAACAGAAGTCAGGAAGAAATTCGTATTGAACCTTACAATTAAGTTTCAATATAGTTATTCAGAGTAATATTATTAGAGTAGCGTTGCGATGGAGTGAAGTTGAAAGTTCTGTCAATCTAGAAGTTTCGAAGAACTGGAGGGTGAATGGAAGAGATGGTAAGGAATTTGATTAGAGGAATAACATAGAATTAGTTAAAATAGAATCATTGACATTAGAATAAAGATATTAGGATTGTGATGAACGTTGTCCTCCTTCACAAGTTAGTATGCTTCAAAGAAAGGTTAATTGATCGTATCGTAAACTCTTACCATATTTTTATCATTGATTAAAAGTTCTTATAATTGATTAATAGTACTTGTTTAGATGAATAATATTTGCCACGTCGTGGAACCGTGTTATTGTCTATGGCTACGTCAACACACAAATTGCAGTATTGAGGAATAATTGAGTTTTATATATTGAGAATCATCTTGATTTGTGAATAGAAGTTTATCATTTTTGAAGTTTATCTTCCGCATTTAGGGATCATTCAATCTGAATAACAAAATAATAAATTGAGACCGCTTTGTGTTGGACCGTTAAGATTGCCAATGAAGAGTTGGATTGTATGTCTTTACCAAAAATTTCCATCTCTTTTCTTGTATTATCGTTAACTTCTTATTTCTCTACTGTGTTAACATCCTTCATATTCATTTACTCCTTGCCATGTAATAGTTTGTTGAAGTGTCATGTTGTTGGTGAAGAGCATGGAAGATAAATTGGGTTGTGAAATGTGAATGTCTCTTTTTATCCGTCCAATAAAATCTTTCATTTATTCATTAAACTCTTTTGCTTTCGCTGATGGAAACATGTTAATGTGATCGTTGAACATCGAATTCCTTAATCCGTATACCTAATTATTAGTTCCATTGTGACGCTCCGTGCTTGTTTCTCTACGCCGTTACTCTGTTATCATAAACCACTTTCATCCTTTCCGACATTGCGACAAAATTTAAGGTTGGAGATTATGATGACCTATCACTTTAAAAACAACAATAATAATAATGAAGAAATAAATTTATGTGGAGTCATATAGAATTTTCAAAATGTAGAGGGGTTGTATATAACTTTTGAAAGATGTTTGGGGGGGATAAAAGTTTAATATTTTAAAGAAGTCCAAGGGAGTCAAAATATTAATCCATAAGGATGTGTTGATAAAATAAAGTTTATTGGTGTTTACATTGAATTGTTATAAGTTATTTTATTAAATTACAAGTGTAATAAAGTTGGGGTCAAGAGTTGAAATAAACTATAACTAGAGGGTATAATGTTGTAATTAGAAGAAACCTTTTATAAAACTCAAAATGCTCCTCACTTATCATTCTCTGTCTAATTTACGTTTCGAGTTGGCACGGTGGCTGATCCATGCTGTACTCTTTGTCAGCGGTTTCACTTCAGTTTAAGGCAAGGAATTCTAAACTTTCAATTTGCTACATGAATTCACGTCTTGATAGTTGATTATTTATTTGTATTGTAAATTAGTTTTTGATATCCAGTTAAATTGGATTAACTATTTAATTGGAAGATACAATTAAAAGAACTTTAGTTAAGTTATTGTTAATAACGAAATTGAACTGATATTAGTACTGTTGTCCTTAATTTTGGGTACGGGACACATTACATGTTATAAATTACCACGGGTTGTACATTGGGGTTATGAAAACTAAAGACTATTACTATTTGGAAACGGTTAAGAAAATGAGTATAAACCATGTTTTACTCTGTATATAATTACATTTGAGCACGTATTCTTGTCTTGGTTGTGGAGTTAATGGAGTGTTATTATATTTAAATACCGTGGAGATATTCTGGCATTATTGTTCTGTTCCATTTGAGGTGTCAAACTTCATTATATTTATTAGTTATTATCTGATGTTTCTATTCTCCTAGTCCTCTCATGATATCAGTTGGATATTATATTTGGATGTTATACACTCGCAGGCTATGGATTATTGTTCTGGGCCATTTTAGGCCACTGTTCTGTATTTTGAGCCACTATTACCCCTCACCGCATGATGCAAGTCTGGAAAGCTTGGGGTTCCACACCATTCGTATGAGAGTTTCTCACATGGTTATAATGTTAAGATTAGATTTTGGATCTTCTGTTATGATATATTTTGAAAGAGTGGTCCTTATGTGTGTGTTTCAAATCAAACCAATTTTCTCCAAAATTATCCAACTTTTAATATGCACCAACCCAAGTTGTGAAAAACCAATTTTTACTTTAATACATTTTTAGCTTGATTAATCCTAAACATGCATCTAGTGATTAAACCAAGTAAAGTAAAGTAAAGAATACTCACAACGCCGGATGTACGAGGAAAAACCGAAGACGGGAAAAAACCTCGGATGGCCCAAGCCATACAATCACTATGAATGTGGAATTACAACAAACAGATAAAAGATCCACTCAACGACTCGATCCCCACGGGTCTTGACGCTCTTCTGATCTTCAACCACTCCTCTCACAGTGCCCACACAAAAAGTCCTTCTTCCAGAATACCTGTCCATAACAAACGCGTCCACGTATGTCTCAGTGTCCACCGAATGGCTTTGATACGTCTACGATATTGAACAAGAAGTCCTTCTCTTTTCTTCACCCCAAAATTTAGATGTTCAAGTATAGAAAAAACCTTCTTAGTTTAGTAAGATCACATAAACATATAATAATGATAACTCAGATCTTTGCAAACTCTAAGGATGTGTTTAAGCTTTGAAACCTTAGAAAAACATGTGCAAATAGGTCTCTAGATCGTAAATTGTTTTTCCAAAATGAACACTTATTAATTTCGATGAAAACACGCTTTGAATAGGAAAACATCACCACCTTGAAAACTATGTCGCTCGAACGAGATCGACCTGTCGTTCGCGCGACATGGCTATCTCTCTTAAACGAGCCAACGTGTCATTTGAACGATGCGTGTGTTAGTTTGACTTTTTCTTTAAAATGTTTCTTCAAAAGGGATCCAATTAAGTCAAAGTCTATTTCGAGCTTATAAGAATAAAACATAGAGTAAAATATTTAAAACACTTTTAAAACATTTTAAAACATTTTTCCTTATAAAATTACAACCTTATCTTTTATAAAAACAATTCCGAGCACCATTAATTATGCGCATTCATACCCGTGTGATTCCAGAATGCAATAAACTTGAAGACGAATAAACTTGCACTAATTAAACTTCGGTATGATTAATTCTTTGAAGCTTTTCCGCAAAGTCTTCAATTTCTTCAATACGTCATAAACCAAGTGGGATCGTGACAAAATAAAATCTCCCTATGACATATTACAAACACAGTTTTGTTCACGGAATTAAGTCAAAACAATACAGGAACTCAATTGGAAATTTATGTCCTTACAAATCTCCCCCTTTGACTATTTCGGGACAAAACTAAATCAGTGAAATGCCTAAGCCGGTCCGTCCAGACGTATGAAAAATTACAGGACACGGACTAGTACACCTGGCACCGATAGCATGAACTGTCTGAATGTGATGTAGACTTAAAATCTCAAATCTCTAAAGCATACCTACACACATGAAACAGACAAACAAATACCCATTGAAGTATGGTGGAACAAATGAAACCAATATATATATATATCCAAATGATACCAATTTTACAATAGATACTAATATGAATAAACTCTGAAAAATCATTTGTTAAACAATTGAGCAATAAAATGATACCAATTTGTACTACCAATTTGTAACACCAATTTGAAAAACATGTAATCAAAACATGCTCAACAAATCTCAAATCTCCCCCTACATCACATACATCTCTCTCCCTTTTCGTCTCGAATAGACAATCCGGTGAAAAGGTAAACGAATCAACAAGTATCTAGCATGAAGATATACCAAATAACAATTGCTAGATAATCACAAAACAAACAGTTAAATATGATCAATAAATGACAAATCTGTAGCTAGTAAACCAATGAATCACACAAAGAATATAGCAATCTAATCAAGTGTGATAAACGAAATTATATGCAAAATATCAATTTAGAACCAATAAAACCTACATATAAATCAATTAAACCAGAAAACTTCCAGTAGTACCAAAAAATATACCATAATAACCAGGGTGCTGCAAACAAGTCAGAAGAAAAAATCCCAGACTGTCATTCAAACGAGCCAGGGATGTCGCTCAAACGAGATGAGGACATCTCTCGAACGACTTCTCGCGGCATGACAAATTTTCCCAATTTCCCTGAAATATCATAAATTTTTGCCCAGTGAAAAAATTTCCAGAAAAATCACACTGGAAGGGCCTGACAACAGCAAAACTGTGCTAAAACAGTAAGCTTTTAACACAAAACGCATAAAAACTAACAATGTGAGTTACATGCAAACATAGTACCGATGTGCTCAAACATGGACATTGAATGAATGGCCATGAAACTGCAACAAATGAGTCACAATTCTAACACATCGAAAAGATCAAGAAGCTCTAATTGATAGCGATAAATCATTAAACTGTATCATAGCCATATGACAATTAAAGTGTGAGCTTAATGAACTAAATATACTACATGCACACAAATCCAGAATTTTGACGAATCCACAAGCAATAGCGTCAAATTGCAATATTTCAACACTAGGATTAGTTGTGCAAACCCGTTTAAATTTTCTCCAACCAAACTCCCTCATAAACGTACTTTTTCAAGTTCTTTTGAGGTTTCTAGCATTATCAACTTAGAGAAAATATGATTGGCCCTTTTTCCTAACATATTGCTTTTTCTTTTGGGCTCTTTTAAACGGTGGCTTTCACGATGAGTTAATTTTGAACTCTCGCATCCCTTTCTCGTGAATCGGTCATCATTTTTTCAATTAGGTACCAATTCAAATCCTCACGGTAAACGATTATTACATGAACACTTCTCCTTAAGTCTACTTACGCATAGATGACAAGATTGAGATAAGAACGCCTTACCAAATTCAAATATGCAAGAGAAGTCAAACATCCATATAAACTCGTGCATGTGTGCACCGTTGGCATATATACAAAGTCGAATCAAAATGCATATCAACTTCGAAACAACCCCATATAAACAATGGTTAAGATCATTCTAAGCATCGATAATAATGACCAAATGTCCTAGACACATGGATAATGAAACGATAGGGGGGTCCAAGCACACCAATATGCCACATCAAACATGTAAACTCGAAAAAAAAAAACTGAAAATCTTTTTGGCTTTTCAAACATATTTTGACTCAAATAAAAGCAAAATCTTTTTGGTTTTTCAAAAGTTTTCTCAATTTTTTTTTTTTTTTGTGTTTTTCAATAGTACTCAAACAAATGAAAACTATAATAGAAAATGATACACAAGTCATTATACTAGAATTGAATATATCATGAAGCAAACTAGCATATGAAAAACATGGAAACGCTATCATCCTTTAGATTTAGCATGGGAAGAATAAATTGCAACCAAACGAGAATCATGAAGTTTTATTCCTAAAGCCACTAAATCCGATTTCCTAACCCAAGTTGGTGTAAAATGACACATGGGGGTTTGGGGAACCGGGGAAACTTTATTCCTAAACTTCCTAGGAGCTTGTCTAAGGTCATAATAATAATGCCTAAGGTGACCTTTCCTATCATAAAATGTGCAAGTGTAGCGACGGTGGGAATGATTTCCTATATGTGGATCTTTTTTAACCATCCTAGTGTTTCTCACACATTCGGGGGAAATGGGAACAACTCTCTCATCAAAACCTATACCTCCCCTATCTCCCTTAATTTGGATGGTGCCTAAGATCTTATCTAACTTCTCTGACCTAGCCTCCAAATCAAACTTAATTCTAGACGAGTCTCTCAATCTCTCCTCCAACTCATGAATCGTAGACTCAAGCAAACGCCTAGACTCCTCAAACTCTAAAATATCCTTTTTCAAAGACTCCATTAAACCACGGAGATTATCTCTCTCACCCTTGACATAATCTAATTTCTCCCCAAGAGTCTTCTCTCGTTCCCTAATATCCTTAATCAAACTATCGTTATTTTCTATGGCACACTCATTCAACTTAGCTTGTAATTTTGCATTTTCCTTTTCACCTTAACCGTCTCGGCATACAACTCATTAAATGAAACTTGCAATTCTTTCACATCTATCTCCTCCTCTTCACTCTCTTCTCCCTCACTAACATGGCATTCACTCAAAACCTCCTCGGAAGTGTCATTCACATGAGAATCGTTGTCGCTCACATGACATGCCATAAAAGAAACAAAGTTATGATCAATGGGGGAACTCTATACCTCTTCCGGATCACTGTCACTTAAAGTGGCACTATAAACAATGGTTTGCTTTCCCTCTTTCTTAAGTCTAGTGTGACAATCCTTAACTTTGTGACCGTAACCCTCACACACAAAAAACTTATCCGACTCATCTCTCTTAGGCTTTTCAAACTTATCCTTAGAGGTGGGATCAACTTTGTTGTTATTGAATTTTTTAAATTTCTTGGCATCCTTCGATTGCTTTTGAAACTTAATAATTTTTTGTAATTTCCTTGCCAACAAAGCAACATCCTCAAAATCAGAATCGGAATCGTAATTCAAAACTTTAATTTCCTCCTTTCGGGTTTTCAAAGCAATACCCTTTTCTTTCTTAGGCACTTGCTTGGAGGTAATCATGTCGATTTCATAGGTTTTAAGTCACCTACAATATCTTCCAGTTTCGTCGACTCTAACTTACCCAAGGAGTTTAAAATAGTCACTTTCACATCAAACCCACTAGGTAATGACCTAAGGATTTTCTTAATGACACGGTTGTCAGGAATTTTCTTACCTACGTTAAACGACGAGTTGACAATATTAGACAACCTAGCATAAAAATCATCAAAGTCTCACCCTCTAACATCCTAATGTTCTCAAACTGTGTAGTAAGATTTTGAAGTTTCGATGCCCTAACCGTTCTAGTGCCCTCGTGAGTGAGTGCCAAAATATCTCAAGCCTCTTTTGATATTTCACAAGTCATAATTCTATTATATTTTTCCGGTGTGACATGTGAAGAAATAACGTGAAAACCTTTAGAATTATATTGTGAAAGTCTATGTTTAGTTTCGGTCCATGACTCGACAGGCTTTAAATTAGTGACCTCACCTAAAATAGTGACATATGGTGTCCAACCTTTCTCAACTGCTAGCCACACACGCTTATCAATAGATTTTAATGCACTTTACATTCTTATATTCCAATAGGTGTAATTAGTGCCATAAAAAATAGGAGTTCGAAAAAGTTTGTTATTTCCAAAATTTATCTTTGAAAAGACACGGGATCATAAAACAAATAAATTATGTTTTCTAGCTCTGATACCAATTTAAAAGAGTGGTCCTTATGCGTGTGTTTCAAATCAAAACAATTTTGACAAAAAAATATCCAACTTTTAATATGCACCAACCCAAGTTGTGAAAAACCAATTTTTACTTTAAACCAATTTTATCTTGATTAATCCTAAACATGCATCTAGTGATTAAAGCAAGTAAAGTAAAGTAAAGAATACTCACAACGCCGGATGTACGAGGAAAAATCGCAGACGGGAAAAAACCTCGGACGGCCCAAGCCAGACAATCACTATGAATGTGGAATTACAACGAACAGACAAAAGGCTCACTAAAAGACTCGATCGCCATGAGTCTTGACGCTCTTATGATCTTCAACCACTCCTCTCACAATGCCCACACAGAAAGTCCTTCTTCCGCGATACATGTCCACAAAACACGCGTCCACGTATGTCTCGGTGTCCACCGAATGGCTTTGATTCGTCTACGATGTCGTACAAGAAGTCCTTCTCTTTTATTCACCGTAAAACCCAGATGTTCAAGTATAGAAAAAACCTTCTTGGTGCATCAAGATCACATAAACATATAATAATGATAACTCGGATCTTTGCAAACTCTAAGGATGTGTTTAAGCTTTGAAACCTTAGAAAAACATGTGCAAACAAGTCTCTCGATCGTAAACTATTTTTCTAGAATGCACACTTATTAATTCTGATGAAAACATGCTTTAAATAGGAAAACATCACTGCCTCGAAAACTATGTCGCTCGAACAAGATCGACCTGTCGTTCGCGCGATATGGCTATCTCGCTTGAACAAGCCAGCTTGTCGTTTGAACGATGTGCGTGTTAGTTTGACTTTTTATTTAAAACGTTTCTTCAAAAGGGATCCAATTAAGTCAAACTCTATTTCAAGCTTATCAGAATAAAACGTAGTGTAACACGTTTAAAACACTTTTAAAACATTTTTCCTTATAAAATTACATCCTTATCTTTTATAAAAACAATTCCGAGCACCATTAATTATACACATTCATACCTGTGTGATTTAGAAATGTAATAAACTTGAAGACGAATAAACTTGCACCAATTAAACTTTGGCATGATTAATTCTTTGAAGCTCTGCTGCAATGTCTTCAATTTCTTCAATACGTCATAGACCAAGTGGGATCGTGACAAAATAAAATCTCCCTATGACATATTGCAAATACAGTTTTGTTCACGGAATTAAGTCAAAACAATATAGGGACTCAATTGGAAATTTATATCCTTACATATTTGTCTTGCCAACAACCAGCATCTATTTTATCTCTTTTATGGACATGGACGGACATGCAGATGGCGTATACTGGGAGTATTACACTACACACACACACTTTCATTATAAATGCTTTCTTATTTGAGATAAATGTAAAATTACACATTTTGAAGGTTGAACGAGATTAATTATTTTGAAGTGTAAAGAGTTGCATGTTATTCAGTTATAATGCTTTCAAGATAAAAAGAACTAGTTGTTTAACTTTTTAATAAATTAAAGAATGTAATAGTGTTTATTGTCTCTCTCCTTCTATTCCTCATTGAGCATGTTGCCCACTCCTTGGCCATGTTTTTAGGTAGGTATCGGTGAACTGGCTAAGGTTTTAAATGTTTTATTGAAGCTCTGGAAGTTAGTTGATACACTACATCATTCTTATATGTTTTAAATTAAGTTATATTTATCGAGATGCTTCATTATGTCAGAGACTTTTATTTGATTGATTACGAGATTGTTTAAAATTATATTGATGCCTTGAGGTAGGTAACTCGGGAAGGGCTTATCATGTCACATGAGGACTTGTTAAGAAATCGTAGGCAGGCATTCGATGATGGGGATTTGTTATTGTTTGCCATGACTGGGATAATTTTATTATCGTTTTAATGATTAGATTTTTCGAGTTAATTAAATTTATAATGTTTTATACCAGGTTCAATATTTGGGAATGTTCGAAATACAAAGGAAACACTGTCAACATTTGTATAAAATATCCTATCATGGACACATATTTTATATCACGTGCACAACACGCATATAGAAACATGTTTTAGAACTTATGTGTGGTATTGGAACCTTGTTGTTTTGGTTATAATGGCCACAGGTGTGTCCCAAGATTTTTTTATTACATTATTTTCTTTAGTGATGTGGTGCAGTCCCTAACCCAGACATGGCATCACCTATGCCTTAAATTGGGACCGGGGCATTACAGATTGGTATCAGAAGGTAGGTTCATATTCCTTTTGGGTTTATGGTTTACTTACGTGTGTGTTTTGTGGCATTTTAATCATTATTGCACTCTTATTCGCGCATTCTTAACGGATTGTATAAGGCAAATTTCTTCTTATAAGGTAGAACATCTTGATTTGTTGTATTTTATCTCTTGGTTAAAGATTGGGTTTTGTTTTGTTTTGACGCTAGACATGAAAGGGTGGGTTGTATTTATTCAGAAGCAGGTGGTTGCATTGATTCAACAAGGTCAATGCATTAAGGAGTGGTTCAATTTGGTATTTTCGTAGTTGAAATGGAAGGTTAAGATTGGTGTGTTTCCATACTATCGATAGTGGAGTTAGTTTGGTAGGTAGGTGTATGGTAGTTATTATGCTATCTTGACATAGTTAGAAATTGTCAAGTTAAGATCTATTCTGACAGGAATGGTTTTAAGTGTGGGACCAAGGGACTGCCATTGGTGTATTCATAAAGAAGTTTAGGAGTGATCTGTTAGACTACATTAGTGGTATAAAATTAGTTCAGAGTTGAACCCAGTTAGGTATGTGAAGGGTACTCTTGAATGATGTTTGGAATTATTAAATAATGGAAGGAAGTATCTAGTGAGTAGATTCGTCTTAATTGTCTATCCAATTTAACCACTAACACAGGTAAGTCCAAATACTTTCTGTAGGGATAGCTGGACTATAGGAACATTTTGTGCCCCCATAGTTGGGACTGTAGACAGGGATAAATATCTGGACTACCACAACGTATTTTTTTTTGGAAGAATTTTTTATAAGAAATGAGAGAAGATCCATCTCATGGTGGCTTGTATATATTTCGAGCGCATTTTACATTAAAGTCTGAAATAAAAGATTGAAATATTCTTGCAGCGGATCCCTTATAAGGCTTGATGAAAAAGGCTAAGTGAATATCATCTTTGATATTCTTGATAGAATGCTAGGCATTAATGGGAGTACTTTAAAAAAATTTGGACTTTCTAGCTTTCCAAATATGCCAACAAATGATGGATGGAAGAATATTACACAGAATGCTACTGATAGAATTGCCTCTTGAATGGACCCACCAAAGAATTAAATTTCCTTTTAGAGTCAAAGCATGAATTGAGAAGCCCATCAAGGATTTAAAATGAGACCAAATATCTTTAGCAAAATCACTAGTAAAAAACAAATGATCTAGAGTTTTTTCTTTGTGGAGGGAACAACATCTGCACATTGAAGGCAAGCTGAATGAATTTTTTTAAGAAACTCATCAATTGGAATTCCTTGAAGAAGAAATTTCCACATGAACGTTGAATTTTTTGGTTGTATCCAAGGATTCCAAATACAGGAGAATGAAAATTGATAACAAGATGAATTGCGGATCAAGTTTCGTGCAGATTTAATAGAAAAATTGGATGGGTTAGGAATCCATTGAACGTTATCACCAAAATTGAGATTATCGTGCATGGTGTGCAAAACATGTTGCATGCGTCTCCATATATGAGAAGGCCGAGATGAGTGGCCCTGAAAATCTGGAGCAAGCATATCCTATTTAGCATGTAGAAATTTAGCCGACAAACTAGAATAATTATAAAAGTTCCACCATAGCTTGCATGCCATGGCATCAAGACTGTCTGAAATTCTTCTTAACCCAAGACCACCTTCATTACAAGGAAGGCAGACCTGTTTCCAATTGATCCAGTGACGTCTGCTTAAAGTGGACGTTCCACCCCAAAAATAATTGCTGAATAAAGATTTAATATTATTCATTACCGATATTGGGGGATGGAAAGCCGAAAATAGATGACAAGAAGTAGAGTGAAGAAAATTATTGATGAGGATAATACGACCAACTGCAGATAAAAATTTACGTTCCCAACAGTTGATTTTTCGAGAAATATTGTCCACAATGTTATCGAAAATAGCTTTGGTTTTCCTGCCAATATAAAGAGGCACCCCTAAATATTTTAGAGGAAGGTCTTTTCGAGTAAATCCCGTGATACCATGGATAATATTTTTCCTGCAAATATTGGTGTGGGAAGGGACTAAAAAACACTTTTATCTTTGTTGATAAGAAGACCAGAACAACTTTCAAAAGGAGATAAAACTCATCAAGTTTTGCAATGAAGATTTCTCGCCATTGGAGAAAATAAGAAAATCATCCGCAAATGAAAGAGAATAGATAAGAGGGCATCCCCTTGGGTGAGAATATCTTTTGATATTACCCAAAATCATGAGCTGGTGAAGACCTCTTGAGAGAACTTCTGAGGCTATAACGAAAAGAGCGGGCTAGAGAGGGTCGCCTTAACGGACACCTTGAGAAGATTTAAAGAAGACTGTAGGATTACAATTGATGTAGATAGAGTGCCAACGATTTGAAATAATACTCCAAATCATGTCTATTATAGGTTCGGCAAATCCAAAAGCACGCAACACTTTTATAAGGAAGAACCGGGACAATCGATCCAATGCTTTAAACAAGTCTAGCTTGAAAATAACATTGGATCCTCTAGAACTTGTGTTGAAGTTTTGCATAAGCTCTTGGGCAAGAAGAATGTTATCGAGGATTCTCCTGCCTTTAATAAATATTGATTGAGATTCAAAAATAATATTAGGAAGAATAAGATTTAATCTATTCACCAAAATTTTTGATAAAATTTTGTAATAAAAATTGTAGAGACTAATAGGTCTGTAATCAGTGCAAGATTTTGGATTAAAATTTTTAGGAATAAGAATGATGACAGTGGATGTCCAACTATAAGGGATGTTGTGGCCGAGGAAAAAGGATTGAATGGCCAAAATTAAGTATTTTTTAATGATATCCCACGTAATCTGGAAAAAATTCCCATTGAAGCCATCAGGTCCAGATGCACTAAGGCTGTCCATGGAGAAAACGCTCTTCTTGATCTCAGCTTCATTCCAGACTGAGCTTAATTGAAGGATGTTATTTGATGTGATTAATGAAGGGATAAACTCAAGCAGGTAATTAGAGGAGGTAGAGCAGGTAGGAGAGCCAAGGAGCTATTCAAAATGATTAATAAAATTATCTACTATAGCTTTTTGACCCTCCAAGACAGTACCATTAGCATCTGTGATTTTATGAATTGCCAGATTAGAGTGTTTTTTATGAAGAATAGCATGGAACAATTTGGATTTATGGTCACTTGCTTTAGCCCATTTGAATCTAGTTTTTTGCTTCGAAAATTCAGACTCATATTTGAGGCCAATTCAAGGGGTAAGAATTGTAGTCTCCTCCCTTCTCTTTCCTCTCTTTGGATCTTCAGATATTAAATGTTAAAGATTATCGCAAATGATGGATTATTGTTTATTTTTTGAGTAAAGTAACACCATGATTCGGATGTCTCATATTTCTTTTTTTATCTTTTGTGCTTGCTAGTATGTTCTGGAACCTAAATTTGAAGCTTTCGTCAGGAAACATAATTTTTTTCGTTATTCAATTTTGTAGTAATTGTTACCATAATTTAATCGATCTTGGGATGACCATATTTTTGGCTAATGGTTTTTTCATGTGATGACGACATATTTCGGTACCGTTATGCATGTGGGTTGGTTATGATCTAAATATTCTAGATTGTCTATGTTGGAAAGGTTTTGATATTTGTTAATCACATTTAGTATTTTTTCTGCTTTAGCCACTAATTTAAGTTTAATATTTTGAGTTTTTATTCTTTATTCATATAGGAAGGTAATGATGGTGTTTGATATTCTAGTTTGGTATCCCAATGGATAAATGAGCTCCAGTCATTATGCTCTTCTATCATTATAACTTCTGAAATGCTATCTTGGATGAGCTGCCAGGGTTACTCCTTCCGGCTTTTTGCCAATAAGGTTGAACTTTGGATCTCACGATTCTTTGTTAATCTGTACCATATAAATCTTACCAATCTAATTGAGTTGAAGGTACATTTTACTAGTTTGTTAACTGGAACTATAATTAATTTCTTTGTGCCTCTGTTAGAAACCGAGTGTTTTAGCTGTACACACAACGGTTCTATTCGGATAGGCACCTAACCTCTCCAACTTAATTATGAAGTGATTTAGAACAAATCCCCCTTGTTATAATCATTCATTTCAATTGATCATCTCCAGGGTGTTACTCCATTTGCAGGTGTAAGGACATAAATTTCCAATTCCGTCCCTGTATTGTTTTGACTTAATTCTGTTAACAAAACTGTGTTTGTAATATGTCATAGGGAGTTTTTTTTATTTTGTCACGATCCCACTCGGTCTATGACGTATTGAAGAAAATTGAAGATGTTGCGGAAAAGATTCAAAGAATTTATCATGCCGATGTTTAATTGGTGCAAGTTTAATCGTCTTCAAAGGTAATTGCATTCCGAGATCACTCAGGTATGAATGCGTATAATTAATGGTGCTCGGAATTGTTTTTATAAGAGATAAGGATGTATATTTATAAATAAAAATATTTTAAAATGTTTTTAAAAGTGTTTTAAAAGGTTTACACTACGTTTTAATTCTGATAAGTTCGAATAGGAGTTTGAATTATTTGGATCTCTCATGGAAGAGACGTTTTGAACTAAAAGTCAAAAAGTCAAACATGTCGCTCGAACGACATTGGATCTCGCACGAACGAGATGTCTAAGTCGCTTGAACGTGATCCTTATGTCGTTCGAATGGCACGTTTTTCGAGGTGGTGTTTAAATCCTATTTAAACAGTGTTTGCATCAGAATTTCGTAAGTGTGCATTCTGAAAAACAGTTTTACGAACCAGAACCTTGTTTGCACATGTTTTCTAAGGTTTAAAAGTCATAAACACATCCTTAGAGTTTAAAAAGATCCGAGTTATCATTAGTTTATGTTTACATGATCTTGTGGCACCAAAGTTGTTTGTTCTACACATTGAACACAAAGGTTTTTACGGTGAAGAAAAGAGAAGGACTTCTTGTTCGACATCGTAGACGAATCAAAGCCATATATGTGGACACCGAGAAATACGTGGACGCGTGTGTTGTGGACAAGTATCGTGGAAGATGGAATTTTTACGTGGGCACTATTAAAGAACGGTTGAAGATCAGAAGGAGCGTCAAGACCCTTGGGGATCGAGTCTTAGTGTAAGGCTAATCTGTCTTTGTAAAACTATTGTTCATAATGATTGTCTGGCTTGGGCCGTCCGAGGTTGTTTTCACATTTTGGGGTTTTTCCTCGTACATTCGGCATTGTGAGTATTCTTTACTTTACTTTACTTACTTTAATCACTGGATGCTTGTTTAGTATTAATCAAGATAAAATTTGTTTAAAGTAAGAATTGGGTTTTCACAACTTGGTTTGGTTCATAATTGAAAGTTAGATAATTTTGGGAAATAATTGAGCTTTTTGATAAAACACACAAAAGGGTCCTACAAATTGGTATCAGAGCTAGAAAACATTTTTATTTGTTTTGTGATCCCGTGTGTTTTCAAAGATGAATTCTGAATATAATGAATTTTCTCGAACTCCTGTTTTTGATGGCACTAATTACATTTATTGGAAGATAAGAATGAAATGTGCATTAAAATCTATTGATGAGCGTGTTTGGATAGCAGTTGAGAAAGGTTGGACACCCCCTGTCACTATTACAGGTGAGGTCACTAGTTTAAAGCCTGTTGAGTCATGGACCGAAACTGAACAAAGACTTGCTCAATATAATTTTAAGGGTCTGCACGTTATTGCTTCATATGTCATAAAGGAAGAATATAAAAGAGTAATGACTTGTGAAACATCAAAAGAGGCTTGGGATATTTTAGCACTCACTCACGAGGGCACTAGCGAGGTTAGGGCGTCAAAACATCAAAATTTCACTACACAATTTGAGACCATTAGGATGTTAGAGAGTGAGACTTTTGATGAGTTTTATGCTAGGTTGTCCAATATTGTTAACTCGTCGTTTAACTAAGGTGAGAAAATTCCTGACAACCGTGTCATTAAGAAAATCCTTAGGTCATTGCCTAGTAGGTTTGATATGAAAGTGACCATTTTAAACTCCTTGGGTAGGTTAGAGTCAACGAAACTAGAAGATATTGTAGGTGACTTATAAACCTATGAAATTGACATGATTACCTACAATCCAGTGCCTAAGAAAGAAAAGGGTATTGCTTTGAAACCCAGAAGGAGGAAATTAAAGTTTTAGATTCCGATTCCGATTCCAATTTTGAGGATGTTGCTTTGTTGGCAAAGAAATTAAAATTTTTTATTAAGTTTCGAAAGAAATCGAAAGATGCCAAGAAATTTGAAAAATTCAAGAACAACAGAGTAGATCCCACCTCTAAGGATAAGTTTGAGAAGCCTAAGAGAGATGAGTCGAATAAGTGTTTTGGGTGTGAGGGGTACGGTCACAAAGTTAAGGAGAGTCCCACTAGACTTAAGAAAGAGGGCAAGCAACCCATTGTCTATAATGCCACCTTAAGTGATAGTGATCCAAAAGAGGGAGAGAGTTCCCTCATTGATCGTAACTTTGTTGCGTTTATGGCATGTCATGTGAGCGATGACGATTCTCATGTGTATGACACTCCCGAGGAGGTTTTGAGTGTATCCCATTTTCGTGAGGGTGAAGAGAGTGACGAGGAGGAGATAGATGTTAAAGAATTTCAAAATGCGTTCAATGAGTTGTATGCCGAAACGGTGAAGGTGAAAAAGGCTAACTCAAAATTATAATCTAAGTTGAATGAGCGTGCTATAGAAAATAATGATAGTTTGATTGAGGATCTTAGGGCACGAGAGAAGAAGTTTAGGGAGAAACTAGAGTTTGTGGAGAGAGAGAGAGATAATCTCCATGGTTTGATGGAATACTTGAAAAATGAGATTTTAATGTTTGAGGAGTCAAGGCATTTGCTCGAGTCTAGGATTCACGAGTTGGAGGAAAGATTGACAGACTCGTCTAGAGTCAAGTTTGATTTGGAGTCTAGGTCGAAGAAGTTAGATAAGATCCTAGGCACCGTCCAAATTAAGGAAGATAGGGGAGGTATAAGTTTTAGTGAGAGAGTTGTTCCCATCCCCCCCCCCCCCCCCCCCCCGAACGTGTGAGAAACACTAGGAAAGTTCGAAAAGGTCAACATAAAGGTAATCATCCCCACCACCGCTAGACTTGCACGTTTTGTGGTAGGAAAGGTCACCTTAGGCGTTATTGTTACGACCTTATACAAGCTCCTCGTAAGTTTAAGAATAAAGTTGCCCCGGTTACCCAAACCCCCATGCGTCGTTTTACACCTACCTGGGTTAGGAATTCGGATTTAGTGGCTTTAGGAATTAAACTTCATGATTCTCGTTTGGGTGCACTATATTCTTCCCATGCTAAATCTAAAGTATGATAGCGTTGCTATGCTTATCATATTCTAGTTTGCTTCATAATATATTCATTACTAGTATTATGACATGTGTATCATTTTGTATTATAGTTTTTCATTTGTTTGAGTCCTATATGAAAAATACAAAAAGATTTTGTTTTTTGAGAAAAATTTTGAAAAACCAAAAAGATTTTACTTTTATTTGAGTCAAAATATGAAAAGCCAAAAATATTTTCGGTTTTTGTTTTTGAGTTTACATCTTTGATGTGACATATTGGTGTGCTTGGACCCCCCCCCCCCCATTGTTTCATATCCATGTGGCTAGGACATTTGGTCATTATTATTGATGCTTAGAATGATCTTAACCATTGTATATATGGGGTTGTTTCAAAGTTGATATGCATTTTGATTCGACTTTGTGTATGTGCTAACATAGCACACATGCACGAGTTTATATGGATGTTCGACTTCTCTTGCATATTTGAATTTGGTGAGGCGTTCTTATATCAATCTTGTCATCTATGCGTAAGTAGACTTAAAGAGAAGTGTGCATGTAAGAACCATTTACCGTGAGGAATTGAATTATAAAAAATGATGAGTGATTCATGGAAAAGGGCTGCGAGAATTCAAAATTAACTCGTCGTGAAAGCCACCATGTAAAAGAGCACAAAAGAAAATGAAGATGCTAAAAAAATGGCCAATACGATTTTCTCTAAGTTGAGAATGCTAGAAACCTCAAAAGAACTTGAAAAAGTATGTTTATATGAGGGTGTTTGGTTGGAGAAAATTTAAACGGGTTTGCACAACTAATCCTAATGTTAAAACATTGTAATTTGACGCTATTGTTTGTAAAATCATCAAAATTCTGGATTTGTGTGCATGTAGTATGTTTAGTTCATTAATCTCATACTTTAATTGTAATATGGCTATGATAAATATTTGTGATTTATCGCTATCAATTAGAGCTTCTTGATCGTTTCGATGTGTTGGAATTATGACTCATTTGTTGTAGTTTCACGCCCATTCATTCCATGTCCATGTTTGAGCACATCGGTATTATGTTTGCATGTAACTCGCATTATTAGTTTTTATGAGTTTTATGCGAAAAGCCTACTGTTTTATTACTTGTTATGCATCTGTTTGGCCATTCGTGGAATTTTTTTGTGAAATTTTTTTCACTGGGCAATATTATATCATTTTTCTGGGAATCTGGGAAATTTTGGCAGGTCACGTGAAGTCGTTCAAATGACAACTTATCTCACGCGAACGACAGTTGTACTTCATTCGATCGACTTCCTCATCTCGTTTGAGCAAAGTCCCTGGCTCGTTCGAACGACAGGCTGATTTTTAGCTTTTGATTGGTTTGCAGTCCACTGGTTTAATTTGATATTTTTTTTGGTACTGCTGGAAGCATTTCTGGACTAACAGATTTATATGCAGGTTCTTTTATGTTCCAAATTGGTATTTTGCATATAATTCCGTTTATCACACTTGATTTGATTGGTATACTGTTTGTGTGATTCCTTGGTTTACTAGCTACTGATTTGTCATTACTTGATCGTATTTAGCTGCTTATTTCATGGTTATCTAGCATTTTTCTATTCTCAAATTGGTATTAACTTTATTCAAATTGGTTTCATATTGTCATGCTAGATATTTCATATTGGTTTATCGTTTCACCGAATTGTCTATTCGAGACAAAAAGGGGGGAGAGATGTATGTGATGTAGGGGGAGATTGGGGAGATTGGTTGAGCGTTTCTATTGATATAAATTGTTTGAGTCTTCCTAATTGGTATCAAATAATTTCTCTCAGGTTTCAAATGATTTGCGCTTATTAGAAATATAAATTGGTATCATTTGTTCCTCCATACTTCACTGGGTATTTGTTTGTCTGTTTCTTGCGTGTAGGTATGCTTCAGCGATCCGAGATTTCAAGTCTACATCACATTCAGACAGTTCATGCTTGCCGGTGCTACATATATTAGTCTGTGTCCTGTATTTTTTATTTTGGGTTTATAGGATGGGATTTAGGCATCATACGGCTTGATGGCCCGATTAGGCATTTCACTAGTTTAGTTTTGTCCCGGAATAGTCAAAGGGGGAGATTTGTAAGGACATAAATTTCCAATTGAGTCCCTATATTGTTTTGACTTAATTCCGTGAACAAATCTATGTTTGGAATATGTCATAGGGATTTTTTTTTATTTTGTCACGATCCCACTTGGTCTATGACGTATTGAAGAAAATTGAAGATGTTACGGCAAAGCTTCAAAGAATTTATCATGCCGATGTTTAATTGGTGCAAGTTTAATCATCTTCAAAGGTAATTGCATTCCGAGATCACTCAGGTATGAATGAGTATAATTAATGGTGCTCGAAATTGTTTTTATAAAAGGTAAGGATGTATATTTATAAAGAAAAATATTTTAAAAGAGTTTTAAAAGGTTTACACTACGTTTTAATTCTGATAAGTTTGAATAGGAGTTTGAATTATTTAGATCTCTCATGGAAGAGACGTTTTGAACTAAAAGTCAAACATCTCGCTCGAATGACATTAGATCTCGCGCGAACAAGATGTCTAAGTCGCTCGAACGAGATCCTTAAGTCGTTCGAACGATACATTTTTTGAGGCGGCGTTTAAATCCTATTTAAACAGTGTTTGCATTAGAATTTCATAAGTGTGCATTCTGGAAAACAGTTTTACGAACCAGAACCTTGTTTGCACATGTTTTCTAAGGTTTAAAAGTCATAAACACAACCTTAGCGTTTAAAAAGATCCGAGTTATCATTAGTTTATGTTTACGTGATCTTACGGCACCAAAGTTGTTTGTTCTACACATTGACCACAAAGGGTTTTGCGGTGAAGAAAAGAAAGACTTCTTGTTCGACATCGTAAACGAATCAAAGCCATATCGGTGGACACCGAGACATACGTGGACGCATGTGTTGTGGACAAGTATCGTGGAAGACGGAATTTTTACGTGGGCACTATTAAAGAACGGTTGAAGATCAGAAGGAGCGTCAAAACCCTGGGGATCGAGTCTTAGTGTAAGGCTAATCTGTCTTTGTAAAACCATTGTTTATAGTGATTGTCTGGCTTGGGTCGTCCGAGGTTGTTTTCCCATTTTGGGTTTTTTCCTCGTACATCCGGCGTTGTGAGTATTCTTTACTTTACTTTACTTGCTTTAATCACTAGATGCATGTTTAGTATTAATCATGATAAAATTGGTTTAAAGTAAGAATTGGGTTTTCACAACTTAGTTTGGTGCATAATTGAAAGTTGGATAATTTTGGGAAATAATTGAGGTTTTTGGTAAAACACACAAAAAGGGTCCTACAAATTGGTATCAGAGCTAGAAAACATTTTTATTTATTTTTTCATCCCGTGTGTTTTCAAAGATGAATTCTGGATATAATGAATTTTCTCGATCTCCTATTTTTGATGGCACTAATTACACTTATTGGAAGATAAGAATGAGATGTGCATTAAAATCTATTTGTGAGCGTGTTTGGCTAGCAGTTGAGAAAGGTTGGACACACCCCGTCACTATTGTAGGTGAGGTCACTAGTTTAAAGCCTGTTGAGTCATGGACCGAAACTGAACAAAGACTTGATCAATATAATTTTAAGGGTCTGCACGTTATTGCTTCACATGTCACACAGGAAGAATATAACAGAATTATGACTTGTGAAACATAAAAAGAGGCATGGGATATTTTGGCACTCACTCACGAGGGCACTAGAACGGTTAGGGCATCAAAAATTCAAAATCTCACTACACAATTTGAGACCATTAGGATGTTAGAGAGTGAGACTTTTGATGAGTTTTATGCTAGGTTGTCCAATATTGTCAACTTGTCGTTTAACCTAGGTGAGAAAATTCCCGACAACCGTGTCATTAAGAAAATCGTTAGGTCATTGCTTAGTAGGTTTGATGCCAAAGTGACCATTTTAAACTCCTTGGGTAGGTTAGAGTCAACGAAACTAGAAGAGATTGTAGGTGACTTAAAAACCTACGAAATTGACATGATTACCTCCAAGCACGTGCCTAAGAAAGAAAAGGGTATTCCGTTGAAAACCCAGAAGGAGGAAATTAAAGTTTCGGATTCCGATTCTGATTCCGATTTTGAGGATGTTGCTTTGTTGGCAAATAAATTTAAAAAATTTATTAAGTTTTGAAAGCAATCGAAAGATGCTAAGAAATTTGAAAAATTCGAGAACAACAAAGTAGATCCCACCTCTAAGGATAAGTTTGAGAAGCCTGAGAAAGATGAGTCGGATAAGTGTTTTCGGTGTGAGTGGTATGGTCACAAGGTTAAGGAGTGTCCCACTAGACTTAAAAAAGAGGGCAAGCAACCCATTGTCTATAATGCCACCTTAAGTGATAGTGATCCGAAAGAGAGATAGAGTTCCCCCATTGGTCGTAAGTTTGTTGTGTTTATGGCATGTCATGTGAGCGACGACGATTCTCATGTGCATGACACTTCCGAGGAGGTTTTGAGTGTATCCCATGTTCCTGAGGGTGAAGAGAGTGACGAGGAGGAGATAGATGTTAAAGAATTGCAAAATGCGTTTAATGAGTTGTATGCCGAAACAGTGAAGGTGAAAAAGGCTGACTCAAAATTGCAATCTAAGTTGAATGAGCATGCCATAGAAAATAATGATAGTTTGATTGAGGATCTTAGGGCACGAGAGAAGATGTTTAGGGAGAAACTAGAGTTTGTGGAGAAAGAGAGAGATAATCTCCGTGGTTGGATGGAATCCTTAAAAAATGAGATTTTAATGTTTGAGGAGTCTAGGCGTTTGCTCGAGTCTAGGATTCACAAGTTCGATGAGAGATTGATAGACTCATCTAGAGTCAAGTTTGATTTGGAGGCTAGGTCAGAGAAAATAGATAAGATCTTGGGCACCGTCCAAATTAAGGGAGATAGGGGAGGTATAGGTTTTGGTGAGAGAGTTGTTCCCATCCCCCCGTACGTGTGAGAAACACTAGGAAAGTTAGAAAAGGTCCACATAAAGGTAATCATTCCCACCACCGCTACACTTGCACATTTTGTCGTAAGAAAGGTCACCTTAGGCGTTATTGTTACGACCTTAGACAAGCTCCTAGGAAGTTTAAGAATAAAGTTGCCCCTGTTACCCAAACCCCCATGCGTCGTTTTACACCTACCTGGGTTAGGAAATCGGATTTAGTGGCTTTAGGAATTAAACTTCATGATTCTCGTTTGGGTGCACTTGATTCTTCCCATTCTAAATCTAAAGGATAATAGGGTTGCCATGTTTTTCATATGCTAGTTTGCTTCATGATAAATACTTTGCTAGTATTATGACATGCGTATCATTTTGTATTATAGTTTTTCATTTGTTTGAGTCCTATTTGAAAAATACAAAAAGATTTTGTTTTTTACAAAAACTTTTGAAAAATCAAAAATATTTTTCTTTTATTTGAGTCAAAATATGAAAAGCCAAAAATATTTTCTATTTTTGTTTTTGAGTTTACATGTTTGATGTGACATATTGGTGTGCTTGGACCCCCCCCCCCCCCCCCCCATTGTTTCATATCCTTGTGGCTAGGACATTTGGTCATTATTATCGATGCTTAGAATGATCTTAACCATTCAAAGTTGATATGAATTTTGATTCGACTTTATATATATGCCAACATAGCACACATGCACGAGTTTATATGGATGTTTGACTTCTCTTGCGTATTTGAATTTGGTGAGGCGTTCTTATCTCAATCTTGTCATCTATACATAAGTAGACTTAAAGAGAAGTGTGCATGTAAGAACCGTTTACCGTGAGGATTTGAATTATAAAAAATGATGAGTGATTCACGGGAAAGGGCTGCGAGAGTTCAAAATTAACTCGTCGTAAAAGCCACCGTTTAAAAGAGCCCAAACGAAAATGCAAGATGCTAAGAAAATGGCCAATACGATTTTCTCTAAGTTGAGAATGCTAGAAACCTCAAAAGAACTTGAAAAAGTATGTTTATATGAGGGTGTTTGGTTGGAGAAAATTTAAACGGGTTTGCACAACTAATCCTAATGTTGAAACATTGTAATTTAACGCTATTGTTTGTAGAATCGTCAAAATTCTGGATTTGTGTTCATGTAGTATGTTTAGTTCATTAAGCTCACACTTTAATTGTCATATGGCTATGATAAAGATCGATGATTTATCGCTATCAATTAGAGCTTCTTGATGGTTTCGATGTGTTGGAATTGTGACTCATTTGTTGTAGTTTCACGCCCATTCATTCCATGTCCATGTTTGAGCACATCAGTACTATGTTTGCATGTAACTCGCATTATTAGTTTTTATGAGTTTTATGCGTTTTGTGCGAAAAGCCTACTGTTTTATTATTGTTTTTCATCTGTTAGGCCATTCGTGGAATTTTTTTGTTAAAATTTTTTCACCGGGCAATATTATATCATTTTTCTGGGAATCTGGGAAATTTTGGCAGGTCGCGTGAAGTCATTCAAACGATAACTTATCTCGCGTGAACGACAGCTGTACTTCGTTCGAGCGACTTCCTCATCTCGTTTGAGCGAAGTCCCTGGCTCTTTCGAACGACAGACTGATTTTTAGCTTTTGATTGGTTTGCAGTCCACTGGTTTAATTTGATATTTTTTTTGGTACTGCTGGAAGCATTTCTGGACTAACTGGTTTATATGCAGGTTCTTTTATGTTCCAAATTGGTATTTTGCATATGATTTTCATTTATCACACTTGATTTTATTGGTATACTGTTTGTGTGATTCCTTGGTTTACTAGCTACTGATTTGTCATTACTTGATCGTATTTGCTGGTTGTTTCATGGTTATCTAGAGTTTTTCTATTCTCAAATTGGTATCAACTTGATTTAAATTGGTTTCATATTCTCATGCTAGATATTTCATATTGGTTTATTGTTTCACCGAATTGTCTATTCGAGACAAAAAGGGGGAGAGATGTATGTGATGTAGGGGGAGATTGGGGAGATTGGTTGAGTGTTTCTATTGATATAAATTGTTTGATTCTTCCTAATTGGTATCAAATAATTTCTCTCATGTTTCAAATGATTTGTGCTTATTAGAAATATAAATTGGTATCATTTGTTCCTCCATAATTCATTGGGTATTTATTTGTCTGTTTCTTGTGAGTAGGTATGCTTCAACGATTCGAGATTTCAAGTCTACATCACATTCAGACAGTTCATGCTTGTCGGTGCTACATATACTAGTCCGTGTCGTGTATTTTTAATTTTTGGTTTGTGGGATGGGATTTAGGCGTCATATGGCTTGACGACTCGGTTAGGCATTTCACTAGTTTAGTTTTGTCCCGGAGTAGTCAAAGGGGGAGATTTGTAAGGACATAAATTTCCAATTGAGTCCCTGTATTTTTTTTACTTAATTCCGTGAACAAAACTGTGTTTGGAATATGTCATAGGGAGTTTTTTTTTTATTTTATCACGATCCCACTTGGTCTATGACGTATTGAAGAAAATTGAAGACGTTGCGGCAAAGCTTCAAAGTATTTATCATGCCGATCTTTAATTGGTGCAAGTTTAATCGTCTTCAAAGGTAATTTCATTCCGAGATCACTCAGGTATGAATGAGTATAATTAACGGTGCTCGGAATTGTTTTTATAAAATATAAGGATGTATATTTATAATGAAAAATATTTTTAAATATTTTTAAAAGTGTTTTAAAAGGTTTACACTACGTTTTAATTCTGATAAGTTCGAATAGGAGTTTGACTTATTTAGATCTCTCATGGAAGAGACGTTTTGAACTAAAAGTCAAAAAGTCAAATATCTCGCTCGAACGACATTTGATCTCGTGTGAACAAGATGTCTAAGTCGCTCGAACAAGGTCCTTATGTCGTTCGAACGACACATTTTTTGAGGCGGTGTTTAAATCCTATATAAACAGTGTTTGCATCAGAATTTCATAAGTGTGCATTCTGGAAAACAGTTTTACGAACTAGAACCTTGTTTGCACATGTTTTGTAAGGTTTAAAAGTCATAAACACAACCTTAGCGTTTAAAAAGATCCGAGTTATCATTAGTTTATGTTTACGTGATCTTACGGCACCAAAGTTGTTTGTTCTACACATTGAACACAAAGGGTTTTGCGGTGAAGAAAAGAAAGACTTCTTGTTCGACATCGTAAACGAATCAAAGCCATATCGGTGGACACCGAGACATACGTGGACGCATGTGTTGTGGACAAGTATCGTGGAAGACGGAATTTTTACGTGGGCACTATTAAAGAACGGTTGAAGATCAGAAGGAGCGTCAAAACCCTGGGGATCGAGTCTTAGTGTAAGGCTAATCTGTCTTTGTAAAACCATTGTTTATAGTGATTGTCTGGCTTGGGTCGTCCGAGGTTGTTTTCCCATTTTGGGTTTTTTCCTCGTACATCCGGCGTTGTGAGTATTCTTTACTTTACTTTACTTGCTTTAATCACTAGATGCATGTTTAGTATTAATCATGATAAAATTGGTTTAAAGTAAGAATTGGGTTTTCACAACTTGGTTTGGTGCATAATTGAAAGTTGGATAATTTTGGGAAATAATTGAGTTTTACGGTAAAACACACAAAAAGGGTCCTAAAAATTGGTATCAGAGCTAGAAAACATTTTTATTTGTTTTATGATCCCGTGTGTTTTCAAAGATGAATTCTGGATATAATGAATTCTGGATCCCGTTTGTTTTGTGATGTGTACTAATGCCAAATCTGTTACAAAATAAATTGCATTGGTTCTACTCCATTACAAATTTCGTTAGTAAAATAAATAATGCCAATTTTCTATCGGATTTAATCCGTTACAAATATTTTTTGTAACGGTTTTTGCCCATTAGAATTGGCCTGTTTTGGTGTAGTCAGTACACCATATCGTATGAATTTCCATTAATAGTGTAATTATTGGGAGTTGCAGTCCCATTGCGCAATTCTTAGAAGACGTTAGACTGGTGCAAGACATTTAAACCGTTGCAAGAGCCAGACACCCTAAAGAAAGATTTCCAAATCCAGAAGTCGTACGAGGCAACGCTTCGAGGATTATAGTAGGTGATTCTTTACATCCACTATATTGAGCGTGTCAGGACGTGGGGTAATTTTTCCAACGCTTATGCATGCAGCCTATATTGCTCATCTTTCCTGGAAAATCTTGATTCTCATTTTTTTCAAGTAACCTAGTGACGTCGCCTATTGTCGAAACTCCGCCATATTGGGAACTAAAAAAGGCCACAATTACCTTGGTGAATCTAATAACAGTTTCTAATAAAGTGATTTCACTCATTGCATAATTCTCAGACCATACGTCATGGGAACATCCGTTAGCTAGGAATCGAATAGCCCCCAACACTTTCTGTTGAGAGCTTAAACTTTGATGACCGCACGCATCCATCTTCTGCACAAAGTAGCTATCATAATGACAAATATAATCAAGGATGCGATTGAAAACACTATACCGCATCCTAAATCTCCGTCGAAAGTAATACTCGCTATATACCTTATCTTCACCAAAGTAATCTTCCCATAATGTTGCATGTCCCCTTTTTCTTATTCGATTCACTCAACGCCTGGTTTCGAGTTCTTTCCCATCTCGAATTATATTGTTTTAGCAATCCAACTCAATGTAAATTACCATCTCCTTATCTTGATAATCTGATGATGCGTCATCGTGAAATTGAGAATATTAAAGCATAAGATTTCGCCCCTCATCGCTAGAACTAGAGTTGTCTATGATTTAATTTTATCACAATAATTATAAATCGAGTTAAAATATTGTGTTCAATACATAACAAATTCAAGACTATTTATCAATTTGAAATAAGATGGTGAAAAAAATTTCTACGATGATAGAATAGTGTGCCAATTCAATGATCTTAAACTTTATGCCAGAACTCTGCCTACTGTGATTTTGTACTTTTCTTAAGAAATGTGTCATAAAGGTTCCCGAGTATAGGACGCTATCATACAAATGATAGAATATTGTGCCAATTCATTGTGTTATTTTTTACCTTTCTTAAGAAATGTGCCAGAACTCTGCAGAATTTTGATATTTTACTTTTAGTAAGAAATATGCCAGAACTCTGTAGAATTATGTTTTTTTTTTACTTTCTTAATAAATGTGCTAGAATAGTCTCCTTGTTATTTTAGTGCCTATAAATTTGACAAATGATCGATACATATTGGTACCTAGTCTCTTTGTTATTTTAGTGCTCACACAATGAATAACCCAATGTGTTCAACTGTCAAGGATTATTATTTCCTCACTGAAATAACAGAGAGATGCTATAGCAAGGTCACCGGATTGGTTACCTCTGGTGGAATACGTACTATTTGTGGGCATTGGAGGTATAGTCTAGGTTTTTCTCCTTGTTTTCGTCATCTACACGACTTTGACTATCGGTGGATCATGTTAAAATCTAAATTAGAGCTATACTAGTTAGCAGTTATGACTGGAGGATGTGATTGGAATGCGTCGGCTTTCACACTCATTGTGCATAATGACGAGGCGTGGGAAAGGTTGTGTGAGCAAGTCCCATGGTGTAGACATATCCTTGGAGAGCCTTTGTATTTATTTAATGAATTTAGGGTTGCTTTTTACCTCCATCAGACTATTTAAATTGTATTAGTTAATAAATTGTGAGTTTTGATTGCTATGTATAATAAATCGATTGTTCTCATTCCATGTGTAATAAATTTTATGTTTTCATTCCGTGTGTAATAAAATGGTAATCAATTGAAAATAATATGCAATTACGTTGAAGTTATTCATGAACCAATTACTAATTTACTATTTAAAAACTTCGCATTTTAATAAAATAATGTGCCAGTATAGTGTAACTTCAATTGTGTGCATTGTATAACTCCATTGGGTCAGACCTCATCATTGTGTACCTAGTATTGTGTGCTAGTAACCCACTACAGAGCTTATCATTTTATTTTACTACAATAACCCAGTGCCTAGTATAGTGTGCCAACAACCCACTGCGCACCTTATTATTATTTTTACTCCATCGGTTCTTTAAAATAGGGTGTCTTTTATAGTGCGCCAATAACCCACTGCAGAACTTATTAGTTTCTCTTACTACAGTTCTTTTACTATAATAACCCACTACAGAGGCATACAAGAATAATGACTTTTACTTTTACTAAACCTGCTACAGAGATACACAGACATCCCACTTAATATAATGTGCCAAACACTATTTTAATTTTATGGAATAAACACTTGTAGTAAAAGTCAGATATCCAACCTATTCTCAGTGTTTAGTTTTTTCTATTTAACACTATATTACCTTCTCCTTTCATTCATGCATCTATGTTATTTTCTATTTAACATACAATAACAATGGATTACTCATTGCAATTATGATATACCATAATGCAAAATGGGTATTTAGATATGGGGTTGCATTTAACAATTAATTGGATTAACACTTATAGGCCAACCACACCCATCACACTGGTTAACTTTACGTATTTCTTTTTAATAACCATGTTTAAAATTAATATGTAGATGCATTTTACTCACAAAATGTTATTTTATTATATACATGTGGTTGGTGTAGTGAAGTAATTTGCAATGATTCCTCTGGGTAATGCGGATCCTACGGACATAATAAGGGTGGTCCTTAACTAATAAGCATTCACTCAGGGTAAACTTGCGTAAAAAATAAAGATGGGATTAATCGTTATATTGATACTAGATTGTACGATCCTAATATAAACCAATGTATTTTAGGCATAACAAATGCTAATCTCATCAATGTGATTGTAGGTTAAGTGGAACTATCAAATTTGGCCCGTGTAAGACGTGAGCTTTATTAGAAAAGTGTATTACTATTTATAAGTTAGTAAATTGTGACAATGAAAGATCTTAATTACTTGGTATTTAAACATATTTGCCTTCTTATTCACCACAAGATATTAATTTGAAATTAAATTGAAATAAATGTATCGATATCAATATATAATGGATCCATCCACTGATAACATATATTAGGGGTACAATAAAAGTGATTATTTCCCCGACTCAAATTCCAAATCCTTACCCAATTTCACATGCATCCCCATCATCGGATCGTCACCAAACGGATTACCCCAACTCTGTTGTGATTGATATCCCACGTATGGGTTAGATGGTTGGACTGGTTGTGGTATGTAAACATTTTCACGGTTGTAACTAGGTGCAACAGCCTCATATCCAACACCACACATATTTAAGGCGACAAGTTGTCGTTCAAACTCCTCAATTCGATCATCGTGTGCTATGATGATATTCTCATGCTCCCAAGTCTCAGTTAATAGTAAATGATGGAGATAATGTATATTATTTTTTGCGTCGATGTATGTCTCACGCCATTCTAACTGTGACAATCATTGAGTTGGAGGAGCATTGGTTGGGAACTTCGATCGCGGCACACTCTATGAATATGAAGCCCCCTGGGGGAGGCCGACATCTACCATCCAATCCTACCTCGACGCATGTATCTGTGTAGGACCAGCTGACAAAAATTGGGTCTGATACTCAAATGGCTAATTAATCGGTGTTGGGACTCGTGGGATGTGCAACGTTGATGGTTACACAGAGCCAACTCCAACCAAATCTACGTTCACATATCATGCGATCAGTGGTAATAACGGACCCTGCGCAACTACCTTATATATGAATTATACTTTTCTTGGGACACGATGAATATGTGGTCATTTGCGACCGGCCAATTCTGGGCAAAGGCGGCTTGAAAATCTTGTTTAGCGACTGAGCCCAAATTAGGGGGGGTTGTCTGCTATACATATCTGGCCCGCCACTTAGCGGATGCCTCGGTCGCCCAAGTACCAAAAATCCTTAAATAAGGGATCCCAAAAAAAATCGCAAACCGGATAAATAATTAGCATACGCGATGATGTCATTGTGATGGTACATTAAAGTCTCGTACGACTGTCAAATGATGGATTCAGGTGACCGCGTCTCAAGTTGATGTTGGCTGCCTGAGATATTAAACTGATGAGGGCCCTTTGTCCATCTTCAATTTGACTTTAACCAATGAAATATCCGTGGATATAAATTTAAGGATGGATCATAAAGAATTGGGCATGCCGTCGCCATGTACTCGTGATGTAAGTACTACAAAAATATGTAAACACATTAAATTGATTAGAAAACGTTAACTATTATTTTAAGGAACCATAAAATTCATTAACATTAAAATAAGAGAATTAAAAAATGTACCTCAATTAATTACCACATGCATTCGACACTAGTAAATGATCGTCGACTACCTTTGTCCATTGACCAGATAATACGGGCATAAATAGCCGAACCCCAATCGTAGGCCCCAATCATTGTAACATCCTCCAAATAATGCAAATACTCAAGGTCGAAGGTGGAATTGGCATTTGGAAAAAATAAAATACCAATAACGTAAAACCAAAATGCCCGAGCGATGACTGGCCACATGTAAGCGAGTAGATTTTCTTCCTTCACAAAATTTTCAATGTATTTTTTAAGGTTGAAAACATGAATTTCCACCTGTAAATCTTTGTATATGAAATTTTGGGAAAAATTCATTTAGGGTGTTTGCAAAATTTATGTATTTATCGTTCGACAAGTTTTGAATGGGTACCCCTTACCCAATCGGGATGACTATACATAAATTAGAACTACTTATCATATATACAAATAATATGATAATTATTGTAACACATTCAGTTATTTTAAATTTAATACAAATACTATTAAATTAAGGATTTAATAAGAAATAATAATTACCAAAAAGCATCGTGAAGTCAAACAGAATGAACGCGATTTCAACATATGGTAGTTAGAAGGTATGCATCGTGTCCCACCAACATTTGATCATCACCATCACAATGCATTTATCGAAATTCGGCATCACCTTCAAAAATAAGTTCGGCATATAACCGATACCGTCGATAATTTCTTTTACCAACAGTTTATTTTCCCCGATCATTTTGTATAATTTCATTGGGCCCACCTAATTACCCCAAAATTCAAACTTATTTCCATTAATAATTGACATCTCCCCGTCGGACGCACATGCTTCTTGGTAAAAAATACGGGTGCAATATTTGTATACGAGATTAGAAGGTTCACTCGATGCATCTTGTGTAGGAATCATCATTATCGTTAAGCCGTGTTTTTTGGATTTTCTGATATTGAACTACTTTTTCCATTTTATTCCATCCATGGTGTAAATAATATAATTTAGAGGATTATATGAATGTATTGTAGGATTAAAGGACAAATTGTTTGCTAAATAATGGAATTTATTTGGAGGATTATGGGACTGATTTCTAGGATTAAAGGACTGATTTGTTGGTATGGAGAGGCTGAGCTTGAGGACAACGAAGGTTGAGGATGAATGTGGCTTGAGGATGAGGAAGGCTGGATGGATGTCTACCGCTATTTGACACAGAACCAATGTTACCGTTTATGGCCATTATAACTTCCTATGAACTTCAGAAGTTCATAGGAAGTTCACACCAGTGCATGCCCTCCTCCAGGTGAAAGGTAAATGGTCCAAACGGGTTTGCGAAATTACCTTTCGTGTAAAAACACCATTATGGATGCTCTTAGAAGAGGATTCTTTTCAAGTTATGAAATTGTTTGGCTTCGGGGCGACTTACTTATCCCAGTATAATGGTCACCATCTCTAGTACCCCGTACTTTTAATAGTATTTTATTACACATGTGTATTAATCTATTAGTTTAATTATGAAATTAAATTAGTTTCTATAAATATTAATTAGCGAGTTTTGGATTAATATTTATGATTATTTACTTGCGTGCAATAAGTAAATAGCGATACGAATTATTATATTGTCATTAGTCAGTTAAAACGATTGATTTAAAAGGTTTAAGGGCGATGCAAATTGTACACACGTGTCGGGCCCTGTTAATGAGAGTTAAACATTTTTAGATTTGGTGACTTAGATGGTATTTTTGAGTGCACTGGTGATCCGAAATGGGTCAAAATAGTTCAGAATAGGAACTCGGGGGATATAGTTGGGTTCCAGAAGCTTTTCAGACATAAAATGGCCCGTATATGGGGTATGAATGTCTTTTTACCTTTAGGGCTCATCCCAAATACAAAATTAGGGTTTAATTAAGAGGTATTTAAGGGTTAGTGGTGTGGATAACAACCTCATTTAACCTCTTCTTAGTGGGGATTAATGGAGTGAACAAAAGAGAATAGAAGAGAAAAGAAAAAGAGAGAAAGAAAGCTCGAAGAAGAGAGGAAGAGCCATTTTTGGAATCAATTCATCAAGAACGTGTCAAACTTCATATTTGATTCCATCAAGGCAAGTTTTTACTACTTGGGCGTATGGGTTCCTGGAACATATTGGGATTACCTGGGAATATTATTAGGCGGTTGGTGCGTGTTTTACGCTAACTACTGGTTGGATTCGAGTGAGACGAATTGATAGATCCAATGAGTGAATACTTGATTGAAAATCAGGAAGTCAGTTCGAACTTCAAGATTGGTAGACTAGTACGCTATGTGATTTTCGTACGTGGTCGGTTCTCTCTCTCTCTCTCTCTATATATATATATATATGGTGGGTTACCTATAAATATGTGTTTGTTTGTTGTGTATTTGTTTGGAATATACCTACTCAGTAGTGCTACCGTTAGAAGGTTGCGTGTAGTGGGCAGTATACCCTGGCGTTGACCAGCAAGTATTGGATTGATTGCCCATGTCATAATACTGTTGCATGGATACTATCCATATGTGAGGATAGGTATTGGTTTGGAGTGTGTTTGGGTGCAATGTGGTATGGTTGCAACCCCAAACCTATGTTTATGTTTGCCTCCATTATTTGTGTTTATGTTTTGGGTTCGGTGGTGAGATTCCAATCTAGTGGACCAGTTGTGGTATGTGGTATGCCTGGAGCCTGATAGCACACGAGGGATGCATCCACGAGGCCTTACTCTGGAAATGTTATATATACGTATCTAGTGAGTGATATATAAGTATGTGTTTATGATAATGTTGTGTGAATATATAATTATAGCATGTGTGTAGCTATGTAATACTTATGAAAATATACCTAGTGAAGGTAGTGAATATTAGCTAATGGTGACTATCTGTGGGGTTGGTTATGTTAGCGGTTATTGTCCTAGTTATACTAGGTAGCATGATTAGGATAATAAAATGGATGTATTAGGTGCACACTATAGATGAGAGGTGAGGAAAGGTCTCATGTGAGTGCGGGTGGAAAGTTAATTATGAAGGTAATACATTGCACCTTTACATTTAAAGCATTTAAATTCTTACAAATATTTATCAAGTTTTGACTCGCTATCAAATATTTTTCAAAACTCCAGGTATTCAACAGCCAGGACCGCAGGGTGACGTTGCGTGCAGTAGCTGTGGACGCTGTGAGATTTGATTGTAGCCACCTCAGTTCATTATATCTAATTATTCCAGTATTTTCCCTTTGGGAATATTGCCCATAGATGGATAGGATTTTATTTCCAAGTCAGATATTTCATATTATATTTTATTTATGATTATGCTTTTATAAGTTCGTTTGTCATTTTAATTGGCGCATATTTATATTTGTAATATTTAATATTTGTTACGACAGTGATGCTAAGAATAAAATCATATTTAATTCCCAAATAATTTTAATAAAGGCTTGATCAACTGATCTTAGATTTGGTGGGGGTGTCACAGTTAGTATTAGAGCATCAGGTTCTAGTGTCCTTTAGGATATGTGTGGACTAATTACGCTGTCAGTGTAGCGTTCCTTTAATATAGAGCCTTATGTTTAGGACCGTTCTTTTTCATATTGAGCATTTTCCTTCTTCTACTAGTGTTATATATTTAAGTGGAATATCATATAATTTCATTTTGGTTTGATATGCCAAACACCATGAGAGGGATACCATTAAAGATATCAAGAAGGGCCGCAGAGAGGAGGGATCAGCCAGAGCCACAGGCTGCCTAGGGGATAGTGATCGCAACAGAGGTCGCAACCACCAGTTAATGTTGCCTTGTCATACATAACGCATCACCTACCTCAGGCGCAACCATAACCACCAATGGTAGTACCAGTGCATACTCACACTCTGTCATCCGTGTGGGAGAAAGTTACGAAGGCTTTCTAGGATGGCCATCCACTAGAGTTTTAAGGGAGTGCGGATGTTGTAGCAACGTTCCAATGGAAGAAGGATATCCAGAGGAATCTTTATATAATTGAGTGCAGCAACACTCTAAAGCGATTACAAGATACTTTTAAGCTAGTTGGGATAACTTTACAGCAGTGGGAGCAGTCATCACGCCATAGGAGAGGGAAACTATGATGATTCAGGAGTTTTGGGTGCGGTTCGACCACAAGTTCTTCCCATTAGCTATGCAGACTGAGATGAGGGAGGAGATTTTTGGATCTCATATAGGATGATCGGATAGTGGTCGAGTATGATGAGGAGTTCACTCATCTGGTAAACTTTGTGCCAGATGAGGTGAACATAGATGAAAAGAGGATCTTAAAGTTCATTGACGGGTTAATGTGGAGGATCCGTCAGCAACTATTAGGTAACTTGATCTTAAGGACTTACACTGATGTCGTTAACTCCGCATTGCTACACTAACAAAATCATCTCTTCCATCTGAGGGGAGCAAAAAGGTCATAAGAGTCGACCCAGTAGGGTAAAACTGGGGGCAACAGTGCCAGTGGAGCATCGCAACAGTCGGATAGGTAGTAGGAGCGGGGTTCCTAGTAAAAGCACTCAGCTAAGAGGTTTAGATTGGGTGATGATCAATACAGTCAAGTCAATCAGGGCCAACAACGTGCTCTCCAGGGACAGTAGGGCCAGGGGAACTAGATTGGAGGCCACTAGGGTCAGGGATATTAGGTCAAGTGACTGGGGTAGCCTCGTAAGGTCCAGTAGTGCCATAGGCCGACAAACTTCATAGGGAGGTGTTTTGTACGTGGGGATCAAGGACACATGTGTCATTTTTTCCCAAATAGGGCCAAGGGTCGGCAATAGGATACCTAGCATGGGCAGCAACTGCTGTAACTACAGGCCCCGCCAAAAATTCTAGAAGCGCAAACTCAGTAGGGGCAATTACAATTTGGGCATGCCTATAACATTCGTGGTCCCGTTATGCCATAATCACCGCTAGTAGTTGAGGGTATGTTTCCTATTCATAAGAACATATGACGATTATGATTTGACACAGGAAGATCACACTCTTTTATTAGCAGTATATTCGCATAGGAGAGTGGTTTAGTGGATATAACAACTGATATTATTATGACCGTAGATACACGGTTGGGTAGAGGGGATCTCATCCGTTCCATCTGTAGGATGTGGACATTGGGAGGTTATGCTTGGTGGTGAATCACCTTATTTTGGAGATGTACGAGTATGAAGTTATATTAGGGATTATAATGCCCCGACCCGAATTTAAGGGTTAATAAAGGATCAACCCTATCCAAACCACGTGTTAATCGTGAAGCGCAATGAAACACCCTAAATAATATTTTTAATCCAGTTTTACTAATATTTAACGTTACACTTATTAGCATACGAGTTCGATTTATTGTCACTACGTGATAAAACCCAAGGAAAATTCCCCAAGGTCAAGTAAACAGAGCTACTGACGTAAATGCAAGTAAATACTTACCTGTATAACGGGCTTAAAATACGAAACTGCATGAAACCTGCCATAACAAAATGAGTGAGTGAGATAAATGCTCAGTGGGAACTATACAATGCAGTATAGAAATGAACAGCAGAAAGAATACTCACACGCTACACTACATGCATGTGAAAGTACATATGTATCTACATATATACCTTTGAAAATACATATCCCAATGTATTCAACCGTTTTATTCAAAAACATTATTTACTACAATATACTTATTTTTACAAAATTGTCACTTTGTATCATTATGCATAAAACGAGCATATCCTTCCCGTTAACTCACATTGTGAAACAAATAACATTTGTTAGGGAAAAACCTTACATTTACTTTCAAACGTTCATTAACTCACGCTAGGGTTACTTAACCATTTTATAGGACTTCCATTCAATGTACGCACACAACGTGTTTAGAAAAATACTCATTTTCCTTTAAAAGCCTCATATAACACATGCTTATGTTTATTATGATTCAAATATCATTAGGTAGCTTAAACACCATTAAGTAATCTCATTTAACCATATCATCTTACTACATGAACATTAAACATTTAACGCTTTATTCTGGCATTAATAAATCAATGAATCAATACCATTCATTTATACATCTTTTATGAATATTCAATTCATCACTTATCAATTTCTTTAGGGATTCTGCCGACACACACACACCTGTCACAACACACGTACACCCAAGATTTCACCAAATTTAATTGCCCGGAACCGAGCGCCAAGTAAACTGTAGTTGCTTTTTGGGTTTTCAACCTAGGGATAGCATAACCCTGCTTAATTATTTAACCCGACATCATCCAATATCATTATCTTATCAATGTGTTCAACATTTTCATAATGTTCACATTAATTTGCCTTTTTTGGGCCGAAGACAAAGACTTGGACTTAACCATCCATTTTCCCATTATTCATTTAGGAAGAATCATTGTATTCCATTAAAGTCTATTTTTCACACATGTTAACTTAACACCGAAAATCATTTTCGTTTAAGGACTTATTTCATTCTTTCTATATATGTGTCAACACACTCTTTAAAATTTTTGTTTCATTAAAATGTTACATTTGAAGTAAATTGCCAATTTACATCACAATACATAACTTCACTCATTATTTAAGTGTTATTTACAAAAAAACACCCTTTTTAAGCTTCAAACTTAACACGTAGGCATTTTAGTCACTATGACACTTTTTCAACTTCTCACTTTTTTAAAAATCACATTTTTGCACATTACGCCCTTTAATATATAAAATCACACTTTTCACATATTAAAGTCTACACACTTTATTTATGATTTTTAACACTAAAAACCCATTTTAGTCGACATTTACACATTTGACACTTTGCATTTCAAACTTAGTGTTACACACTTTAATGACTTTATGAATAAAGACCCATACTTAGTAATTTTATTCACACTTAGTCTTCTACATTTTCATTATTTATATTTTCACCCAAAGTTTGCAAGAAGACTACACTTTCACATATTTTCACTTTTAACCCCAAAACTTAGTTTAACAAGCTAAATAGTATACTTTGTAAATGAAACTCCATTTGCTCATTTCTTAATGATTCATCGACATTAAAATCACTATATTAATCTCATAAAAAATCATATACATACCAAGTGTTCTTCACATCAAATAAATCATTTATTCACCTTAAAACATGAGTTTAAAACATGTTATTTCATAAAATGTTTGTGAATAGTGGGATGAAATTATCCAGTTTTAAAACCCATTCAATCCCTCATTTTTAAGTGCCCATTTTCATAGAAAATAGTAAGAATGATACTAATAAGTCTATTAGTACATTTAAAACCTTAGTCTACATATTTTAAGCTCTAAATATGTAAGAAAAATCAAGGTAAACACAGGTTTACTACAAGAACCATTTCAAAGATAAAAAATACCATTTTCTTCTAAACTATATCTTGAAATCATGTAGTATTAAATATTTAATCATGGATGGCTATTTCTACACAGCTAATATCAACAAGATACAAAGTACTCATACTAATATCATCATTAACTTAAATTAGTAAGAGATAAGTATTTCCCACCTAAAAATATCCTTAAATAATGGTAGAGAAGGTGGGTGACTCCTCCACCTCCAAAGGTGGACCTAAATGGACTCATAATAGCTCATATTTCAAGCTTAAAACCCCCTTCTACAACTCCAAACCTCATCAAAAGCTTCTCCAAAACGCTCCCTAAAAGTTGTCCCAATACTCCAAGGTGTTTTAATGGTGTTTGTGACCCCCACAATGGTACTTTCATGGTGTAAAGATGGTGGGGAAGAAGAGATACGAATTTGGGGTGAAGGAAGAGCTCTTTCTTGGCCATGTTCATGAAGAAAATCTAATGAAAGGAGTGAGATAGAAATGGACAACTCACTTTCCCTCCCATTTCTTTTATTAAACAAAAGGGGTAAGCTAGCACCCTATGAGCCTATGGTCAAGACCTAGAGCCTTCTAATTAAGTGAAAAACTCTTCTTAAGGCTCTTACATCTTATTTTTATTATGTGGATTGAGACAATACAAGAATAAACTCACACGTGACCCCCAACACCACCCAAAATCACCCCAAAAATGGTGATTTCCGTCACTTTTGGTATCATCCCCTAAATTGTTTTTCTTTTTTTAAGCTTTCAACTTAAGAATCATATTCCTTGCATTTTTAGCTAAACAATCATATTTACAATAGTTGTTTGGCCTCCCGAATTGTCCTATACAAGGCACGCAAGAATCAGGACCTCCATACAATATATATATTTTTTTCGATTTTTCTTTGCATAGTAATATTACTTATATTTTTATGAGTGTAAATATATGCTCAGAATATTTTTATGACTTACCAATTGTTCTAAACAATTCGCGTAAAACTGGACTTTCAGAGTGTCGCGCACCGTCGGACAATTTGTACCCAGTTTCATGTAGCGCTCATTGCTTGTTCGAATCATGTGAAACTTGACCTAAGTACTTAAAATAATTATATAAACTCAAAATAAAACTCATGAAATCCATGCAATTAAAAAATTTCTTATTTAATCCATATTGTGATACTTTGCTTTTCGTACCATTTAAATATCACGTTGTATTAACCTTGTCTGTGTCACATCCGTTCCTTGACATTTACCCCTCAAACTTAACGGACACCCTAGCTAATGCTATTAAAGATCAAATACACATTAATGCAACACATGCATCATGAGATTGTTCTCGTTTAAACCATTTACGTAATACACCACCTTACATATTACCTTACGTGTTAAATTTGGATTATTTATTCCTCGAATTTGCCTTTGGACAAAACACCTCAAATTACGTTAAATACCTAATTTATAGGGCGGGGTATTAAATTCTTCCCTTCTTATAAAAATTTTTCCTCTAAATTTATGATCATTGATATGCCAAGTATCACCCCGTCCCGGATATAGATCACCTCGGCCAGAGCCAACCCGCACTAACCAGTCCCTAATGATGAAATGTGCCTCGATCGGGGGCTTAGCCCGAGATAAGTTAGCCTCGACCTCGCGACCCTTGAGGGGCGACCATGACCTCATCCTCCAGAATCATTAACATGCCTTACATCTTCAATCCTGTAGTATATAGACGCTCGTCCTTAGCCAGATACAGGACGAGAACGACAGGACAAGATTTCCTATCATGACAGGTATCTTCAATGTATAATGAATCTATGGACCGACCTCGGACAGGACAGGTGGCTGACAGTGAATAGCAGGCAAAGCACGTGAGTTGGGGAACGCATGAGAGTGTGCATGTGAGATGCATATCCCATGTGTATCAAAACTGTTATAACAACATCTCCCTCACACGTGAGGGAATATTTGATCATCATGACCTATATCTGACAGAGATAATTGGCTCCTCCTTATTAGCTAAGAACATTCGACACATGCTTATTACATGCTTATGGGGGGGGGGGGGGGGGGGGACACTACACCTCCCATTCACTATAAATACTAGTCTTCTACATCGTTGTAAAGGATCACAAATTGTAAACCCTACTAAAACTCTGCTAAAATTATTGCTTAGTGAGAGAAACCTTGAGTGCTTGTCTCCCAGAGCCATTAGAGCCCAGATTGAGTGGATTTCACACACTCGCACAGTGGACGCAGGCCCTTAAAAGGATGAACCACTCATATTTGGTATAATATTCTCCTTTGCCTCATCTCATTCTCTAGCATCTATATGTGTTATACTCCAATGTTGTCTGGTTTTGAGCTTACACAACACTTTTGACTTCGTGATACCATTTTTGGTAACATTAATCTGGCTCCGTCTGTGGGAATGAGATAGTCATCTTCTTCCCTTCATTTGTAGCTACTCCACGGGATTCTCTAGTGGTGGTCCAATATCATCCTTGGTTGATCTTGAACAACCATTGAAAGAGCTATAGTTTGAGTTCTTAATCTCACTTTCAACTATTTTAGCTCATTTCTAGTACATCACTTGGTTTTTCTGGTCACCGTAAACTCTTCGATGGAATCAAATTCTCCTACTATAAGTGGGCCCAATACTATCCAAGCCCCACATTAGTTAGAAATGGCTGAGGTGGTGGCGGATTTGTGCTCCTTGGTGGATAGTCAACGACAGATGCAAGAGACACTTGCTGCTTTCAGCCAAAATATGGAAGTTAGGCCTGTCGGTGCCTGGGATGAACTGATAACTCCGATCGCCAGATATGGTTCTACAGATCCAATGGCCAGGGGACCACCCCAGGCCCCATTCTAAGATCTTCCTCCTTATCATAGGCATAGATATGTAGCCGACCCTAGGCGTTTATGCCAGGGGAGGCCGATACAAGAATGCCCAGATGTTGAGGATGAATAATATAATGAAGAGGATGTCAAGGAATATTAGGAAACTTATGAAATTTCAAAAGGCTCTGTGTGACCAATTCAACCTAACCGAGGATACGGTGGTAGGCCAAGCCGAGAGTGTAGGCCTAAAGCATCAGCATTGGACATACTAAGTAGGGAGTTGTCCTTTGATAGGCTGGGCCCAGCAGTAGATGATCCGAGAAACCACCTCTTAAGATCCAGAAGTATCGCTGGTTCCAGAAGGAATGATAGGTGTGATGAATGTTGACCCCCTAAAGGCCGAGATGAGGAATAACGAGAGGTGGATAGCCGACAGAAGACAATTTCCAGAGAGCCCTCAATTTGGCCAGATGGTAGAGATGGGGCTAGAGATAATGTGGCCCAAGATGAGGTTATAGCAGCATTCGGGAGACCTTGAAATGACTCAATTCAGAGACTGGAAGACAAGATAGGGGACATTCTGAAGAGCCAAGACCCCTTGCAGAGGGGATACAGCAAACACTTCCCTTTTGTGGTGAAGATCGTGAGTTATATAACCCCAGCTAAGTTCAAGCCGCCGGTGGTCATGCCCAAGTATGATGGGAGCATTAATCCAGTCCACTATGTGGAGATGTATCAATCAGTCGGTGATATTTACTCCGTCTCAGACGAGATGAGGTGTTGTGCATTCTCAAGCACACTCACCGGAGAAACCCATGTATGGTTTACCTCTCTCTCTAAAAACTCGATAGATAATTTTAAACAGCTAGCGGAGAGATTAATATATAATTTTTGCTTCGGAATGAGGCCACAAAAGAAGATAACATACATGTTGTACGTGAAACAGGGAAAGAATGAAAGTTTGAGAGAGTATATAGCAAGGTTCAATAAAGAGAAGTTGGAGGTTGAAGATTATAAGGAGAGCATCGCTATAACAACCCTGATGGGAGCGTTACAAAAAATAAGACTCCTCTGGAAGCTGGCCGAGGATCCTCCTAAATCCATGGTCAAACTCCTGGCTACGATCGGGAGGGTTATGAATGCGGATGAGGTAATGGCTGCCAAAGGTGAAGACGAGAAGGGAACAAGTAGAAGTGGTGGTAAGTTTCAGAAAAAGAACAAGGATGGTAAGAAGAGGTCGACGGATGATAAGTTCACTGACTATACTCCTGTGACGATCAGTTATGATCAAACCCTAAATAAAATAAAGAATGATCGGTTCCTGAGATGGCCTGAGAGGCTGAAGGATCCTCCCAATAAGAAGAACAATAATTTATGGTGTGAGTTTTACCAGGACTGTGGACATCTGATAGACAAATGCTTTGCTCTCAAGGACGAAATTGAGAAGATGCTGAAAGTTGGTAAGCTAAGAAAATATGTTGACATGTGCAGTTCAAAGGGTGGCTGTGACAACACTAAAAAGAGGAGGAATAATAAATGCAAGCCCGATACTCCAGCCAATTGAAATGATGATGACTCGAATGATAATGAGGGGATGACCCTGACCTCCCTCCTCTATTTACTGATCCCAAAGGTAGGCTCAATATGATCACGCACGAGGTCAATATGATATGTTGAGGACTTGCAGAGGTAGGAAAGGAAGTCTCTGACAAAAAACCATATGTGGCCGAAGTTAATGCCCTCCCACCAAAGTCGAAGTCTATGGACTCAGCTATAGCTGAGCCTGTGAAAGGTAAGAGAACTAAGTTGATATGAATGCTTTGGTTATTGATATTTTAAGATTAGATTTTAAAAATATTTTGTTTTCGCATGATGACCCTTTAGTCATCACCACTCTGGTGCACGGATATACGATTCCGTGGATTTTGGTAGACGATGGCAGTTCGGTCGACGTCATGTTTTGGTAGTGTTATAAAGGCTCGGGTCTGAGCAAGATAAGGATAGTGCCATATCACCAACCACTCATCGGCTTCAGTGGTGAGAACCCTTGAGTATTTATGAGATGGAAGTAAATATAGGAAATAGCTGGCCATAATGCCGTACGAAGAAAATTAACTTCTTCATCATGGATGAGAGTGTATACTCGATATACGGCATAATTTTGGGAAGGGTATCCCTCACGTAATTTGAGGTCGTTCCCTCAACGCTTCACCAAATAATTAAATTTCTAACTCCATATGGGGTAGGGGAAGTTCAAGGTGACCAAGTTGAGGCACATGAATGCCACTTCAACTTGACTCAGGAGAGGGAGGCATATAAAAGGGCAACTATGACATACAATATTGATACCTCTTAGAGATGAAATAAAGTTGAAGAAGGGAGAAGTCGCTGAGGAGGTAGAAACCATCGTCCTTAATGAGGACGAACTGGAAAAAATCATCCAAATCGACAAAGCCCTGAGGAAGGAAATCAAAGAGGATATGATTAATCTATTAAAAAAGAGATAAAACATCTTTACTTGGAACCATGAGGATATGCCTAGCATCGATTCGAAGGTCCTCTGCTAGAAGCTTAATGTGGCCAACGATGTAAACCTGGTTCAACAGAAAAGAAGAGTTTACTCTAGAGAGAATTTTGATGTCGTTCGAGAAGAGGTGAAGAAGTTGGAAAATGCCAACTTCATCAGGGAGTCCATTTACCCTACGTGGTTGGTAAATGCAGTTATCATCCCCAAGGACAATGGAAAATAGAGGATGTGCGTTGATTTTACAGATCTGAATAAAGCCTAGCCCAAAGATAACTTTGCTATGCCAAGGATAGACCAGATGGTTGATGCTACTACTAGCCATGAATTAATGAGTTTTATGGATGCCTATTCAGGCTATAATCAGATATTCATGGATCCGATCGATTTTGAGAAGACATATTTTATAATTGACAAGGGGACCTATTATTACAAGGTCATGCCCTTCAGCTTGAAGAATGCCCGGGAGACATATCAAAGATTGGTCAACAAAATGTTCGAACAGTAGATCAGGAAGACGATGGAGGTTTATATCGATGATATGTTGACGAAGAGTCTCAAGACCGACACTCATGTGGCTGACCTTAAGATAAATTTTAATACTATGGATGAGTATAGGATGAAACTCATCCCCATCAAGTGTGTCCTCGGCGTGGGGGAAGGCAAGATTTTGGGCTTTATTATAAATCAGAGGGGAATTGAGACCAACCCTGAGAAGATCAAAGCTTTAATGGAGATGAATACTCCAACAATAATAAAAGATGTGCAGAGGCTAAATGGATGGGTGGCAGCATTGAACAGGTTTGTGTCTAAAGCTACTGATAAGTGCCTCCCCTTTTTTAAGGTACTTAGAAAAGCCTTTGAGTGGAATGAGGAATATGATATGGCCTTTCATGAGTTGAAGACCTACCTCGGCACCCCAATCTTGTTGTCAAGACCAGTTCATAGAGAAAAGTGGTATCTTTATTAAGCAGTGTCGGAATTGGCCATTAGTGCAACCATTGTCAGAAAAGAAGATGGTATACAGAAGCCAGTGTACTTCAACATTAAGTCCCTCTAAGGGGCCGGGTAGGGATATCTTAAAATGTAGAAGTTAGCCTATGCTTTAATCCATGCCTCAAGGAATATGAAGCCGTACTTTCAAGTACATACTATGGTCGTCCTCAATGACTCTCCCTTCACACAGATCATATACAAACCTGAGAAATCAGGTAGGTTGATGTCCTGGGCAATTGAGTTGGGGGATTTTGATATAATATACTAGACAAGAATGACCATTAAGGGGCAGGACCTTAATGATTTCATAGCCGAGTTCACATGGTACGAGGCCGACAAAGATGAGATTGAAATCCAACTTGTGATCCAGAAAGAAGAGTATGTCTCCCCCGACAGAGGCCGAGACGAGTACAGTAAGAAGTAAGGTGTCTAAGAATGAGGAAGAGAGACACCTCTTCAAGAATGGGACCTTAGAAGAGGGTATTTTTTAAAAAGATGGTATTATATGTAACTTGTTTATTGAAGGCTCTTCGTGTGAGGTCGAAAGCGGAGAGATTTTGATTATGTCGGCCCCAGATGGGACTGGTATTGAATATGCCATGAGGTTAAACTTCAAAGACTCAAATAATGAGTCAGAATATGAGGCCCTCCTAGTAGGTCTCTCCCTTGCACAGGCACTAAACGTCGGCCATCTCCTGGTCCATAGTGACTCTAGGTTATTTATGAATCAAATTTTGGGAGTATATGAGGCCAAGGACGATAGAATGGACAAATACCTTGGAAGGGTAAAAGAAGCACTAAAGAATTTTAGGGAAGTGAGGCTGAAGAGAATAACTTAGTTGGATAATAGCCGAGCCGATACTTTGGTGAGGTTAGCCTTCACCATGAGAGCAGACATCAGAAGGACGGTGCCGGTAGAGATCCTGCATCGGTCAACCATTAAAGAGGGAGATAACACTGTGGAATTTTGTTTAAACTTGAATATAGGAGCTTTTTAGATGGATCCTATCATCCGATACATTAGGGATGAAGAGTTACTTGATTCCAAAGCCGAGAAGAAGTTCTCCATCATATGAGACATCTTATATAAGAAAGGGTTCCTGCTCCCTCTACTCAGATGTGTTCATCCATCTAAGGTAAAGTATATTTAAAAATATGTGCACGAGGGATTTTTGTCCAATCACATCAGAGGAAGATCATTAGCTAAGAGGATCATCACTCAGGGATACGGGTGGTCGATGTTGACCAAAGATGCAGCCGCATATGTGAAGAAGTGAGACAAATGCTAAAGGTTTTCCATTATTCCCCATCAACTTCATAATACCCTAACCTCTATCACATCCCCATGGCCATTTACAGTTTGGGGAATTGACCTGATAGGATCCTTTCCAAGGGTTGTGAATAATTATCGCTATCTGATTGTAGTTATTGATTACTGTTCCAAGTGGGTAGAGGCCAAGGCAATGATCATGATAACAGAGAAGAAAGCTTTTTAGTTTATTTGTAAAAACATTATCTATAGATACGGCTTACCAAACACTTTAATTTGTGATAATGGGAAGCAGTTTAAGAATATGTCCTTCGAGAAGTATTGCGAGCGGGTTGACATCAAACAGTTCTTTTCAACTCCAGGCTGACCCCAGGCCAATGGGAAGACAAAGGTAACAAATTGAATGATGTATAAACCCCATTCTAACACCCCTAACCTCTCCGTAGGTCCCCTAGCACCTCCCCTCATCGCTACAAACCTAAGTAATATCCCAGGTACTGACCTAAAAGACATCGAGCACTCCCGGGCTCTGTTGACAAAAAGTCAAACTCGTCAGCTCGATCGAGACTAAATGAATCTTTGAAAGGCACTAAAACCCCTTTCCAATGGTCTGCCCCGTGCGCGATTCCGACTTACTGTGCGGGCGAACGAACCGTTTTCCTATGAAACTTGATCAGGAGGTCACCGGATATTCCCAAGCTCTATTTGACCAAAGTAAACTCTTCATCATCAAAATTGAGACTGAATGAATCTTCTAAAGGAACTGAAACCTCTATCCAACGGTCTGCTCCGTGCGTGATTCTGACTTACGGTACGGACGAACGATCAGTTTTACTCCGAAAGGTCATCGAATTCTTCCAGGCCCCGGTTGACCAAAGTTAACTCCCCAAAATGAGTTAAGAACTTTGGAATGTCGAAGTAAATCTCCTAACCTTTCCAACGGTCCGCCCCGTACGCAATTCAGACTTACCATGCGGATGAACGATCCGTTTACGTCCGATAATTCCCCGTCCAAAGGACCGATGAACGCTTCCGAGCTGCATTTGACCCAAAGTCAGCTATCGAACCCGGTAGAAGTAAAAAATAAGTTCAAAGGTATCTGAATTACCTTTCTAATGGCTTTCCCCATGCGCGATTTGGATCAACGGTTTGCACTCTACGACCGATTTTCCGAAGGAACCTGAAAGAGACTGCCAAACGACAGGTTGCAAACCTTGCCTATCGGTAGTGTGCCTAAACACACCTGCCGATTGGAAGGACCAGGGATATGCCGATAGACAATGCCATTGTAATACCCCGTATTTTTATGCTATATTAATTTGGGGATTTATTAAATTTAATCTGAGTGAATTATTTAATAAAAATTCAAAAATTAATTATGTTATAATTATTAACGTGACGAGAGTTAGTAATTATGGGAATTTTGTTGAATATTACTAATGATCAAAGTAATATATGATATTGATTATATTGAATGTCACGAGTAAATAAAATGACAATTTTGGAAATTTGAATCGGGACGCGCCCGTGTCGCGTCGGGACTTAATTTTGTTAAATAAAAAGTGAATATTTTATAAGTTGTTCATATGGTCCTTTTGAGTGCGCCAACGAGTCCGGAAGGGTCGAGATAGTCAGAAAAGTGTACCCGGGGGTGTAGTTTGGGTCTCGGGGCGTTTTTAGGCCTAATTAGTACCCCGGGAGGGCATTTTGGTCATTTTACATATTTGGGTAATTAAACCCACGAATTTCAGCAACCTATATCAGCCATTTAGGTTAGTCATTTAGGGTTAGAATATTCAGAACACTAGAACGGCCATTGGAGAAGAGAGGGAAAGCTCTCAAGGCAATTCAAGGCCAAAAAGTCACTGGTTTGCACCGCCGCCACCACCAACGCGTAGATCGTGAGAAGGGGAACGCAACCACACCAAAATCATCCGCAATCCAGACTTCTGAAAATCCCAGACAAGTGTTTATCTTGCTATTTTCATTGGTGCAATTTCCATATTAGTTTATGAATGATATGGGATGAAAAATATGGAAGAAAACCTAAATTGTGATAGGAATTCGCATGTAGTAAAGACTTAAACCTTATTCTGGAAGTCTCTTGTGATGTAGAAAGATAACCCACGAAATTTTGGTGTAAATAAGAAGGAAATTCTGGGATTAAACAGATTAGAATCATGAGTTAGAGATTTTTAGGGTTCTTGAGTTTTAAATGAATTATGGCATGATAAATCCATGTTTCGTGATGTAAATTGATATGTTTTACGTTGAATATACCTGTTATGATGATATAAGGTTAGTAGTATTAATTCTGGGACGATTGGAACTTGAAAACATGGATTTGGTGTAAATTTGGAGATGGAACCCGTAACTGCAATTCTGCAGATTTTCGCAGACCTGCTTGATCGATCGATCGAGCCTAGAGCTTCGATCGATCGAAGGTTCGATCGATCGAGCCCCAAACCTCGATCGATCGACCCCTCCTGGAAGACTCCTATTTCCCTTTGTAAATGATTTAAAAATCGAATTGTCGTGATATAATTCTTGGGCATTCTTAGTATAATGATTTGGGAGACATAGAGGACCAGTAGGGCATATAAATAAATGTTGGGATCATTAATATTCGACGAGAATGGTATTTATGGGATATTTATTTTAGGGTTAGTAAATTGATATATTAAAGGGTGAGGCGCGTAAGAGAATCACATTGAAACGTAAATATGACCCCTACTGAATTTTCTACTTGGAAGGACAGAGTCCACGAGTGTCACGTAATAAGTGAGAAAACTCATGGAGTTAAGGTTAGAAATGAAACCTTATACGTAATACTAATAATGTGAAATTAATGTTGTAATTATGGGTGACGAGAGGAACCTATATTAAGATGATAAAAGTGGTATATTTATATGATTGTGTGTACATATATTATATGCATGAGAAAAATATACCGCGCTACTTGCTATCCTTGAGGTTACCGCGCTGGGACAGTCTTATCTTGATGGGACCTTTATGGGGGATATTGACTTGTACCCTAGAAGATAGATATCCTTGGTACAGGCTATCGAATTGATAATACAGACGGTCCTAAGAGACGCGAGTATGTGTCATTCTCTTAGAGACTTGGAATCTATGCTTCGCCTCATTATTGTTTGTGTATGTGTTAATACAATTCGAGAGTGATTCCGAATTTGTATTCCCCTTGATATGAGTGGTATGGGATTTGGATAGTAGAAGTATGCTCGCACCATAGTTTTATTTGGGGTGCTGTTATTATATATATATTATACGAGTAGTTAATATATATATATATATATATGAGATTTGGAAACTTGAAACTGCCTAATGTGATTTGATAAGTAGGACATGGTTGATGATTCAGTTAGTAAATACTTGTTTTGTGAAAGTATAATATGACACTGGGAAACTTTTTAAATTAATAAAGCTAAAACAAGAGTTGTGTTGCTAGTTGGAAGTATCTTTTTAAACAATGATATTGTTCGGTTTTGAAATCTTATGAGTAAGTTAAGATAAGCTAAATTATTGGGAAGGTTAGTATGATAAAATGATAAGATAACCCGTTGGGAAGGTTACTACGATAGGCGTTCACATTAGAAGAGAGGTGAGAATTTCTCAAGAGAGTGTCGCTCTAATATGTTGTTGCATTGGCCTGTATCAATTTAAATACTTGCTAAACGTATTTTAAATCAAACACACTTTCGGGATCTGACCCGTTTCTCTCTCTCTCTCTCTCTCTCTCTCTATCTTGTATATATATGTATGTATTACAGGTGCCCCTCTCTCTCCTCTCTCTCTCTCTCTCTCTCTCTCTCTCTCTCTCTCTCTCTCTCTCTCTCTCTCTCTCTCTCTCTCTCTCTCTCTTGTATATCTCTCTCTCTCTTGTATATATATGTATGTATTACAGGTGCCCAGCCACAGGGGCGTCTTACTTAGGATCTCTTGGAAGGAACGCGCTGCAGCTTAGGTGGGAGTTGCAGGTCTCTTGATTAGACGACTTCGTTCATTCGGATCCACTCTTAGTACTTTCATTTAGTTGAGCATGTGTAGCTCTTTACATTATTCCTTTGTTATTGGACATTTGTATTTCAGTTATTTCCAGTATTGTTACTATGGGTTTTATTCAGTTTTATTGTATTACTCTACATTTCGCATGTTGACATTCGATCGACGAATGTTTTAAATTAATTGTACTATGTTGCAGATATTTAATGTGGTGTGATTCTTACTTATTGAATGTTGTTAATAAAATAAATGATTTTCTTTAAATAAAATTTGGAAAGTATGTATGAAAATGGTTTTGACACTTGGCTTAATTATTTAGGGTGTTAAATTGGAAAATTTATTTTTATCGACAGTGATACTGAGAATGAACCAACTATTTACCTTGATTTAATTTAATAAAGGAGTGATCGCCCGGTATTTTATTAAGCGGGGTGTCATAGGTGGTATCAGAGCATCAGGTTCTAGTGTCCATAGGATCTGTACGGCTTATTTCTCTTTCAGCTTGACCTTATTGCTATAGAGCCCTATTTTTAGGATTGTTGTACTCTTGCTTTTACGTTTAAGTCTTCAGTTATTTGAGATTTGATAATAACTGTAGACTAATAAACTTGTTCTCGTTTCAGATGCCTCCGAGACGTACTCCGAAAGATAGGCGTGCCCAGGCCGAGCAGCCAGCAACTCCGGCACCAGGCACAATGAATGCAAATGAAGTAGCCACCATTGTTGCTCTGGAGGTGAATGCCGCAATAGCGGTGATTCAGCAGGCTCCACCCCAGGTTCAGGCAGTGGCGCCAGTACCAGCACAGCTTCCATCTGCATGGGAGAGGGTTCGGGATGCTTTTCAAAAAGCGCATCCCCCTGAGTTCTCTGGTAGCTCCGATATAGTCACAGTTAGCCAATGGAAGAAAGACATCCAGCGGCACCTCCGTATGTATGAGTGCACTGATGTGCAAAAGCAGTTATTGGCTTCCTTTAAGCTGGTGGGAGCCGCATTGCAGTGGTGGGAATCCACTACCACTTTGGAGGAGAGGGACACAATCCCTATTGAGTTGTTTTTGGGAGCGATTTGACCGCAAGTATTTTCTACCCGCAGTGCAGACTGAGATGAGGTAGAAATTACTGAATCTGAAGCAGGAGAGTCTTACCGTAGTAGAGTATGAGGAGGAGTTCACGAGACTTCTCACCATTGTGCCAGATGAGGCACCTACTGAGAGTAAGAGGATTATGTTGTTTGTCGATGGGTTAGCTTGGAGGATCCGTCAGCACCTTATTGGGAATTTATCTCTGAGTACTTTCACTGATATACTCAATGCAACGTTAATACATTGCCAGGATCACCGCTTCCATCTTCAGGGAAGCAAGAGAGCAGGAGAGTCCAGCCAGCAGGGCAGGACCGGGGGTAATAGTACTAGTGGGACACCATCTCATGGACAAACTCGTCAGCACGAGCAGAGTTCCCATCAGGGGGACCCTGCTAAGCGATTCCGTTCAGGTGATTCTAGGCAGGGATTCGGGGGTTTTAGGCAGGGCCATCAGGGCCAGCCTAATCAGCAGGGTCATCAGGGCCAACACCGACAGCAGCAGGACCAGCAGTGTGCTAATCAGGGCCAATGGCGAGGAGGTAACGGCCAGCAGGGCCGTGGTCAGTAGGGACAGAGGGGAGGAAACTTCAAAGGCCGATTTTTTGGGTGCGGCAAACATGGCCATAGGCGTCAGGATTGCCCAGAGGGCGATAGGGCCCCACAGCAGCAGGGAGCCCGTAATGAGCCACAAAGACCACTTTTTCCACCTTCCCTCCCAGCTCCAGCCCAGGTGCCAGCCCTACCAGCAGCCCCAGTACAGCAGGGGAAATTATAGTACGGACGTGTCTATAACGTCCACCAGGCAGCAGCTCCACAGGCACCACCCGCGATTGAGGATATGTTTCCTATCCATGGTACTATGGGTCGGGTTTTGTTTGATACGGGGGCAACACATTATTTTATAGCTACGCATTTTGCGAAGGCCTTAGGGTTGTTAGCCACAGCAGAGAGCACAGTGACGTGTGTGGACTCACCGCTGGGGAGTGGGTAACTTATTTTCTTTATATGACGAGGAGTGGGGGTAGAGATTGGTAGCTTGGTATTACCTGCAGACATGTTAGTCTTAGACATGCACGAGCATGATGTGATTATTGGTATGGACTGGCTCGCAGCTTATAGATCCATGATTGATTACTTCGGTGGGAGCATTGTTTTTGCCATTCCGGGGCAAGATATGTTTGTAGTGGCGATGCCTCGCCTAGAGGGAGGCTCGACCGCTCATTTGTATTACATAGAGGAGGATACCTCTAAGGAGGTTGTGATTCCCTTAGATTCGATCCCAGTTGTCAGGGAGTATTCCGATGTGTTTCAAGAAATACCAGGCCTACCCCCCAGTCGAGAGATAAACTTTGTTATAGATTTATTGCGAGATACGAGACCTATAGCGCGCGCATCGTACCGTACCGTACCGTATGGCTCCGGTAGAGATGCGAGAGCTTACGAGATCAGATAGAGCAGCTGTTAGGTCAGGGCTTCATTCGCAGGAGTACCTCACCTTGGGGCACTCCAGTTTTGTTTGTAAAGAAGAGAGATGGTTCACTGAGATTGTGTGTGGACTACCGGGAGCTGAACAAGGTCACGATACGGAATAAATATCCGTTGCCTCGAATCGATGATCTGTTCGACCAACTGAGGGGAGAAACTTTATTTTCGAAGATAGATCTGAGGTCGGGATACCATCAGCTACGTATTAGGGAGCAGGATGTTTCGAAGACTGCTTTCTTGATGAGATATGGGTCCTATGAGTTCAGTGTGATGCCGTTCAGACTCACAAATGCCCCAGCCATTTTCATGGACTTGATGAACCGAGTATTCAGAGAGTTCTTGGATCAGTTTGTCATCGTTTTCATAGATGACATTTTGATATATTCACACTCCGAGGAGGAGCATGCCGAGCACTTGAGGTAGGTTCTTCAGACCCTACGAGAGCATCAGTTGTATGCTAAGTATGAGAAGTGTGGATTCTGGTTGCGAGAGGTACAGTTCTTGGGCCATGTTGTTTCTAAGCAGGGGATAGCAGTTGACCCGAGTAAAGTATCAGCGATGAGGGAGTGGGGACAGCCCACGACACCGACGGAAGTGCGTAGTTTCCTGGGATTAGCTGGTTACTACAGGAGATTCATTCGGGAATTCTCCAAAATAGCGGGTCCATTGACCAATCTGACTCGCAAGGGAGTACCATATGTTTGGGATAACGCTTGTCAGTTGGCTTTCGACGAGCTAAAAGACAAGCTTACTTTAGCGCCAGTCCTTGCGTTACCGCAACCGGGTATGGAGTACCTGGTTTACACCGATACGTCCTTATGGGGACTTGGGGGAGTACTTCAGGAGGAAGAGAAGGCTATAGATTTTGCCTCCCGCAAGCTTAAGCCGCATGAGAAGAATTACCCCACCCACGACCTGGAGTTAGCAGCGGTCGTCTTTGCATTGAGGATATGGAGGCACTATTTGTTGGGAGAGAAATTCCGTTTGTTCACAGACCACAAGTCGTTGCAGTACCCGTTCACTCAGCGAGAACTGAATATGCATCAGCGCAGATGGCTAGAGTTTGTGAAGGACTACCAGTTCGATATACAATATCATCTGGGGAAGGCCAATGTAGTTGCTGATGCGTTGAGTCATAGACCGATTGACGAAGTAGCAGACGTCTGGAAAGCAAAGTGGAAGGAGTTAGGCCACCAGGACGCAGTAGCACATTCTTTCATATCCGTGATGTCACTCACACCCGAGATTGTTATGAGGGTGATACAGGCACATACCACAGACCCATTTTTCCAGGAGCAGATTGTGCGACTTCTAGTCGAGGGTGCTGAGTCCTATTCTGTTAGTTCTGATGGAGGTTTGCGGTTTAATGGGAGATTGGTGGTTCCAGAAGGAGCAGAATTACATCATGCAGTGATGACTCATTCTCATGGGTCCCGATTTGCAATACATCCTGGAGGCGATAAGATGTACCAGGATATGAGGCGACAATACTGGTGGAGTGGGATGAAGAAGGACATCGCCGAGTTCGTATCCAAGTGTTCTACCTGCCAGCTGGTGAAGGTGGACCATCAGAAATCGTCAGGGCTGCTTCAGCCATTGGAAGTACCCGCGTGGAAGTGGGAGAACATTTCCATGGATTTTATTACTGGGTTGCCTACCTCACAGCGGGGCCATGACTCTATCTGGGTGATTGTAGACCGTTTGACCAAGGTAGCCCATTTTCTGCCGGTGCGGACAGATTATACCATGGGTCAGTATGCTCAGTTGTTCATCGCTGAGATTGTCAGATTACACGGGGTGCCACTGAATATTGTGTCAGATAGAGACAAGATTTTCGTGTCACGTTTTTGGGAAAGCTTTCAGGAGGCTATGGGTACTGAGTTGAGGTTGAGTTCAGCTTACCACCCACAGACAGATGGATAGACAGAGCATACTAATCAGATGTGAGAGGATATGCTACGCATGTGTGTTCTCGATTTTGGAGGAGGTTGGGAGCCTATCTTCCACTGGTAGAGTTTGCTTATAATAACTCTTATCAGTTCACGATTGGCATGGCTCCATTTGAGGCTTTGTATGGCAGGCCTTGTCATTCCCCAGCTTGTTGGCTCGAAGTGGGGGATAACAATTTGCTAGGACCAGAGGTGATTCAGGAGACCTCCGCGAGGATTGAGATGATCAGGAGTCGCATTCGGGTAGCCCAAGACAGGCAGAAGAGCTACACCGATGCGAAACGGTTCTTTCGAGAGTTTAGTGTGGGGGACCAAGAGTTATTGCATGTATCTCCTATGAAGGGAGTGATGAGGTTCGGGAAGAAGGGGAAATTGGCTCCGAGGTACGTGGGACCATTTCCCATCATCGAGAGGATTGGGCCGGTTGCATACAGGTTGGGACTGCCAGAACATTTACATCGCATCCACGATGTATTACACATCTCGTCGTTGAGACGATACCTTCGGGATGATATGGCCCATGCTCACATTGCGATAGATGAGATCGACTTACAGTCTGATAGCTCTTACGAGGAGGGACCGGTGGCTATCCTAGACTATAGTGAGAGGAGATTGAGGTCGAAGATAGTTCCACTTATGCGGGTCCAGTGGGAGCATCATAATGTGGAGGAATCCACTTGGGAGCGCGAGGCAGATATACGCGAGAGATATCCAGAGTTGTTTTTACCAGGTATGCCTTATTTTCTGAATTTCGGGACGAAATTCCTTTATTAGGGGGGAAGTATGTAATACCCCATATTTTTATGCTATATTAATTTGGGGATTTATTAAATTTAATGTGAGTGAATTATTTAATAAAAATCCGAAAATTAATTATGTTATAATTATTAACGTGACGAGAGTTAGTAAATGTGGGAAATTTGTTGAATATTACTAATGAGCAAAGTAATATATGATATTGATTATATTGAATGTCACGAGTGAATAAAATGACAATTTTAGAAATTTGAATCGGGACGCGCCTGTGTCGCGTCGGGACTTAATTTTGTTAAATAAAAAGTGAATATTTTATAAGTTATTCTTATGGTCGTTTTGAGTGCGCCAACGAGTCCGAAAGGGTCGAGATAGTCAGAAAAGTGTACACGGGGGTGTAGTTTGGGTCTCGGGGGGGTTTTTAGGCCTAATTAGTACCCCGGGAGGGCATTTTGGTCATTTTACATATTTGGGTTGTTAAACCCACGAATTTCAGCAACCTATATCAGCCATTTAGGTTAGTCATTTAGGTTTCGAATATTTAGAACCCTAGAACGGCCATTGGAGAAGAGAGGGAAAGCTGTCAAGGCAATTCAAGGCTAAAAAGTCACCGGTTTGCACCGCCGCCACCACCAACGCGTTGATCGCGAGAAGGGGAACGCAACCACACCAAAATCAGCCGCAATCCAAACTGCTGAAAATCCCAGGCAAGTGTTTATCTTGCTATTTTCATTGGTGCAATTTCCATATTAGTTTAGGAATGATTAGGGATGAAAAATATGGAAGAAAACCCAAATTGTGATAGGAATTTGCATGTAGTAAAGACTTAAACCTTATTCTGGAAGTCTCTTGTGATGTAGAAAGAAAACCCACGAAATTTTGGTGTAAATAAGAAGGAAATTCTGGGATTAAACAGATTAGAATCATGAGTTAGAGATTTTTAGGGTTCTTGAGTTTTAAATGAATTATGGCATGATAAATCCATGTTTCGTGATGTAAATTGATATGTTTTACGTTGAATATACGAGTTATGATGATATAAGGTTAGTAGTATTAATTCTGGGACGATTGGAACTTGAAAACATGGATTTGGTGTAAATTTGGAGATGAAACCCGTAACTGCAATTCTGCAGATTTTCGCAGACCTGCTTGATCAATCGATCGAGCCTAGAGCTTCGATCGATCGAAGGTTCGATCGATCGAGCCCCAAACCTCGATCGATCGACCCCTCCTGGCAGAATCCTATTTCCCTTTGTAAATGATTTAAAAATCGAATTGTCGTGATATAATTCTTGGGCATTCTTAGTATAATGATTTGGGAGACATAGAGGACCAGTAGGGCGTATAAATAAATGTTGGGATCATTAATATTCGACGAGAATGGTATTTATGGGATATTTACTTTAGGTTTAGTAAATTGATATATTAAAGGGTGAGGCGCGTAAGAGAATCACATTGAAATGTAAATATGACCCCTACTAAATTTTCTACTTGGAAGGACAGAGTCCATGAGTGTCACGTAATAAGTGAGAAAACTCTTCGAGTTAAGGTTAGAAATGAAACCTTATACGTAATACTAATAATGTGAAATTAAGGATAAATGTTGTAATTATGGGTGACGAGAGGAACCTATATTAAGATGATAAAAGTGGTATATTTATATGATTGTGTGTACATATATTATATACATGTGAAAAACATACCGCGCTACTTGCTATCCTTGAGGTTACCGCGCTGGGACAGTCTTATCTCGATGGGACCTTTATGGGGGATATTGACTTGTACCCTAGAAGATAGATATCCTTGGTACAGGCTATCGAATTGATAGTTCAGACGGTCCTAAGAGACGCGAGTATGTTCCATCCTCTTAGAGACTTAAAATCTATGCTTCGCCTCGATGTTGTTTGTGTATGTGTTAATACAATTCGAGAGTGATTCCGAATTTGTATTCCCCTTGATATGAGTGGTATGGGGTTTGGATAGTAGAAGTATGCACGCACCATAGTTTTATTTGGGGTGCTGTTATTATATATATATTATACGAGTAGTTAATATATATATATATATATATATATATATATATATGAGATTTGGAAACTTGAAACTGCCTACTGTGATTTGATAAGTAGGACATGGTTGATGATTCAATTAGTAAATACTTGTTTTGTGAAAGTATAATATGACACTAGGAAACTTTTTAAATTAATAAAGCTAAAACAAGAGTTGTGTTGCTAGTTGGAAGTATCTTGTTAAACAATGATATTGTTCGGTTTTGAAATCTTATGAGTAAGTTAAGATAAGCTAAATTATTGGGAAGGTTAGTATGATAAAATGATAAGATAACCCGTTGGGAAGGTTAGTACGATAGGCGTGCACATTAGAAGAGAGGTGAGAATTTCTCAAGAGAGTGTCGCTCTAATATGTTGTTGCATTGGCCTGTATCAATTTAAATACTTGCTAAACGTATTTTAAATCAAACACAGTTTTGAGCTCTGACCCGTTTCTCTCTCTCTCTCTCTCTCCTTCTCTCTCTCTCTTGTATATATATGTATGTATTACAGGTGCCCAGCCACAGGGGTGTCTTGCTTAGGATCTCTTGGAAGGAACGCGCTGCAGCTTAGGTGGGAGTTGCAGGTATCTTGATTAGACGACTTCGTTCATTCGGATCCACTCTTAGTAATTTCATTTAGTTGAGCATGTGTATCTCTTTCCATTATTCCTTTGTTATTGGACATTTGTATTTCAGTTATTTCCAGTATTGTTACTATGGGTTTTATTCAGTTTGATTGTATTACTTTACATTTCGCATGTTGACATTCGATCGACGAATGTTTTAAATTAATTGGACTATGTTGCAGATATTTAATGTGGTGTGATTCTTACTTATTGAATGTTGTTAATAAAATAAATTATTTTCTTTAAATAAAATTTGGAAAGTATGTAGGAAAATGGTTTTGACACTTAGCTTAATTATTTAGGGTGTTAAATTGGGAAATTTATTTTTATCGACAGTGATGCTGAGAATGAACCAACTGTTTACCTTGATTTAATTTAATAAAGGAGTGATCGCCCGGTATTTAATTAGGCGGGGTGTCACAGCCATGTGCCTATAAAAATGAGGGCTTGACCTCATTTCAAGGGGAGAACAAGATTTGAAACCCATCACTCTCAGCGAGCTCAGAATACCCCTCTCGAAGTCAGCGTGATTTCCACATCCAAATCCTTTTCCAACCTCCACTTTTCATCATCCTTTTCATCAAACTAGGTGAATTAACCACACTTCATCATCACCCAAGTTCAAGGGCTGCTCTCCAACATCCAAGGTCAAGCTCAAGATCTCCAAGAAGGTCCAACTTTTTCAACTCTCTCTTTAAATTCTCCTAAATTCGCATTAATTTGTTTTATTACTTAGCACTTTTATTCTCTCATCTCGCATATCCCAATATACTTTTTTATCTAGTATTATTGCACATCTCTTATTTTCATACAAATAAAACCCAAAAAAAAGAAAAATAGGGTTTGCTCATAAATTCCGAATGGAAATTCTCACACTTTTCTCATAACTAAAACACTTTTTTACACACACACACACATATAAGAGAAGTCCCCGATTGGATTTATGGGATAAATCCCACCCCTTATTTTGCATACAAACTACGTAGACTCTGATGCCTCTATGGGCTACATAGGCATCTTGGGGTAAAACCGGAGACTCAAGTTATTTTTCTACTTTTTTTATTTTTTTCTATATTCTTTAAACTTAACTCTCTTGGACTTTCTATATACATACTTTCGTTCTTAGTAGCGTATTATCCTGCATGCGTTATCGTTCCCTTATAATAATCAACGCTATGATAATACCGTAAATCCTATTTTCTAATATTACTTTTAGGAACATTCCTACGGATGACTCGCTTTATCTCTTCCATGATATAAGTCGATGATTCATATTTTCACAAAATATACACATGCACACACATCACGGGGAAATAACGAAAAATAGCAATAACCCATGAGAGACCGCAAGGGAAGAATGGGTGCCTAACACTTTCCCATTTCGTAACTTAGCCTATGGACCCTTTTTGAATCATTTTGGTTTCGTATGTATCAGTATGTCTTTGATTGCTATCCTTCGGGATGGCTCCCTTTTTCTTTTATCTGTTTTGAGTAAAATAGACTGGAGACTCCATCTCTCTACATTTTCACCTCATCACCGACGCCGGTCGAGGGATACGCGAGACCAAGATCCTCTCGAGATGAAGAGACACCCCGTCTTCTTTGTCTCTCCCACCACGAGGATCGGGGATGGACATAGTGGCGACTCTGCTGGGGAAATCTATTTTTGAGGGGCAGACTCTATTTACATGGGTGCTATATTTATTTATATTTTCCCTTATTTTTCATGCCCCCTTTACTATTCATGCATACCTCATGCTTATACTTCTATTCACACACTTGTAGAAGATTCTCCATGTACACTTCACATCACGTGCACCTAGGATCACATATGTCCACATGTTGCACGCATCACCAATCCATACTTGGTATACCATTGGTACTTGTACTTTGCTCCCTGTTTGGCATGATCAAGAAAGATACTCTCATAAGATACTAATAAAAGAATCATGCATAATTCACATGACATCACCAAAGAGCATTGTGATTGACCAAATTTTTTCCAGTAACTGGAGAGTCACTTCGTGATGGGCGCTGGTCCGACAGAGCATAGTTAGCCTAAGCGATATGACTCTCACCTTCAATTGGACAAGTACCTTCGGCGTATATCAAACGTTTCCTCTGCATCATACCGCTTGATCGAAGTCATGAAGGGAGGTATATTGCAGGGAACTCGTTCACGTACGCCGAGTATATCGAATTCTCTCTCACATGTACCATCCCCATGAGGTATATAGTGAGGCAACTCACGTACACTCAGGTATATCAAATGGCTTGTCCACACGCTCCGATTGCCCTCAAAAGCAATACGTATATCGTGGAAGCCACGCCAAAGGGGGGAACCCTTTATGATTCACCTAACCAACTTCATTCCAACATATAGGTGTCAAGCCTAGGACACACATTTTAGATTACCGGTTTTGACCTAAAACTTTACCGAAATTTCGAGTCAGCCTGCCCCCCCAAACTTTGGTGCATTTTGTAAATGGGATCCTACCCATGAGCCTGGTCACAAGTCCAGCCATAGCTTGCATATACAAACCCAACTTTTTCTGGCTCGAGTCTCATCCAACATTTTATATTTCATTTAGGAGAATTTAATACAAGTGAGAACGTAATAATAATCATGCTGAGACCCGTCTCCCAAATATTTCTCCTTTCTTTATCAAAATCTAAAAATATTTCTCCCTTCTTTATCAAAAATCCAAAAATATTTCTCCTTTCTTTACCAAAAATCCAAAAATATTTTGTCTTTCAATCTCAAAAAAAAAAATCTGTCAAAAAATATTTTCATCATTTTTTTGTCAAAAATAAATCCCATTTTACGCCTTCTCAGGCCGATCGCACGCCCTTGGCCTAGCTCCTTATTAGCTTCGGTCTTCAGTCAAATCATCCCGGAGTTCTATTCGTTCCCCTGCTACTTCTTCTGAGTCCCGTATCTATACACTTTCCATGGAGAACACAGATCAAGTACCAGTTGTGCGGCCAAATCTGATGGCAGTCTTAACTCAGCTCGTGTCCAAGATTGACAACCTTCAGGATGAGGTTCGAGAGATGCAACGAAACCAGGTTCCTGTTCCTCAAGAGCCCGAGGCCCTATTCCCTTATTCTATGGGTCCACCCGAGCCTGTCTGGGTTCCCGAAGAGTATCAGCATGCTCCGCGTGCTCCTCTTGTTAATGGGCCGCCACCTGCCCAGCTTCCTATGCCAAACCTTGCCCAGCCTCGGGTTAACTTGCCTATGATCATTTATTTAAAAGAGGAAGACTTCAACAAGGTAAAAGAAGATCTCAAAATGATAACTAAGAAGTTCAACCAAGTCAGAATCTCTGGTAATTATATGAACTATACCTATATGTCTCCTTATCCTAAGGCAAGGTTACCCGAGAAGTTCAAGATGGAAAATATCGAGAAATTCGGAGGAAGTGGACCCTCGATTGTTCATCTTCGCAGTTATCACCATTCCATGACCCTCCTAGAGGATTCTGAAGAAGTGATGGCCTAATTATTTTAGCAAACTTTGAAGGATAGTGCCCTCCGATTGTTTTTTGTCTCTCGAGGAGTTCAGAATCCGTAGTTGGGAGGATGTAGCTCGAGAATTCATGTCGCAATACAAATATAACAAAGACCTTGAGTTCACCCGTCGTGATTTAGAGCTGCTCAAACCGAACTCTGGAGAATCATTCAGTAACTTCATAGCCCAATGGAGGGGAAAGGTAGCCACCATGACCAATCGGCCATCCGAGGAAGAACAAGTGAACATAGTGAAGAAGAACTTCTTGCCCCATGTGTGAGAAACCAGGGGAGGAAAATACTATCCCCACTTCCAAGCTCTCAGAGAAGCAGGAGGAAGGTCTTGCTAAAACAGAGGTTGAACCAAATAAAGTGTCCAGACAGTTCACTCCCAGAAAATATGACAAACCTGCCAGTACTGCAGTCTCAACCATCAACAACATCTCTTAACCAACCACTTCGTGGGCCCCAGAAATCCGCCCTATCCCAGTCCGAAAGGAATACACCGAGATCCATGCTCCCCTATCAAAAGTTTATCAAGCCCTATTAAGCCGAAACCTTATCAAACCCTTGGACCCCTGTCCATTATCAAATCCACTCCCAAGAAACTTCAAGGCAGATTCCCATTGTTCCTTTAACTAAACTGCTGGCCATACCACCGACTAATGCTTTCACCTCCGAAACATAATCCAAGGTCTAATTAACCGGGGTACCATTGCCTCACCAGCTAATCCTAAGACAAACACTACTCACAACCCACTCCCAAACCATACCAATGCCATCTTCCTAGAAATGGACCCAGAATTTGATCCATCAACTCAAATCACACCCATACACTGTCCCAAACCTCTCCAAACTTCTCCATATTTCCTCCTACACCCTGCTTGTCTCACTGATCAGGCACTATCACTCCTCACCAGAGCATGCATCGTTGTCCGTACCCGTTCTGAAGATGGAAGTATGGAATTATCAAAAATGTTAAACCAAATCCTAGAGCTCGAGTTGAAATTGCCCTCATAGATGATCATTGATTACTAGTGTATTAGTACTCTCTTCTTGGAAACACGAAAATGGTCTCGAGAGTCAGAAAGTTGGGTGGTAGCAACAGATGAAGTCATCTTAGATGACGTTATCCAGATCATGGCAGAATCATTTAGGCAAACCAATGATATTTGTAATATGACCGAGTTACTTGATACTCTGAAGCTACAAGGACGCCTGATCCCTTCACCCTTACTTATACCCACAGAATTGGAGGACCTGTATGAAGAATCCATTGAAGTTGTGGAACGCATTGACTTTACATGGAAAGACGGAATTGTTGCCACCGGATGGGGGGGGGGAGGAATTTGAAGATTAAAATGAAGGGCAAGCTTAAGAGAAAACTGGCCCGATAGTCGATATGTGTGGGATGATATCATTTGAGTAACTCCTCGGAGAAATAAACAAAGTGGCCGAACAACCTGAGATTGACGAAGAAATAGGGTTTATGTTCTTCCCTTCTTCAGTAAATCACATGACCAGATCACGGAGGCATTACCAGATCCCAAGCTCACTACCAGCTAATGACAAGGGGAAGGACATTAAAAACCTTACTATGCCAGAAATGACTCTCGAGGAAAGCAAGATCCTCGATCAACTGAAGAAAACTCAAGCTAATATCACTCTATAGGGGCTTTTCATGTCTTCCCAGCTACACGGAAATACTTTGATCAAATTGCTCACTGGACCCACAGTTCCTCCTTCTACCACACCAAAAGAAGCGATAAATTTAGTTGGATCCTTGACCTCTACCCGAATGCTATCCTTCTCTGAAGAAGAAATCCCTAGAATTGGGCCAAACCACAATCATACACTCAACATCTCCGTTGAAGTTATGGGGAAGATTGTACCACTCTCTCTTGTCGATAATGGATCCGCCTTGAATGTATGCCCATTAAGAACGTTCAAATGCTTAGGACTGAAAGAAAGTGACCTTGCTCCAACTTCCACTACTGTATGCGCCTACGATAATACTCGTTAAGAAGTGATGGGATCCATAAAACTTGTAATAAGGGCTGCACTATAAACCCTGTCATTGAATTCCAAGTTATTGAACTCCCAACCTGTTTCAACCTGTTGCTCGAACAACCTTGGCTACATAGTATCAAGGGTGTTTTCCTCACTCAATCAAAAATTGAAATTCTTCATCGACGGATGAGTCATCACCATTTTGGGCGACGACGACAATACCGAGGGTGCAAGCACCAGTAATCCAATTCTTGAGATACAACACAGGTCAAATGATATGCTCCTACTCGGATTCCGAGTTGAGCCACTTCTACTCCCGACAGGGGACGATTTCAAAGAAAGGGTTTGTCCAGAATACCACCCTCATGGCAATGTTAATATGATTCAGATGTTCAGAAACATGCACTTTATGCCCGGACTAGGGCTAGGGCAAAGACATCAAGGGATACTTGATCCTATTGAACTGAAGAAAGCTTCTCTCCTTGTGGTTTAGGGTATCAACCATCAGAATAAGAGCTCCAAATGATCCACCAGTCTCGACCAAAGAGAAGACTAGACTGCATCCAAATTATCCTAGGTGACTCCTTGAATGGACGATTCATCAAAGAGGGCGAAAACGTACCCTTTTGTGGATTTTTGGAACCATGGTATGACCATACAGACAAGAAGATGAAACCCGGAATGAAGATCTTTTTCCAGGACAGCTACCCATGGGCCGAAAGTTACCAACACCATGTACAACCACTCATCAAAGATATCGAAGAGACTAAGAAAAGTGACTCCGTGGACTTGTTCAACTCGCAGACACTGGGGCTAACACTCTGTATGGTTCATTCAAGCACCACATCACTAGATCCATCCCACGTGAGTAAAGATGCTGATACACCTCTCCTCAACTATCATGCTCTGCCCATTCTACCTGTTGAAATCCCACCTAACCCCAATGTTTAGCCCATTAATTCTTTTATTATCTATCCTTGCTCAAATGTAATCGAGACCTCCTTTGATGAGGTTCTCAACGCTATTTTTCCTATCAATGAAATAAATGAAGATTTTGAGTATCTTATTGTGCCTTACATTAATTGTTTAGATTCCAATCAAACTTTTGATGATGATGATTTAGCAAATGAACAATTCTTAACTGATCTAAATAAGGTTAATAATAAATAACATAACCGTGTTTAAGTTAATGAAGAAGAAATTATTATTGTTAACCTCGGTTCTAGCAGCCAACTGCGCGAGATTAGGATAGGGGCTACCCTCGACGAGCATGAGCACGCACAACTCGAGGAATTATTGAAGAAATTTGTGGAAGTCTTTGCATGGTCCTATGACAATATGCCCGAAATTGATCCTGAAATAGCCCAACATGAGATCCCCACTCTCCCAGATTACAAGCCGGTTAGAAAAAAGTTGAGAAAGCTCCGCACCGAATGGTGGCTCAAAGTCAAAGAAGAGGTGGTCAAACAGTTAAACTTGGGATTCATTCATGTGATCGAATATCCCGCATGGGTAGCCAATATAGTGCTTGTACCAAAATTAGGAGGGAAAGTTCGGATGTGTGTAGATTACAGGGACTTAAACAAAGCCTCTCCAAAGGATGATTACCCGTTACCCAATATCAACATGATCGTGGACAACACAACCAGTCATGCTCTTAAGTGATTCATTAACGGGTTTGCTGGATACAACCAAATCAAAATGCACCCAGATCACCAAGAAAAAATCATGTTCATCACCCCATAGGGAACCTTTTGCTACACTATTATGCCATTTGGTCTCAAGAATGCCGGGGCTACCTACTAGAGGGCTGGCACAACCATCCTGCACTATCTGATTCACAAAGAGGTCGAGGTCTATGTGGATGATATGATTATCAAATCCAAAACTAGAAAAGGTCTTGTTCCCACCCTCCGAAAGTTCTTCGAACGAATGCGACGGTATCAGATGAGACTCAATCCACAGAAATGTATCTTTGGCGTTATAAAGGGAAAGATCTTGGGATTAATTATCAGTGAGAAAGGGATAGAACAAATCCTGCCAAGCTAAAAGCCATACTTGAGATTCCACCTCCCCAAACGGAGAAAGAAGTCCATGGTTTCCTTGGAAAATTTCAATACATCAACCGGTTCATCCGCCAACTAACCTCCATTTGTGAACCAAGTTTCAAAATCCTCCAAAAGGATTCAACCAAGGTTTAGAATGAGGCCTACCAATAAGATTTTGACCGAATCGAACAATATCTTACCCAAACTTCGGTACTTATGACACCAGAGCCTGGTCTCCCCTTGCTTCTATACATAACTATAACCGACACTGAAGCTGGGGCTTTGCTAGACCAATACCTTGAAGATTCCCATAAAGAAAGAGCCATCTATTATGCCAGTCACAAATTGGCTAGGTACGAAGTCAACTACACTGCTTTAGAAAAAGCATGCATTGCGCTTGTTTGGGTCACCCAAAAGTTACGACACTACATGCTCGCCTTCCCCATTAAACTTGTATCTCTAATGGTCCCCATCAAGTACCTACTTGAGAAACCCACCTTATCTAGTCGAATGGCTCGATGGAAGATGCTCCTAGTCGAGTTTGATATCGTATACGTCACGTAGAAAGCCATAAAAGGAATAGCCATCTCTGACTACCTCGCTGACTACCCCATGGAAGAAGCTGATGATTGGATCTACGAATTCCCAGATGAAAACATCCTCTACACTACTCAAAACGACCTTCGATGACAAATGTTCTTTGATGGCGCGACCAACAAAAAGGGACATGACATTGGGATACTTGTGATCGCCCCAGATGACTCCCATCGCTATCAAATTAGATTTCTCCTACACCAATAACATGACTGAGTACGAGGAGTGTATGGTAGGCCTCAAAGTTGCTCTCAAGAAAGGAATTCAATGCCTAAATCTTTATGGGGATTCTTCCCTCATCATCGGTCAAGTGCTCAGAAAATGGAAAGTCAAGGATGAGAAACTACAACCCTTCCATGCCCAGTTAGAAGAACTAGCCTCTCAATTCCAAGACATCACTCTCCATTACCTACCTCGAGCAAAAAAAATCTAGACGATGCCCTTGCTACCTTAGCCTCCATGGTCGACATTCCCGAAGGAATAATAATGGCCCCTTTCCTAGTTTAAAAGAAAGATAAACCAACCTATTGCTACCACATTGAGCTCATCACCAATGAAGATCCCAAGCTAGCCAATTATTGGTATTATGATATCTGGCACCTCCTCAAGCATGTTAGGTATCCCGAGGGCTCCAACAAGAAAGAATGGGCAACCCTCTGAAGACTGGCCGCCCAGTACATCATCTGTCACAAAGCACTATTCAAAAGGAACTTCGATGGAACTCATGTACACTGCATCGCAGGGGATGATATTGAAGAGGTAATGCAGAAAATCCACAACGGGGAATGCGAGTCCCACATAAATGATCACATGCTTACCAAGAAGATCATTCGATAACGCTACTACTGGACCACCATGATCCAGGACTGCACCGCCTTTGTCCGGAGGTGCCTCAAATGCCAACAGTTTTCCAACCTTCAACACATGCCTCTGCGAGAGTTATACAGCATAACTTCTCCTTGACTGTTCTTCACCCGGGGCATCGACATTATAGGAAAATTTACACCCAAGGCTTAAAATGGACATGAATTCATCCTAGTTTCCATTGATTACTTCATTAAATGGGTAGAAGCTGAGTTACACACAGTCCTAAACGCCAAGAAAATGGCCAAATTCATTAAGAAAAACATCATCTGCTGATATGGGGTCCCGCACGAGCTAGTGTCAGATAACGAGTTGCATTTCGAGGCAGAAGTCACAGAAGTGGCCAAAAAGTATAGGATTCAGAGACACAAATATTCTGCCTACTGACCTCTGACCAATGGTGAAGTCAAATCCGCCAATAAAAACCTCAAATCCATCATCAGTAAGATGACCAAAAGTTGTCGAGATTAGATAAACCGAATCCTATATGCCCTCTAGGGATACCGAACCTCAATCCGAACCTCTAGTGGGTCTACCCCTTACTCTCTAGTCTACAGCATGGAAGCAGTCCTACCCGTGGAGCTGGAAATACTCTCGTTACGCGTTATTCTTAAAAGCAAGGTCAACGAAGAAGACTGGTACCAAAGCCGTCTTAACGAAATAACCCTCCTAGATGAAAGGAGATTGAAAGCTCTATATCACATACAAGGGTACCATCACCGTATAACACGATCATTCAATAAGAGAGTCAAAGTCCGCGACGTCCGAGAAGGGGATTTAGTCCTCAAAGAAATAGTAGAGCCCATCTGGGACCCCAGAGGGAAATTCAATCCCAATTGTAGCGGCCCATACATTGTCAAGAAGATCTTGTCTAGTGGTGCCACCATGCTCACCGACCTAAATAGAGAAGAGATGGCTCGTCCAGTCAATCTGGACCGTCTCAAGAAATATTACCCCTAGTCCAAAATCTCAGTGCGCCACGACTCTTCTCATCTCCCTTCTATTCTAAATAAATAAATAAATAAAAATCTTTTCATTTCCCTCTACCCAGAACTACGTGGGCCTGATCCTCTGCAAAAATCATTCTCAGAAAAAATTAAAACCTTTTAAAAAACCCCAGAGGTATGTAGGCAGCTCATGCATCTTACATGAGCACGACCCTTCCTTCTTCACAAAAAACTATTATTTTCTTATCTCCGAGAATAACAGTCCATTCTAACATATATTTGAACAAAAGGATTATGCATGCCTTAGCAATCGGTATAGATAATTCAGAAATACAAAATTTATCAAAAGGCACAACTGGATGATCAAAAGCTTATTTATTTCATTAATAAGAAATTACAGTGAAATTACATAAGAAAAGGATCGGATAACTCCCTTCCCCCTACCTTCCTAGAAAGACAAATAAAATCCCCAAATTTATTCCTCGTTGCAAAATAAACTCTCCAAGTGTCCTACCCACAGCTACCAGAGGAGCCTGCTCCGTCATCATCTACAAACTGGGGTCCCCAAGCTTCCCCTGCCTGAATAGAGTGCCGCAGACGCTCCATGGAACGATAAGCTCGAACTAGCCTTGAAAAAACTACCACACATCCCTCCATGGTATTAGATAAAATAAGCCACCTTTGTCCAGTATCCACTTACAACATCTTTCTAGCTACTCTTCTCCATAACCACTTCATATAATCCCCAAGCATGTGCTAAACTCTCCCAACAGACTGAGAGGGACGGGACGATTGATGCCAACTCTCCCATAAAGAGCCAAGACGTATGCGCAGATGCTCTGTCAAATCTTCTACCAGAAAAAAATCCAGTGTCCTAGGTGGCACAATCTGCTCCTAGCCAAATTAGCGCCGAAGCCGCCAAGGGAAATAGAAAGAGGTATGTCTAAGACCAACTAGTCAAAGGCACGGGTATTCTCCCAGTTCTAAAATAAGCGGTAGCTGTCCCCACCAAGGCACTGACCAGTACAAATTTAGAGCCCCATGCTCCACAAACCAGTTCTCCTAGCTCTCAATATTTAGACCAACACTTATGAAATGGCACGAAAAGAAGTTGGGTATAACTGACAAAGGATATTTCGGAGGAGTCACCACGTGAAATCTTTCAGAAAACCACATGAATAACATCACAGGGCTACCCCTGAGAAAGAAAGAACGACCTTCTCGCCAGGCATCTAGGCCATTCAGAGTCTCCGCCAGTATCACCTTCGCAGGATTGCGATGGTAGGACATCCATGAAGTAATAGCTGAAAGTTGTGGGTCCACCAATAGCTCCCCGATCACCAATAACAATTTTGAAACCAAGCCCAGAACGACGACTCTGGCATATCAAACATCACCAACCTCCTACAAATGCACAGACCACAGCACCGCCGAAAGAGAAATCATTCCTCCAGCAACCAAGGATCTACCCATCGAGGGTGAGACGCAGATAAGTCCATCCAACAACTCTCGGGGAGACCAAAAAAATTCAAGAATAACAGCCGCCATAATAGGATTTACTCCTAACATGGCAGAAAATTCCTTATAAGTCAGACGGACCTCTTCTAAGTCAAAACAGAATACATGGTCTTCAGGGTACCAAAATTGTACCGTCGCCATCAACATGTTCCACTATATGGGATGATTACGCCATAAAGAAACTCGACACATGTTGAAAGCATCATAGTCGACGTTGTAGGAGCACATCGCCTCCAAAGTCTCAAGGTAGTTGGAAAACTTAACACTATGAGGGAGAGCCATCTCGCAGAACAAGAAAGTAGGAATGTGAAGATGTGATGAAAACACTCCACCCTTACCCCTCTTTTATACTTGAAAACCCTCACAAAAGACATAACCCCTGCTGAAATCGGATGGAACCCTGCCCCACAAGGTACCAAAGGCTGAAGAGGGTACCAATTAAAGCTTTGAATTGATGGGACTGAACTGACCTGCCGATAAGTAGGACAAGGTGCTTGCCGATCGGAAATCCCCTATTTTTAGAAACTTACCTTTCTTCTCTTTTGTCAAAATTAGAAAACTCAATAAAAATAAATCGATATGCCCAACAGAATCTCAAAAATCGTCTTTCCATCTTTATATAATTTCTCATTATGAATAAAAATCTCTTTCAGACTTCCAAAAATATATTATGGTCTCAGTAGCAAAGGAAAAAGCGGATGTGCATGCATTCATTCATTCATCACTAATAGAAGATAAATAAAAAAACTTCATTTCATTACATACATATTTCTCTGTGTTACATTGATCTTGTAGGAAATAAAGAAAAGTAGAAAAACAGTGGGACTCAACCTGGACCCACATTCTCTCTCTCTCACTTACCATTCCCCCTCTTTCTCTCTCACTTACCATTCCGTCGGATGTTGTATGAAGGGGTATGAAATCGTATAAAGGGAACCTTCGAAGTCGCTGCAGTTGTCAACGAACCACCACCGCTGTGGGAGGACCCCACTGGCCAACTCAAACCCGCAGGAGGGAAAGGTAGTGCATCATATATGCTGGGCGCCATCAGCCAGCTCATCATGAAGTCCATATAATCATATGGCACAGCCGTATTGGTGTACAACAGATAGGGCTCGCTAATCATCGCCGTGATCCTCGCATCCTCTAGCAGCAGCTTCTCCCGCCTCATAGACATAGGGGGCCTCGCAGGTGGCACCACCACCTCCTCCTCAGCAATCTGCAGAACCACCATCTCCCCGACATACCAAGAGTGACCAAACTCATGAGCCAACAAATGCTTGATCTGGGCATTCACTCCAGTTAACACCGTATCCTGAACAGTCATCCCCCAAGGGTAAAAAGTCACCTAAAAAATACCCAGCAGATATGAGTCAAATACAGAGTCAGAGCACACAAAGACCAGGATTGAAGAAGAAAAAAAGTCTTACCCTATCACTGGTCAGGCCATTCAAGACCTGACGCACCGCCTCTAGAGAGAGAGACCTCCTCGACTACCGATTGGCCTTCCACCACCAATACAACCTGTAAAAGTCGCCAACGGTCTCGTCCTTCAAAGCAATAAACTAGGTATTACACCCAATAACCTCATAGAACCACGTCTGCAAAAGATAAAAATATGCAATCAAAAAGAGATGCATAAGGAAAAAGCGAATGCATGAAAGAAAAATGTGCAAATTTAAGAACACCTTAAGAAGGTACGTGGCTCTAGTGAAAGACTGTCGGCAGCACCGGGTGAATGCATCCAGATAAAAATAAAGGGTCGCCAAAGTCAGGCTCCCCCAATTATAGAGAGGGATGTTTGAAAACATCCTCAGATATGGCAAAAACCATAAAGGGATGATGTCGCCACTCGATGCCACTAGAAATCCCCCCAGCACCAGCAAAATGAATAACCAGTCCATCTGCCTCGCCTGCAGTCCCTCCTCCGCATCAATCACCCTGTCCAGCAAAATATCCCTCAGTAAGAACACATGAATAGAGTCCCCAGACACTATCACCAAGTTCCGCTAGCACCGCTGGTCTCACCCACAAAGAGCGATCGACCTCTATCTGCTCTCCATCGCAATCCAGCCCCAGTAGCTGCTGTATGTCTATGGGAGTCACAGTCATCTCCCCGAAACCAAAATGGAAGGTGTGCATAGTGTCCCACCACTATCCCCCAGAGCGCATAAGACCGCCGTCGAATGAGGAATCTCATCTACCACAGATGCCAGCCTCACAAAACCTGCTGACGATACTACCCAACACACTACAGGTGGAAGGTTCTCCCAGATATCCTTAAGCCCCGTCGTCCCACAGGCACGCATAGTTGATAAAGAAACATCATACTGCCAAAAGAAAAACCTTGTTAGAATCCAAGAAAAAAGGAAAACCACCAAAAAAGAATGCCAAAAGTCATTTCACTTACATAACCGCCAGAGTTCACCACCCTCGAAGAGCGATGACGTGAAGTCTCCCGCAGCAAAGTCCTCTCATACGCAACCGGCTCGAATGAGTCAAAAGACTTCTCACTCCCCAAGCAAGAGGTGATCTGGCCCTCCACTCCACGTTCGCCCAGTCATCAACATACAACCACTCTTGGTGTACTGTAGTGCTAAAAAAAGCGGCCATTTTTTAGATTGCGAAATGCTAGAATGATTCGCAGAAGAAAATCACAGAAAAAGAGAAGGCAAGAAGCTGTGAAAAATGAGGGGAACCCGCCCATTTTTATAGGATGCCAAGGGTCATGCCGATCGTCACTGCACCCCCACCTACCGATCATCACTGACCCTTTGCCTTCTCAAGGCAGCTCAAAAGTCCGTGCCACTATCGAATGGCACCCTCCACAGTAGGGGTGGCCATAGGCCCGAGGCCCGCCAAGCCCGCCCAGCCCGTCCAATAAAAAAATAGGGCTTGGATAAGGTGAATAGGCCCGCAAAGCGGGCTTGGCAATATTTTATAGGCCCGATTTTTTTTCGGGCGGGCTTGGGCATGAGTTCTTAAGCCCGATGAGGCCCGGCCCGGCCCGAGGCCCGAAATATATATATATATATATATTTCTATTTATATATGTATGTGGGGGGGGGGGGGGGGGACTTTTATAAATATAAAAACGTATACCAAGTCTTTTCATGTAGAGTGGGAAACTTTATATATGAACTTTGTAATATATGGAGTTTAAAACAGATTTTTAATTAAAAAAAATCGTCTTTAAATAAAAAAATAGGTATTTTAATTTAAAAAAAATCTTTTAATTAACATAATAAGGCCCGATCGGGCGGGCCTGGGTAAAGAGCTTTCAAATCTGGGCGGGCTTGGGATAACATAACAAGGCCCGATCTAGGCCCGAGCGGGCTTGGGATAGCACTTAATTTTTCAAGCCCGGCCCGAGCCCGACCGGGCCTGCCCAGGCCCGGCCCACGGCCACCCCTACTCCACACCATGCCGATCGGCACACCCTTAAACTTTGGTACAGAAACTCCTAAAAAATACCAGAAAGCCCTAAAAATCCTCAGAAAATTCCTAAAAATCCCAAAAAGGATTTAGAACATTTTCACAAAGAAAATTTCACACTCCCTCAAGCGGAACCCCTATTTCCCCAATGGAATTCTCAAAAGCCAAGTGAACCTCTCCCTGGGAACATCCCCAAAGGACCTCTAAAGCATCCCAAGCTTCAGGATCATCTCTTATTCTCCTAATGTCTCAAACCCACGACCACCTAATCACTTCCCCAGTGGAATTTATAGCATCAGATTGGCTATTCCCCCACAAAGTATCCAAAAGAAACAATCAACACTGGCAGAGTTCCCAACAATCAGCTCCCCAACTCAAATAGAAATCAGGAGGTAATTTTTCCGGTAGAGTTCCTCGAGATCAACTCAATTTAAGCCCTCGAAATTGGCTTCGGCCCATAGAATTGGTCATCTCAACTTAAGCCCTCAGAATTGGCTTCAACCCTTAGAATTGTTCATCTCAACTTAAGCCCTCACTTCGACCCATAAAATTGGTCATCTCAACTTAAGCCCTCAGAATTGGCTTCGACCCGTAGAATTGGCCATCCCAATTGAAGCCCTCGGAATTGGATTCGACCTGCAGAATTGGTCATCTCAACTTAAGCCCTCAGAATTGGCTTCACCCCGCAGAATTGGTCATCTCAACTTAAGCCCTCAGAATTGGATTCGACCCGCTGAATTGGTCATCTCAACTTAAGCTCTCAGAATTGGATTCGACCCGCAGAATTGGTCATCTCATCTCAAGACCTCAGAATTGGCTTCGACCCGCAGAATTGGCCAACTCAATTTAAGCCCTCAGAATTGGCTTCGACCCACAGAATTGGTCATCTCAATTTAAGCCCTCAAAATGGGTTGGACCCGCCGAATTGTTCATCTCATCTCAAGCCCTTAGAATTGGCTTCAACTTCCAGAATTGGTCAACTCAATTTAAGCCCTCAGAATTAGCTTCGACTCACAGAATTGGTCATCACAACTTAAGCCCTCAGAATTGGCTTTGACCTGCAGAATTGTCCATCTCAATTTAAGCCCTCGAAATTGGCTTCAACCCGCTGAATTGGTGAACTCAATTTAATCCCTCATAATTTTCTTCGACCTGCAGAATTGGTCATCACAACTTAAGCCCTCAGAATTGGATTCGACTCGCAGAATTGGTCATCTTAATATAATCCCTCAGAATTAGCTTTGACCCACTGAATTGGTCATCTTAACTTAAGCCCTCAGAATTGTCTTTGACCCGCATAATTGGTCATCTTAAAGCCCTTAGAATTGGCTTCAGCCCACAGAATCGGTCACCCTCATTTTCAAGCCCTCAGAATTGGGTTTGACCCACATAATCGATCATCCTCATCCTTAGGTCCTTAAAATGGACCTCGACCCTCTAGTCATCCTCTTTCAAAGGCATCATGTGGTGTCTATTCGACGGATATCATTTCTTCTAAACTCATCCGTCGATGGGCTCTATAGACATCCCATTCTAACACCCCCTAACCTCTCCGTAGGTTCCCTATCACCTCCCATCATCGCTACAAACCTAAGTCATACCCCGAGTACTAACCTAAAGGCCATCAGGAACTCCCAGGTTCGGTTGACCAAAAGTTAAACTCTTCAGCTCAATCGAGACCAACTGAATCTTGAAGGGCACTGAAACCCCTTTTCAACGGTCCACCTCGTGCACGATTCTGACTTACGGTGTGGATGACCGACCAGTTTCCCCCTGAAACTTGATTAGGAGGTTACCGGAAGCTCTCATGCTCTGTTTGACCAAAGTTAACCCTTCATCTTGATCAAGACTAAATGAATCTTCGAAGGGCACTTAAACCCCTTTCCAACGGTCCGCCCCGTGCGCAATTCTGACTTACGATACGGACGAACGATCCGTTTTACTCCGAAAGGTCACCGAATGCTTCTAGGCCCCGATTGACCAAAGTCAACTCCTCAAACTGAGTCAAGATCTTTGGAATGTCAAAGTACATCTCCTAACCTTTCCAACGGTCTGCCCGTGCATTATTCTCACTTACCATGGGGATGAACGATCCATTTGCGCTCGATAATTCCACGTCCAAAGGGCCGACGAATGCTTCCGAGCCGTATTTAACCCAAAGTCAAATATTAGGTACTTTCAAAGGTCTCTGAAGTACGTTTCCAATGGTTTGCCCCATGCACGATTCGGATCAACGGTTTGCGCTCTACGATCGATTTTCCGAAGGAACCTGAAAGAGCCTTCCAAACGGCAGGTTCTAAACCCTACCTATCGGTAGTGTGCCTAAACACACCTGCCGATTAGCGGGACCAAGGATATTCTGATCAAAAATTCCCCGAGCCTATAAAAAGAAGGGCCTGACCTTATTTCAATGGGAGAACAAGATCTGAAACCCATCACTCTCAGTGAGCTCAGAAAACCCCTCTCGAAGTCAGCGTGATTTTCACATCCAAATCCTTTTCCAAACTTCACTTTTCATCATCCTTTTCATCAAAATTGGTGAATTAACCACCTTTTATCATCACCTAAGTGCAAGGGCTTCTCTCCAACATCCAAGGTCAACCTCAAGATCTCTAAGAAGGTCCAACCTTTTCAACTCTCTCTTTAAATTCTCCTAAATTCACATTAATTTGTTTTATTACTTAGCACTTTTATTCTCTCATCTCACATATCCTAATATACTTTTTTATCTAGTATTAGTATACATCTCTTATTTTCATGCAAATAAAACCCAAAAAAATAAGAAAAAGAAGGTTTGGTCATAAATTCCAAACGAGAATTCTCACACTTTTCTCACAACTAAAACACTTTTTTACACACACACACACATATAAGAGAAGTCCCCGATTGAATTTATGGGATAAATCCCACCCCTCATTTTTCATACGAATTACGTGGACTTTGATGCCTTTATAGGTTACGTAGGCGTGTCGGGGTAAAATTCGAGACTCGAGTCCTTTTTGTACATTTTTTTTTATTTTTCTATATTCTTTAAACTTAACTCGCTTGGACTTTCTATATACATACATTCGTTCTTAGTGGCGTATTATCCCGCATGCGTTATCGTTCTCTTATAATGATCAACGCTATGATATTCGCGTAAATCCTATTTTCTAATATTACTTTTAGAAACATTTCTACGGATGAATCGCTTTATCTCTTCCATGAGACAAGTCTATGATTCCTATCTCCACTACATATACACATGCACACACATCACAGGGAAATAAAGGAAAATATCAATAACTCATGAGAGACCGTAAGGGCTGAATGGGTGCCTAACACTTTCCCATTTTGTAACTTAGCCTCCGGACCATTTTTGAATCATTTTGGTTTTATATGTATCAGTATGTCTTTGGATGCTGTCCTTCGGGGTGGCTCCCTTTTTCTTTTTTATGTTTCGAGTAAAATAGATTGGTGACTCCATCTCTCTACATTTTCACCTCAACACTGACGTCGACCGAAGCGCTCCCGAGAGGTATGCGCGAGACCAATATCCTCTCGAGATGAAGAGACACCCCCTCTTCTTCGTCTCTCCCACCGCGAGGATCGGGGGGATGGCCACAAATAGAATCAACAAAGAGTTGGAGGATGCTAAAGGGAGATGGATTGGTGAGGTGCATGACGTCCTATGGGCATATAGGACGACTGGGAGGACTCCAATGGAGGAAACTCCATTCATGTTAGTCTATGGCTCAGAGGTTGTGCACTACACCAAATCTGCCTAATTGTCATGGTGATTAACCTTGATAAGTTCAACTTGTAAAGTTCAATGATCGTGACAATTTGGGGCGAGATAATTTTTTTTGTCACGGATGTGTCACGGTTGTGTCCGTGACACGTTTAGTCACGGTTAATAACCGTGACAAAGCCTTAACCCTTTTTAAAAAAATTATCACGGATAATGACCGTGATAAGTCCGTGACAACTCTGGTCATGGACTTGTCACGGTCAATGACCACCCCCTGCCCCCTCCCCCACCACACACCACCACACACACATATACACAAACATACACACACATATACACATACATATACACACATATATATACACACACATATAGAAATGAAAGAGAAAGAAAGGAAAAAAACATACCTTAGAGAGAGAGAGAGCTAAAATCGCTTAGAGAGAGAGAGAGAGAGGGAAAACCAAAAATCGGTGGGAAAAAAAAAGCTTAGGGCTTATTTTACTGACGATATTGTCACGGTGGTGTCAAGGTCCTTGACAGTGACAATTATTCAAAGAATTGTCACGATGATTGACCGTGACAAGTTCGTGACAAAGATGTTTTTCACGAACTAGTCACGGTCAATGACCATGATAATTCTTTATCACGGTCTTGTCACGATCAATGATGGTGACACAAAATACGTGTTTGTTGTCATGGTCAATGACCGTGACAAGGGTGGACGGATGAAAGGTGATAATTTGATCATGTTGGTGTAGTATGTGGTGTCGACGGAGATTCGTCTCCCAATACACTGGTTCCATATATAAGACCCAGAGGAGAATATTGCAAAAAGCAGACTAGATCTGGACCTAATGGAAGAGAGCAGGGAAGATGGTGAGGTTAGGTAGGTTTCCTATCAGCAAAGTACAAAAAGTTATATAATAAGAGGGTGTAGGTCCGTCCACTAGCAGTAGGAGACCTCGTTCTAAAGAAGACTTGTCAGAAGCCCAACAAGATTCATCCTAACTGGCATGGTGCCTATGCGGTTGTTGAAGAAGGGGTTCCAGGAACGTATCGGCTGGAACATTTAGATGGAGAGCCATTCTTCAATCCTTGGAACACTGATCATATCAAAAACTACTATCAGTAAGAGTTTTGTATTAATTTCATTTGTATTATTTCGATTTGCCTATGTATATGATAATGAGATTATGAATGAAAAATTCTAAGTGTTTTCTCCTATTCTATTGTCGGAATAGTTTTAGATTGTATGTATCAACTCATCTTAAGCTATAGAACATCATTCGTGGTGAAATAACTTTAACTCACTCTCGGTGACATGATAGTTTAGATGGAGTCGACCTCATCCATGGACTCTCGATAACACCAAAAGGGGGGGAATCGCTTAAACATCATTAACTTGGTGGATAAGCTCCCTCGATCGAGACGACAGTGTATGGATGAGACAAATCTTATCCATACACTCTCAAAACGACGAGAGGGGACTTGTGATGCAAACACCATAATTTGGCGGGTTAAAATTTAAAAGTCACTTAAGTGGTTCATCTCAAACATCATTAATTTGGTGGATAAACTCCCTCGATCGAGACGACAGTGGATGGACGAGACGACTCTTATCCATACACTCTCAAAATATTGAGGGTGGACTTGTGATCCAAACACCATAATTTGGTAGGTTCAAATTTAAAAATCACTTGTGTTTCATCTTAAACATCATTAACTTGGTGTATAAACTCCCTCGACCGAGACGACAGTGTAAGGACGAGACGACTCTTATCCAAGAACTATCAAAATGACGAAAGGGGACGTGATGAGAACACTATAATATGATGGCTTCAAATTTAAAAATTAGTTGTGTGGTTCATTTTAAACATCATCAACTTGATGAATTTAAAATTAGCATGTTTTATGTTATCCCTGGATGAGACGATGTGAGACTATTCATTTATATTTGGTGGTTTAAGGTGTTAAACCATTTTATTATGGTTACTTGATTGAAACATCAGACGATGGCATACATGCAAACAAGTAAAGATAATTCATAAAATGTGAGAGAAAGTATCATTCATTCACACTCAAGCCGAGGATACACTTTGGTGAAAGAAAAACAAATCAAGTGTTCACAAAATAAAAGACAATTACAAAAGTAAGGGCATCGACCACAGACAACCACCCTACTGAGTCGGCTCAACGTTGATATTTGCCTCAGCATCGTCCCTAGCTGCAACCTTCATCTCAGCATCGACGTTGTCTACCTCAGCAGGAGGGTCGGTGTAATACCCCGTACTTATATGGATATTTAAAATACATAAGTGGGTGTAATTTAATGATTTGAGAATTTTAATTGAAAGAGGATTTGACGTGTGGATTAAATATTAATTGGCAAGTTTTGGATTATTATCGATGTGTCCTATATTTTCTTATGACAATAAGTAAATGAAGTTGGGTTATTTTATATCATATCGCAGTTGGGAAAAGAGACAAGAAATAATATTTTATTTGGAAAATACGTGCGGAGCTGTATTGAATTTAAAAAGGTAAATTTTTGATAAGTGACTTGGATGGAGATTTCGAGTGTACGATAGATCTCAGATGGACCAGAATAGTCAAAATAGAGTACTCCAGGGTAGTGTTTTGGTTTCGAGGGATTTTTGGACTAGTAGGGACTCGCATTTGAGTATATGAGTAAATTCTTAATGAGGGGAGAAACCATATTTCTCTCTTATAAGCCACGAGAGAAAGAGAAAGGGAAGTAAAGAAAAGAAAAAAAAAGAGAAAAGGGAGAAGAAGAGGAGATTCTGGCCAAGCTCCGGCGGATTCTGGCACGAGGTCATTGGATTTATCCAACGAGGCAAGTGTTTAAATGCTTTAATTATTTATGTGTGTTTATAATTCATATTATAGTTGGTGAAAACTATATTATTTTGGGATGGGATTCTTGAACCAAAATGGGGTTTTTGGAAATGATTTCACATAAATTGATGTGATAACAACTCCATATGAAATCTGAGTTTAAGTCCATGTTCATGGTGAGAAATTTGGAAAGATGACAAATTGAGGGTTTAACTAAGTTAGGGTTTAAACCTTAGTTAAATTGAGGAATCCCATGAATAAATTGACGTGTTGGGTAAAAATAAGTGTGTAGATGTTTATAGTGGTGGTTGATGATGTTAGAAACCATAAATTTTGGCGTTGGAGAAGATGAAACTCCCGAACTGATTACGTCGAACCAGTAGATTGCGGTTCGGTTCGGTCATTGGACTGGTTCATTTTTGGAGCCATCGATTCGGTTCATTTATTTCAGAACCGGATCGGTTCATTTTTTTGGCCATCGGTTCGATTCGGAGATGGCAGTTAAATTTGAGAAATTTTGCTTGGACTAAAAGGATTGGAGAAGAATTCCTTTTGGAGATAAATATTAGGGGACCCTAAATAGAGTGTGATGTGAGGGTCTCTAAAAGATTAAATGAGTGATATATATATATATATATATACATTATGCGTGTAGAATATATGTGCCGATGATATGTGAGTGAAATCTGAATGAGTGAGTAGGATAAAACTAGAATACTAGCTAAATGTGATAAACTAATATTCGGGAATACATTTATGTTATAATTGTATCATAAGTGAGTGAATACTTATGGAATTAAAAATAAGTTGTGTATATACTTATGAATTAATACTAATTGGTATATTCGGTATTATAGGCTAATGCCACGGGAGATAGGCACGAATAGACGGATTTGATCTATATATACGGGTATAGAGGCAGTATATATGATATGATTAAATAAATCTCTGTGTTAATGATATATTGTGTGGGACATACCCCTCTAGTGCTATCATGGGAAGTTACGCGATGTAGGTGAATCCCCTGGCTAGTGAATGGAGGGAGAGTATAGTCCCCATGGCACAACATCCAGTTATTTATGCAGTGTGACTCTTTATCATGGGTTAGACGTCTTGGGTATGATTCGTCTCACTTTCAGGTGATGAACTATGGCCGCTTCCCATACGTTCTGTTATGCTTTTATCAAGTCGGTGTAAGATCCCAACCAGTAGTACCCAGGATGATGTGTGTATTCCCTAGAAGATAATAGCATTCTAGTGATTGTATCCATTGACTTATAACTCTGAGTGATGGTTATTATACTTATATAGTGTGTGATATATAAGTATGGATATACTTGATGTAAATATTATATTATATTATATATATATATATATATATATATATATATATGAAGATGCGAAAAGATATATATATACGGACAAAATAAAGGACAAAGTGAGAAGTAAATTATTACATCTGGGAGAATAAAATCCGGAATAAAATTAGAGATATGTATATAAATATGAGAATATTATATACAGGACTAATAACACTAAAACGTGAACAGTGTATAATAACTTGTGAAAGTTATTCAAAATGAATGGATAAATTATAAGTGAGAATTTATAATGCATAACCTCATGAGAAAGATTAGGATATTATATACGCAGGGTATGAGATATCGTATGGTGACTTAGAGGTTTTAAGAGATGTTAGTTAAGTTGGGTAGCGTAACTAGGGTGTTTAAAATACATGCGTTAGGCGTGCACTGTTAGATGAGAGGTGAGGGGTATCTCATGTGAGTGCGACACCAATTTAAATATGGTGAATATCATATTTTAAATGTTAAAGAGTTTTAAACACTTGCGAAATATTTTCAAAATGCTTTGGGCTCTTACCCGCTTGCAAAATATTTTAAAAACCTTTTAGGTGTCCAGACACAGGGATGCCTGAATTATTATTCCTTCAAGTCAGACGATGCTGCAGCAGCTGTGGATGCTAGTAGAGATTGTTTAGACACTTATATCCTTATGATCTCAATAGGAGGTATTGTGAGTTATATTCAGTCATGTTGCCCAACTTTTGTCATTTATTTTATTTTTCACATTTTCGTTTACGCCCATTCGATATGGTTGTATAATTTTTTTTGTCAAGAGTTATCGGTTATTATTGTTTTATTTTGATTATTATATATATTAATTGTGAGGATGGATTTTTTATTGGAGTAAGTTAAAAAAATTAGACTACTGCTATAACAGAAAGTGGTGCCAAATTAGACTCACCCAACGTGGTTAGAATGGGAGAGAGTCATAACGATCTTTGAAGAGGACCACCCATTCGAATTTTAGTGAATGCGAAGATTGTGTGTGTGTTAGACAATTGACGTATGATACCCAGAGGCTTCGGCATATAGCAAGGTGTAGTATACCTGGAAGTGAAAATTGGGGTAAAATTTTTCTTAGCTCGTGGGAGCAGTGTTGTAATGGTAGTAGTAGATCACCAGATTTGAAAAGTGAATTATTATACCAATGGAAGGATATTAGGTACGGTGTGACCGCGCCTTTATCTATTGTTCCGGAAGAGATGTGAATGAAATTCTGAACTTATTACAGGAGGAACGGATAAAGGTCTTGTCTATCGAACCTTGTACCTGATGAGGTAGGTACAATGGAGAAAAGAGTCCTTAATTGGGAGATGGACTCATGAGAAGAGTCGCCAACACTTAAGGGAAATTCTTCTTGGATGATCGATGCAGATGACGACATTATTCAGGGAGTAAAACTGGATGAAACAGTGCTAGCAAAACTCTGCGGGGGGAGACCCATCAAGGGACCCATTTAAAGGATTCATATAGTTGAATTCTTACCGAGTGACGGTGGATTCAGTTGGGACTGGTAAGGCCAATAGTGTGTTCCTTAGGGCCATCGGAACCAAGGGAACAATGAGGGTGGCCATCAAGGTGGGGGCTACTAAGGTTCGAGACAAGGAAAACCCTAATACGACCTACGTGGTTGTAGATAAGTGGATTTTATGGAGAGATATTTTTATGTAGAGAGCAGGACAACATGCATTGATTTTACCCAAAGCGAGTAAACGGGACAAGAGTAGTGTGCCTAGTAGGGGCGATGATTAAAATTGTTTTTGGTTCAGTTCAGACAGGCGTGTCATGTCTGGGAACCATTTGAGCAGCCAGGGCGATTTGGCAAGGTATGAATATGAGTTTTATCCTCGGGTGAATGAGGCATGCTTTATGTGACATGAGCGAGTCTTGATATTTATTTTATTATGTTTAGTGGTATATCTTTAGTTTACTAGAGACAAGTTTAGTGGTTTTATCGATAACATTATTATGTTTATATATTTTTCGTAGTGTAAAGGGCTTATCTTTAGTTTCATCCACGGGGAAGTGGGTTTAATCATAGTGGTATATATATTTTATTGGAATTACTCGTTCTAGTGATGTGTTATACGAGTATGATATTATCCTGAGTATAGACATGTTAGAACGATAGTGGGCAGATATTGCAAGGCTATCGTGTTCGTCGTTTTAGGGAAGGATGTGTTGTTTTGGCAATGCCTCACCTGAAAGAGGGTTGAGCTCGCATTCATGTTATATTATGACAGAGACTTCAAAGATTATAGTTGTTTCGAGATATCGATCCCAGTGTGTAGGGACTTTATCAATATGATTCAAGGTATATTGGGTTTACTATTGAGCAGAGAGATTTAGCTCGTTATTATGTTTATCACTCATAACTTGGTGATAGGGAGAGCGCATTGTTATATCACTTCTTTAGAGATGTGGGAGTTGAAATTTATATTTATATGTCCGGGGATAAGATTTTTGAGAAGTCCCGATTACGTGTTTGAAGTTTATATGAACCTTGATAAACATTGTGAGTAGAGAGACGTTGATAGGTGCTAGGGCATCAATTTTGAATGTTAATAAATGGAAGTATAGAGAAAACACACTGAGCTGAGAGCTATTATATAGTATAAGGCCAGTGGAGATGGTAGTTCCGTGTGAGAGAAATAAAAAATTTTCGTCTCACCCCGAGTTGAAGGGTGGAACGATGTTAAGGAGAATTGAATTTTGATTTATGGGGTGGTTGAGAATACCCATACAATGCCAATTTTGAGGAAAGTGTGTGATGTTTCCAGTGTTATGACAATATTACAAGGATAATAGGGTGTATGGGCGCCCTCGTTAGCTGATTTCAAAATCATTCGAGATAGGAGGACATCGGAATAGATGTGTGGAATATATGCCTACGTGGCAGTTATAAATGAAGCGAGAATGGCATGATGGATCGAGCATCGTGTGAAAAAGAAGATGATCCAAGTATATATGTGCAACGAGAACTAGCACACCTGAAATGGGTTGAAAGGCTATGAGAAGCCATTTAAAAGGATGTATCTTGAGATGAGGAAAATCCAACTATTGTGGGAAAGTGAAACGGATTCCTACCCAATTTAATGATGAGGGTGGTTTGCACGTAATAAGAATGTTTATGTCTATAAGGTAAAAAGGGACCAGAAGTGCACATTATGGCAAAAAGTGCATGAGCCATGAATTTTGGTATACCCCAGGAAGAGAAGGGGAGTATAAAGTACAACTTAATGTGAGACGTTATAAGTGGGAATCGGTGTTAGGTGAGACATAGTGAGATTGTCACTAGGTGCACCACTCATAGAGGGAAATAAGTTTGTTCGAGATAATCAACCATAAATTTTGTATGAAGCCGACTATTCCAGTGATGGAATGGGCAGGTCGGCTGGTAAAGAAGGATTTCACCGGTGCAAGGTGCCGTCCAATATTATTGTGAATCAGGATGAGATCCTTGAACCCCACCTCCGAGGGATTTCCAGGAAGTAGTGGGGATGATGTTTTGTTTTGGGCAAGTTGTGTCACCTATAACCGATGAGTATACAGGAGGTGATTTACAAGGTTGGATAATGCGAATGGCGAGCATTATAAATTGTACGGTAATTTGGAAGGGCAATTACCGATTGCTAGAGTTATGTGTGAAAAGTCAATTGAGGTTTTGCCCGAAAAGCGTTGTTAATACTCCTATGGTTGTTTATAGGTGAGCGAATAATTAGACTTTTGGATCGGACGTGATTTAGAGTCCGTTGTCGAGAGGGGTATTAACTACAAATTGTTTAGGGGTGACTTTTGAGCATCGTAAGAGTTACGTCGCCATGAAACAAGATTTGAAGAATTGATAGGATTGGTCAAATGTTCTTATGGTTTCTCTCAGGATGGGAGTTTTTTGTTGTGATGGATACAAGAAGATGACACTCAGTGATGTGCGACCTTCCAATAGTACTGAGGCGATAGAGCTAGAAATGTATACGCTCGTCTTATTCATAAGTCCTTGGTAGAAGCACAATGTGTGATGTGCCATCATTGAGGTGAGAGCTTATGACTGATGGAGTGTATCAGTATGAAGAGAATTGAATAAGCTTGCCGTGAAGATGGGGCTATAGTGATTAAGCCTTTAGACAGGTGGGTACCACTAGTGGGTGTATAGTGGAGTAACCCTTATATTACATTGAGATTGATTTCGATTACTAGAGGATGTTGTGTTGTTGAAGATCCTAAGTCTTAGTACTGGTCGTATCTGAATTTCGAGAACGAAATTCCTTTATAAGGGGGAAAGTATGTAATACCCCATACATTATGGATATTTAAATTACATAAGTGGGTGTAATTTAATGATTTCAGAAATTGAAGTGTGCATTAAATATTAATTGGTGAGTTTTGGATTATTATCGATGTGTGCAATATTTACTTATGAGAATAAGTAAATGAAGTTGGATTATTTTATATCATGTCGTGATTGGGCAAAGTGACAAGAAATAATATTTTATTTGGAAAATACGTGCGGAGCTGTATTGGATTTAAAAAGATAAATTTTAGATAGGTGACTCGAATGGGGATTTTGAGTGCACGGTTGGTCTCAGATGGGCCGAAATTGTCAAAATAGAGTATTTAGTGTTTGAGTTTCGGGAGCTTTTTAGACTAGTAGGGACCTCGCATTTGAGTATACGAGTCAATTTTGGATTTAATAAGGGGAGAAACCTTATTTCTCTCTTTTAAGCCATGAGAGAAAGAGAAAAGGAAGGAAAGAAAAGAAAGAAAGAAGATAAAGGAAGAAGAAAAGGGAGAAGAAGAGGAGATTCTGGCCAAGCTCCGGCGGATTCTTGCACGAGGTGGTCGAATTTATCCAACGAGGAAAGTGTTTAACTTGCTTTAATTATTTATGTGTGTTTATAATTCATATTATAGTAGTGAAAACTATATGATTTTGGGATGGAATTCTTGAACCAAAATGGGGTTTTTGGAAATGATTTCATATAAATTGATGTGATAACAACTCTATATGAAATCTGAGTTTAAATACAGGTTTATGGTGAGAAATTTGGAAAGATGAGAAATTGAGGGTTTAACTAAGTTAAGGTTTTTAAACCTTAGTTAAATTGAGGAATCCCGTGAGTAAATTGATGTGTTGGGTAAAAATAAGCGTGTAGATGTTTATAGTGGTGGTTGGTGATGTTAGAAACCATAAATTTTGGAGTTGGAGAATATGAAACTCCCGAACTGATTACGTCGAACTGGTAGATTACGGTTCGGTTCAGTCATTGGACTGGTTCATTTTTGGAGCCATCGATTCGGTTCATTTATTTCAGATCCGGATTGGTTATTTTTTTGGCCATCGGTTCGATTTGGAGATCGCAGTTAAATTTGAGAAATTTTTCTTGGACTAAAAGGATTGGAGAAGAAATCCTTTTAGAGAAAAATATTAGGGGACTCTAAATAGAGTGTGAGGGCCTCTAAAAGATTAAATGAGTGATATAAATCTCGGGATAGCGGGAATAAGATCCGGGTTATAAATTTTAGGAGTGTTTGGGACGAACTACACTCGAGAAAGTCATTTCGACGAGTGTATATATATATTATGCGTGTAGAATGTATGTGCCGATGATATATGAATGAAATCCGAATGTGTGAGTAGGATGAAACAAGAATACTAGCTAAACTGGATAAGATAATATTCGAGAATACATTTCTATGATAATTGTATCATAAGTGAGTGAATACTTGTAATTAAAAATAAGTTGTGTGTATAGTTATGAATTAATACGAATTGGTATATTCGGGATTTTAGGCTAATGCCACGGGAGATAGGCATAAATAGCCGGAGTTGATCTATATATATACGGGTATAGAGGTAGTATATATATGATATGATTAAATATATCTGTGTGTAAATGATATATTGTGTGGGACATACCCCTATAATGCTATCACGAGAAGTTGCGCGATGTGGGTGAATCCCCTAGCTAGTGAATGCAGGGAGAGTATAGTCCGTATATATATGAAGATGCAAATATATATATATATATGGACAAAAAAAAGGACAAAGTGAGAAGTAAATTGTTACATCCGGGAGAATAAAATCCAAAATAAAATGTGAGATATGTATATAAAGATTTGAATATTATACATGAGACTAATAAAACTAAAACATGAATAGTGTATAATAACTAGTGAAAGTTATTCAAAATTAACGGATAAATTATAAGTGAGAATTTATAATGCAAAAGCTCGTACGTAAGCTTAGGATATTATATACGCGGGGTATGAGATAGCGTATGGTGATTTAGAGGTTTTGAGAGATGCTAGTTAGGCTGGGTAGCGTAACTAGGGTGTTTAAAATACATGCACTAGAATAGAGGTGAGGGGTATGTCATGTGAGTAAGACACCAGTTTAAGTATGGAGAATATCATATTTTAAATGTCAAAGTATTTTAAACAATTGCTAAATATTTTCAAAACTCTTTGGGCTCAGACCCGCTTGCAAATTTTTTTAAAAACCTTTTAGGTGTCCAGACACAGGGATGCTTGGATGATTATTCCTTCGAGTCAGACGATGCTACATCAGCTGTGGATGCTAGTAGGTATTTTTTAGACACTTCTATCCTTGTGATCAAGATAGGAGGTATTGTGAGTTATATTCGAGCATGTTTCCCAACTGTTGTCATTTATTTTATTTTTTTCATTTTAGTTTATGCCCATTCGATATGGTTGTTTAAATGTTTTACCGAGAGTTATTGATTATTATTATTTTATTTCGATTATTGTGTATATTAATTGTGTGGATGGATTTGTTGTTGGATTAAGTTAAAAAAATTATAAAGTTTAAAATTTGACACCGGGCCTAGAAGGTTATTAGTAATTAATTTGGATTTTCGACAGTGATGCTAAGAATGATCCATATGAGGATCCTGTTTTATTTTTATAAAGGATTAATCAGTCAAGATTAAAATAGGCGGGGTGTCAAAGTCGATAGGCATCCCTTCTCCCTCAGTAGTGGCCGAGGACTCAACACATGATAAGGCCTCAGTAAAGTGGGGGTCACTAATGTCAACAGTCTCTAACGATGGATGTACGGAGGAAATGACATCAGTTAACTTCATGAAAACCCATTTGCAGGCCATCTTAATTCCTTTTTCTAGATACTCCAGGCCGAAACCTTGCAATCCGTCTGAAGCCTTATAGGATTCAATTGCCTCGTCCTTGAACCTATGAATAACAATATCAAGGTCGGACTTGAACTAGATTGATTAGGTCTTCAGCACCTCGCCCTTCTCCTTCAAGGCACTATCTTTCGCCTTAAGCTGGTTGCTTTGATCCAAATTCAAATCATCCATGGCCTTTTTATGATCGGCCCCGTACTCTTTCAGCTTCTTCTTCAGCTTGAATTTCCCTGTTGACATCTTGAAGTTTTTATTCGTTTTCAGCCAACCACCTGGTGGCTGAGGTAAGGGGGCACACGGACTGCAAAAATAAAGAAGTCAGAGTAAAATAAAATCGAAAATAATATGATATGAGACGACTCAGGGAAGTACGAGGAGGAAACCTATACCATATGGTGGAGGCCAAAGTCATAAACTTTGGCAAGGGGCATTTTCCCCAGGAATATATAGTCAGCCTTAGAATGAGAGGTAAACATGACAACCTTTGCTTCCGAGATGTTGGTGATCAACGAACTCGGGTCAGTCGTCATCTGGGCCAGATTAGATACCCAAAAAGTCTCAAAAGATGAGGAGGATCCAGGAGCAGCCTCTGCAGATACGACCCTCTACTTCATCTAGGGTCAGGCCGAGTCTCTGAGGGAACCATGGGTTCTTTCCTCTTATGAGTGGCCTCAGGACGAGTTGCCTCCCTAGTTGTTGATTTCTTGGGTGGCTGCTTGTTACCTTTCTTCACCAATCCAGACAGAAGACTTGGAGTCATTAGATTCCAGACCTCGTCTGAAGCATTAGGAGGACGATCTACAAAGAAAAAGAAAAAAATTATTATAAATAACATGTGAAGACGAGGGAAGACTTTTAATGGATTAAATAACTCACATAACTCATCCAGGGGGCCAACCCCGAAATCGGACTCCTCAAGATAGTCAGGGACCATGAGATCCTCAAATTTTGGAAGGGGACCCTCATTCCCCTAGTCCCTCAGATAGTCAAGTAAATCCCATTCCTAAAAGCTGAGGCCGAGGTCCAACTTCGACATCATGGAGGGGTTATCCGAGACATGTGGAACTCTAGGCTCGTCCTCACTTGGGTTAGCCTTGGCTGGAAACTCGTAGGCTCCAGAGATGAAAAATAACCATTGTTTCCAATAATGATTTGAAGTTTTGGCCACTTGGATAAGCTTTTTGTCCTATTTCCTAGCCCCTAAGTGAAAATAGTCGGCTTGTTTGGTGGAAGACGAGATGTTGTAGCAAGATGTAAAAAGCTCAATCGAAGGCTCGTTTGTAAAAGTATTCTTATATAAAGAGACATGCCCAGAGATAATTCTCTAAGAATTGGGGGCCAACTGGGTAGGTGCAACCCCCAAGACAGACATGATAGCTCGGATGATAGGATGAAAAGGTAGCCTAATGACAACCCTAAACATATGATCGTATATGACGATTTATCCTTCCCCACCTTATCCTCCTTGAAATATCAGGCTTAATGCCATCCGAGTGTCTCCATAAAAGGAGATCAGACTCTTTGACAGAAGAGACGAAAGACCCAACATATGAAGTATGAATTGGATTCTCGACTTAGGCATCTAGATCATCGTCCTTGGAATTGGACTCACCATTATCCTTATCAGGGACAGGGGGCCCCTCTGGGAACCTCTCATGAAATTCAAAAGGGGTAATAGCCGAGACAGGAACGGTAGTTGGATCTACAGCCGGCTCATCCCTATTAGAGACAATATGAATCGACGAGTTGACTTGGTTAGATGACTCGGCCTCAAAGGAAGATAACGTACAATATTGTGCTTCCCTTATTTCCTCTTCAGAATATTGATCCTCAGCTTGAGCAGAGGACGAGCCGGGAGTCTTGTACGAGGGAAATATTATTTTAAAAGGAATTGGGAAAATGGGTCGTACCCAGTGGGGGTCGACCCTACATCTAGCCTCTTCCTCTTCTTATACACTACAAATATCTTGGAAGCACCTCTCCCTAAGTGTGGGGAACTCTTCGGCTAGCCTATTAAGCTGTTGTAATATCCAAAAGCCGAGGTGGGGCTTAAGACTACAAGAAGCTAAAAGCTTTAAAGAGACAAACAACTTAGGGCTTTAATCAAATTTGAACTAAAGATTAAAATTGGGAATTGAATCGTTTTTATCAAAAACACTCAAGAACAGTTTGAGTGCTCACCAAAGAAGATGACCGATAAATATCCGAACTAACCAGAGGAGGGTATAAAAGGGGGAGAGAAACCCTAAAACCACCAACAAAATCCATTATCTTAACCAAATTACTAAATTACTTAGCCCTATAACTACCTAACTACCACCAAATACAATAGTCGGGAAAACGCTCAAGCTCACCGAAAAACTTAAAAATGCTCAAAACCAACTTTAAAAGAGAAAAAGCTTGAAAAGAATGGCAGAAGGAGGTTACCCAAAAGAGTTAGAAGAATGGGGAAGCAATGAGAGCCCTAAAAGCTTGCCTTGAAATGCTTGAACGAGAAAAAGGAGGCACATATTTTAGAGAGAGAGAGGCACAAATTATGTGAAGGAAGAAAGAGAAAGTGAAGATATTTTTAGGTTTAAATATTGTGAAATGATTGTGTACAATTTTCAAGTCACATCAACATTTCAGGCACAAAACCCTAAGAATTTAGCCGTCATTTATGCCTCAATCAGACACAACCCTATGGGAACTATGATAGCTATCACATCAAGCCTGCAGTCTACTTGATGATTTCTAAATGTCTTCTTAACAATTACCATTAACATCTCTAGGCATTATTACCCCTCAGCCCGATCCTCACGTCAGAGACTAAGGGCTAGGGGTGATTAATATGCCAAGCATAGCCCCGTCCCAGATATAGATCACCTCGTTCAGAGTTGACCCACACTAATTAATCCCTAATGATGAAATGTGCCTCGACCGAGGGCTGAACTCGAGCTAACTCGGCCTCGTTCTCCAGAATCATCAACATGCATAATATCTTCAATCCTGCAGGCTGAAGATCCTCGTCCTCGTCCTACTACAGGATGAGGACGACATGATAAGATTTCCTAGCATGACAGGTATGTCAAAAGGATCATGAATCTATGACTCGGCCTCGGATAGGACATGTGGCCGATAGTGGACAACTGGTATAGCGCGTGAGTTGGGAAATGCGTGAGAGTGTGCGCATGAGTTTCAGATCCCATGTGTATCAAAATGTTATAACAACATCTCCCTCACACGTGATGGAATATTTGATCATCATGACCTACATGTGACAGAGACAACTGGCTCCTCCATATTGGCTAGGAATATTCAACACATGCTTATTATATGCTTGGGGGGGGGGGGGGGGGGGGGGGGACACACAACACCTCCCATGCACTATAAATACTTGTCTTCTATATCATTTAAAGGATCAAAAATTGTAAACCCTACTAAAACTCTGATAAACTAATTGCTTGGAGAGATAAACCTTGGTGCTTATATCTCATTACCATTAAAGCCCAGATTTAATGTATTTCACACACACATACACACACACACACAAACACACACACACAGTGGATGTAGCCCTTTAAAGGTTGAACCAATTATATTTGGTATCATCTCTCCTTTGCCTCATCTCATTCTCAATTATATAGATCTGTGATACTCCATTGTTGTCAGGTTTTGAGCTTACACAACACTTTTGACTTGGTGATGGTATCATCAATCATCAAGCTCACAAATCATTAGTCCAATAATTTAATTCTAATACCAGATGTCTTTAACTCTATGGTCTAACCAAAAGATTTCATACCATTAATTTGATACAACCACGGTGGATCCTGACATATTATTGCTAACTTGCAAGCATACCTATCATGTCCATCTAAAAAATACCACAAAATAATTGATAATCACCAAATATCATGCTAAATCCAAAGAATTCATTATCTTGAATTAGTTCGAACATCGGGATTTACAAGCCTACGTGTTGTCAAGCGATTTGGATCTTTCCTAGCTTAGGAAGATAGATCCTAACAAATATATAACTATTCATATCAATGATTTCGAGACAACCATTTAATCCAATTGGTCCATCCGACCGATACCTCCTATGAGACTGTACATTAAGCTAGAGTCATCCTAGATACAATAATCCAAATACACATGAGAGACTACATTCTCAATCCCCAAATTCCATATGGAGTGCAACACTAGCATTTAATGTTCCATCAAGTTCTAATATTCATGTCTTAGAGTCGTGACCTCAAATCCATGATATCCATTATAACCAGCTATACCAGTTAACTAGCGAGTGTGTTAACCTAAAGCTATCAAGTACAAGTTCAAACTACATGTAACAAACCGCGAGACCATGCGTACACACCAACCCATGTAAAATAAATGTGCTTCCAAAGAGGTGGGTAATCATGTGCCGTGATGCATCAACCTCAACCCGACCTATCCCGCATCACTTCTGAGCTTATACAACACTATACCTTGTAAGGAAATTTTTGTCCATTATCTATTGTATGTTGTACGTCGTTACACCATTGAAGATATTCAAGCCTGCATCATCATCAATGGATTCGAATATCAAAGAAATCAAGGAATCAATTTTCTGGAGAGCCGGATCGGTCCGCCTATTTTAAAAAGGAACCGATCCGCCCCGGACCAATCGGCCCATTTTGAAAAAAGAACCGGTCCGCCCCCAGACCGATCCGTATCCATACCGGACCGGTTCGCCTGGGATAAATTCTAACAGATCGTGCAGAGATTTTTCAGGACCAGTTTTTCCTTTATAAACCAACTCCGGGGAGGTGTTTAGTAAGACTTTAAAAATGATTTTCAGAGTCCAAAAACTCTAAGTCTTCACCTTTGTGAGTTCCAAGACTCATGTTTTGATTCACACAACATTCCAAACCTTTGTGAATCTGTTTGCAACCAAAGAACACAATCGTGTGTCTGTTCATATCCTTGTGGAGAAGACCGTTCTTCTTCTTCATTGCTTCCCTCCTGGAAAGGGAAACTTCCAGCCGCCGACTAAAGATTCGACACTTGCGGGTAATTCTGTGTCACTATATTTTCATTGTAATCCGAGAAATTGTATGTTACAATATTATAATGAAAATAAATGGTTTTACCCCTTTGGGGGATTTTTCCTCACATAGATGTGTTTAAATGTTCTTGCATGAGTTATCATCTTTTTCAATCACATATATTTGCATGTTTAGGATTTAATTGATAAAAATTCAGTTTAATTAAATAATATTTCTATTAGAACGCACGCGCACTCTTTCAAATTGGTATAAGAGCCAATTACACAACTTTACCGTGTAATTTTCTGCAAAATTTTTCTAAGATATCAATTTTTCGAAAAATTGATCTTTTGAAAACTAGTGTGTTCATAATAGAGAAATTATATAATAAAATGCCAGTTTTTGACGGGACAAACTATGCATACTGGAAAGCCCACATGAGAACTGCTTTAAAAGCCATTGATGAACGTGTCTGGATCTTGGTTGAAAGAGGGTGGACACCTCCCTCCGTCACTGTTGATAATGTGATCAATCTAAAACCTGTCACCTCTTGGACTGAAGAAGAATTTAAATGGTCATCATTCAATTCTAAAGGATTAAGTGCCATTTCTGGATTCGTCACACCTGACGAGTTCCGACGTGCACCACGTCAAAAGAGGCATGGGATGTTTTGCAACTTACCCATGAAGGTACGAATCCTGTGAAAGAGTCTAAACTTCAAAATTTAACAACTCAATTTGAGACCATCACCATGCATGAAACTGAATGTTTTGATGATTTTTATGCTAGAATTTCAGACCTTGTTAACACTAGCTTTAATCTTGGTGAACATATTCCTAATGCTAGAGTTGTTAAAAAGATTCTTCGTTCTCTGCCTAAGCGTTTTATCCCCAAAGTCACTGTGCTAAATTCTATGGGTAATTTAAATACACTAAAATTGGAAGAACTTGTAGGCGACTTGCAAGCATATGAAATTGATATGTTTCCTAAAACTGCTAAGCCTAAAGATAAGGAAATTGCACTTAATGCCCAAGAAAGAAAGAGTGAGGCGTCGACAAGAAAGAGGTGAGAGTCAACTAGAAAAAGAGAGACAAATACGTCTGATTCTGAGTGTGATTTTGACTTAGATGATTTGGCTCTTTTTGCTAAAAATTTCAAGAGAATTCTCAAATTTAAGAAAAATGGTAATTTTAAAGATAAAAAGAAGTTTGAGAAAAATAAGTTTGAAAAGAAAAATGAAAAAGTTTTTAAAGATCCTCATAAGAAAGAAAGTGATAGATGCTTTGAGTGCAATGGTAGCGGCCATAGAGCTTTTGAGTGTGCTACTAGGATAAACAGAGAAAAGGGAAAAGCTATCCTCAATGCTACCCTTAGTGACGAGAGTGAGGTTAAGTCGGTGGATTATGGAGATGAGTCACCGCATGATTGTAACTTCACCGCATTCATGGCTAGTCATGTGAATACTTCTAGTGCTCCTCACGACGATGAGGATGCTTCTTCACAGGTACACCTTGATAGTGAGATCGATGTGAGTGAGGAGGAGGATGACACAAGTGAGAGCGAGAGTGATTTTCAACGCGCCTACGCCGAGCTATATTCTGAATCCTTTAAAACTAAAAAGCGTAACAAAGCGTTAGTTCTTAGGATCACCGCTTTAGATGAAGATTTAGGAAAATCGAGAGAGAGAGAGTCATCCACCTGCACTACCTTAAGAGAGAGAGAGTCTGACTGTGTTGAGAAAGAGAGTTTGTTTAGAGAAAGAGAGAGCTTGTTTAGAGAGAGAGAGAGCTGTTTTGAGAAAGAGAGAGGGGACTTGACTAAACAAGTGGATAGTCATACAAGTGAGCTCCATTCCTCTGAGGAGTCTCGAAAGAAACTTGAAGCCCTTGTTGCCCAGCTTTCTCAGGATCTTGAGAGAGCACGGGAAGTCAAGGTTCAAATCGAGGACAGATCTGGAAAGATGGGAAAGATGCTCCTCGGCCACGCTTTAGGTTTTGGTGATAGGCAGGGAATTGGTTTTAATGGTGCCTCCACGTCCCAAATTGCACCTGGACTAGTCCCTGAGTTTACTACGACTCCTTATGGCCATCGTCAAATGCCTCGAAAGAGAGTTTGACCAAGAAAAGGAAACCAGGGTCCGCCTTTTACTGTGTTTTTTGTACATATTGCAAAAGAAAAGGCCACCTTAGGGAGTTTTGCTATAATATGGGTCGTACACGACGTACTACTGCTCCACCACATCATACTCATAATTTTACCAGTTTGAGAGAGCGTGTTGAGTTTTTAGCCACCACATCACAGAGTTTGATGGAGGAATTCCGACGGATGTCTTTGCCGTCTGTAAATGCTTCTCACATTCCATATAAAACCAAAAACAACAAGGGTAAACAAAATGTTACCACTTCTTGGGTGCCTAAGAAAGATAAGAAAGCCCCTGTTGTTCATGTTTCTCTCAAAGCACATAATACCTCACAGTGGTATTTTAATAGTGGATGCTCCAGACATATGACACGTCATGTCTCATTTTTTACCTACCTAGAGGAATATAAGGAAGGTAGAGTCACATTTGGAGATGGGATCAAGTCTAGCATTATAGGACGAGGTACTGTAGAGTTACCAGGATTTCCTAAGCTAGAGAATGTTTTGTACGTCAAAGGTTTGAAAGCAAACCTTCTCAGCATTAGCCAGATGTGCGATGCTGACTTTGCAGTAAAGTTTGACCGGGACGCGTGTAATGGCTACAATCAAGTCGATAAACTTTTAGTGCAAGGGGTGAGGATCGAGGATAATTGCTATGAGACTATGCCCACTTCCTCACTTGTCTACAATAGCGCCACAATCACTCCTATGGATTTGTGGAACAAATGTCTAGGTCATGTGAACGTTAGAGATTTGACTCGTTTAGCTAAAAAGGACCTAGTACGTGGCTTAACATTTCTTGGAAAGTCAACTTCCACCGTTTGTGGACCCTGTCAGTTGGGAAAGAAAATTAGGAGCCCCCATAGGAAATTGCATTCCATTACCACCTCCCAAGTACTTGAGCTGATTCACATGGATCTTATGGGTCCTACTCGTACTGAGAGTTTGGGTGGTAAGAGGTATATCCTCGTGATGGTAGACGATTTCTCCAGATATTCTATTGTAGGTTTTCTGAGGGAGAAATCCGATGCTGTTGAGTATATAACGACCAAGTGCCGTGACCTACAATGTGACAACCCGAATATAATTATGATGAATTATATTTAAATCATGATTATCTTATGTGATATGAATAATGTGATATTAGTATATCTAATGTTAAGTGATTATGATTATTATAATCCTACTTTCATAAATCATGAAAGGTCGAATTATTTACAAACACAAATTTTGTTGTTTTCGGTAGAAATGTTCCTGTTAGAGACTAGTTTTGACCTTTATAACATTATAAATGACTTGAGGTGAAAACTATATAGTTTTAGACATGTGAGTTAGGGTTGTAACAAAATAAACGGATCATCAAGTGGATGCTCGAGTAAAGAGTTATACCGAATTTACGAACAAAGGGCAAAGTTGTCCATTCCCTTTAAGTGGTATTTTGTCTTTTATTAAACCAAATGGTTTAAGTTGATTGGTTGTCTTGGGAGGCAGACTTGGCCGACCTTATACCCTTGAAATATCCTTATCCTTCAGCCAAAACCATCCATGAAAGGGTTTTAAGCTTAGGGAAAGAGAAAGTAGAAGTTAAGGAAGAAAAGTGAGGAGAAAAAGTGTAGAAAAAATCCGTAGAAATTACGTAAAAAGCCCAAGGTAATCCGAATTGTAATTCTTGTTATTTATCTTATATTACTGATTTATATGATCTAAATCATCATAGGTTTACGAATGTTTCATCCCTTTATATGTATGTATGGTTATATGCAAGTTTATGTTAAGTTGAATGTAGAAACCCTTAAAATTGTTGTGTATTGAAACCCCTTGTATTCAAATTTGCATATCTATTTGTGTACTTACTGTAATTGATAAATTCCAATTGGATATGAAAGTATACTAATATATTCATATCATATATGAAAATTAGAATTTATCTCCTTGTGGTTAGGCCGTAATGATGATTTCAAGTTGGTATATGGTTTCTGTTTTTATACTTCATTTCGGTATGCCCTGAGTTTAGTCAAGCTTTTGAGATAGCAAATGAAGTCAAAAAATTATGAAACTTTAATTTGTACGATTAAATATGTTTACTGAAAATGGTTTGAAAATAATGGAAAGTTATGCAGGAGAAAAATTATGAAAATTCTTGGAAGTTGAAGGAACAATAGAGGAGCTTGTAGGGCAGATTTCTTATGTTGTAGAGAAATGGTCATAACTTGCCCTAGGAAGCTTGAAAAATTACACTATCACTTGTAATGGATAGTATATTCATATATGTTTTCATATTGATGAGGTTGGACCCCTGTATTTGTACAATTTAGGAATATAGGATGGGTAAGTATGTAAGACCATAATTTCAGGCCATACTGGGTACCCCTTGAATGAATGTTTGTATTTCGTCCTTACAAAGGGTACTTTGAGTACATGTTTCATGTCTATATACATTGAGGAGTATAATTTCATGTTTACTTGACTTTGGTTATAAATTCCTCATAAGGTATTTCCTACGGTTGAATGTGCGTAACTTTATCAATATGTACATCATTGTTTGCCTTTACCTATGTTTTATGGAATGCGACTTAATTGGAATTATATTGTTGATGTATAGACATGGAAATTTACATAATTATGTTTGGATAATATTTATGATTGAGGTTCAGTACTGATTTAGTTGGATTGACAGGTGTAAGGCCTAATCAACCCAGTTCAGCTCCACCAGAAGGAAACCTGAATACGTAGTTGTCAACCAAGGTGAGTGTACTCATTGGAAAGAGATATTTGTATCGTGTTGTTGGTATGATCATAATAAAATGAATATGAAATTGTTCATTTCGATTTATCGAAATGAGGGGTTACTCCTCGACCAGGAATGGGGGAGATTTGTCTATTAATGACAAGGGGTTACTCCTCGACCAGGAATGGGGGAGAATTGTCTATTTAGACAGGATATGTGAATCATGATTCGAAAAAGTTGGTCATTCATTATGAATGAGCCGGATAAGTTAATACATAAGTATATGGACATGATTTATTGCATTTAAATTCATGCAGTGGTATAGTAGTGATGCATTCACTGGGCTATTTTGCTCACGGTTCCTATGTTCACATTTTTCAGGTAACGCGATGTCACTCCCAAATCTAGGAGGTCGGGTTGGGTTAGCCAGGAATGGGAGAAATTATGATTTTGTGTAAATGTAAATGATGTAATTAAGTTAACTTATCGTTCAAGAAAGTTTTTTATGGGCATGATTACTCTGATGTTGTAAAAAGGTTTTCAGTTATATGAATTTACAATGATGACTCTGAAATCAAAACTCGTGATTATGGTTTGGTTAGATTAATTATGGTTTGACTCACTTTGACTTTCAAACTTAATTATAAGTATCTGGGTTGGGGTGTGTCAACTTTTGGTATCAGAGCCAGGTTTCGATCCTGGGACCTGTGGGTTATGGGCCCACCACGCTTCCGCTGCGCTACTCTGATGTTGTAAAAAGGTTTTCAGTTATATGAATTTACAATGATGACTCTAAAATCAAAACTCGTGATTATGGTTTGGTTAGATTAATTATGGTTTGACTCACTTTGAATTTGAAACTTAATTATAAGTAACTGGGTTGGGGTGTGTCATACAAAATCAACACGGAGTCTCGATTAATAGGATCCGTAGTGATAACGACACATAATTTAAGGAAGAAAAAGTAGATTTGTACTGTGATAGCCTTGGGATCAAACATGAGTTTTCTACTGTGAAGACTCCTTAGCAAAATGGGATTGTTGAGAGAAAGAATAGGACGATCCAGAAAATGGCTAGATCTATGTCTCTACGTCGTAATGTTTCTAGGAGATTTTGGGCAGAGGCTGTGTCTGCTGGATACCACACGGTGAATAGGGTTTATCTACGTCCACACACACTTAAGACGCTTTATGAATTTTGGACTGGCAAGAAACCCAACCTTGCGTATTTTCGTGTTTTTGGGAGTAAATGCTACATCCTTCGGGATAGAGAGAAATTAGTAAAGTTTGACTCCCGAAGCTACGAGGGAATATTGTTAGGATATTCATCGAATAGTAGAGTGTACTGGGTTTTTAACCTGAAGAGCTCTAAGGTTATGGAATCAATAAATGTCACCATGAATGATGACGAACCTCCGACGATTATTGATCCTAACCTTCAGTGTGAGGATGAGGATTTTTTTGGGAGTGATTTACTTGTCCCTCTCCCACACTATGTGGACCCTACTCCTGTGTTAGGTTACACTCTTGCTTGGGTTCGCGAGAGTCATGACCCTTCTGCCATTGTTGGTGATCCCACTCTAGGGGTCAAGACTCGTGCTCAGCTAGAGAACATCGTTAGCCACTTTTTCTACACATCCAAAGTCGAGCCCAAGAATCACAAAGAAGCACTCAAGGATGAATACTGGATATCTGTTATGCAGGATGAGTTACTTCAGTTTAAAAAGAACAATGTCTGGGAACTTGTCTCCCGATCTAGTGAGACTAATGTGATCAGTACCCGATGGATATTGAAGAATAAAATGGATAAAAATGGTACCATAATAAAAAACAAGGCTAGGTTGGTCGCTCAAGGCTACACACAGATAGAGGGTGTATATTTTGGGGAGACATTTGCTCCTGTTGCGAGGCTTGAGTCCGTCCGCTTACTACTCGTCTTTGCATGTCATCTACGCTTTAAGTTATGTCAGATGGATGTCAAGAGTGCCTTTCTGAATGGCATTCTTTAGGAGGAAGTTTATATGGAACAACCAAAAGGGTTTGAAGACCCTAAGCACCCTGAGCACGTTTATTATTTGAGGAAAGCCTTGTATGGGTTGAAGCAAGCACCCTGTGCTTGGTACGAAAGGCTTACTTCCTATCTATTAGCTCCTGGCTTCAAGAGAGAGGGAGTTGATGTGACGTTGTTCGTCAAGAGAGATGACAGTGCTATTTTGGTTGCCTAGGTCTATATGGACGACATAGTCTTTGGATCCACTTGCTCCCAACACGCTCATCACTTTGAGGAGGAAATAAAAAGTGAGTTTGAGATGATTATGGTTGGTGAGCTTACTTTCTTCTTTGGTCTCTAGGTTCATCAGCTAGAGGATGGGATGTTCATCTCCCAATCCAAGTATGCGTGATACCTAGTGAAGAAATTTGGTTTAGACTCCGCTAATCATGCACGTACACCTATGAGTGCTTCTATCAAGCTTAGTAAGGACACTTCAGGCAAGGACGTAGAGCAAACCTTGTATCGGAGTATGATAGGTAGTATTCTCTACTTGACTGCCAATCGTCCCAACATAACCTTTAGTGTTGGAGTCTGTGCGCGATATTAGGCGTCTCCAAAAGAGTCACACTTACTCGCTCTAAAATGTATTCTCAAATATGTGAGTGAGACTCTCTCATATGGTATTTGGTACTCCTTTGATACCAATGACCGTTTGTCTGCCTATTCAGATGCTGATTGGGCTGGGGATGTAGATGGTTGTAGGAGCACTTCTGGTGGGTGTTTCTATTTTGGTCCTGCTTTTGTCTCCTGGTTGAGCAAGAAGAAAAACTCCATTTCTTTGTCCACTGTGGAGGCTGAGTACATCGCCGTCGGGAGTTGTTGCACGCAACTCTTGTGGATGAAGTAGATGCTGGAGGATTATGGGATTTCACAGGACACCATTACCATTTCCTGTGGTAACAAGAGCGCGATACACATATCCCGCAATCTAGTCCAGCATTCGTGCACAAAGCACATCAGGATACGCGAGCACTTTATACGTCAGTTAGTTGAGGAGAAAGTCGTATCCCTGAGTTTTGTTCCCACCGACCATCAATTTGCTGATATTTTCATGAAACCTTTAGATGCCCTTAGATTTGAGGGTCTTAGTAAGTCTTTGTGGATTTGTACAGTTGACTGAGGGGTTGGTCTTTGACTAGGATAGGATGCTTTTTCATGTTCATATCATATGCTTCCTACTGCTAGTTTGTTTTATATTTATTAGTGCTTTATTGTACAACTATTTATTTATTGTTTTGAAAAATCCAAAAAGATTTTCGTTTTATAAAATTTTTAGAAAAGCTTAAAAAGATTTTTGTATTTTATTTTCACCTTTTATGGATGAGCATTTAAGATAGCCAAGTCACAACTTTATTCCATTTATCCATGTGACTGTTTGATAGAGATTTGAGACGCTACAACATATCATCCATGTGCTTTACATTATTTGGAGTTCTTAAGATGTGATTCGTGATATCTTTCCACATGTTTGACTCCTATCTCCTTTATTGCACACATGCACAGTTATATTTGATTATTGTACTTGTCTATCACATATTGGCTTGAGTGTTTCCATCTCAATTCTGTCTATACAACTAACCATATGCGATAAAACTTAACAAGATTGGAATGCATGTAAAAATAATTTTGGTGAGACTGTGTGATTATTAGAAAAACGGGGAAAGCCTGCGAAAGGTTCATTTAGCCTTTGCGATTCTAAGCCACGGTTAAAAAGGACCTAAAAAATGGAGGAATTTTATTCTCCGAGGTCCAAATAGATTAAAAGAGCCCGAAAAAATTTAAAGGCAATAAAAAGAAATATATGCCAAATATGGGACATTAGGTTTCACCATCAATTTTCCAAAGTTTGAGAATTTAGAATGCCTCTATTCAAAATATATATATCCGAGGGAGTTTGGTTGGAGACTTTAAACGGGTTTGCATTTCCTTGAAAGTCCTGAAAAAGCATGAAATAGTTTTGGACGTTATTGGTGTGGAAATCACTTTGAGCTTTGATTTGTTGATTTGATTGAGTCAATGTCTCATATTACCACCTTTTTTACACCAAAGGAAGCTTTTGAGTTCATTCGTTAGGAGTATCCGATATTCATCGTGCACATATGTCATGTTTGTATACATCGATTTTCCTATCGAATTTGATCAAATCTCTACATTTCCGCTTTTATCAACTTGGTTGTTTTGTGCTCGTTCATGGTGTGATTGTTGTTTGTTCTGTTTGAAAATTTTTGAAAAACTTTAAAAATTGGTTGTTTATTCCTTGTTGTTTGATCTATTCTTCTCTTTTGTCTACTTGGGGACATCATAAAAAAGGGGGGAGAAAGAATTATCATATTATGGGGGATGCTTGAGTTTTTGATATTTGATAAAGTATGGTTTCATCATAATTTAGTATCTATATCTTATTTCAAATTTTAAACTCGATACGTCACTTGGTATTGGCTTTGTCTCATGTGTGTAGGTACTACTTTGATGATCTATGAATTGCACACCCTGATAAGGAAAGCCTTAAGATTCCTGTAGAGTTAAAGAACAAATGATGAAGTCTTATTCATTCGTACCTTTTCAGTTATGGGTTCATGGAAGGGTAGATTTGTATAGGCATTTTAATATTTGACAATTCGGATGTTTGTTTTTTATGTATGTACCGGCATAGACATAGGGGGAGATTTGTGAGGACATTTTTGTCCATTATCTATTGTATGTCGTACGCCGTCACACCATTAAAGATATTCAAGCCTGCATCATCATCAATGGATCCGAATATCAAAGAAATCAAGGAATCAATTTTCTGGACAGTCGGATCGGTCTGCCTGTTTTAAAAAGGAACCGTTCCACCCCGGACCGATCCGTCCCTTTTGGAAAAAGAACCGGTCCGCCCTATACCCGGACCGATCCGCTTTGTTAAAAAACTAGTAGACCCCGAATCGAATGAGAACCGAAGAAGCTCCTTGAGAAAATGAACCGGTCCGACCTCGGACCCATCTGCATCCATACCGGACCGGTCCACCTGGGATAAATTTGAACAGATCGTGGAGAGATTTTTCAGGACCAGTTTTTTCTTTATAAACCAACTCCGGGGAGGTGTTTAGTAAGACTTTAAAAACGATTTTTAGAGTCCAAAAACTCTAAGTCTTCACCTTGGTGAGTTCCAAGACTCATGTTTTGATTCACACAACGTTCTAAACCTTTGTGAATTTGTTTGCAACCCAAGAACACAATCGTGTGTCTGTTCATATCCTTGTGGAGAAGGCCGTTCTTCTTCTTCTTCATTGCTGCCCTCCTAGAAAGGAAAACTTCCATCCGTCGACTACAGATCCGATACCTGCGGGTAATTCTGTGTCACTGTATTTTCATTGTAATCCGAGAAATTGTATGTTACAATATTATAATGAAAATAAATGGTTTTGCCCCTTTGGAGGGATTTTTCCTCACATAGATGTGTTTGAATGTTCTTGCATGAGTTATCAACTTGTTCAATCACATATAGTTGCATGTTTAGGATTTAATTGATAAAAACTGAGTTTAATTAAATAATATTTCTATTCGAACGCACGCGCACTCTTTCATACCTAAATACAAACCCCTAACTGACATAACAACTTCCCAATACCAGGATTAAAGTAGACATAATAAGATGCAATGGATCAGGCGACTACCACGCCATAATGAAATAATTGAATTTGAGCAATGAATCATACCACGCGAAGTAAGAGCCACAATGTATACTTGAAGTCTAAAATTACATCGACCAAATGTGCGCTAATGTCTTAGCCATGGCACACGCCCTGGATTGAATCTCTAATCCTACCCATTTTCAAATGCAACGAATTGGAAACCGATTCATTTGGGAAGCTAAAATGCTACGCTTCCCTCCTTAAGACTGAGGTTACTTTTTATCCTTCATATCGAAGAAAAGTTACATTTCTCATCTCTTAATGTTAGTCACTGACCTACCTACTCAGGTCTCCACAATTCCCACATGCAATTGCTAACTTTCAAACCTCAAGATCTTTATCATCTAGTGAAACAAAACAATCATCTAATTTTACTTTACGCACCATCACTACTATCCTTAGAAACTTATTATGTGATCCCAAATCATAACTATCGGACTAGTTACAATGACACCTCGATTTTTCAAGAATATCCCTGCCTAATACCTAATGATTCTCCTCACTAGAGTCATACTAAGCCATACGGGTAGCACACATTGGTGCTATAATCAAGCCTAATACTCAATTCTGAGTGCTATTTCTAAAACCACGAGGAACATTATCGTGTCCTAAGTCTCCCAAGTGTAAAACGTAGCACATATCAACCTATTTTTAATATTATCCACAAGGGTCATATCTTAACCCAAGATTATCAACAGGCCATGGGGTTAAATCATAAGTATTACCAAAAATGATACGACTTAATGGTATTACAACATCAACAGCCTATGCATCCACACTATAATTTTCCTAACGCTTCATGAAAAAGACACCAATTTAATCATCTCCAACGATCATGCCCATTCTAGAGTAGGAGTGATCACGATAAAATCCTACCAAGTATAACAACCGATCATGGCCGTTAATTTTTTTTTCGAGGGACAAACAGTAACCCAATTACTATATATTACACCAACTTTAACTCTATGTCCTTGTCATCATAAGAAATCACCAATGTTCAAATATAGACATCCTTGTTATCGTAATACACGAAGCACAATCTAAAGTTCACCATCATTAGGGAGTGTCTATCACTTATACTAATAACTCATTATCTAATCCTTAACACATATCTCCAAGGCATTATCAGTACGGATTCACATACCTGTCCACAACTATAACTCGAGATCAGACTCATCATAGCATATAACTTAACCTTATTGAACACTCAACTACGAAAAGTAAGTAGTCTCACTACATAGCCATCACACTCATTTGCTAGATCACAAGCTATCACCACTATAAAACTTTTGGCAGGATACGGGGCATCGGGTCTGGCCTATAAACTTTGGGCTAATAACTTTGATGCCACAAGAGATACTATTCCCCAATACCACTTCATGTTTCTACAGCCATAATTCAATACCACAATTTCTAACACTAAGACCCAAGGACTATATAGATTCGTTCTTAAATTACCCTGAATCAATATGATTATCTAAACCCAAATCATAATAAAGTCACTTAGGCATTGTAGTTTCCATAGAATTATTTATTCAAAAGTCATGCTACTTAGTCACATAATCCCGTAGATGAAACCACAAGCATACCATCTAAGATACAACTGAAATCATTAGGACTTTCTAATCATCAAACTTCCACATGATACATCTCACAAAAGCCTAAGGTGCCACCACCAAACGTCCTACACTAAAACCCGATACTTGCTAGCTAACACTACCAGAAAAAATGCAGCGGAATAAGAACGACAAATAACTTAATCGATCATCAACTCAAAGAGAATGGCACAATGTGCTCAAAACCTCGACTTTACCATCAAGGTACAAATTGAAATTGTCACCAGGCAACCGTGATCGACTTCAATCAACAATTACGTCGAAAGATCCACTACCGACCTCACCACGTCACACTCGAAAGGAACATGAACCTAAAACTTTAATACCAAGTTATAATGCCCCGAGTCGGATTTAAGGGTTGATAAAGGATCAACCCGATCCGAACCACGTGTTAATCGTGAAGTGCAATGAAAGAACCTAAATAATGTTTCTAATCTAGTTTTATTAATATTTAGGTAACACTTATTAGCATGCGAGTTCGATTTACAGTTAGTACATGATATGGCCTAAGGGAAATGCTCTTAGGCCAAGTAAATAGAGTTCCTAATGTAAATGCAAGTAAATACTTACCTGCTGTATTGGAAACTGCATGCAACCTGCCGTAACAAAAGGAGGGAGGGAGCTGAATTCTCAGTGGAAACAATATAATGCAGTATAGAAATGAACAACAAAAGAATACTCACAGGTTACACTACATGCATGTGAAATTACGTATGTATCTACCTATATACCTTTGAAAATACATATCCAAATGTATTAAACCGTTTTATTCAAAACCGTTATTTACTCCAATAAACCTATTTTTACAAAATAGTAACTTTGAATCATTATGCATAAAACGAGCATATTCATTCCTGTTAACTCAAACCATGAAACAAATAACATTTGTTAGGGAAAAACTTTACATTTACATTCAAACGTTAATTAACTCAACGTTTATTAACTCACGCTAGAGTTACTAAACCATTTTATAGGACTTCTATTCAACGTACGCACACACCGTGTTTAGAAAAATACTCATTTTCCTCTAAAAGCCTCATATAACACACGCTTGTGTTTAGTATGATTCAAACCTCATTAGGTAGATTAAACATCATTAAGTCATATTATTTAACCATCCCATGTTACCAAATGAACATTAAACATTTAATGCTTTATTCTTGCATTAATAAATCAATGACTTAATACCATTCATTTATGCCTCTTTAATGAATACTCAATTCATCACATAACATTTTCTTTAGGGATTCCGCCAACACACTCACACGTAACAACACACGCACACCCACGGTTTAACAAAATTTTGTCGCCCGACACCGGGCGCTAAGTAAACTGTAGTTGCTTTTGAATTTTTAACCCTAGGGACAACATAGACCTGCTTAATTATTTAACCCGACATCATCCAATATAAGTATCCTACCAATGTGTTCAACATTTTCATAATGTTCACATTAATTTTCCTTTTTGGGGTTGAAGCCAAAGCCTTGGACTTAACCGTCCATTTTTCCATTATTAATTAAGGAAGAATTCTTATATTCCATCGAAGTCCCTTTTTCACAAATGTTGATTTTACACCGAAAATCATTTCCATTTAGGTACTTATTTCATTCTTTCTACATATGTGTCAAAACACTCTTTAAAATTTTTGTTTCATGAAAATGTTACATTTTAATTAAATTCCCAATTTACCCAATTTATATCAGAATGCAAAACGTCACTCCTTATTACGTGTTATTTACAAAAAAACACACTCCCTTTTTAGGCTTTTAACATGTAGGCATTTTAGTCACTATGACACTTTTCACCTTCTCACGTTGTCGACAATAATATTTTTGAACATTACTCCTTTTAATATAAAAAATCTTTTTTTTCACATAATAAAGTCTACACACTTTATTTATGATTTTTAACACTAAAAATCTATTCTAGTCAACATTTACACATTCGACACTTTGCATTTCAAACTTTGTGTTACACACTTTAATTATGACTTTTTGCATAAAGACCCATATGTAGTCATTTTATTCACACTTAGTCTTCTACACTTTCATTATTTATATTTTCACCCAAAGTTTGCAAGAAGACTACACTTTTACGTATTTACACTTTTATCCCCAAAACTTAGTTTAAAAAACTAAATAGTACACTTTGTAAATGAAGCTCAATTTGATCATTTCATAATGATTCATCAACATTAAAATCACTAAATTAATCTCATAAAAGGCATATACATAGCAAGTGTTCTTCACATCAAAGAAATCATTTATTCACCTTAAAACATGAGTTTAAAATATGTTATTTCATAAAATATTTGTGAATAGTGGGCTAAAAATGATTCATTTTTAAAACCCATTCAACCCCTCATTTTTAAGTGTCTGTTTTCATATAAAATAGAAAGAATGATACTAATAAGTATATTAGTACATTTAAAGCCTTAATCAACATGTTTGAAGCTCTAAATATGTAAGAAAAATCAAGCTAAACATAGGTTTACTACAAGACCCATTTTCAAAGATAAAAAATCCCATTTTCTTCTAAACTATATCTTGAAATCATGTAGTATTAAATATTTAATCATGGAAGGCCATTTATACACACCTAATACCAACAAGATACAAAATACTCATACTAATATCATCATCAACTTAACTTATTAATAGATAAATATTTTTCACCTAAAAATGTCCTCAAATAATGGTAGAGAAGGTGGGAGACTCCACCACCTAAGGTGAACTAGAAGGACTCAGAATATCCCACTCTTTAAGTTGAAAACCCCTTCTACAACTCCCAAACACCATCAAAAGCTTCTCTAAAACTCTCCCTATAAACTGTCCCCAAACTCCAAGGTATATTAATGCTGTTTGTGACCAGCACAATGGTGCTTTCATGGTGTAAAGACGGCGGGGAAGGAGAGCTACGAATTTGGGGTAAATGAAGACCTGTTGCTTGGCGATGGTGGCGAAGAAAATCTGATAAAGGAGTGAGATTGAAATAACCAACTCAATTTCCCTCCCATTTCTCTTATTAAATAAAAAGCGTAAGCTAGCACCCTATGAGCCCGTGGTCAAGGCATAAAGCCTTCTAATTAAGTTAAAAACTCTTCTCAAGTCTCTTATATTTTATTTTTATGATGTGGAGTGAGGCAGCAAAAGAATAAACTCACATGCGACCCCTAACACCACCCAAAATCACCCCAAAAATAGTGATTTGATTCACTTTTTGTACTAGCCTCCAATTTTTTTTTTCTTTTTTTTAAAACTTTCCACTTAAGAATCATATTCCTTGCATTTTTTAAAACTCCCAGATTGTTCTATACATGGCGCTCAAGAATTGGGACCTCCGTACAAAATATATATTTTTAAAATTTTTCTTTGCATGGTAATGTTCCTTATATTTTTACGAGTCTAAATATATGCTCACAGTATTTTTTTGACTTACCAATTGTCGTAAACAATTCGCGTAAAACTAGACTTTCATAGTGTCGCGCACCGTCTGACAATTTGTACCCAGGCTCGCATAGCGCTCGTTGCTTGTCTGAATCACGTGAAACTTAACCTAAGTACTTAAAACAATTATATAAACTCAAAATAAAACTCATGAGAGCCATTCGACACAAAACTTTCGTGTTTAATCCATATTTTGATACTTTTCTTTTTATACCATTTAAATGTCGCATTGTATTAACCTTGTCGGTGTCACATCCGTTCCTTAACATTTTTCCCTCAAACTTAACGAACATCCTAGCTAATACTATTAAAGATTAAATACGCATTCATCCGATACATGTATATTTTAATTTTTCTCGTTTAAAACATTTATGTAATACGCCACCTTACGTATTACTTTATGTGTTACACTTCGATTATTTATTCACCGAATTTTCCTTTGAACAAAACACCTCAAGTTACGTTAAATACCTAATTTATAGGTCGGGGTATTATATTCTTCCCTCCTTATATAATTTCGTCCTCGAAATTTATGATCATCAAGCTCACAAATCATTCGTCCAATAATTTAATTATAATCCTAGATGTCTTTAACACTATAGTCTAACCCAAAGATCTCATACCATTAATTTGATACAACCGTGGTGGATCCTGACGTATTATTGCTAACTCCCAAGCATTCCTATCATGTCCACCTAAATAACACCTCAAAATTATTGATAATCACCAAATATCATGCCAACACCCAAAGAACTCATTATCATGGATTATTCCAAACATCAGGATTTACAAGCCTACGTGTCGTCAAAAGATTTGGATCTTGCCTAGCCTAGGAAGATACATCCTCAACATTAATAACTATTCACATTAATGATTTTGGGGCAGCCATTTAATCCCAATGGTCCATTCGATCGATACCTCACACGATACTACACATTAAGCTAGAGTCATCCTAGGTACGACAACCTAAATACACAAAAGAGACTACATCGTCAATCCAAAAATTCCATACGGAGTGCAATTCCAGCATTTAATGTTCCATCAAGTTCTAATATTCATGTCTTAGAGTCATGACCTCAAATTCATGATATCCATTGTAACCAACTATACTGGTTAACTAGCAAGTGTTAACCTAAAGCTATTAAGTACACGTGCAAACTATATATAACAAACCGCGAGACCATGCGTACACACCAACTGATGTAAAATAAAGGTGCTTCCAAAGAGGAGGGTACTCATGTGCCGTGATGCATCAGCCTCAACCCGACCTATCCCACATCACTACTGAGCTTATGCAACACTATATCTAAATACAAACCCCTAACTGACATAACAACTACCCATCACTGGGATCAAAGAAGACATAATAAGATGCAATAAATTAAGCGATTGCCATGACAGAATGAAATAATTGAATTCGGGCAACGAACCATTCCACGTGAAGTAAGAACCACAACGTATACTTAAAGTCTAAAATTTCACCGACCTAGTTGTGCGATAAAGTCTTAGCCATGGCACGCGCCTTAGATTGAATCACTAATCACGACTACCCATTTTCAAAGGTAACGGCTTAGAAACCGATTCATTTGGGAAGATAAAATGCTTGGCTTCCCTCCTTAAGACTGAGGTTACTTTTTATCCTTCATATCAAAGCGAAGTTACATTTCTCATTTCTTTTGATACTCACTGATCTATCTACTCAAGTCTCCATAATTCCCACATGCAATTGATAACTTTCAAACCTCGATATCTTTCTCATCAAGTGAAACACAACACTCCTATAATTTTACCCTACGGACCATCGTTATAATCCTTAGCAACATCCTATGTGATCCCAAATCATAACTATCGGACTGGTTAAAATGACACCTCAATTTTTTAAAGCATTATCCATGCCTCATACCTAGTGATTCTCCTCACTAGAGTCATACTAAGCCATACGTGTAGCACACATACGTGCTATAATCAAGCCTAACACTCCATTCTAAGTGCTATTTCTAAAACCATGATGAACATCATCATGTCCTAAGTCTCCCAAGTGTAAAACCTAGCACGTATCAACCTATTTTTTATATTATCCACAAGTGTCATATCTTAACCCAAGCTTATCAACAAGCTATGGGCTAACTCATAAGTATTATCACAAATGATACGAGTAAATCGTACTACAAAATCAATAGCCTATGCATCAACGCAATAAATTTCCCACCACTCCATGGAAAGGACACAAATTCAATCATCTCCAACAATCATGCCCATTCTAGAGTAGGAGTGATCACGATAAAATCCTACCAAGTATAACAACCGATCATGGCCGTTAATTTTTTTTCGAGGGACAAACAGTAACCCAATTACTATATATTACACCAACTTTTACTCTATGTCCTTGACATCTTAAGAAATCCCCAAAGTTAAAAGATACAAATCCTTGTTGTCGTAATACACTAAGCTCAATCTAAAGTTCACCATTACTAGGGAGTGTCTATCACCTGTTCTAATAACTTAGTAGCTAATCCTTAGCACATATCTCTAAGGCATTATCAGTACGGATTCACATGCATGTCCATAACTATAACCCGAGATCAAACTCATCATGGCGTATAACTTAACCTTGTTAAACACTCAACTATGACAACTAAGTAGTATCATTACATAGCCATCACACTCATTTTCTAGATCACAAGCTATCACCCCTATAAAACTTTTTGTAGGATATGGGGCATCGGGTACTACTTATAAAACTTTGGGCCAATACCTTTGACACCACAAGAGATCCTATTCCTCAATACCTTTGGGCCAATACCTTTGACGCCACAAGAGATCCTATTCCTCATTTTTCTAAAACCATAATTTAATACCACCATTTTTAACATTAAGTACCAAGGACTATATAGATTCGTTCTTAAATTACACTGAATCAATATGATTATCTAAACCCAAATCATAATCAAGTCACCTAAGCATTGTAATTTCCATAGAATTATTTATTGACAAGTCACGCTACTTAGTCACCTAATCCCGTAGATGAAATCACAAGCATACAAGTTATGATGCAACTGAAATCATTAGGACTTTCTAATCATTAAACTTGCACATGATACATCTCAAAAAATCCTAAGGTTCCACCACCTAACGGACTACACCAAAACTCGATACTTGGTAGCTAATACTACCAGAAAAAATGCAGTTGAATAAAAATGACTAATAACTTAACCGATCACCAACTCAAAGAGAATGGCACAACGTGCTCAAGATCTCGACTTGTCCATCAAGATATAAATTAAATCATCACCAGGTAAGCGTGATCGTCTCCCACTAACAGTGACATCAAAAGATCCACTACCGACCTCACCATGTCACACCCAAAAGGAATATGGACCTAAAGCTCTGAAACTAAGTTGTAACGCCCCGATACGAATTTAAGGGTTGATAAAGGATCAACCCGATCTGAACCACGCACTCATTGTGAAGCGCAATGAAAGACACTAAATAATGTTTCTTATCCAATTTTATTAATATTTAAAATTACACTTATTAGCATGTGAGTCCGATTTACAGTCACTATGTGGTATGACCTAAGGGAAATCTCCCGACCAAGAAAATAGAGCTACAAACATAAATAAAAGTCGATACTTACCCATATAACATGCTCAAAATATGACTCTGCATGCAACCTGTCGTAACAAAGTAAGGGAGCAAGTTGAATGCTCAGTAGGAACTATACAATGTTGTATATTAACGAATGACAAAAAGAATACTTAAATGCTACACTACATGCATGAAAAATTACGTATGTATCTACGTGTATACGTTTGAAAATACATATCCAAATGTATTAAACCGTTTTATTCAAAAACGTTATTTACTCCAATATACTTATTTTTACAAAATAGTAACTTTGTATCATTATTCATAAAACGAGCATATTCATTCCCGTTAACTCACACCATGAAACAAATAACATTTGTTAGGGAAAAACTTTACATTTACATTCAAAGTTAATTAACTCAAAGTTTATTAACTCATACCAGAGTTACTTAACCATTTTATAGGACTTCTATTCAACGCACGTACATACCGTGTTTAGAAAAATACTCATTTTCCTCTAAAAGCCTTATATAACACACGTTTGTGTTTATTATGATTCAAACCTCGTTAGTTAGATTAAACATCATTAAGTCATCTTATTTAACCATCCCATGTTACCAAATGAACATTAAACATTTAATGCGTTATTCTTGCATTAATAAATCAATGAATCAATACCATTAATTTATGCCTCTTTCATGAATATTCAATTCATCACTTAGCATTTTCTTTAGGGATTCCGCCAACACACTCACACGTAACAACACACGCACACCCACGATTTCATGGAATTTTGTCGCCCGGCACCGAGCGCCAAGTAAACTGCAGTTGCTTTTATATTTTTCACCCTAGGGACAACATAGACCTGCTTAATTATTTAACCCGACATCATCCAATATCATTATCTTACCAATGTGTTCAACATTTGTATAATGTTCACATTAATTTACCTTTTTGGGATGAAGCCAAAGCCTTGGACTTAACCATCCATTTTCCCATTATTAATTGAGGAAGAATTATTATATTCCATCAAAGTCCCTTTTTCACACATGTTGACTTTACACCGAAAATCATTTTCATTTGAAGGGCTTATTTCATTCTTTCTACATACATGTCAAAACACTCTTTAATATTTTTGTTTCATGAAAATTTTACCATTTAATTAAATTGCCAATTTACCCAATTTACATCAGAATACATAACTTCACTCTTTATTCAAGTGTTATTTACAAAAAAAACCCTTTTTAAGCTTCAAACTTAACATGTCAGCATTTTAGTCACTATGACATTTTTTTAGCTTCTCACTTTTCCAAAAATCATATTTAATCACATTACTCCCTTTAATATAAAAAATCATACTTTTCACATATTTAAGTCTATACACTTTTTTAATGAGTTTTAACACTAAAAACCCATTTTAGTCAATATTTACGCATTTGACACTTTGCATTTCAAACTTAGTGTTACACACTTTAATTACAAATTTTTGCATAAAGACCCATACTTAATCATTTTTTTCACACTTAGTCTTCAACACTTTCGTTATTTATATTTCCACCCAAAGTTTGCAAGAAGACTACACTTTCACTTATTACACTTTTAACCCCAAAACTTATTTTAACAAGCTAAATAGTACACTTTGTAAATGAAACTCCATTTGCTCAACATTAAAATCACTATATTAATCTCATAAAAAGTCATATAGTTACCAAGTGTTCTTCACATCAAACAAATTATTTATTCACCTTACAACATGTTATTTCATAAAATGTTTGTGAATAGTGGCCTGAAAATTATCAATTTTCAGAACCCATTCAATCCCTCATTTTTAAGAGCCCATTTTCACATAAAATTATAAGAATGACGCTAATAAGTCTATTAGTACATTTAAAACCTTAATAAACATATTTTAATCTCTAATTATGTAAGAAAAATCAAGTTAAACATAGGTTTACTACAAGACCCATTTTCAAAGATAGAAAATCCGATTTTCTTGTAAACTATATCTTGAAATCATGTAGTATTAAATTTTTAATCATGTATGGATATTTATACACACCTAATATCAACAAGATGAAAAATACTCATACAAATATCATCATTAACTTAACTTATTAATAGATAAGTATTTCCCACCTAAAAATGTCCTCAAATAATGGTAGAGAAGGTGGGTGAATCCCCCACCTCCAAAGGTGGCCATACAGGGACTCATAATAGCCCACTCTTTAAGCTCAAAATACCTTTTACAACTCCCAAACCTCGTCAAAATCTTCTCCAAAACTGTCCCTATAATCTGTCCCAAAACTCCAAGTTGTTTTAATGGTATTTGTGATCTCCACAATGGCGCTTTCATGGTGTAAAGATGGTGGGGAAGAAGAGCTACGGATTTGGGGTAAATAAAGAGCTCTTGCTTGGCCATGGTGGTGAAGAAAATCTGATGAAAGAAGTGAGATAGAAATGACCAACTCACTTTCCCTCCTATTTCTCTTATTAAATAAAAGGGAAAATCTAGCACCCTATGAGCCCATGGTTAAGACATAGAGCCTTCTAATTAATTGACAAAATCTTCTCAAGGCTCTTATATCTGATTTTTGTGATGTGGACTGAAACAACACAAGAATAAACCCACCCCAACACCACCCAAAATCACAAAAAATGGTGATTTGCGTCACTTTTTTGTACCCGCCCCCCTCCCCCCCCAAAAAAATATTTTTTAAACATTCAACTTAAGAATCATATTGTTCGCATTTTTTAATCTAAAAATATCATATTTACAACACACTTTTGACCTCCTGGATTGTCCTATACAAGGTGCTCAAGAATCAGGACCTCTGTATAAAGTATATATTTTTAAAATTTTTCTTTGCATGGTAATGTTCCTTATATTTTTACGAGTCTAAATATATGCTCACAGTATTTTTTTGACTTACCAATTGTCGTAAACAATTCGCGTAAAACTAGACTTTCACAGTGTCGCGCACCGCCTGACAATTTGTACCTAGGTTCGCATAGCGCTCGTTGCTTGTCCGAATCACGTGAAACTTAACCTAAGTACTTAAAATAATTATATAAACTCAAAATAAAACTCATGAGAGCCATGCAATGCAAAACTTTCTTATTTAATCCATATTTCAATACATTGATTTTTATACCATTTAAATGTCGCATTGTATTAACCTTGTCGGTGTCACATCCGTTCCTTGACATTTTCCCCTCAAACGTAATGAACATCCTATCTAATACTATTAAAGATTAAATATGCATTCATGAAACACATGCATCGTGGAATTTTTCTCGTTTAAACCATTAACGTAATACACCACCTTACGTATTACTTTACATGTTACACATGGATTATTTATTCCTCGAATTTTTCTTTGGACAAAACACCTAGAATAATGTTAAATACCTAATTTCTAGGGTGAGTTATTACAGGGATGCACTGGTTAGCAATGTATAGAGCGATAGTGGACTATTATAGTAGGACTATCGTGTTCGCTAGTCCGTGTCAGTATATGTTTCCTGTGGTGATGCTTTATCCCAAGGGAGGGTCGAGTACACAGTTATATTACATCGAAGAGGATAATTCAAAGGGTACTATCATCTCATTAGATTCTATCCCCATGTTTAGGGACTTTCTTGATGTATTTCAAGAGATACAGGGATTACCGCCGAGTTGGGAGATTGAGTTTGTGATAGACTTAGTGTCAGGGACTAAGCCGATAACACGTGCGTCGTATCGTATAGCTCTATTAGAGATGCAATAATTGATAGATTAGCTTTAGTATCTTTTGGGTCAAAGATTTATCCGTAGGAGTACCTCACCTTGGGGTGCTCAAGTAATGTTTGTGAAGAATGAAGATGGGATTGAGGTTGTGTATTGACTACCAGGAGTTAGACAAGGCCACGATTCAGAATCGCATATCAATGACTTGTCAGATCAGCTGAGAGGATCAACCTACTTTAAAAAAATTAATTTGAGTTAAGGATATCATCAGTTATGTATCAGAGAGCATGATGTCATTAAGATCATATTTTTTACGAAATATGGGTCTTACGAGTTTAAGGTTATGCTATTTGGTCTAACCATCCACCAGAAGTTTTCATGGATCTTATTAAACGACCGTTCAAGTATTTCTTAGATCAGTTTGTCATTTTCTTTATAAATAACATTCCAATTTATTCTCAGACAAAACATGCAAAGCATTTGCTAATGGTTCTTCAGACCTTACAAAACCATTAGTTGTATGCTAATTTTGAGAAGTGTGGATTCTAGTTATAGAAGGTGCAGCTCTTGGATCATATAATCTCCGAGAGGGGGATTTCTGTGGATCTGAGTAAAGTGTCAGCAATGAGGTAGTGGAGCTAGCCCACGACACCGAGGGAGGTTCATAGTTTTCTGAGGTTAGGAGTTATGATCTCTTGTTTATCAGAGGGTTTTGAAGATTACAGGTCCTTTGATGAATTTGACTCGTAAGGGCATACCTTGTGTTTGGGATGATCACTCTCAGTTATCCTTTGAAGAGATAAAACACAAATTGACTTCATTACTAGTGCTTGCATTGCCTAGGGGAGGAATGGAGTACTTTGTTTTTATCAATGCGTCCTTATAGGTACTTGGGGCAGTTATACAGTAGAAGGAGTGTGCTATATATTTTGCATCACAAAAGTTAAAGCCCCATGAGAAGAACTATCCCATGCACCACTTTAATTTAGCATTAGTTTTTTTTGCCTTAAGGATTTGGAGGCATTATTTACTTGGGAGAAGTTTTGTTTATTCACAGACCACAAGTCATTACAGTATCTTTTTATGCAGAAGGAGCTAAATATGAGGCAACGTAGGTGGCTTGAATTCCTGAAGAACTACCATTTTGACATTTAGTATCATTTATGGAAGGCTAATGTGGTAGCAGATGCATTGAGTCATGATCCTAAGGGGCCCTTATCGACAGTTTGGAAGGCAAAGTGGGATGAGATTCATTAGGAGGAGGAGGTAGTAAGGGATTATATGGGAGACCTTGTCATTTTCCCTCGTGTTGGTTCGAGGTGGGGGACAATAATTTTCTTAAATCGGACGTGATTCAGGATACGTTGACGAATATTGAGCTAACCAGGAGTCGTATTCAGGTAGCTCAGGACCATCAAGAGAGTTATACCTATGCGAACCAGAGGCACTTAAATTTTGATATGGGTGATCAGGTTTTGTTGTGAGCATCTCCCATGAAGGGAGTAATGAGATTCGAGAAAAATGGAAAGTTGGCGCCTAGACATGTGGAGCCTTTTCCCATTATTGAGAGGGTCGAGTTGATTGGGTATAGGCTTGCCTTACCGAAGCACTTGCGACAAATTCACGATGTGTTACATGTATCGTCATTGAGGAGGAATCTCAGGGATAACTTGGCTTACTGCATATCATTAGAGGAGATAGACTTGAAGTTAGACATTAGTTACGAGGATAGACTTATTGCCATTTTGGATCATAGTGAGCAAAAGTTTCGATTTAGAGTGGTATCATTACTACATGTGCACTGGGGGCATCACAATGCTGTTGAGTTGACTTGGGATCACAAGGATGACATATAGGAAAATTATTAGGAGGTACATTCGAATTTCTAGGATGAAATTCCGTTAATAGAGGGAGAATATAATACCCCGTATGTTGAAGAGTTTTTTATTCTACGTGTGCATTAATTTATTAAATTTAATTGTGAAATAAAATTGTTTTCAATAAATATTGATTAATGAGTTTATGATTATTTACTTGAATGTAATAAGTAAATAGAGATGCGAATTATTATATTTTTACTAGTGAGATAAAATGATGGATTTAAAAGGTTTAAGAGCAACGCGCACTATACATACATGTCGGGCCCGAATAATGAGACCGTTGGACATTTTTAGATTCGATGAATCAGATGGTCTTTTTTAGTACATCGGTGATTCGAAATGGGTCGAAATAGTCCAAAATAGGTACCCGAGGGTTATAGTTGAATTTCGGGGGACTTTATAGACATAGAATGGCCCGCATCGGAGTATGGTCATCTTTTTACTCTTAGGGATTAACCCAAATACAATATTAGGTTTTTGTCAAGAGGTATTTAAGGGTTAGTAGGGAGGATAGTAGCCTCATTTAACCTCTCTTAGGTGGGATTAAGGGAGAGAACAAATTAGAAGAGAAGAGAAGAGAAGAGAAGAGAAAGGGATAAAGAAAACTTAGAGAAGAGAGGAAGAGCCATCTCCAGAATCAATTCATCAAGAACGTGTCAACCTTCGAATTTGATTCCATCAAGACAAATGTTTACTTGATTTATATTTGCATTTCGGTAGTTAATTATGTTCATAGTTAATTAATGATTAATCTGGAAATTGAGAACGTAATTATGGAGAATAATTAAGAGGATTTAATTTGTGTTTAATCATGATAATGCCATTGAGAATTAATACGAAAGAAATTTGTGATTTAAATCTGGGAATATAAATATGAGAATGATGAATATTGATAAGGTGTTGGATCAACGGGTTTAAAGTTTGATTAATTCTAGATCGAGTGAATTGAATCAATGATTAAGAATCCCTAGGATTTAACATTGGATTCAAATTTAGATCGGGTTTAAAATACAACTGGGATATTCATATATGTATTTGGGATCTTAGTTTATCATTTTGGGAGGCTTAGGACCTCCATTGATGGGTTTAGGAGGTGAAATCCCGAGGTTGAAAATGAAGGGCATCCCAACAAATCGAAGTGGTTCGTTGGAGAGGCGAATCCGTTCGTTGGACCGAATTGGTTCGGTCTGTCAACAAACTAAATCGGTTTTCTATCCTGTCCTGATTTGTATTGCGCGTTGTTTCGACCCCTTATATTTGAATAAATGGGCGTATGGACTCCTTAAATATATTGGGATTACCTAGTAATATTAGCAGGGTGTTGGTACGTGTTATAGGCCAACTACTAGTTGGATTCAAGTGAGACGAATTGATAAATCCAGCGAGTGAATACTTAATTGAAAATTGGGAAGTCGGTTCGAACTTTAAGATTGATAAACTAGTACGCTGTGGGATTTTCGTACGTGATCGATTATACATATGTGTATTTATATATATATATATGGTGGGTTACTTATATATATGTATGTTTGTTGTGTATTTACTTGGATCATACTTACTCGGTAGTGCTATCGTTAGGAGGTTGCGCATAGTGGGAAGTCCACCCTGCTGTTGACCAATAGGTGTTGAATTGATTCCCTAGGTCACAATACCGTTTCAGGGTCACTATCCATGTGTGAATATTGGTATTGGTTTGGAGAATGATTAGGTGCGATGTAGTATGGCTGAGACCCCCGGACTTATATTTATGACCGCCTCTGTTGTTAGTGTTTACATTTTTAGGTTCAGTGGTGAGATTTCATCAAAGTGTCCCAGTTTGGGTGCGTGGTATGCCTGGAGCCTAATAGCACACGAAAGATGCATCCACGAGGGCCTACTCTAGAGATGTTGTATATATGTATATAGTGAGTGATATATATGTATGTTTATATGAAATAGTTGTATGAATATCTAATTATAGCTGCGTGTAGCTATGTAATACTTATGAAAATATACCTAGTAAAGGTAGTGCATATTAGCTAATGGTGACTATTAGCGGGGTTGGCTATTTAACAATTATTATCCTAGTTAGACTGGGTAGCATGATCATCATAATAAAATGGATGCGTTAGGTACGCACTGTAGATGAAAGCTGAGGAAACGTCTCATGTGAGTGCGACTGGAAATCTAATTATGAAGATAATGCACCGGACCTTTATATTTAAAGAATTTAAATACCTGTAAATATCTTCAAATGTTTTTTGGGCTTTGACCCACTGTCAAATATTCTTCAAAACCCCAGGTATTTAGCAGCAGGGATCACATGGTTGGTCTCTTCATCATGCCATTGCGTGCAGTAGTTGTGGACAATGTTAGATTTGATTGTAGCCGCCTCAGTTCATTTTATCTAGATATAATTCATTATTCCTGTATTTTTCTTTTGGGCATGTTGCCCGTAGATGGATAGGACTTTACTTTTATAACACCCCGCCCGCCCGGGGAGAGCGGGGCGGAGCGCTACTATCGATAAAACTAATTGAATACACATATAACAAGGTATAGAGCATCTAAAAATTCCACAATACAATAATAAGAATCCACTAATCTCAAATCTCTTCAAATTAAATACAACCAATAATTTCTCGAAATAAAAAAACTATCTATCTAGAAATAAAATGCTCTATACAACAAAAATAAATAAAAATCTCTCATATTGTATTCTCGAATATTCTTCCCGAAATATCCAAGCTAAAAATCAATCTCCAATTCAAATCCAAAGTGCACAAATCTGCACTAACCTGCCACCAAAAGAAAATATGGGGAAGTACACAATATGACAGGAATAGATGCTCAAAAAATAAATAGCACGATGAATAAATCGCAACAATACGAATCCGCATATACAAATCAAATGCAATACTCAAGCATTATATCAATATTAATTTCTCAACAACACATCAATGAGTCACCAGGCCTCACCTCACCGCGCCTATTCATTCTTAAGCATATCCGGATTTTGGACTTTTGGCGGGTGCCCCCATTCTCCGTGTCACATTAAAATCTCATGACACTATGCTCAAATCAAAATATAATATATCACAATTCATCATGAGTGTAATTGACACAGAAAATAAACGGAATACTCTCGAGAGAATTTAGGTGCATATTGTGTAAGTCACGTGCCTCAAAATCATCACAAGAATCATCACATAAAATCAGCCTCTAAATCTTACCGCACCATCACGTTCCTCTCGCAAAAATAATCAAATCTCGTTCTAGCCCAAACTTGAGAAAACACCAAATAAGACTTTTAATCTAAGGTTGAAATCTTGAATAAGTTTGGGGCTATGGTTTGTAGATGAATGAGAGTAATTTTAGAGAGGTCTTCTGGTTGAAAAGTTTGAGAAAAAATTATTTGAAAAGTCCATCCACGAATTAGTTGTGATATATAAAGGATTAAGAGTTTGATTAAGAAAAGAATTCTAATCAGTACAAACACTGAAAAAATCATTACAGACGATCAGACTGTCAGAATGGCTTAAAATTTGAACATGATGTAGTGAACGACGAGATAGGACTGCTATAAAAAATTCAGCTAGATCGGACGGTCAGATTTCTAAAAATATTTTTTTTTGTAGAGAGTTTTATGCTTTGAGGACTCTTAGAGAGTTTTATGTTTTGAGGACTCTTCTATATAATAAAAATTCAATTCAAACTCCATTTTAATTATGATTCCAAATCCGTTTGAACATTTATTTTTCAAATATAAAAACCAACATTTTAAATTATAAAATTTATAAAATGCAAAATTTAATTTTTCTTTGATTTCCAAAATCAATTTAAAAATTCCCAATTAAAAATTACGGGTTGTTACATACTTTCCCACTAACAAGGAATTTCTCCCTCGAAATTCGATGGAGCCTAACACTAAAAAAATCAGGCCATACCAACAATCTCCAAAAATAAATCTCGTCTCCAAAAATCAACTTTAATACCTCACATCTAACCTCGATGCCTAACACCACTTATCACAAAAATTTCTATCTCCAAAGAAAACATGACTAACCTGCATGCTATACCCGAAACCCAAGACCCGATGGTTGTCATATACCTAAGCTCCGATACCATTCTGTAACACTCCGTCCGCCCGGGGAGAGTGGGGTTGAGCGCTGCTATCGATAAAACTAACCAAATCCACAAATAACAAGGTATAGAGCATCTAAAAATCCCACAATAAAATAATAAGAATCCACTAATCTAAAATCTCTTCAAATTAAATACAACCAATAATCTCTCGAAATAAAACAACTATCTATCTCGAAATAAAATGCTCTATACAACAAAAATAAATATAAATCTCCCATATTGTATTCTCGAATATTCTTTCCAAAATATCCAAGCTAAAAATCAATCTCCAATTCAAATCCAAAGCGCCCAAATCCGCGCTAACCTGCCACTAAAAGAAAATATGGGGAAGTACACAATATGACAGGAATAGATGCTCAAAATAATAAATAGCACAATGAATAAATCGCAACAATATGAATCCGCATATACAAATCAAATGCAATACTCAAGCATTATATAAATATTAATTTCTCAACAACACATCAATGAGTCACCAGGCCTCATCTCACCGTGCCTATGCATTCTTAAGAATATCCGAATTTTGGACTTTTAGCGGGTGCCCCATTCTCCGTGTCATATTAAAATCTCATGACACTATGCTCAAATCACAATATAATATATCACAATGAATCAAATTATAGATTCCAACAAATTTTCAGGATTGCAATGAATATCACAACTCAACATGAGTGTAATTGACACAGAAAACAAACGGAATACTCTCGAGAGAATTTAGGAGCATATTGTGTAAGCCCTGTACCTCAAAATCATCACAAGAATCATCACATAAGAACTAGCCTCTAAATCTTATCACACCATCGCGTTCCTCTCGCAAAAATAATCAAATCTCGTTCTATCCCAAACTCGAGAAAACACCAAATAAGCCTTGTAATCTAAAGTTGAAATCTTGAGTAAGTTTAGGGATATGGTTTGTAGATGAATGAGAGTAATTTTGGAGAGGTCTTCTGGTTGAAAAGTTTGAGAAAAAGTGATTTGAAAAGTCCATCCACGAATTAGTTGTGATATATAAATGATTATGAGTTTGATTAAGAAAAGAATTCTAATCAGATACAAACACTGAAAAAATCATTACAAACGATCGGATAGTCAGAATGGCTTGAAATTTTAATATATTGTAGAAAAAGGTGAGACAGAGTTGCTGTGAAAAATTCAGCTTGATCGGACGGTCAAATTTCTAAATATATTATTTTTTTGTAGAGAGTTTTATGCTTTGAGAACTCTTGAGAGTTTGATGTTTTGAGGGCTCTTCTATATAATAAAAATTTAATTAAAACTCCATTTTAATTCTGATTCCAAATCCGTTCGAAAATTTATTTTTCAAATATAAAAAACCAACATTTTTAATTATAAAATTTATAAAATCCAAAATTTCATTTTTCTCTGATTTCCAAAATCAATTTAAAAATTCCCATTTAAAAAATACGGGTTGTTACAGCTTTTGAGTCAGATATTTCTATTATTTTTCAGCAGCATGTTTGCATTGATATTATGTGTGGTAACCGATGGTTTATTCGGTTTATATTATTTACGATTATGCTTTTATCAATTCATTTTTCATTTTAATTGGTGCATATTTATATTGGTTATAATTAATATTTGTTACAATAGTGATTTTAAGATTGAAATCATATTTGATTTCCTTATAATTTTAATAATGTCCTTCTCAACCGATATTATATTAGGCGGGGTATCACACCATCTAGCTAAATAACCTTCAGGGACATCAATCACTATAAAGAAGAAAGAAATTCATTTATGACAATATACAAACAAAGTAAATTCAACTAAAGATGAAAATTTTCTATGTTTGGATACAAAAGCTCAAATTTCTCAGCAAAATTTGTACATTAATTTGTGAATTTCTCGCCAAAATGTTTATAATATATTAATCAAATTTTTAGCAAATTAACGTAAACACTTAATAAATTTACTTACATAAATTATCATGAAATTCACCATACATGATAGTGAAATATTAGACAAGCAGGAACAACCCGTCAAGTAAAAAAAATAAAAGTTTAAAAAGAAAGTAATAATCACATTGAGAGAGACTTAAAAGTCTGAAACCCTTCTTGATTTCGAAAGAAGGAGGTAAATCTTTGGTTCCTCGAATGAGAAACTCAAGTAACCTACATAATTCACAATCATTTCCCTCTCTTTATTTTCCCTCTTTCCTCTATGGTCAAACAAACAAATACATATTACAGACAAAATCAAATAAAATCATTAAAAAAAGTGGTAATAATCGTTCAAATTTTCTGTAAATGCTTTAATAGTAATATCAAGTTTTAATGGTTTGTTTTTATCAAAGTTGGAAAATTAGGGGAATAACAACTAAGGGTGTGTTTGATCACAAAGGTGAAAAATGATTATAAAAATACTATATTTTTATCGAACATGGAAAATGATAGGAGTGGTCAACTATAAATCACTTTTCATATTTATGTCTATTGGTTTCATAATATGTAATTAAAATCAAGCATCACACATGTATAAAATTAATGTGAGTTAGAGCACACGATCATATCTCTGTTAAACCATATGACTCATGTGCTTAGCTAACCTCAGTCAAACCACCTCCCAAAGATCCGGATGAAGATAACATTCAAAGATATCAAAGCTGTTCAAAATAGTTAGCAAATGTATAGTGATTTATTTTGATTCTTTTTTATCTTATTTGATCTTCCTATGTACCATTATATAAACTCCTATACACTATTATTTTAATTATCAAATACACAGAATATTGAGTGCAATAATGTTAACTTTGAGCCTTGTAATTCTATATGGTATCAGATCTTTTGGTTCAATGGCTTCATCATCCAATGGGCTAACACTATCTGTAAATTCATTCCATCAACTCATCACTATTAGTACCATCAAACTCAAGCGTGACAACTACTTAGTATGGAGAACACAAATGCTCCAACTAATAAAATCAGTCAGGGCCCTACCATTGATACAAAGTGAACCTCCAAAGATAACTGGAAACAAATAAAATGATTCCAAAGTAACTGAAGCATGGGAAAAAGCAGATGTGCTAGTGAAAAGCTGGCTAGGTGAAACTATCACAGAAGAAAGTATGTTCCTAATTGTAGGGTGTGAAATATCCAAAGAAATGTGGGAATGCTTAGAAGACAACTATCTTCAAGCAACAAAAGACAGAGAATTCCAACTGAAAGATAATATGCATGAGATATCCATTGGAAGCAAATCTCTGGATGAATACTTAAAAGAATTCAAAGGTATCTCTGATGGACTAGCAACTATCAACAAATATGTGAATGAAGACACAAAGGTGGTATGTTTTGTAAGATTTTTAGGAGAAAAATATAAGATGTTTCGCACTGTGATGCTTAGGAAACCTCCATATTCCACATTGAATCAAGTTATTAACTCACTAAGGAGTTTTTACATTTGAGAAGAAAACTCAAAAGACAAGAATGAAGCACCTGAGCCAAACCAAACCATTGCCTTTACAGCATTTAGGCCACCCTACAATGGAAATGGAAGAGGTAGAAACACAAGAGGAAGAGGAAAATATAACCTAGGGGATTTTCAAGGAGGAAGAGGAAATCACAACAATGGAGGATATTACCACAATGGAGGATAAAATAACTTCAACTCTAGGGGAAGAGGTTTTAGACCAAGTTACTCTAACTATGGTCAAAGACCTCAACCACCTGCTCAGCAGCAATGGGGATCATCTAATGTGCAACACAACTCACTATCCACAGGGGTGCAAGACAAGAATGGAGGAACCTCATGTCAAATTTATGGTAAGTAAAACCACTCAGCTATGACTTGTATCTATTATTAGGACTTCACTTATAATGGAGAAGACATGGGGATGAAATCTTAAGCACTTGCTATCACCGTAAGTGAAGGTCACAATGACACTTAGTTCTATCTTAACTGAGGAGCCAATGCACACATGACCAACAGCATAGGTACTCTATCAAATTTCAAACCTTATAATGGAAGTGATACAGTTGTTGTAGGCAATGTATCAAAACTTTCAATTACACATACTGAATAGAAACATATCAAGCCCTCATTACACTTGAAAGATATTCTTGTGGTTCCTAATATCACTAAAAACTTATTCTCAGTAAGTAAACTTATAAAAGATCATCCTTGCACCATTGAATTTACTAATTAAACTTTTGGTGTAAAGGATAAGACAACACAATAGGTTCTAGCTAAAGGAAGCAAGAAAGAGGGACTACATGGATTTGATGAGGGATTTCAAACTTTAGCTGCTATTCATGAAGGAAAATCTCCAGATGAAACTTGGCATCAAAGACTAGGATATCCCAACTCAAAGGCTCTACAAGTTTTATATAGAAATAATTGTTTAAATGTTAGTTTTTGGAATAAAAATTTTAGTCCTTGTGCAAGTTGTCAATTAGGTAAAAGTTGAAAGTTGCCTTTTCAAGTCTGTAATTCCAAAAGTGAACTTCCTTTTGAGAAAATCCAGTGTGATTTGTGGGAACCTGCTCCAGTTTTATCTTTTCAACATATGAAATATTATGTTCTCTTTGTGGATGACTATACAAGATTCATATGGATCTTTCCTTTAAAACTCAAATCAGATTTCTTGACACCTTTTTAAAATTTGAAAGCATGATTCATATTCAATTTTCTTCTCAAATCAAGGTTTTTCAATGTGATGGAGGTGGAGAGTTTGAGAAAACTGAATTTACAAATCAGTTGGCTCATAAAGGCATATTAAGACATATATCCTGCCCTCATGCTCCAGAACAAAATGGAGTTGCTGAAAGAAAGTAGAGACATGTTGTAGAGACTGGTTTAACCATGTTATTTCATGCAAATTTTCCTCTATATCTTTGGGTTGAAGCATTTGTCACTGCCACATTTCTAATTAATAGACTGCCAATAAAGGTATTGGGGATGGAATCTCCTTTCTTCAAACTATACAAACATCATCCAGATTACACATCATTAAAGGTGTTTGGGTGTAGATGCTACCCCTATTTTAGCGGAAGAAACAAGAACAAATTTCAACTTAAAACTGTACCTTGCATCTTTATAGGTTACAACTCACTTCACAAAGGCTATAGATGTTTGAATACTCGCACAAGACAACTCTTTGTAAGTAGACATGTGATCTTTGATGAGAAACAACTTCCATATGTCAAGACTAGCACTTTGCCAAATACTATTAATGACCCTACATATCTAGCCACCTTTAAAGAATTTGCCAAAACAAAACCTCAAAGCACCTCCCAAAGCTCAGTAAAAATCTCCTATACCAGCTCACCAAACCCTGTCTCACCTACACCTATCATTTTCACTCCTCCAAATGCAGATTCATACCACTCCACACCTACTGCCACTTTACCTACTTATAGTCCTACATATGTACCTCTCACTTCTGATCAAACTCAATCTACACCTACCCCTCCTCAATCACCTAGTTCTAAGTCCTCTCCAACATCATCAACTGATCTCTCATTATCTCCTTTACCATATCCTCCAACCTTCCCTTCCTCACAATCTAATCTTGCTGGTATCTCCCTTTCCATTGACTTACCTATTGACCCTCTTTCCATCTCTCCTTCCATACCTCCTACCAGGCATCCTATGATGACCAAGTCTAAATCCAAAACACAACCCGTAAACCTACTTTCTACTATCCAAAGTCCCCTTCCAAAACCTACCAACTTATTTGTTTCCCTCTCGTAATCTTACTAGATACAAGCAATGGAAGAAGAATTTCAAGCCTTGGATATCAATCACACTTGGACCTTAGTTCCTCGTAACCCAAGTATGCATGTTATTGGCTCTAAGTGGGTATTTCATACTAAACTTTTTGCAGATGGATCTCATGAAAGGTACAAATCAAGGCTTATGGCAAAGGGATTCAATCAAGTTGAAGGTCTTGACTATTTTGACACCTTTAGTCCAGTCATCAAGCATGCCACTATTAGACTTATTCTATCTTTAGCTGTAACTCACAACTGGTCTCTCAGACAATTGGATGTGAAAAATTCATTCTTGTACGGTTTACTTGATGAAGCTATGGTCATGGATCAACCACCTGGTTTTCTTTACCCCCGGTTTCCTAATCATGTTTATCTTCTTTATAAGGCCATTTATGGTCTAAAATAAGATCCAAGAGCCTGGTTTGATAGATTGAGCTCTCACTTTCTTACACTTGTTTTTTTTGTAGTAGGGCAGACCCCTCACTCTTCATTTTGCATAGTTCCACTAGTAGTCTTTTTGTGCTCATATATGTGGATGATATCATAGTCAATGGAAATAACTCTTCTTTGCTCTCCAGACTTATTCTCAACTTGTCTTCATTTTTTGCTCTAAAAGATTTGGGGTCCCTCACTTACTTCTTGGGCATCAAAGTGGACATGTGTAATCAAGGTTTATTTCTCAGTCAAAGTCAGTATGCACTTCAACTCTTAGATAAATCTGGCCTCACTTACTATAAACCTACACCCACTCCAACAATTACCAAGTCAAATTACTACCTCATTACCTTACCCTCTTGCTCTCCTACCTATTTTCGATCTCTTTTTGGTGCTCTATAATACCTCACCTTAACTAGACCTGACCTCAATTATGCTGTCAATTCCCTTTGTCAACATATGTATGATCCACAACCAACTCATTTTCAATCCCTCAAAAGAGTTCTTAGATATGTCAGTGGCACTACCCCTCATGGTATTCTTCTTAGAGCTCAATCCTCTCAGTCACTATATGGATTCTCTGATGTAGACTGGGATGGTTGCCCCACTACCAGACGATCCACCACTGGCTATTGTATTTACCTTGGCTTAAATTGCATTTCTTGGGCTTCCAAAAGATAACCAACTGTGGCTAAATATAATTGTGAAGTTGAATGTAAAGATCTTGCTTCTGTTGCTGCTGAAGTCACATAGATAGCTTATCTTCTTCATGACATTGGGTTGCATCTTCCATAAACTCCTACCTTATTTTGTGACAACATTAGTGCACTCTACCTTACCATTAAAACTATCCTTCGTTCACGTACCAAACACGTGAAATTAGACTATCACTTCATTTGTGAACAAGTTGCCAGAGGTAGTTTGATTACTCACTTTGTCCTTTCTTCATCTCAAGTTGCTAATGTGCTTATTAAACCACTACCTACCTCAATTTTTTAGTCACTTTATCTCAAGCTCAGTGTTCAGTCTCTACCCACACTTCACTTGAGGGGGAATTTTAAACCATATGACTCACATGCTCAACTAACCTCAGTCAAACCACCTCCCAAAGATTCGGATGAAGATATCATTCAAATATATCAAAGCAGTTCAAAGTAGTTAGCAAATGTATAGGGATTTATTTTGATTCTTTTTTATCTTCTTTGATCTTCCTATGTACAATTATATAAACTCTTGTACACTACTATTTTAATTATTAAATTCATAGAATATTTAGTGCAATAGTGTTAACTTTGAGCCTTGTAATTCTACAATCTCCCTGGGCATTCTTCCCTCATTCGTGACTGCAGGCAACTTATTAATGAGGTGACATGCATATGTAGTATTTTCAGGCCAAATCGCCTTTCCTAAACCAACATTGGATAATATGCATAACACCTTTTCTAGTAAATTTAGATTCATATTTTCAACCATCCCATTTTATTGCATAGTGTCTTTAATTGTGAAGTGTTTCATGATCCTCTCACCCTAACATATTTGTAAGAATGGGGTTTGACTTGTATTCACCGCCTTTGTTTAACCCGAGTCATTTTTTTTGCAATTTGGATCTCTATCATCTTCTTACATTTTAAGAAAATCTTCAAGACTTCATCTTTGTGTCGTATGGTGTACACCCAAACTCATCTGGAGAAGTCATCCACAAAAGGCATAAAATAATGCTTGCCTCCCAAAGATGAAACTTTGATAGGTCCACAAATATCCGTGTGAACATAGTCAAGAGCAATCTTTGTACGATGAAATATTATGCCAAACTTGACTCTTGTATACTTCCCAGAACACAATGTTTACAAAATCCAAGCTTGTAGGTATTGTCACCTTTCAATAGGCCTTGCATTACTAATCCATCCAAAGCCTTCTCTCTTGCATTTTTTCGAAAAGGAGGGGAGTCCCTGAATATATAGATACTTTGGAGGAAGACCCCCTAGGTAGCTTATAATGAAAAGCGTAAACCTTACAAAGTAAATAAAAGAAACCTTACAAAGGAAACAAAAGGACTTACAAGTCCTCAAAACAAGGGAGTATCCATTTGCCCATAACTAGTAAACCTTTGAGATCTGTGTGAAAATTAGCAAGGAGGTGGGAGGTAAGATTGGACTTGAGTTTATAACCCATGTTTGTAAGAAAGTCATATGGATTATTCCCCTCTCTAAACACGAATTGAAAATATACTATCATGGTTCTACTAAGCTTCAAAATATTTTTTTTACCAAAACCATAATTGACCAGGGGGCATGACAGCCATTAAGAATATCAACCATTAGCTTCGAGTCAAATTCCACTATAATATGATAGTTTTTTAACACCTCACATAGCTTTACACCTTCCCAAATAGCTATGGCTTCATCTTTAGTGTGTGTGTATTTCTTAAAGTAACGATAGTAAGGCAAAACCATTTCTGATTTATAATTTCTAAGAAGGCCTCCCTCACCAATCTCTCTTAGGTTGACTTTTGTCACAACCATGGACATTAAGATTTAACATACTAATAGGTTTAGAGACCAATACACTAGGAATGTGACCATTTGATTACCACTTCTAATAGGAAAGTAAGGGAGCCTCTCAATAATTTTCCCATTAGGGACTTTGGGAATTGCATAGATTTTGATTCTGACTAACTCATAAGCAATATCAATGATTTTGGGATATAAGTGACTTGATCCTTCATATCTCAGCATATTCCTAGACTTTAATAAGCACAAAAGTACAATGAAAGGAATAATACCTTTTAAATGCCCTTGAACTGTAAATGACGTCTTATTTTCTCTATATATCAAGCGTACATGCTATAATTTGGTAGCATCAGGTACAACCTCCTCTAAACTTTATGAGACTGTTGTTGCACCTATAAATGTATTTCCAAGGAGAAAATAAAATTTACTATTATTCATTCCCTTCATCATAACTAGGGCTCCATGTGAGACCTTCAGACCATCGTCTTTCGGCGTGATCTCATAATCCTTAGCTGCTAAAGAACTAAGTGAGATAATATTCATCTTCAGGTCTGGTACATACCGAATGTCTCCTAGCACTCGGACTATTCCACTATATAGCTTCAACCAGACTTTTACTATCCCATTTGTTTGATAGACATGATTATATTCCATCAAAATATCTCCACCTTCTAACACCTTAAAGCTAGAAAACTACTTCATGTTAGGACCCATATGATAGGAACAACTCGAATTTAAAGTCCACTCCTGGGAACTCAATCCAAATGGTGAAATAGACAAAGGGTTCGATCCAATACCGTTGAAAGGGTAACCTTTAACTATAATCTCCATTCCTAAATTTTACATAGGAAATTATTCTTAGGTAAATTTCAAGAAGCCCCCTGAACTGTTACATTTGTTGCAACTACATCCCTCAACTATTAACTTTGCAAAAGAACTCCCCGAATTCTTCTAACCTTTCAAAATTGATCTGCTACGTGATTGTAAAAGGTTTATTACTACACTTTTAGTGACCCAAAAGAGGGTAATTTTATCATTGTCATTGTTTGGGGGGATATTTGCAACACTAAGGGTGTATTTTCAATTTAATAGATAGTTTAAGGTATTTCTGTATTTTACATGTTACTTTATTTGCAATTGCAAGTTATTCATTTTACATGTTACATTATTTGCAATTACATGTTAATGTATTTAGTAGATAATGTTGAGGTCATAATGAGGATTAATACAATTTAAAAATGTCACGCAGTCTATATAAATGAAAAGTGGTTTAATTCATACATGGTTTTGTTTCACACAACACTCTACAAGTTTACTTCTTAACCATGTACTAATATTTTTAGCTAGACATAAAATTACATCAAAATGTTGGGAAAGGGCTCTATAAATTATAGCTTGGTCGTGTCTTGGATTCATTAATTATGAGTTAAATATTTCACTCTAATTCTTATGTGATTTTGATTATTTCTTTGTGTTTATGCTTAATTCGCATAATATTCACTTATGTCGTATCTTATTTTATCTTGTCTAATAAAAATTATTGTTGAAATGTGCCAAAAATGCGGTCACACTCCATGTACACTTGAAGTATTCTAAACAATCAAACAAAATATTGGAAACAATGCTCCATCACTCCCTAAAACAAAGTACATAAGAAAAATAAACATTCATTTCCATGGAACAAAATTTAATGAAGCGGATAACCATATATTATCAAAAGAGCATTAAAAAATAATCTCAGTTATTCCTCTAGAGAAATTTCTCCTAAGAATATCCATGGAATAAAAAATTGTTCCGGCATATGCTACTTTTATTCGAAAGAAAATAATGCTCATTAGCGATTTGCAAACTTTAAATAAAAGGGCTAATAGTTATGAAGTCCCATTCACTTGGTCAATGAGGCAAGAGATCCTTTGACGAAGTCAATGGTGTCAAAAGTCTTATTTTGCCAACTCAGCACACTAAAATGACAAATACACCCTCAAAATATTTTTCACAAGTGTTACATCATTTTAAAAAAACATCAAATGTGTTTCTAAGGGCACCACAAAAATTGCTTCAAAATACCACAACTCTTTTTTTACTCCAAAATACCACTTAATTTTAATAGTTACTTCCAAATACCATAAAAGGGCTACTACGTATATAAAGCGTTAAAATTCATTTACACACTTTCCTTCCATCTCTCCACACAATCAAACCTTTCATTTTCACCTTCCAAAACTTTCATCTTCAAGTAAAGATTAGGTTAATCAGGTTGATACATTGAACAAAACAAACTTTCATTTTGAAATGAACTAAATGAGTATAGCCTTTTAATTACCCTATTATATATATATATATATATATATATATATATATATATATATATATATATATTGTGACTATTTACAATTTTATTTACCACCCAAATCCAAGGTTACAAACGAACCAACGAAATCTTTCAAACAATCTTATTGAACTGTTCGATTATCCATTTCCATAAAAGGTTCAAACTGTATGAATTCAATACCTTGATCATTGAAATCAAAACTCATCAATGCATTGAATTTTATTTGAACTACTTGAATGAAAGCGTCGAAACATGTTGTGGGAATTTTTTTTTCAATCAAAACGAACCCCTGCCTGTTTAATTTTATTAAGTGTCAATCTAGGGTTTCAATCGGTATAAATAACTCGAAATAATTGCAGTGATTCGTCATGTTTATAATGAATCAATGCAACCAGAACTAGGGTTTCATTCGTCATGTTTACCCTGAATTACTAGGCTTGATTCGCTATGTTTATGACAAATGTATTTAACTAATTCAGTGTGAACATACTGAATCCTCACTATACATCATTGTGAACATAGCAAATGAACTATCATATGTCGGCATATTTATACCGAATCCTCACTACACATTCGTTATATTTATGTCAAATGCACATTGAAATTTGTTAAGCACTCTCTCCAGGTATAGGTTTCAATGCGCATTCAGTGTTTACCTTTTAATATGCAATCCATCTATTATGATGGGATACCTTATGACATGTTATTAGTATGATGGGATACACAATATTTATGAAATATGTTTACAACAATACATGACTTATGTATACCACAATACATGTGTTATGTTTAATAATATATGACTTGTGCTTATGAATTATGTTTACTAAAATACATGACTTATGTATACCAACAGTTTTCGTGCGCTGCGATCTTTTTTTTTTTACGAATTTGGTTACTTTCAAAACTCTTCTAGTTATATATAATTAATGTGACGGGGCTAGGATTTTAAAAACTCATTTTTGAAAACCCTAAGAGCAGAAAAATCTCTATTTTTCATCATCTTCTACCTCAAATCCCTAGCCACCATTAAAATTACTTTTTAAGCTTAGTTTTGAAGGCCAAGACAAATCTGTCCCAAGTTGGTTCAAGAAGGGTTTTGGATCCATTTCCGAGAGGAACTCATATATCTAATCAGATTTTTATCAAACTCATCACATGAATGTTTATCCTATTCTTTTTCTTTAGTGTTATGTGTCTTGATTGTAGCCTCCATTAAACTCATGTTTTCTAAAATAAGTCAAGAATATAAATATTGAAGAAATAAATTTCGGAACTATTTTGCATGAAAAATTAATGTTACCGAATACTTATGACTTTGTTGCTCTTTGGGTTGTGCCGGTAGAAGAGCCCTTTTAAACGTAAATTTTGATATTTCATGTGAGAACCCTTGAGAATTAATTATTTGTGTTAGAAAACAATAACTATGATAGGACTTGCATGTAGCGATATTTCTGAAAATCACAATATTTGTGTGTTCTTGGTTTCCATTATTTAGATTAAAATTATATAAATGGGAATTTAGTGTTATTATGAATATTGTTATAATTTGTAATTGTGTTACTTTATAGAAATATGATAATATTTCGGAAATATTGGCTATTGTAGGTAATTAGTTTTCACCCCTTTTTATAGTACACTTGTTAGGTATGTGACTAGTAAGTGGGCCTTGGTTGCGATTTATGCTAATTAGTTATGGGACTAGTTAGTGTGAGCCTATGTGGGTTATATAATTTGGGGCGGGGGTTGATTTTCTATCTTATGCCATTGTTACGATAGGTTAGGATTGATATCTAGGTGGAGTGAAATTTTTATAATCATCCTTTACTTAGGATAGGAAGAAATTGTGTTTTGGGAACCCGTAGTTGGTATTAAGGGGTATTTTGAGGATTTTCACATCGCTTTTAAGGGTGGGGGAAACTAATCTGATTAATGAGTATAAGAAATTTTGAAAATTAATATCGCAGGACTAAAACGGATATTAAAAATTTATTGGCGACATAATGTGTCTAGGGCCGACCGTTTAAACGGGTCAGAGGACGATTTATGTCGTCTCGTGTGTGGAACCTTGTCTTATCGTGAGGATCGCCGGATAAAAACGGATCAGACGGCGAACTTGACAAGGGGATGTGTGTGTGTGTGGAACCTTGTAATATCGCGAGGATCGCGGGATAAAAACGGATCAGACGACGGACTTGACAAGGGACGGGTGTTGACAAATTTTCTTCACGGTTAAATTAATTAAATTTAACATTGTTGGGAAGGTGGGTTAATTAAAATAATATTAGTGTGGATTTTATAGAAACCTTGCGGGTAGTTAGTAATTTATTTATGGTGATCAATAATCTCGTAATTAAAAGATTTTATTGTTATAGTCGATATATATAACACTATTGTCTGGGTTCAAGGACCCTATTTCAGAGGAATAACCGGTTTATATACTCGGGGCTTTGGCTCTGACACATGTGTTAATTAGTCTTTTTCAAAATTTATTTGGGATTTACTGCATAGGTGTCTTTGGAGATCATTTGGAGGTGCAGCTGGATTTATTTTATTGCTTTAGTAGTTGGATTTTCTCTTTCCTTTTCGTCCTTTTATTAATGAGACTACTTTTGGAGTTATTGGGCCTTTTCGGTTCCAAAGTTGTTTTAAGATTTCAGTTGGATTTATTCATTTAATTATTGAGATATTTGGATATCACATGTGATGAATTTTAATCGCATTTCGAAGTTTTATTAGTTGGATGTCATTTCATATTTGGGTTTGATTAAAATAATTTATCTTGTAGATTGAAATTTTATGTCTCATATCTATCACATGATAAGGATGATATTTAATTTACTCGCACCCAGCTTAGTTTTGGTGGCGGCTGACGCCAGAATTTAACGGGGTGTGACAGATGGTATCAGAGCATGGTCCTAGGTTTCATAGGTTGTGAGTCCGTTTAGCTTTCGTGTTACTGATCTTTGATTCTGTTTATTGACTCGTACATCTTAAATTAGAGGGTCTAGCATACGTGTTAGATGTGTTTCTTGGAGGTAGAGAGTTTTGTTTTTAAGGATTTTGATGGCATTGAGGTTAGAGATAGAGATCTTGATGTGAGAATCCTTAGAACTTAATTTTGGAGGTGAAAATTTCAGAAATTAATTTTGGAGATGAGGATTTATTTTGGAGAAATCATTGGTATGAATTGTGGATACCTCGATTATTGATGTAGCAATGAAATTCAACTTGAGGAGTTAAGTGTCGTGATGATTATTGGAGTTAGGATCGAGTGGAGATCCGAGTAGAGAGCGTGGGATGTCGTTACTTTCGTAGATACTTATATATAAGAGTTATATATATTGTGTTCTATCGTGGTATTACGAACGTGTAGGATTGGGTGTATGGGCGCCCGATCGTGGTATGGGTAGGCATATATGAGCCTTATTTTATTTTGCGCAAGTCATTCTTGACGTGTATGCTTCGTCTAATTTTGAGGACAAAATTCTTTGCTAGTGGGAAAGTATGTAACACCACGCGTTTTTATTTTTTAATTTAATTAATTAATCAAAAAACTCGAGAAAAATAAAATTTTGAATTTATTATTTTTATTCATTAAATATGTTGGTTATGATTTTAGAACAATAAAAGTTCAAACAGTTTCAAAATCGGAATTAAAACGGATTTTATATGAATTTTTAAAGTTTTTCCCTTATAAATATTTTTAAGCCGAACTGCCAAAATAACTGGGCGATCGATCGATTGACGCCAGGGGTTGATCAATCGATCCCAATAGTTTTTGTGCGCTATAATCTTTTTTTTACGAATTTGGTTACTTTCAAAACTCTTCCACTTATATATAATTAATGTGACGAGGATAGGATTTTAAAAACTCAGTTGTGAAAATCCTAAGAGCAAAAAACTCTCTGTTTTTTATCATCTTCTACCTCAAAACTCTAGCCACCATTAAAATTACTTTTCAAGCTCAGTTTTGAAGGCCAAGATAAATCTGTCCCAAGTTGGTTTAAGAAGGGTTTTGGATCCATTTTTTGAGAGGAACTCATATATCTAATCATATTTTTGTCAAACTCATCACAGACATGTTTACCCTATTTTTTTCCTTTAGTGTTATGTGCCTTGATTGTAGCCTCCATTAAACTCATGTTTTCTAAAATAAGTCATGAATATAAATATTGAAGAGATAAATTTCGGGACTATTTTGTATGAAAATTTAATGTTACCGAATACTTATAACTTTGTTGCTCTTTGGGTTGTATCGATGTAGTCAATTTTTCTATGGGTATGTGCATGTAGATGAGCCCTTTTAAAAGTAGATTTTAATATTTCATGTGAGAACCCTTGAGAGTTAATTATTTGTGTTAGAAAATAATAACTATGATAGGACTTGCATGTAGCGATATTTTTGAAAATCACAATATTTATGTGTTCTTGGTTTCCATTATTTAGATTAAAATTATTTAAATGGGAATTTAGTGTTATTATGAATGTTGTTATAATTTGTAATTGTGCTACTTTATGGAAATATGATAATATTTCGGAAATATTGGCTATTGTAGGTAATTAGTTTTCACCCCTTGTTATAGTACACTTGTTAGGTATGGGACTAGTAAGTGGGCCTTAGTTCGGATTTATGCTAATTAGGTATGGGACTAGTTAGTGTGAGTCTATGCGGGTTATATAATTTGGGGTGGGGGTTGATTTTCTATGTTATGCCATTGTTACGATAGCCTATGATTGATATCTAGGTGGAGTGAAATTTTTATAATCATCCTTTACTTAGGATAGGACGAAATTATGTTTCGGGAACCTTCAGTTGGGATTAAGGGGTATTTTGAGGATTTTCACATCGCGTTTAAGGGTGGGGGAAACTAATCTAATTAATGAGTATAAGAAATTTTGAAAATTAATATCGCAGGACTAAAATGGATATTAAAAATTTATTGGCGACATAATGTGTCTAGGGCCGACAGTTTTAACAGGTCAGAGGACGATTTATGTCGTGTAGTGTGTGGAACCTTGTCATATCGCAAGGATCGCAGGTTAAAAATGGATCACACGATGAAATTGACAGGGAGATGTGTGTGTGTGTGTGTGTGGAACCTTGTCATATCGCGAGGATCGCAGGATAAAAACGGATCAGACGGCGGACTTGACAAGGGGTCAGGTGTTGGAAAATTTTCTTCAAGGTTAAATTAATTAAATTTAACATTATTAGGAATGTGGGTTAATTAGAATAATATTGGTGTGGCTTTTATAGAAACCTTGCGGGTAGTTAGTAATTTATTTATGGTGATTAATAATCTCGTAATTAAAAGATTCTATTGTTATAGTCGATATATATAACACTATTGTCTGGGTTCAAGGACCCTATTTGAGAGGAGTAGACAGTTTACATGCTCGGGGCTTTGGCTCTGACACATATTTTATCTAATCTTTTTCTGAATTTATTTGGGAGTTGATGCATAGGATCATTACGGGTCATTTGGAGGTGCAGTTGGATTTATTTTATTGCTCTAGTAGTAGGATTTTCTCTTTCCTTTTCGTCATTTTATTTATGAGACTACTTTTGGAGTTATTGGGACTTTTCGGTTCCAAAGTTGTTTTAAGATTTGAGTTGGATTTATTCATTTAATTATTGAGATATTTGGAGATCACATGTGATGGATTTTAATCGCATTTTGAAGTTTTATCAGTTGGATGTCATTTCATATTTGGGTTTGATTAGAATAATTTATCTTGTGGATTGAAATTTTATGTCTCATATCTATTACATGCTAAGGATGATATTGTAATACCCCGTACTTTTGGCTATATTTATTTTTGGGATTAATTAATTAAATTGCGTACTAATTGGAAATTAATCCGGGTTAAAAATACTAATGTGATGCGAATTGGTATTTGATTATGTACATATATGATTATATATGGACTTGGTATTTGAAAATTTGTCGTGAGATTTATATACGGCATTTTTAGAAATTTTGTTGAGACGCGTGGGACCGCCGCGTCACGGTATAATATTTTGACAATAAAAGCGAATATAAAATCTATAATCCGTATGGTCGTTTTGAGTGCGTCAACGCGTCCGGAAGGGTCGAGATAGTCAGAAAACACTAGCCGGGGGTATAGTTTGGGTTCCGGGGTATTTTTAGGCCATACCGGCAACTTAAAGGGTATTTTAGTAATTTGGTATTTTTGGGTAATTAAAAGTGACGAAAATTGAGAGTTGTAATCTGATAAGGATTGACCCAACCAACCCTTTATTAACCCCATAAGCTACGTAGGTTATCATTTAGTCTTCCAACTCTCCCAAAGCAAACCCTAGCCACCATAGCCTTTTGGAGAAGAAAGCTTGGAGAAGGAGAGAGAGAGAGGAATTCTGCAGAGATTCTTCACCAAATCAACACCAAATCCGAAATCAAACCAAGGCAAGTGATTTATTCCATTTAAATTTCAGAGAATGCTTCTTCCATGTTAGATTATTCATAAATTTTGTATGTTCTTGGAAGATAATGAAAAACCCATAAGATTGGAGTTATTAGTTTAAATTTTGGGATATAGGTTGCATGTAGAATGTTACTGGAAGATTATATTAAGAGAATTATCGACTTTTGTTATACCAAAAACGGATTTAAGATGAGGTTCATGACTGTTCTTGAGAAAAAAATCAGAAAAACTAGGTTTTTGATGAAGATTGATCCATATGTAGCCTATAGTTGTTAAAATATTGATTTATGGACGATAGTAATATTGTAGGATTGTTATATGACATTACTATAACATTATATGTGAGAATCATACGTTAGAAATTAGTTTTGGGACGTTTTCAAATCTGCAGAACGAAGCAGTCCGTAGCCATACCTGTTCGATCGATCGATCGACATTCATAAGTCGATCGATCGACTCCATCGATCGATCGATATTCATAGGTCGATCGATCGACCTTCCCAGAATGAGTGAAATTTTCCTTAATTTGATTTTAATGGTGGAAACCCTCGGAGAATATGTTTGGAGAACTTATGAATACCCTCACCTTTAAGGGAGACCAGTAGGCGTGATTATTATAGTGGACCTTAATTAGAATGCAATTCGAGGAATTATTCTAGATTAATGAAATTCGTTATGTGAGATAATATTTGGGTTAATAGTACAAATTTGAATAAATTGATGAAATAAGGTTTGGGGCAGAAGTAAAGACCTTAGGTATAAAGATATCATATGTGAGAATTATGGGAACTTAGTAGTCTATTCGAGATAGGTTTTAAGTATAAGGAATTACGACGTGTGACGTGTCGACTATTTTAAATTATATATTATCGGATTTCTTGAAATATATAAGTTTGGGATAATGGTATGATGATGTAGAAAATACCTTATTAATATGGTAATATCTAAGATGGGTGAATGCTTAGTATATAGTTTATGTGTATAACATACCTACCATACTTGCTATCACCGGGGAGGTTTGCATTCGCTTAGGACCCTCTAATCCTTGTGTGCCTACGGGGGGGATATAGACTGGTACCTTGATGAACATAGGTCATTGAAAGACTTATTGTGATATTAATAAGTCCGCTGATCATGGGAGCGTAGGTATGTGCGTGACCCATGTGATGGTGACTGTGTTCGCCTCCATTATTTGTGATGTTGTTATCTGAGAACTATTCCTGAGAGATTCGGAATATGTGATCCTTATGTACGTGATGTACCGGGATGGATAGCAGAGTATGTGTGCACCGCAGCTTAGTTCTCGGGGTGCTTATAGTGTATATTTATGATGTGAATAATATACATTTAATTTAATGGGAACTTTCATGTTAATGTTGTAAAAATATTACGGTATTGTTTCGAGATATATAATGAGTTAACTGATAGTTATATCAATGGCATTTTTAGTAATTGAGTTTACGTTAAACCTCTATTTAATTACGAGCGTTGTTATGATAAATGGAACCGAGTAATATGGGTAGAACCTTTGGCAGTTCAGCTAGTTATGTTGTCAGTTAGCTAGTAGTATGGGTCGTTATAGATGGGTACTTACGTTAGGAGTGCACAGTTAGTCGAGAGGTGAGAATTTAATGTGAGTGCACGTCCTAACATGTACTTTGCATTTAATGTTTTAAATGTTTTTAAAGCACTTGCAGGTTTTTAAAATGATTTCCACTTTCGGGCTCTGACCCATTTGCTTTCAAATATATTTTCTTGTAAAACCATTTTAGGTGCCCAGCCATAAGGACACCAAGCATAGGATTCTCATTCAGAAGACGAGTTGTAGCTGTTTGTGGAAGCTACAGGGACTTGCTTTTAGACGCCTCTCTCATTTGGATTCCAGTCTCAGCATCTATCAGTTGTAGGGCATGTTGCCCAATGCTATTAGACATTTTTTTTTACATTTCAGTTTTCAGACTCTAGCATGTATTGCTCAGTATTCAGTTTTAGTTATTTATTTCAGTTTACTTATCAGTTGTGGGATTTGTATTGAGGAGTTTTTCCTCCAGAGTTTATTTACATTTTGTGATGGTTATTTGTTTTACTTCAGTATGGTGAATGGTGTTATTTAGTTCATTACTCTTGTTGCATGTTAATCAGATTTAATAAAATTTGGCACTTACTTTTTAAATACTAGGTGGTTAGTAATAATAAAATGTTTTCGACAGTGATGCTATTAACTGAGCCAACTTGGCATTTTGAATTAATTTTATAAAGGAGTAGCTACCCGGTGTTTAATTAGTCGGGGTGTCACAGATATTTAATTTATTCGCAACCGGCTTAGTTTTGGTTGCGGTCGACGCCAAAATTTAGCGGGGTGTGACAATAACCTAGTATCCTACTCTCGCAAGAACCAGAAGAAACCTCTGAGAGGAAATGCCGAGAAGAGATCCATGCTCTGTCTACAACGACTGCTACTCCCTTAGAGGGCATGTCTCTGATGTGATGGAGGTGGATGCGCCAGTGGTGGAGATGCTTGAGGAGGTTGCGGTTCATGCTGAGGAGGTTGAGGTTGAGGTTGAGGTTGAGGTTGAGGAGGAGGTTGAGGTTGAGGAGGAGGTTGAGGAGGGATATGATGCGGCAGCGGGTGATGTCGTGCAGAAGGATGTTGCTCCATCTAAGGGGGTATATGTGACACCCCTCCCAATTAAATATAGGGTGATCAGTCCTCTACCAATTTAAAACAGGATATTCAGTTGGTTCATTCTCAGCATCACTGTCGAAAAACTTTTTTAACATATTAATCCCCTAATATAAAATTAAGCTAGGTCTCAAAACATTTCCAATTTTAATAAAACCAAGTAAATCCATTTCTTTCCATCTTAAAATATAAACCATTCACCACACATAGGAATGTAAATAAATACTGAACATGAATCAAATACTGCAATAAATAAGACTGAGTAAAACTCTCAGTTAAAAACTCCAAACCATACAATAAAATGAATACAATATCTGTGATGAAAGAACTAGAAGTGGGCGACATATGCCCTAAACAAGAAGTCTAGATGAAACTGAATGGAAAGGATAGATGCATCTACTGCAAGGACCTACAGCTTCCACAATAGCTGCAGCATGCCAAGCAATCCAAATCTCTAAATCTGATACTCCTGTGGCTGAGCACCTGATATAATACATATATATAGCAAAAGAGAGAAGAGATATAAGAAACGGGTCAGAGCCCGATGTGTAAAAATATTTTAGCAAATATTTAAAATTGGTTCTTATAACAAGTCTTATACGCATGTTACTTATCGAACTCTCACATGAGTTTCTCACCCCCCCCCCCCCCCTCCATTTGTGCACGCCTAACGTACATCTAATCTTCCCCTAGTTATACCTCCTAGTCTAACTAGTCAGAAACCATACTAATACTAACTATGCTCACTAGTATTATTCCCGTATCGCCCATACAATACGCTATTCCGATAGTGTATATCACATACTAAATTTTATTATTCAGCGATTAAACCGTTAATCTTTTATTCACTAAGATTATTTTACGTCTCCTTTTCATTTTATCTACTAGTCTCACAAAGTAGAAAATTACCCCAAGTACACTCATAAATATATATAGTCTCATCATCCATATGTATATACACTAATCCTGCACCCTTAGGTTAAGACCACTTAGTGCAATGTAACAATTATTATTATTACCAAGTCTACTAATTTCACACAGTGGCAATATTCACAAGTTCATATATATATATATATAGTCACATCATCCCTATACATATATATATACTAATCATGCACCCCCGGCTAAGACCCATTAGTGCACACATTCTGGAAATCATGCATCCCCGGGTTAGCACCCATTAATGCACCTATCAATAATAATTCAGCACCCCCGGGTTATCACCCATTAGTGCGCCTAACAATATAATATTGCATCCCCGGGTTAGCACCCATTAATGCACCTATCAATATAATCCATCATCCCCGAGTTATCACCCATTAGTGCGCCAAATGATAATCATCTTTATACCCCCGGGTTATCACCCATTAGTACACTTAATAATAGAGTGTTTGCACCCCCGAGTTATCACTAATTAGTGCTCTTAACTATAATATCACATAATAGGCATACAGACATCCTATTATAATTTATAGGTATTTCTCCAACCTACATATGTAATCCCCATACGTATTTTAACCTCATTACTACGTATAGTATAAATAATTAGATTAATGTCTCTCTCGTAATCTCCAAGGTATACTCTCTCTCTATACCAAAATAATTAAAGTATTTATTCTCACATACTTTCTCGAAATTCCATCTTATTTAGATTTACTATTTGCCAGTTTCCCTCACTCCAATAAACCGACAAGCTCAAAACTAGACTTTGAGAAAAATCCCCGAAAATTCCCTCTATCGCTCGAACTAGAAGGGTTGTCGTATGAACGACTTCCACATGTCGTTTGAGCGGCTTGGCGCAAGATGCCATCTCGCGCGAGATCTCCATCTCGTTTGAACCACTTCGCGCGAGATCCCCATCTCGTTTGAACCACTTCACGCGAGATCACGCAAGATTGCACTGTTCGTCTTCTTCACCAAACTTCAACTTTTTTCACCATTTTTGAACCTAAAAAACTCTAAGATTCAATTCCCAAGAACTCATCATCAATACCCATCAAACCCTAACAGGTTATAGATCATTTCTATCATCTTAGGATCCTTAATTCGTCTTTAATCATTATAATTACATAAAACGCCCAATTTAATTCACATGAACCCTAATTTTCAAAATCACAATTCAAGAACCTAATCAACCCAGATTCGTTCATCAATATATAATCAATTCCGTGATTAATCCTCTCCATACATGAAGGAATTCCAAACACTAATTAAATCAATCCTTAATCATAATTTAAATCTCAAATTTTCACCCAATTAACATATAAATCATGATTAAATCCACCTATACTAACATGAGCATGAATATTGCTAAAAGAATGCAAGTAATAAACACTTTCCTCGAATATAACGGTCTGATCCGTTTGTGATGTTGGTATATACGCGTACCTCTCTTCGCGATCTACACGTTAGTGGTCACGGTTGTGCAAGGCGATGGCAAATGAGCCTTCTCTCTTGGAACTTGGTTCTCCCTCACACCCTCCATGGTCATTCTAACTTCCTGTCACTTCTTAACCCTAATGGACTTTCCTTAGCTGATATAATTAATCCCAATTTTCGTCCATTAGTTTAGCCCAAAAATCCAAATTACAAAACTACCCCTACGATGTGCCGGTTAGGCCTAAAATCTCCCCGGGACCAAAACGAAACACCCGGGTATACTATTCTGACTATCTTGACCCTCCTGCACTCAATGGCACACTCAAAATGACCATACAAGTTAATAAAAATAAATTATCTTTTTTATTCCATTCAATTAGTCCCGACACGACTCACACGCGTGTCAGACTTAAATTACCAAACTGCCGTATTTCTCACTTCCGACAATTTGTCAAGTATCATAATTCCATATTACATATCACACAGTAATATTCAATAGTTCACAACAATAAGTATTAACCCTTGGCACTCTAGTTAATAATTATTTAAATCCAGATTAATAACAAATTAATTTCTCACATTTTAATTTAATTAATCCAACAACAATAATTAATTGCATATTCATTCCCATAATAATAATTAATCACATAATTATTTAAATTATCAAAGATATGGGGTATTACATACTTCCCCACTTATAATGGAATTTCGTCCCGAAATTCAGAAAAAGTATACTAGGTACAGGCAACGCTGTAAAAATATTGCGCATCGCGTCCCGACGCTCACAAGTAAGCTACTTCGTACCACCCATATAGTACGCTATCGAATACCCATAATAATGAACACTTCACATGTGTTTGCTTTAAACTCCAGGTTGCCCTGTCATATAGGCTCTTGCCCAAGCCTTTCTGCTTATGTTTCTCTACTTCAACTTTATTTTAGATATTCACTATCTAGCCTTCTACTATTTGCACCTTAGTAGATTTATACTCTTTTCTTATGAATACGACTTCGTCTCGTGTCGTTCATACAAATAAATTCGATGTGCAATATATATTTCACACACATTATATACGATAATATCGATTCTTCTTCGACATTTGTAATCATAACTGGTCCCTCACCTTTAACTATCAAATAGGACAACAACAAAGTTTACCATGCCATGCTTCCACTCGCACTCTGCCCGAACGTGAATTTATAAGAGTTATTTGGACACAAACTCCACTAGTGGTAGATGCTACTCTCGTCCTCCCCTAAGATCTCAGGGTTCACATAAAAATTTTCTCTCCCGCATCGGTTAGACCGCTTGTCCTTACCCATCCCTCTGGGAGTATTAGGCTATACTCAATCGCATCTTAGTACCTATAATCTCACCATCCCATCTACATGATAAGATCCTTGGGAATACTCTTCCATTCTCTAGTGGAAGAAGCCCCTACCGATTTTGAATTGTCCGTCCTTTTTCTAACAGTTAGCTGACCCACTGCAGACTAACTTTGAAGGTTACTCTACATTAAACCCATCATCACTATTGTTTTTATTCTGACACATCTTGTCTTTCTTGAATAAATTTCAACTTATCTTGAAACGTAAGTCTCTGACAAAACGTCGTGAATAAGCTCCGGCTTACCCGACTATATGTTATCGAATTCACATGTTAATCACAATCCACTACCTGATTCAATCCCTTAGGGCGCCCATACACCCTATACCTCACGCATCATTATACAAATACATTAAAATTTTCTTACCTCGATCCTTGCACACTCGGTATGCTGATGTGGTAGGGGTACACTCAACTACCCCACTAATCATAACTTAATCAATCCTTCAATGGCATCATTCATCTATTCTGAAAAATACTAAGGCTAAGCTACCCTATTGGCCTTAAGTTATAAAAGAATTATCAACTCTCAAATATATTCCTTTATAGGTACAATAACCAATATACAAAACTTATGTACTATTGGCCAATCTTCTTTCCAACTCCCGACGTTCGCTAGTTTCATGCGTGGGATGTCTCGCAAAGCGAAATCCAAACAAGGAACCCCCCCGATACACTACTATCTAACCTAGTCGGTTGTTGAGGTCCGTAAGGTTTTCAGTACCTACTATGTACTTTTCCCCAATATACGTATCGTGATATAAAATTTTACTCGTCCACTCTCATGTTCCTAAAAATGTAACATGAAGCATGGCGCCCACACTATCCCAAGTACTTGGCGCTATAAATATATAACGAGCTATATTTCGCTGCTCGATAAGAACACAATGTATTCTAAGTCTTAACAGACAATTAAATCCCTATGCTCGGGAATCACATATAATTAGACACTATACTTGCTGAGGTCTATAATAACATAAAAGTTTCATATATATACTCAAATCTGGGCCCAACCCTATTTTAGGTGGCGCCGCACAAAATAAGGATCACTCCTCCCGGAGTATTCGGCACGACAGTCATATCAATATATTTATACTATCGTTTAGCCATACGGTAATTAATCACTACACATTACCATAATAAACTCTACTAAAGCTGACTCAATGAAGTAGTAAATTATAACAACAAAACATATTCTTAGGGCCCGCCCGGTTCACTCACGAGCAATCATCAAAATGCCCTGCTAACAACGAGAAATACGTTTGTAACAAGACTGTTAAAACTAATGTTCCCACTAAACTCGGCACACACGCTAAGTTTAGGGTTTCCAATTTACATAAAAGTTGGGGCACACCCATGTCACTAGAATCTATCCTTTACTCACAAGGAAGAAGCAAAACCTCACCAGTCTCGCCCAATCACAGGGGCTCAGCACGTGGCTGTCGTCACGACCCATGAACATCTGCAATGGTCATACATCTTAGGATTTCATCCTATAGTTTTCCTCTCTCATCACGGACAATTTATTCCATCATGTGGATTTCACGCCGATTATTAAAACGTTGGCCCAAACTTTCTAGGCCTCAATTATAGCTTTATAAAAATCCCGTTTACATCCCAGGTCCCGTAGACCCTGACATACTGTATGATACTATTAACGAGGACTCTACTGGTCCAACCTGTCATTCTCGGGTTATAAATTTCCTGGGCCTAATTCTCTTGACCCCAAATTCTTTTGCTGGAAGTCTCACTCCTCCAGTCGTTATGCTTAACTGGCACGGTTTACCATTTCTAATATCTTTGGTCTCACTTCTCAATTGTGGACACCTTCAATACTTGTACTTATACTTCCTTCACATAAGGAAAACTTCACGAACCATTTCCCCATCATTGGTCCCACTGACCATTTTGGGAATGTCCTTCTCTCGGACTGACAATCTCAACTCACAATTATTCTTCCACTGTCCCTTTGGCTACGCTAGCTTTTCGTAACTATGGTTGGCCTCTACCGCCTGATTGGCTTCATCGTCCTCTTGAAGTTAATCACTTAAAATCATCTAACTGAGTTCCCTATTAGGTATACTCTCATGTGGTGTTTCACTAACACCATTGAATTCAGTTTCTGCTCTTCAGCAGGTTCGTTAACCCCCTTTACTCCCTTCTCTTGGAAGGACTGCACTCACTAGCAACCGTATAACTTTGATGACATCAACATTAGTCATCCTAGATGGATTTCTCATCCATACTGTTATTCTACTCACGGGTCCTTTATCAACTATAAACCCTTTGGATAATTTATACCCCTCTGCCAGGTACGAAGTTCATTATGCAATTCGACCTCTCTCTCATGATCGGTTTCTATCTCACCCATCGTTTTAAACATCAAAATTTCACTCACATTTTGTTACCACACCAAATGAAAGACCTCACGGTCAACTCGTACCCAAATTTCTCTCTAAATTTCAAACACGCATCTTCATATGTGGTAATTGCCTCTAATCACTACATGATGCTCCTAAGAGCTGTAGTTTTTAACTACAAATTAACTTTTAACTCCAAATTTAATTCTAAGTGTCGTCATGCCCCACTCTACACAATTGCCTTCAAATTTTCTACCTCCGCTGGTCTGTTACACTTTCTCAATTTCTTTTCTGCATCTTCATCGATGGGTTTTCAAAAGAGTTCCTCTGATTTCCCCTTTATCGATTATGCTAGGTGGTCCTGAAATCACTCCACCGTTATCTATGATAGTGTCCTGGGAACCCACCGTTCCCGAGTGATGATTTTTTTTTACTATCTCTTACTTAAGTAATTCTCGTGGTGATATTTGTCCCAATTACTCTTACCCGATTACTTTATGTCTTCCGATGAGCCTCTTCTTCCGCAGTTCTTCTTACGGCCCTCGCTGGTCGTGCTAAAATGTTCGGTGTTCTAATCACACTGAATTTCATATAATGAGTCACATCCATTATAATTCGTAGCAGGATAACGTAAGTCGCATACATAAGGGAACACAACAATCCTATTATAAGGCTCTACATCAAACAACGATATGCTGAAACGTAATAAGCCGCACAGATCATAAGGACACTACAACCTGATGCTCTGATACCACCTGTGACACCCCACCCAATTAAATATAGGGTGATCAGTCCTCTACCAATTTAAAACATGATATTCAGTTGGTTCATTCTCAGCATCACTTTCGAAAAACTTTTTAACATATTAATCCCCTAATATAAAATTAAGCTAGGTGTCAAAACATTTCCAATTTTAATAAAACCAAGTAAATCCATTTCTTTCCATCTTAAAATATAAACCATTCACCACACATAGGAATGTAAATAAATACTGAACATGAATCAAATACTGCAATAAATAAGACTGAGTAAAACTCTCAGTTTAAAACTCCAAACCATATAATAAACTGAATAAATATCTCTGATGAAAGAACTAGAAGTGGGCGACATATGCCCTAAATAAGAAGTCTAGATGAAACTGAATAGAAAGGATAGATGCGCCTACTTCAAGGACCTAAAGCTTCCACAACAGCTGCAGCACGTCAAGCAATCCAAATCTCTAAATCTGATACTCCCGTAGCTGATATAATACATATATATAGCAAAAGAGAGAAGAGATACAAGAAACGGGTCAAAGCCCGATGTGTAAAAATATTTTAGCAAGTATTTAAAACTGGTTCTTAAAACAAGTCTTATATGCATGTTAGTTATCGAACTCTCACATGAATTTCTCACCCCTCGTCTATTATGCACGCCTAACGTACATCTAATCTCCCCTAGTTATACCTCCCAGTCTAACTAGTCAGAAACCATACTAATACTAACTATGCTCACTAGTAGTATTCCCGTATCGCCCATACAATACGCTATTCCGATAGTGTATATCACATACTCAATTTTATTATTCAGCGATTAAACGATTAATCTTTTATTCACTAAGATTATTTTACTTCTCATTTTCATTTTATCTACTAGTCTCACAAAGTAGAAAATTACCCAAGTACACTCATACATATATATAGTCTCATCATCCCTATATATATACACTAATCCTTCACCCTTAGGTAAAGACCACTTGGTGCAATGTAATAATTATTATTATTACCAAGTCTACTAATTTCACACAGTAGAAATATTCACAAGTCCATATATATATATATATATATATATATATATATATATATATATATATATATATCGTCACATCATCCCTATACATATATATATACTAATCCTGCACCCCCAGCTAAGACCCATTAGTGCACACATTCTGGAAATCATGCATCCCCGGGTTAGCACCAATTAATGCACCTATCAATAATAATTCAACACCCCCGGGTTATCACTCATTAGTGCGCCTAACAATATAATATTGCATCCCCGGGTTAGCACCCATTAATGCACTTATCAATATTAATCCAGAACCCCCAGGTTATCACCCATTAGTGCGCCAAATGATAATCGTCTTTGTACCCCCGGGTTATCACCCATTAGTACACTTAATAATAGAGTTTCTGCCCCCAAGTTATCACTCATTAGTGCTCTTAACTATAATATCACATAATAGGCATACACACATCCTATTATAATTTATAGGTATTTCTAAAACCTACATATGTAATCCCCATACGTATTTTAACCTCATTACTACGTATAGTATAAATAATTAGATTACTGTCTCTCTCGTAATCTCCAAGGTATACTCTCTCTCTATACTGAAATAATTAAAGTATTTATTCTCACATACTTTCCCGAAATTCCATCTTATTTAGATTTACTATTTGGCAGTTTCCCTCACTCCAATAAATCGACGAACTCAAAACTAGACATTGAGAAATATCCCCAAAAATTCCCTCTGTCGCTCGAACCAGAAGGGTTGTCGTCTGAACGATTTCCACGTGTCGTTCAAGCGTCTTCGCGCGAGATGACATCTCGCTCGAATGACTTTGCATGAGATCTCCATCTCGTTTGAACCACTTCGCGCGAGATCCCCATCTTGTTTGAACCACTTCACGCGAGATCGCGCGAGATTGTACTATTCGTCTTCTTCACCAAACTTCAACGTTTTTCACCATTTTTGAACCTAAAAACCTCTAAGATTCAATTTCCAACAACTCATCATCAATATCCATCAACCCCTAACAGGTTATAGATCATTTCTATTATCTTAGAATCCTTAATTCGTCTTTAATCATCATAATTACATAAAACCCCCAATTTAATTCACATGAACCCTAATTTTCAAAATCCCAATTCAAGAACCTAATCAACCCATATTCGTTCATCAATATATAATCAATTCCATGATTAATCCTCTACATACATGAAGGAATTCCAACCACTAATTAAATCAATCCTTAATCATAATTTAAATCTCCAATTTTCACCCAATTAACATATAAATCATGATTAAATCCACCCATACTAACATGAGCATGATTATTTCTAAAAGAATGCAAGTAATAAACACTTGCCTCGAATATGATGGTCTAATCCGTTGGTTATGTTGGTATATACGCGTTCCTCTCTTCGCGATCTACGCGTTGGTGGTCACAGTTGTGCAAGGTGATGCCAAATGAGCCTTCTCTCTTGGAACTTGGTTCTCCCTCACACCCTCCATGGCCGTTCTAACTTCCTGTCACTTCTTAACCCTAATGTAATTTCCTTAGATGATATAATTAATCCCAATTTTCGTCCATTAGTTTAGCCCAAAAATCGAAATTACAAAACTACCCCTACGGGGTACCGGTTAGGCCTAAAATCTCCCCGGGACCCAAACTTAACACCCGGGTATACTATTCTGACTATCTTGACCCTCCCGGACTTAATGGCGCACTCAAAATCACCATACAAGTTAATAAAAATAAATTCTCTTTTTTATTCCATTCAATTAGTCCCGACACGACTCACACGCGTGTCAGACTTAAATTACCAAACTGCCGTATTTCTCACTTCCGACAATTTATCAAGTATCATAATTCCATATTACATATCACACAGTAATATTCAATAGTTCACAACAATACGTATTAACCTTTGGCACGCTAGTTAATAATTATTTAAATCCAGATTAATAACAAATTAATTTCTCACATTTTAATTTAAATAATCCAACAACAATAATTAATTCCATATTCATTCCCATAATAATAATTAATCACATAATTATTTAAATCGTCAAAAATATGGGGTATTACAGTATATTACCCCAACGGCCTGATACCCCTTTTACCATTTTACACAAGACCGTTGCAGTGTATAGCAAGAAGAAAAAGGTGCCTGAAGAAGGCACCTCTACTGCGGATTACGGGGGCCCCGGCGATCTAAGCATATTAAAACATTTCAAGCATCACGTGGCCTACGGTATTTGGACCAGTTCAGTGGTAATTTTATTTCCCTACAATGTTAAATCATTAACGACTGACAACTTCCACTTTCCGTTATCAAGCGGAATGTCCTTCAATAAAAACAGACAATTGCACTTCCGGGTGGCCGTGTCCCTCTTCCTACTTTTTTCACCTTGACCACTCCCTACGGTACCACCATTCTTCCCGTGATGATCATGGTACTCACCACCTCTCTCGCAACCCATGTGTAGACGTCCCTTACGCATTGAAAAAGGTGCATCGAAATTGGTGATGACTATTGTTGTTTTAACAGATCGACCTTGATCTTGAGTCCAAGTAATCAATTCTTGCCAAGTGGAAAATAATTGAGAATTAAAAATATCATGAATTAGTACAATGTAATTAAAATATATAAATATATTACATCAATAATAAACATTATAATACATGCTCTGTAAAAAACATTGCACTAACATCTACTAACACCGAACCACCTTCCCCGTTATTGGGTATATCGATGTTCGCTAAAGGCTGATCAAATAACAAGGATTTGAAATCCATGAAGGCATCATGCATAGGTAAAATTATTATTAGGTTGGAATAAATGGAATTTGAATCACAACGTAATTACATTTGATAAAAAGCTTGCAACAGTTTCTATGTTTGAATTCCATTCAGCATGAATATATCGAAATGGTTTCATTATTTCGGGGTAAAGATGCTGAATAGTTATAGATGGTTCGGAGTGAATCTATCGAACAAACTCATATGGTTCGGGGTATATATATCAAATATGTGTATCTTGTTCGATGGGATTATAATGAATAAAGTTAGTTCGAACAAAAAATATAGAGTTGGTTAGGGAGGTTTACCCCGACTTTCTGCCTTGAAATTGGGGCCCCGATTCGAAACCAACTATACATTTTCTGGGTTTTTATTTTATTTTCAAACCTTATGAAAAAACAAATATATATGTAATGGGACCCAAAGTTTACCTCAAAAATGAGATTTGTAGAGTTGTCATTTGCTTTTGAGGTGTTATCATTGTCTAATGGTAGAATATCCATTAGTATTTGAATGTTTAAAGAACAAACCATAGATATTTAATAATGTTATTGTAGATGGTTGGTGGGGGACAAAACTATAATAATGGAGTGTGGGGATCAATGGAAAAACGCTTTAATAATAATGTTGTTGAAGATGGTTGGTTGGATTAATAAAGACAAATTTATTGGCTGAAGTGAAGATGAGAAAAGGAGATTTTAGAGTGTAGTGGATAGAGAGAGAAAGGGAGAGTTTGGAGTGTAGTGATATTTTTTGTTGTAGTTGGATAAAAAAATATTAATATGAGTGGTGACCCTTAGCAAAAAATCCTTTTTTTTTAACTTATGATATTTTGAAGCAAAATGTGTGGTGCCCTTAGAAACATTCATCTTTAAAAGTCCATAACTTCAAATATACAAATCCAAAATTCATAAAATTTATATATTTGGAATCTACTCCTCAAGATCTATCAAACAACACCCATATTCAATTTTTTGACGAAAAAATCGAAAGAGATAAATTTACTATTTCTGTAAAACCTCATTTTTCTGGGCAAAAACTCCATTTTTCCTGGAGAAAACTCCTCTTCTCCAGTTCGGGCGATCGTACCATTGGCGCGGACCAGAAAAAATAAAGAAATAAACGAAGAGAGAGAGAGAGAGAAACGAGGAGAGAAAAACACTCCGGAGAGAATTCCGGCGGCCTCCGGTGAGATTTTTCAATAGGCTATTTTCGACGAGTCTCCGATGAGGTGGGGTGGGGGTGGGGGTGGGAGTGAAGATTGGACTGCTAGAGAGACAAAGAGTGTGGGATTATGTGTTTGTTCTTAGAGTGAGAGTAAGTGGATTTAAAATCGACATATATGAGGGTACATTTATCTAAATATATATACTTTATAACGAAAGATGACTTGATGCTTGATGCATTAAAAAAAATTTGATGAAATTTGTTACATCTTTATGTTACTGAATGGGACTGTTATCCCTGAATAAAATAAACACGACCTCAAACGATCTCGTGGTTCTTCTTCCCTAGTAAAAGTATATTTTGAAATGGCCATGAATTTTTGAATTTAAAGTCAGTATATCATCTTGTAGGAAAATAAAACTGTTAGAAATCCCTATATTTCTTCTCCCTACCTGATGGACAGATGGTTCGCGATAGTCAGAGGACAACCTCTCAGAGTCAAACAGATAATGGTCTCCATGAAATGAACTGCAGAGAAGCAACACAATAAGCAGCAGCAGCAGCAGTTACATGATGTTAGTTTGGATTACACATGCTAGATTAAGCTTTGTCAGTGTGAGGTGTAGGAAATGAATATACCTATATTGTTCATATTGTTATTATAATTACTTTTTTATCATATTACCAGAAAGAGGGAGAGTTTGTCAAATTCTATAACTAGAGAGGGTGTCTTGATAGGTTTGTAACCTCTCTGAACGTCTTCTTTTGCATACAAATGTTATTTTTCAAAATTCTGTCCATTTTTTCGGTAATTTTAGGGTGGTGGCAAAGAAAAAGCGGATACAACGGCGCAAGAAAATAACTGCATGCTTATTATGAAGACTTTTTCTTTACTCAACAAGAATGAAGATTTTTTCGCTTGGAATCCTGGTTATGATCTAGAAGTCATATGCCATCGACTTCTCGTGGACCCAGCTTCCCACCAATCATGAAAAACGATCGCCGAACATCCCCAGAGAAGGAAAAAGTTATGGAATAAGAAGTAGGGAAACTTCTGGAGGCAAGGTTCATCAAAGAATTTCAATTACCCAAATGGAAATCCAATCCAGTGGTCGTTAAAAAAAAATGTGTAGAATGAGGAATCTACATAGGCTTCACCAATCTCAATAAATCATGTACTATAGATATATTTCCTCAACCAAATATCCTCCAATTGGTCAATGCTACAGCCAGTCACGAAAAGACGAGTTTCCTAGTTGAGTACTTAAGGTACCATCATATTCCTCTGTTCGGTCCCGACCAGAAAAATATCTTGTTCATCACCAATCTTGGCTTATACTGCTATAAAGTCACGCTATTTGGTCTCAAGAATGCCTAAGATACATACCAACAGTTGGTCAGCAATATATTAAGGGATCAGCTAGGTGACACCGTGGAAGTCTACATAAATGATATGCTCGTAAAGAGAAAGTACAAATCTGACCATATTAAGGACTTGGCTAAGCCATTTGAGGTCCTTGGGTTTTACATAATAAAGCTCAATGCAGCCAAATTCTCTTTTCGAGTTCAGTCCGAGAAATCCCGGGATACTTAGTCATCTAGAGGGGAATCGAGGCAAACCCCGTCTAGATCAAAGCGTGAAGAAACACTTTAATACTAAAATCTTTGTTTACAAGGTAAATAACAAAATCTTATGGTTTTGTAAACTCTGAATAAACTTTTTGGGTAAAACTCTTTTCGAAAAACACAAGATGTGTTGTAAAATCTGTTTCTGAATGTATGGATTAAATTTGATAGTTGATTACTTTCCTTTTCAAAATCTAATAAACATCTACTAAAATTATCATGCAGTCCCAATCACAATAATAATTAAGAACATTCACATAAATAGACACAAGAATTTTTAACGTGGTAAAATCCTTAAGCAAGGGAAACACCCACGGTGACCTCTATACCATAAAACAAAAATCCACTAAAATAAAAATCAATTTACAACACTTAAGCAAACAACAAAGATCCTAACCTATGTTCAGAATGTACCTCTACGAGATTCTCCACTCCAAAGGTAATCTGACTTGGAACTTGATCTTTTCTTGTTGCTTTTTTTTTTCTGTTCCTTGATCTCCTTCTCTTTGAATTCAGATTCCAACAACTCTTTCAAATTCAAGATTCTCAAACAGAACCACAGTGTCAAAGTGTTCGTGTGAGATAGTGTTTGTGATATGATACAACATGCAAACATGCTACTCACCCTCTCAAGAATTTATACAAACAATACTAACAAATTACAATGGTCCAAATATAAACGTTATTTCTGAATCTTCATTTTTTCAGAAAAGACTTCTTAATCTTTTATTTATCCATAGATCTCAAGGATACCTTTCTCGGAAGACAGTTCAGGGTCTTAAACAATTTCAGGTTTCTGAAAATGTTTTTGAAATTATAAACCTCCAATTGAGATCCAAACTAGACTAGAAGTCTACTTTAACAAAACAGATTCAGACTTAACATGCAAAGATTGATTCAAAAAGTTTTGACATATAAAACTTATTTTCAGATCTATACGCCTTAAAACTTTAGTAAGAGTTCTTTTGTGTTCCGTTTATTTTTGAACACTAGTACTTCATAAAATATGAAATAAAAATTATAAACACACAACTCACTAGATCTGAAAACTTATTTTTGAAAAATAAAATTTTTTTATTTCAAAAACTCGTTGAAATAGAATAGATCTAAAATGCTAGATCTAGAAAGAGAAACATAAAACTATAACGTGAGATGTTCTTTTTTAGAAAGACTCAGTTTCAATAATGGAACTTAAATCTCTCTTAGAGATGAGTTCTGAGAGAATCAAAGATTTGAATAGGTCTTTAAATGAAAACAAAAAACTAACAACACAGACACCCTAGAAAAATCTAACTCTCAAAAGTAGGTTTTCTGGTGTATGGGACTTGTAGGTTTTGGTATTTAGTTTGGGAGAAAAGTCATAGAGGTTTGAACTTATGAAGAAAACTAGGGTTTCTTCTTCTGATATCTCTCTCTTCGTTCCCGCTCTTATCCCTTCTCTCTCTTCTATCTACTCTCTCTTTTCTCTCAGAAATGGCGAAATGATAAAAGTCTTAAATTGTTGAGGGTTGATCCCTTTTTATACTAAGCGTAGAAGGATCGAGAACATTGGCCTCAATCCAATGGCTGAGATTAAGTCTAAATGATTTGACTTAGATCCAACAGTTTAACACAGGCGGTGGGTTATATGAGCACTGATTGGTTAAAGATGGGTTCATAGGGATTGAGATAAAACACATGCAGTACGTTGATTAAGTTGATCCAATGGCTGAGAAAATTTACGCGTTTTTTTATCTAACAACAAACACAATCTAAGTTGACAGAATGCTAACCCGTGTACGCACCAGATGTGATTAAAACGTGTGTATGAAAATAATTACAACGCACACCTTCAATTCTCAAGTGCTTTCGGATTCTACCCAGGCAAACAATCATCATAGAAAATAAGTTTCTGAAATTCAACTTTTACCCACAATACTTTTAAAAACCATGTTTTAATTAATTAAAAAATCTTTGAAAATTATTTAAAATTATAAAAAATGATTTGAATTGAATTAAATTGATTTGACAAAGATTTGAAGTGTTGAAAAAACCATTAAACCAATAGATGATATATATGATGCAGTTCAAGTGTCCTATTTGTTGTTTTTAGGGTTTAGAATAAACTTTCCATGAAGGTTCTCTTGGACTGGATTCCTTCATGGAGTATGTACATTGAGGAGATGGAGTTCTCAAACTATTATAACTTATTTTGTTTATATATCCAAACTAGTTGGAACTCCTATATATGCAGACTCAAGTGAGTCAATATATAGTGTGTTCTCAATCTCCCCCTTTGGATATTAGAGACAAAATTACCTTAAGTATTCTACACTCTTGGGTCAAATTAAAAAGAAATCCAATGTGTCCTATATAAAAAGTCTAACTACCCATTCCCATCCTAGAACCGAAAATAAGGTAAAAAAATACATTACTCAACTATGTACAGACCAATACCCTACAAAATATAAACAAGATGTACAATGGGTCTAAAATGCCTGTTACAAAATAAACACTAAATTGGCATATTATTTGAGTTAGAATCAGGAATAGATAGAAAAAATCGATAAACAATACTAGACAATACTCAAGATCTTCTCCCCTTAAATATACAAGGGGCATAAATCACAAAAACATAGAGATTAATTGAGAGTGATCATTCCTATGGCTGTTCGCAAATACCCAAATCTAATGTTATCTAAAGGTTTGGTAAAGAAATTTGCAAGCTGCTTTTGAGTGTTCAGATATTCAATAATGAGGTCTTTGGATTCGACAAGGTCATGGATAAAATGGTGTCTAATCGTAATATGCTTAGTATGTGAGTGCATTATAGGATTTTTGGATATATTAATGGCACTTTGGTTATCACAGAACATGGTTAATTAATTTTCGGTTATACCATAATCACTATGCATCTGTCTAATCCATAGTAATTGAGCACAATAGCTATCGACTGCTATATATTCAGATTCGGTGCTAGATAATGAAATAAAATTATGTTTCTGACCTGACCAACCTACAAGATTATTGCCTACGTAGTAGAAAGCACCAAAAGTGCTCTTACTATCATCAGTACAACCGACCCAATCGGGATCGATATATCCTATAACAGAACTACTTGTATCTTTTGTGTACCAAATACCAAATTTTAGAGTACCCTTATCATATTTAATAATCCTTTTACACTTAATAAGTGAGTCTCTTTAGGGTTACTTTGATATCTAGCACATATACACACGTCAAAGGATATATCAAGTCGAGACGCGATAAGATATATTAAACTCCCTATCATACTTCTATAAAGAGTGGGATCAATACTTTTCCCATTATCATCCTTAGATAGTTTAGTTGACTTACTCATGGGGTTCTAGAAGGTTTAGCATTTTCTAAGACGAATTTTTTAACTAAATCTACAACATACTTGGATTGAGAAATAAAAAGACCATCACTGCATTGTTTGACTTGCAAACGCAAAAAATATTGTAGTTCACCCATTAGAGACATGAAATTTAGTATGCATGATATCAGAAAAATTCTCTACTTGTTTAGGACAAGTGGACCCGAAAATAATATCCTCCATATATACTTGCGCGATTGAGACGTGTTGATTTTCCTTTCTAACAAATAATGTTTGATCGTTTCTGCCACGAACAAAGTTGTGAGACACTAAGAAGGTAGATATTCACTCGTACCAAGCTCTAGGATCTTGTTTCAAACCATATAAGGCTTTTTTAAGCTTAAAAACGTGGTCTGGGTGTACAGGATCAACAAATCCTTTGAACTGTTCTACGTAAACTTCTTTAGACAAACTTCCATTTAAAAAAGCATATTTAACATCCATTTGGAATAATTTGAATTGCATATGATGCGGAATTGCAAGAAGGAGACGAACTGATTCTCGATGAGTAACAGGTGCAAAGGTTTCGTCAAAATCAATTCCCTCAATCTGGGAGTATCCTTGCACAACCAACCTAGCTTTATTTCTAATGACCACCCCATTTTCATCAGTTTTGTTTTTAAAAATCCATCTTGTGCCAATAACCTTCGAATTTTTAGGTCTAGGAACCAGATTCCAAACATCATGACTCTTAAATTGGATTAGCTCTTCTTGCATAGCATTTATCCAAAATGAGTCAGTAAGGGCATTATTAACATTTTTAGGTTCCTGAAGAGAAATAAAACAAGAAAATTATGCCACTTGTCGAAGTTGGGATCTAGTTCGAATTGGTTCCAAAGGGTTACCGACAATAGTTTCAATGGGATGATCTTTAGAAACCCAGGTGGGTACAGAAGAACTCTCAGGTGGAAATGAATCAGTATCGTTGTGAGGATCAATGAGTAAAATAGGTTCGTCCTCATCAAGTGTTACTGGTTGACTATCACTACTCTTTACACTAGTATCATCTATAATTACATTAATTGATTCCATAATAGTTTTGGTTCTATAGTTAAAAACACACAAAGCCCTACTATTTTGGGAATATCCAAGAAAGATTCCCTTTTCTCCTCGGGTATCAAATTTTGAAAGGTGCTCTCTATCTTTGCAGATATAGAAGATTCTATCGAAGGTTTTAAAATATTTTAAGTTTGGCTTTCTGTTGAACCATAACTCATAAGATGTTTCTTTGGAATTTTTTTTGAGGTAGATATGATTAATAACATGACACGTGGTTTGGACAGCTTCTACCCAAAAGTATCTAGGGAGATTCTTAGCATGTAACCTTATCCATTTCTCATAAAGTCCTATTCTTACGTTCAGTTATACCATTCTGTTGCGGGGTTTTGGGAGCGTTAAACTCATGTTTATAGCCATTAGCTACACAATACTCAGAGATTTCAGAGTCCTTAAACTCACCACCTCTATCAATCCTAATTCGACATACTTGGGTATCCTTCTTATTCTCAATTCTCAAGAGGATTCTTAAGAATTCATTGAAGGTTTCTAATTTATGTTTTATAAAAGCTAAACAAGTATATGTAGTATAATCGTCCACTATAACTAGGATGTAATAGTTTCCACATAAACTAACAGTTATTGAGGGACCCATGAGGTCCATGTGGATAAGTTCTAGGGGCTTAGTGGTAAGGATATCTTTAACTTTCTTGTGTGGGGATTTACCTATTTTCCCTTCTTGACAAGGTCCACATACAGGATTAAAAGAATTTTTAATTTTGGTAAACCTTTAACTATCTCTTGGGAACTCAATCTTCTAACGTTATCATAATTTGTGTGTCCCAATCTATTGTGACAAAGATCAGAATCCTATAATATGGCAACATTACAAGATTTAGAATTTGGAATTACCGTGTAACAGTTTTCCAGGGTTCTATTTCCTATCAAAATACAATTGCCTTTTTCATCTATAATTGTGCAATCATTTTTAGAAAAGGTAACTGAGTGATTGGAGTCACAAAATTGTGATATACTTAAGAGATTGGATTTAAGACCTTTAACTAATAAAACATCATTCAGTTCAGGAAGCCCTTGCTCACTCAATGTTACCTTACCTATGATCTGAGATGAAACACTATCTCCAAACATGACACTACCTCCAAGGAAGTCTGTCTTGTTTTTCAATTTTGTTTTATCCCTGGTCATATGTTTAGAACATTCGGAGTCTAAATACCATCTAGTTGAAGTTATTTGTGCCTTTTAAGAAGAAATGATAATGTTTCACTTGAGCTGGGGTAGTAAATCATCTTTTCTAATCCAAATAGGCCTAGTTTTAAAATTTTTGTGGCCTTTTGACTTTGAAAAGGTTTAAGGGGTCTTTATAAATGATTTCTTCTTAGTCTTGGACCCTCCCTTTTCTTTTTAGAGTTAGAGTTGTTTGTGGCTTGTCTAGGAAGTATATAAGTATTTCTGGAATTCTTAGAATAGTTAAAGTTCTGGTAGGTAGGAGTGTATGTCCTTTTCTGGAAACACTCGTCTAGAGTATGTCCAAAAATATCGTAGTAGTAACAATACTGATGGGTATAGGATTTGACTTTCTTACTCAAGTCTTTGAAAATTGGCTTGGATCTATTGGGTACAATAGTCCATGTGACACCCCGCCTAATTAAATACCGGGTGATCACTCCTTTATTAAATTAAAATCAAGGTGAACAGTTGGTTCATTCTTAGCATCACTGTCGTAAAAATAACTTTTTCCAAATTAACACCCTAATTAATTAAGCTAAGTGTCAAAACCATTTTTAAACTTTCTAACCAAATTGTATTTTTAAGAAAAACTTATTTATTTAATTATTTACCACATTTTCAATAAGTAAGAACCATACCACAATTATCCTGGAACATAATCCAATTGATTTAAACATTCAACATCCAAAATCCCAACATTTAAAACTTAATGTAAAACATCCATGCTGAATAAATCTCAAAGTAACAGTACTAGAAATAACTGAAATACAAATGTCCCAACAAAACAGATAAATAGTGGAAAGGGCGACACATGCCCCAATAACTGAGAATCATAGAAGTGGAATCAAGTAAATGAAAACGTCTAAGCAAGTGGCCTGCAACTCCCACCTAAGCTGTAGCACGTTCCTTCCAAGGGATCCTAAGCAAGACGCCCTTGTGGCTGGGCACCTGTAGTACATACATATATATACAAGAGAGAGAGAGAGAGGAAAAACGGGTCAGAGCCCGATAGTGCATATGATTTAAAAATTGTTTAGAAAGTATTTAAATTGATACAGGCCAATGCAACAAAATATTAGTGAGACACTCTCTTGAGAAATTCTCCCCTCTCTTCTAATGTGCACACCTATCGCACTAACCTTCCCAGTGGTCTATCTCATCATATATCACGCTATCTTTCCCCAATGATTTAACTTATCTTAGGTTATTCGCCGGATTCAAAATTTAACAATTCAATTATTTGAAAAGAATATTTCAATTAGTGACCAAAGTTCTCATTCTAACTTTATTAATCAATAAAGTTTTCCAGTGTCATATTATAATTTCTCAAAACAAGTATTTACAATTTGAGCCATCAACAATGTCCTACATATCAATTCACAGTAGGTAGTTCCAAATTTCAGAATTTCATATATATATTAACTACTCGTAAAATATATATATATATATATATATATATATATCATAACATCACCCCAAATAAAAACTATGGTGCGGGCATACTCTAGTATCCAAACCCCGTATCACTCATATTAAGGGGAATACAAATTCAAAATCACTCTCGAATTGTATTAACACATACACAAACAATATTGAGGCGAAGCATAGATTCCAAGTCTCTAAGAGGATGGCACATACCCGCGTATCTTAGGACCGTCTGAACTATCAAATTGATAGCCTGTACCAAGGATATCTAGCTTCTAGGATACAAGTAAATATCCCCCATAAAGGTCCCATCGAGATAAGACTGTCCCAGCACGATAACCTCAGGGATAGAAAGTAGCGCGGGCATGATTTTCACACATAGATAGCATATGCATACACAATTATATAACTATACTAATATTACCATGTCAATATTGGGTATATTCTCAAATCCCATAGTTACAACTTTTATTATATTATCATATTGTAGTAAACACTTATAACGGTTCGTTTCTAACCTTGATTCGGTATTATTCCAACGTACCACACAACTCTCATGGTTTTATTCTCCAAATTATAAAATTCAGTAGGTATACACATTTGACCCAAAGTAACTCTCTTACGTGTCTCTCCCTTTAAATCATAAATTCACCGATCCTTATGTAATTATCCCAAAATATAATCTTTGCCCGACATCATGGGTCCCAAAATTTATTCACATGTCCTACTGGTATTCCCTATCTCCCAAAACATTTTATTAAGGATGCCCAAGAATTATTTCACATTAAATTGAATTAAATAACTTAAAAAGGGAAATAGGAGTCTTCCAGGAGGGGTCGATCGATCGAGGTCTGGGGCTCGATCGATCGAACCTTCGATCGATCGAAGCTCTGGGCTCGATCGATCGATCAAGCAGGTATTGCCATTTCTGCAGTTTTGCAGTTACGAGTTCTAACACATATCTTCATCCAAATTCAAGTTTTACATTCCCAAACGTCCAAAGATTCATACTACTAACATTATATATCCATATTAGGTATTTCCAACGTAAAGCATGTGGATTTCTATCATTATACATGGATTAACAGCCCAAAAATTATCATAATTATCAAGAACCCTAGAATTCTCTTAAACATGGTTCTAACAAGTATTCCCAGAAATTTCTTCTTACAAACATCATAATTTCGTGGGTAATTCCTCTACGTGGCAAGGGTTTCCAGAATTATCAATTTATCCATCACTACATGCAATTCCTATCTCAAATCTTTGGTTTTCTTCCATAAAAACTCATTCTAATTACTCCTAAACTAATATGAAAGATGCACCAACGAAATAAGCAAGATAAACACTTGCCTGGGGTTTTTGGTGTTTTGATTTGCAGATGATTTTGGTGTGGTTGCATTCCCCGTCGCGCGATCTACGCGTTGGTGGTGGTGGCGGTGCAAAAGGATGGATTTTGGGCCTTGGATTGCCTTGAAAGCTCTCTCCTTCCCTCTCCTATGGCCATCACTTGTCTTTGGTTGTTCTAACCCTAGAAGACAACCTTAGACATCTGATATAACCCTTAGAATTTCGTGGGTTTAATTACCCATAATTGCGAAATGTCCAAAACGCCCTCACGGGGTACTAATTAGGCCTAAAAACGCCCCGAGACCCAAACTAAACCCCCGGGTACACTTTTCTGACTATCTCGACCCTTTCAGACACGTTGGCGCACTCAAAATGACCATACGAACAACTTATAAAATATTCACTTTTCTTTATCAATGTTTAGTCCCGACGCGACACGGGCTCGTCCCGACTCAAATTTCCAAAATTGTCCTTCTATTCACTCGTGACATTCAATATAACCAATATTACATATTACTTAGCTCATTAGTAATATTCAACAAATTTCCCATAATTACTAACTCTCGTCACGTTAATAATTATAACACAATTAATTTCTGGATTTTTATTAAATAATTAACTCACATTAAATTTAATAAATCCCCAAATTAATATAGCATAAAAATACGGGGTATTACATAATTCCCCCCTAATAACGGAATTTCATCCCGAAATTCAGAAAACAAGGCATACCTGGTAAGAAAAAATCTGGATATCTCTCGCGCATATCGGCCTCGCGCTCCCAAGTGGATTCCTCCACATTATGATGCTCCCACTGGACCCGTACAAGTGGAACTATCTTCGACCTCAATCTCCTCTCACTATAGTCTAGGATAGCCACCGGTCTCTCCTCGTAAGAGCTGTCAGGCTGTAAGTCTATCTCATCTATCGCGATGTGAGTATGGGCCATATCATCGCAAAGATACCGTCTCAACGACGAGATGTGGAATACATCGTGAATGCGATGCAAATGTTCTGGCAATCCCAATCTGTATGCTACCGGCCCAATCCTCTCGATGATGGGAAATTGTCCCACGTACCTCGGGGAAAATTTCCCTTTCTTCCCGAACCTCATCACTCCTTTCATAGGAGATACACGCAGTAACACTTGGTCCCCCACATTAAACTACCAGAAGAACCGTTTCGCATCAGCGTAGCTCTTCTGCCTGTCCTGGGCTACTTGAATGCGGCTCCTGATCATCTCAATCCTCTCGGAGGTTTCCTGAATCACCTCCGGTACTAGAAACTTGTTATCCCCAACCTCGAGCCAACAAGTTGGAGATTGACAAGGCCTGCCATACAAAGCCTCAAATGGAGCCATACCAATCGTAAACTGATAAGAGTTATTATAAGCAAACTCTACCAGTGGAAGATGTGGCTCCCAACCTCGTCTAAAATTAAGAACACACATGCGTAGCATATCCTCTAACATCTGATTAGTACTCTCTGTCTATCCATCTGTCTGTGGGTGATAAGATGAACTCAACCTCAACTCAGTACCCATAGCCTTCTGAAAGCTTTCCCAGAAACGTTACACGAAAATCTTGTCTCTATCTGACACAATATTCAGGGGCACCCCATGTAATCTGACAACCTCAGCAATGAACAACTGAGCATACTGACCCGTGGTATAGTCTGTCCGCACCGGCAGAAAATGAGCCACCTTGGTCAAACGGTATATAATCACCCAGATAGAATTGTGGCCCCGCTGTGATGTAGGCAACCCTGTAATAAAATCCATGGAAATACTCTCCCACTTCCACGCGGGTATTTCCAATGGCTGAAGCAACCCTGACGGTTTCTGATGATCCACCTTCACCAGCTGGCAGGTAGAACATTTGGACACAAACTCAGCAATGTTCTTCTTCATCCCACTCCACCAGTATTGCCTCCTCATATCCTAGTACATCTTATCTCCTTCAGGATGTACTACAAATCGGGACCCGTGAGACTGGGTCATCACTGCATGACGTAATTCTTCTCCTTCTGGAACCACCAATCTCCCTTTAAACCTCAAACCCCCATCAAAACTAACAGAGTAGTACTCAACACCCTCAGCTAAAAGTCGTACAATCTGCTCCTGGCAAAACGGGTCTGTGGTTTGGGCCTATATTACCCTCATAACAATCTCGGGTGTGACTGTCATAACAGATATGAAGGAACAGGCTACCGCATCCTGGTGGCCTAACTCCTTCCACTTTGCTTTCCAGACGTCCGCTACCTCGTCTACCGGTCTACGGCTCAACGCATCAATAACTACGTTGGCCTTACCCGGATGATACTGTATGTCAAACTGATAGTCCTTCACAAACTCTAACCATCTGCACTGTCGCATATTCAGCTCTCGCTGAGTGAATAGGTACTGCAGTGACTTGTGGTCTGTGAACAAATGGAACTTCTCCCCCAATAAGTAGTGCCTCCATATCCAAAATGCAAAAACGACCGCTGCTAACTCCAGGTCGTGGGTGGGGTAATTCTTCTCATGCGGCTTAAGCTTGTGGGAGGCAAAATCTATAGCCTTTTCTTCCTACTGAAGTACTCCCCCAAGTCCCCGTAAAGAGGCATCGGTGTAAACCAGGTACTCCGCACCCGGCTTTCGTAGAGCAAGTACTGGTGCTGAAGTAAGCTTGTCTTTTAGCTCATCGAAAGCCAACTGACAAGTGTCATCCCAAACATATGGTACCCCCTTGCGAGTCAGATTCGTCAATGGACCCGCTATTTTGGAGAATCCCTGAATAAATCTCCTTTAGTAACCGGCTAACCCCAAGAAACTACGCACTTTCGTCGGTGTCGTGGGTTGTCCCCACTACCTCACCGCTAACACTTTACTCGATTTGACTGCTATCCCCTTCTCGGAAACAACATGCCCCAAGAACTGTACTTCTCACAACTAGAATCCACACTTCTCGTACTTAGCATACAACTCATGCTCTCGTAAAGTATGAAGAACCTGCCTCAAATGCTCGGCGTGCTCCTCCTCGGAGTGTGAATATATCAAAATGTCATCTATAAAGACGATGACAAACTGATCCAAGAACTCTCTGAATACTCGGTTCATTAAGTCCATGAATACGGCTGGAGCATTTGTGAGACCAAATGGCATCACTCTGAACTCGTAAGACCCATATCTCGTCAAGAAGGCAGTCTTTGAAACATCCTGCTCTCTAATACGTAGCTGATGGTACCCCGACCTCAGATCTATCTTCGAAAAGAAAGTTTCTCCCCTCAGTTGGTCGAACAGATCATCAATTCGAGGTAATGGATACTTATTCCGTATCGTGACCTTGTTCAACTCCCGGTAGTCCACACACAACCTCAGTGAACCATCTCTCTTCTTCACAAACAGAACTGGAGTGCCCCAAGGTGAGGTACTCCTGCGAATGAAGCCCTGACCTAACAGCTGCTCAATCTGATCTCGTAACTCTTGCATCTCCGCCGAAGCCATACGGTATGGAGCGCGTGCTATAGGTCGGGTATCTGGCAATAAGTCTATGACAAAGTCTATCTCTCGACTGGGGGGTAGGCCTGGTATTTCCTGAAACACATCGGAATACTCTCGAACAACTAGAATTGAGTCTAACGGAATCACAACCTCCTTAGAGGTATCCTCCTCTATATAATACAAATGAGCGATCGAACCTCCCTCTGGGCAAGGCATCACCACTACAAACATCTCTTGCCCCGGAATGGCAAAAACAATGCTCCCACCGAAGCAATCAATCATGGCTCTATAAGCTGCGAGCCAATCCATACCGATAATAACATCATGCTCATGCATATCTAAGACTAACATGTCCGCTGGTAATACCAAACTACTAATCTCTACCCCCACTCCCCGACATATAAAGAAGATGAGCGACCCACTCCCCAGTGGTGAGTCTACACACGTCACTGTGCTCTCTACTGTGGCTAACAGCCCTAAGGCCTTCGCAAAATGCGTAGCTATAAAACAATGTGTCACCCAAGTATCAAACAAAACCCGACCCATAGTACCATGGATAGGAAACATACCCTCAATCGCGGGTGGTGCTTGTGGAGCTACTGCCTGGTGGACGTTGTAGACACGTCCGTACTGTAACTTTCCCTGATGCACTGGAGCTACTGGAACGGCTGGTAGGGCTGGCACCTGGGCTGGAGCTGGGAGGGAAGCTGGAAAAAGTGGTCTCTATGGCTCATTACGGGCACCCTGCTGCTGTGGGGCCCTATTACCCTCTGGGCAATCCTGGCGTTTATGACCATGCTTGCCGCATTGGAAGCACTTCCCTCGAAACTGCCTCAATTCACTTCGCTGTTGACTAGTCTCGCTTTTTCCCTGGTCTTGCTGGCCTTGATGAGAAATTTACGGAAAAACTATGTCAGGGTGAGGACAATCCCTCCACTTGTGACCCGGCTGTACACATTTATAGCAAAGTCCCAAAATTCTTCGCTGGTTGGATTGTAGTACCTAGTCTGATTTGGACACGATCGACGTTTGTGACCGTCCATTCCACAACTGAAACACCTCTTTGTGACTTCATTCTGAATCTGACTTTGTTGGCCCTAGCACTTTTGGCCCTTTACAAATATTTTGTTACCTCTGGAACTGTCTCGGTCTTGAGTGGTTTGTTGTCGCAATTTTGGTGCCTTCGCACAATTGTCAACTTTAGTCACATGCATTTGATCAACCTCTCTAGGTCTTTTGCCTCCTTTTAGTTGCCTACTGCGATCGTGGTATTGTAAAACTACAGTGGTCACTGCTTGTGCCACAATGCCCGCAAGTTCGGCTATCGGTACCCTTTTCGGAGACACCTGAGGCGTGAGTTGTCCTTGCTCATTAACTTCCTTAATGGAATTAGCTTGTTCTTTCTGACGGGCCATCTGAAAGTTTAAATAAAATTTACATCAGAATAAGTTCATCATTCATATAAACAAATCGCAGAAGCACGAATTTCCAATGTATAGAGATAAACACAACATTCCTAGTATTAGGGCTCTATATCAAAGAAAGCAACGCTGAAAGCATAATAAGCCGCACAGATCCTAAAGGACACTAGAACCTGATGCTCTGATACCACCGGTGACACCCCGCCTAATTAAGTACCGGGCGATCACTCCTTTATTAAATTAAAATCAAGGTGAACAGTTGGTTCATTCTTAGCATCACTGTCGTAAAAATAACTTTTTCCAAATTAACACCCTAATTAATTAAGCTAAGTGTCAAAACCATTTTTAACCTTTCTAACAAAATTGTATTTTTAAAGAAAAACTTATTTATTTAATTATTAACCACATTTTCAATAAGTAAGAACCATACCACAATTATCCTGGAACATAATCCAATTGATTTAAACATTCAACATCCAAAATCCCAACATTTAAAACTTAATGTAAAACATACATGCTGAATAAATCTCAAAGTAACAGTACTAGAAATAACTGAAATACAAATGTCCCAACAAAACAGATAAATAGTGGAAAGGGCGACACATGCCCCAATAACTGAGAATCATAGAAGTGGGATCAAGTAAATGAAATCGTCTAAGCAAGTGGCCTGCAACTCCCACCTAAGCTGCAGCACGTTCCTTCCAAGGGATCCTAAGCAAGACGCCCTTGTGGCTGGGCACCTGCAGTACATACATATATATACAAGAGAGAGAGAGAGGAAAAACGGGTCAGATCCCGAGAGTGCATATGATTTAAAAATTGTTTAGCAAGTATTTAAATTGATACAGGCCAATGCAACAACATATTAGTGCGACACTCTCTTGAGAAATTCTCACATCTCTTCTAATGTGCACACCTATCGCATTAACCTTCCCAGTGGTCTATCTCATCATATATCACGCTATCTTTCCCCAATGATTTACCTTATCTTAGGTTATTCGCCGGATTCAAAATTTAACGATTCAATTGTTTGAAAAGAATATTTCAATTAGTGACCAAAGTTCTCATTCTAACTTTATTAATCAATAAAGTTTTCTAGTGTCATATTATACTTTCTCAAAATAAATATTTACAATTTGAGTCATCAACCATGTCCTACATATCAATTCACAGTAGGTAGTTCCGAATTTCAGAATTTCATATATATATATATTAACTACTCGTAAAATATATATATCATAACAGCACCCCAAATAAAAACTATGGTGCGGGCATACTCTACTATCCAAACCCCGTATCACTCATATTAAGGGGAATACAAATTCGGAATCACTCTCGAATTGTATTAACACATACACAAACAATATTGAGGCGAAGCATAGATTCCAAGTCTCTAAGAGGATGGCACATACCCGCGTCTCTTAGGACTGTCTGAAATATGAAATCGATAGCCTGTACCAAGGATATCTAGCTTCTAGGGTACAAATCAATATCCCCCATAAAGGTCCCATCGAGATAAGACTGTCCCAGCGCGGTAACCTCAGGGATAGCAAGTAGTGTGGGCATGATTTTCACACATAGATAGCATATGCATACACAATTATATAACTATACTAATATTACCATGTCAATATTGGGTATATTCTCAAATCCCATAGTTATGACTTTTATCCATATTATCATATTTTAGTAAACACTTATAACGGTGCGTTTCTAACCTTGATTCGGCATTATTCCAACGTACCACACAACTCTTATGGTTTTATTCTCCAAATTATAAAATTCAGTAGGTATACACATTTGTCCCAAAGTAACTCTCTTATGTGTCTCCCCCTTTAAATCATAAATTCACCGATCCTTATGTAATTATCCCAAAATACAATCTTTGCCCGACATCAAGGGTCCCAAAATTTATTCACATGTCCTACTGGTCTTCCCTATCTCCCAAAACATTTTATTAAGGATTCCCAAGAATTATTTCACATTAAATTGAATTTAACTAACTTAAAAAGGGAAATAGGAGTCTGCCAGGAGGGGTCGATCGATCGAGGTTTGGGGCTCGATCGATCGAACCTTCAATCGATCGAATCTCTGGGCTCGATCGATCGATCAAGCAGGTATTGCGATTTCTACAGTTTTGCAGTTATAGGTTCTAACACCTATCTTCATCCAAATTCAAGTTTTACATTCCCAAACGTCCAAAGATTCATACTACTAACATTATATCCCCATATTAGGTATTTCCAACGTAAAGCATGTGGATTTCTATCATTATACATGGATTAACAACCCAAAAATTATCATAATTATCAAGAACCCTAGAATTCTCTTAAACATGGTTCTAACAAGTATTCCCAAAAAAATTCTTCTTATAAACATCATAATTTCGTGGGTAATTCCTCTACATGGCAAGGGTTTCCAGAATTATCAATTTATCCATCACTACATGCAATTCCTATCTCAAATCTTTGGTTTTCTTCCATAAAAACTCATTCTAATTACTCCTAAACTAATATGAAAGATGCACCAACGAAATAAGCAAGATAAACACTTTCCTGGGGTTTTTGGTGTTCTGATTTGCAGATGATTTTGGTGTGGTTGCGTTCCCCGTCGCACGATCTACGCGTTGGTGGTGGTGGCGGTGCAAACGGTTGGATTTTGGGCCTTGGATTGCCTTGGAAGCTCTCTCATTCCCTCTCCTATGGCCGTCACTTGTCTTTGGTTGTTCTAACCCTAGAAGACAACCTTAGACATCTGATATAACCCTTAGAATTTCGTGGGTTTAATTACCCATAATTGCAAAATGTCCAAAACGCCCTCCCGGGGTACTAATTAGGCCTAAAAATGCCCCGAGACCCAAACTAAACCCCCGGGTACACTTTTCTGACTATCTCGACCCTTCCGGACACATTGGTGCACTCAAAACGACCATACGAATGACTTATAAAATATTCAATTTTATTTATCAATGTTTAGTCCCGACGCGACACGAGCGCGTCCCGACTCAAATTTCCAAAATTGTCCTTTTATTCACTCGTGACATTCAATATAACCAATATTACATATTACTTTGCTCATTAGTAATATTCAACAAATTTACCATAATTACTAACTCTCATCACGTTAATAATTATAACACAATTAATTTTCGGATTTTTATTAAATAATTAACTCACATTAAATTTAATAAATCCCCAAATTAATATAGCATAAAAATACGGGGTATTACAGTCTAGTCATTATTAGGTTTAGGTTTCTGTCTTTGGTCTCTGGAAGAAGGACAAACATATTTGGTTTGACAGTTTGGTTTCAGCTATTAATCGTACTAATTATGTGTTGATTGAGATACATTGAGATTAGGTTCACCTTTTTGAACATTTTGAGAAGTTTGGCCTTGTTTTACAAAAGCAACATTTTCAGGAGAAACTTTGTTCTTTATTGTGTGCACTATTTCTCCAAAACCTAGGCCAGACTTATCTTCAGAGTCAAATTTTCTTCTAGTAACAATTTTTCCATAAGTCTTGGTTTGTGTTTCAAAGTGTTGACATTTTGTAATAACATTTGAAACCTTTTGCTTTGACTCTTCTAGTTCAATAAGGGTTGCCTTGTATTTTTATTCAAATTCATGGTTATTTTGAATCAAAGAATTTATTCTCAAGTTGTAATTCTCAATCTCAGTCTCATGAGCAACACATTGAGCAGTATAATCTTCAGTGTTCTTCCTCATGTTTTGGTTTGGCAAATCGATACGCTCACTTAAGGTTTTTATCATCTTTTCAATGCGACTACTCTTCTTAACCGTTTTAGTGTATAATTCATGTAAATCAGGCAGGTCATCATCAGACTCATTATGTGCATCATGTGAATTGTCCCCTATGATTTGATTAGGTTATTTACTCACGCACAAATTCAATTCGTCCTCAACATTATCACTTTAACTCACACGCAATCTTTCAGAAATAACAGGAACAAAATTATTAACAATATCATTAACAACATCAACAGGCATAGTAGGTTCATGAGCAGGAAAACATGCATCATCATTATTTATTATCTTAGCAAAGAAAGACATGCAATACACATTCATCTAGGTTGACTCAGTTTTATCCTCATCAGAATCACTAGAGTCATCCCATGTCTTATATATATTGGCCTTGTTATTATTGTTAAAACTAGTTGTACATTTACTAGCATAGTGACCTAGTTTACCACAATGGTGTCATTTAACATCTTTTATGTCAGGTTTAGATCTGTTGGGATCATAATTCCTCCTATTGTCATAAGTGTGTTTGGTATTGTCTTTGTCATGAGGTCTGTGAGATTGATTACCTTGATAATTTGATTTGCCTTGTTTAAAGGCTGAAACATTTCTAAATTTCAAAATCTTTTTGAAATTCTTGCTCATAAGAGCTATTTCATTGTCAAGGTTTTCCAAATCAAAGGTTTCAAGACAATCAGTTGTAATACCCCGTACTCTTGGCTATATTTATTTTTGGGATTAATTAATTAAATGCGTATTAATTGGAAATTAATCCGGGTCATAAATACTAATGTGATACGAGTTAGTATTTGATTATGTGCATATATGATTATATGTATTTGGTATTATAAGATTTGTCGTGGGATTTATATACGGCAATTTGGAAATTTTGTTGAGACGCGTGGGACCGCCGCGTCACGGTATAATATTTTGTTAATAAAAGTGAATTTAAAATCTATAATCCGTATGGTCATTTTGAGTGCGCCAACGCGTCCGGAAGGGTCGAGATAGTCAGAAAACACTAGCCGGGGGTATAGTTTGGGTCCCGGGGTAATTTTAGACCGTACCGGTAACTTAAAGGGTATTTTTGGTAATTTTACATTTTGAGGAATTAAAAGTGACGAAAATTAGAGATTAAGTCTGATGTGGATATTAACCCATTAAGCCCATTAGCCAACCCATATTAACCTAGAAGGCTACGTAGGTTGTCATTTAGGTTTTCTAAGTTTCCCCAAATCAAAACCCTAGCCACCTTGAGCCACCATTGGAGATAGAGCTTGGGAGAGAAGAAATTCTGCAGAATCTTCACCAAACCTACACCAAACCAGAAATCAAACCAAGGCAAGTGTTTTAATCGTATTTAAATTCGTAGAATGTTTCCTCCATGTTAGAAATTGATAAATTTCAATTGTTCTTGGAAGATAATGAAAACCCATGTAGTTTGAGGTTTAGAACTTAAAAATTGTGAAGAGAATTGCATGTAGTATGATAGGTAAATGATTTCCCTTATTATAATGGTGATTAGAAGGAAAGAAAACGAATTAAGTTCTGGAATTTATTGATGATATGTAGTTAGGGTTCATGTTCTTGAGATAATTGGAAAAAGTGTAGAAAGGTGTAAATTAAATTATATTTGGGTGGATTGATCCCTTAGAAACATGTTAGGATGTGACTATATATGTTTAGTATTGATTATAGACCCTAAAACGTTGTTAGGATGGACTTTGGAAGAGATTAGAAGTGATAAAAATGGTGAAAAACGATTTTTGGGAAATTCTGGGCTGAAACTGGCATCTCGTTAGAAGCAGCCCCCAGGTCGTTCGAACGAGCTCGTTCGAACGAGCTTCTAACGAGTTGACCAGTCGTTATTAACGAGTGGGATTTTCGTTCGATATCTCATTCGAACGAGATATCGTTAGAAGGGTCAGTTCGTTCGAACGAACTGGGATCTCGTTCGAACAGCCTCGTTCGAACGAGACTTCTAACGACGTGACAGTCCAAACTCGTTCGAAGCCTCGTTCGAACGAGACTTCTACCGAGTTGACAGTTTGACCCTTTTTGGACTGTTTTGACTTTTGGAGTTCCGAGAGATGATTCAAGGGTAGAGTTAGCATCCATTTGATGATATAGTGATTGATTTGGGACTTTTGGGTTGTTGGGATGAGTAAATCATATACGAGAGTTATATTCAATGAATCATTTAGGTTGAGACGTGAGTGACTACTACGATGTGAGGATGAATTATAGCGCGTATAATTATGAACCGGAATAAAATAAGTTGTGATAATTATAGTTAGTACAAGAATGTGATATGTACTACGATTATAATACGGTATTACTAAGATGTGTGATTACTTAGTATTAGTATATGGATTATGTGTATGACATACCTATCATACTTGCTATCACGGGAGGTTTACGTTCGCTTAGGACCCTCTAATCCTTGTGTGCCTACGGGGGGGATATAGACTGGTACCTTGATGAACATAGGTCATTGAAAGACTTATTGTGATATTAATAAGTCCGCTGACCATGGGAGCGTAGGTATGTGCGTGACCCATGTGATGGTGACTGTGTTCGCCTCCACTATTTGTGATTTGTGTTATCTGAACTATTCCTGAGAGATTCGGAATATGTGATCCTTATGTACGTGATGTACCGGGATGGATAGCAGAGTATGTGTGCACTACAGCTTAAATTGCGGGGTGCTTGTATTGTATATTTATGAGATGAATAATATACATTAGATTACTAGAAATCCTCATGTTAATGTTGTAAAATATTAAGGTATTGTTTTGAGAATATAACGAGTTAACTGATAATTATATCAATGGCATATTTAGTAACTGAGTTTACGTTAAACCTCTATTTAATTACGAGCGTTGTTATGTTAATTGGAACCGAGTAAAATGGGTAGAACCTTTGGTAGTCTAGCTAGTTACGTTGTCACTCAGCTAGGGGAAAGGGTAGTTATAGATGGGTACTTACGTTAGGAGTGCACAGTTAGTCGAGAGGTGAGAATTTAATGTGAGTGCACGTCCTAACATGTACTTTGCATTTAATGTTTTTAAATGTTTTTAAAGCACTTGTAGGTTTTTAAAATGATTTCCACTTTCGGGCTCTGACCCATTTGCTTTCAAATATATTTTCTTGTAAAACCATTTTAGGTACCCAGCCACAGGGACACCAAGCATAGGATTCTCATTCAGGTGACGTGCTGTAGCTGGTTGTGGAAGCTACAGGGATTTGTTCATAGACGCTTCCATCTTTTGGATTCCAGAGTCACTATCTATCAGTTGTAGGGAATGTTGCCCATTCCTATTTAGAGCATCTTTTACATTTCAGTTTTCAGACTCTAGCATGTATTGCTCAGTATTCAGTTTTAGTTATTTATTTCAGTTTACTTATCAGTTGTGGGATTTGTATTGAGGAGTTTTTCCTCCAGGTTTTATTTACATATTGTGATGGTTATTCTTTTTACTTCAGTATGGTGAATGGTGTTATTTAGTTATTCATTTCTCTTGTTGCATGTTAATCAGATTTAATAAAATTTGGCACTTACTTTTTAAATACTAGGTGGTTAGTAATCTTTAAAATGTTTTCGACAGTGATGCTATTAACTGAGCCAACTTGGCATTTTGAATTAATTTTATAAAGGAGTAGCTACCCGGTGTTTAATTAGTCGGGGTGTCACAGGTGGTATCAGAGCATCAGGTTCTAGTGTCCTTTAGGATCTGTATGGCTATTATGTTTCCGCTACGTTTTCTTTGATATAGAGCCCTATATTTTAGGACTGTTGTATTCTTTTGTGTATGCTTCGTTCTTCAGCCATATTAAGTTTATAAACCGTGAACTTATAAACTTTGTTCTTATTTAAGATGCCTCCACGACGTGCACGACGAGTTCCCAGGAATGCAACGCCCGAACCCCAGCCCGCTCCAGTTCAGGGCATGTTGAACGCCGCTGAGGTTGCAGCTATAGTAGCTCAAGCGGTAAATGCCGCGATTGCCGTGATTCAGCAGGCACCACCTCAGGCACCGGTTGCCGCGCCAGTACAGGTTAATGCATTCCCGTCTGCTTGGGAACGTGTACGTGACGCTTTTCAGAAAGCGCATCCGCCAGAGTTTGCTGGAAGCTCAGATGTGGTTATCTCGAGCCAATGGAGGAAAGACATGCAGAGGCATTTGAGGATGCATGAGTGCACAGACGTTCAGAAGCAGGTGCTAGCTACTTTCAAGCTAGTTGGATCTGCGCTGCAGTGGTGGGAGTCCATTACCACCGCAGAGGAGAGGGATACCCTCACCATTCAGGAGTTCTGGGTGCGGTTTGACCGCAAGTATTTTCCGTCCGCAGTTCATACAGAGATGAGGAGGAAACTGATGAGTTTGAAGCAAGAGGGCAAGACAGTGGCCGAATATGAGGCCGAGTTTACTAACCTGTTGAATATCGTTCCAGACGAGATTCCAACAGAGAAGAAGAAGATAGAGAAGTTCACTGATGGGTTGAATTGGAGGATCCGTCAGCATCTGCTAGGGAACCTATCATTGGCCACATATTCTGATGTGGTTAACGCTGCGTTTTTGCACTGCCAGGACCACCGTTTTCACATGGCCGAGGGCAAGCGGTCGGGAGAGTCTAGCCATCAGGGCAGGACCGGAGGACATGGTGCCAGCGGGGCACAATCGGGTCAGGGGCAGAGACAGACTGAGCAGGGCTCCCAACAGGGGGATAACAAGAGGTTCCGGTCAGGGAACTATAGGCAGGGACAGGGAGGTTTCCGCCAGGGCCATCAGGGTTCAAACGGCCAGCAGGGCCAACAGGGACAGAATGGGCAGCAGTTCCATCAGGGCCAGTAGGGCCAAAGGAGGAATGGTAACGGCCACCAGGGCCGGGGACAGCAGGGGCAGAGGGGAGGGAACTTCCCAGGGAAGTGCTTTACTTGTGGCAAAACTGGCCATAAGAAGCAGGATTGTCCTGATAGGGGCAGGGCCCCACAGCAGCAGCAGCAGGGTGCTCGCCAGGATCCACAGAGACCTATGTTTCCCGCCGCTCTTCCTGCACCGCCACAGATGGCAGCTTTGCCACCCATTCCAGCAGTCCCAGCTCAGCAGGGGCAGCTACAGTATGGACGTGTCTACAACGTTCACCAGGCTGCAGTTCCACAGGCACCGCCCGCGATCGAGGGTACGTTTCCTATCCATGGCACTATGGGTCGGGTGTTATTTGATACGGGTGCTACACACTATTTTATTGCTACACACTTCGCGAAAGCTTTAGGATTGTTAGCTACGGCAGAGAGCACAGTGACGTGTGTCGACTCACCATTGGGGAGTGGGTCACTTATTTTCTTTATATGCCAGGGAGTCGGGGTAGAGGTTGGTGGTTTGGTATTGCCTGCGGACATGTTAGTGTTAGACATGCATGTTCACGATGTGATCATCGGTATGGATTGGCTCGTAGCATATAGGGCCATGATTGATTGCTTCAGCGGGAGCATTGTTTTTGCCATTCCGGGGCAAGAGATGTTTATAGTGGCGATGCCTCGCCCAGAGGGAGGATCGACCGCTCATCTGTATTACATAGAGGAGGATACCTCTAAGGAGGTTGTTATTCCTTTAGATTCGATTCCGGTTGTCAGGGAGTATTCGGATGTATTTCAGGAGATACCAGGCTTACCACCCAGTCGAGAGATAGACTTCATTATTGATTTGCTACCGGGTACGAGACCTATAGCACGTGCACCGTACCGTATGGCTCCGGCTGAGATGCGAGAGCTACGGGATCAGATTGAGCAGTTGTTGGGTCAGGGGTTTATTCGGAGGAGTACTTCACCGTGGGGTGCCCCTGTGTTGTTCGTAAAGAAGAGGGATGGTTCACTGAGGTTGTGTGTGGACTACCGAGAGTTGAATAAGGTCACGATACGGAATAAGTATCCGTTGCCTCGAATCGATGACTTATTCGACCAGTTGAGAGGAGCTTCTTTCTTCTCGAAGATTGATTTGAGATCGGGATACCATCAGTTGCGTATCAGGGAGGAGGATGTCTCGAAGACTGCGTTCTTGTCGAGATATGGTTCTTATGAGTTTCGGGTTATGCCTTTCGGCTTGACCAACGCTCCAGCAGTGTTTATGGACTTGATGAACAGGGTGTTCAGAGATTTCCTCGATCAGTTTGTCATTGTCTTCATTTATGACATTCTGGTTTACTCTCAGACAGAGGAGGAGCACGCCGAGCATTTGAGGCTGGTTTTGCAGACACTTCGTCAGAACGAGCTATATGCAAAATATGAGAAGTGCGGGTTTTGGCTGAAGGAGGTCCAGTTCTTGGGTCACATTATTTCCGATCAGGGAATATCTGTCGATCCGGGGAAGGTATCAGCGGTGAGGGAGTGGGGACAGCCCACGACACCAATGGAGATTCGTAGTTTCTTGGGTTTAGCAGGATACTACAGGAGGTTTATTCGGGGTTTCTCAGAGATAGCAGGTCCTTTGACACATCTTACTCGTAAGGGTGTGCCATATATCTGGAGTGATGCTTGTCAATTAGCATTCGATGAGTTGAAGGATAAATTAACCTCAGCACCTGTGTTAGCGTTGCCGAGACCGGGAGTTGAGTATTTGGTTTACACCGATGCGTCTTTGCAAGGGCTTGGAGGTGTTTTGCAGCAGGAGAGACAGGACATAGCTTATGCTTCCCGTAAGCTTAAGCCTCATGAGAAGAATTACCCCACACATGATTTGGAGTTGGCAGCAGTGGTATTTGCCTTACGGATTTGGAGGCACTATCTTTTGGGGGAGAAGTTTCAGCTGTTCACGGACCACAAGTCACTACAGTACCTGTTCACGCAGAAGGAATTGAATATGCGGCAGCGTAGGTGGCTTGAGTTTGTGAAGGACTACCAGTTCGACATCCAGTACCACCCGGGTAAGGCCAACGTGGTAGCAGACGCGTTGAGCCGCAGGCCAGCAGATGTGGTGGCAGAGGTGTGGAAAGCTAAGTGGAAGGAATTGGGACACCAAGATGCAGTGGCCCGATCTTTCATGTCTGTGATGACCGTTACACCGCAGATTGTCACGAAGGTAGTACGGGCACAGGCCGATGACTCGTTCTGTCAGGAGCAGATAGTTCGATTACTAACAGAGGGAGCCGAGTCCTATACCGTTAGCTCAGACGGGGGATTGCGCTTCAATGGGAGATTGGTAGTTCCGGAAGGGGAAGAATTGCGGCACGATGTGATGGCATAGTCGCACGGCTCACGGTTCGCGGTACACCCCGGAGGGGACAAAATGTACCAAGACATGAGACGGCAATATTGGTGGAGCGGTATGAAGAAAGATATCGCTGAGTTTGTCTCGAAATGCGCCACTTATCAGCTTCTAAAAGTGGACCATCAGAGACCAGCAGGATTGCTACAGCCGTTGGAGGTTCCGGTGTGGATGTGGGAGAGCATATCCATGGATTTTGTCACGGGATTGCCTACGTCGCAGAGGGGCCACGACTCCGTTTGGGTAATTGTGGACAGGTTGTCCAAGGTCGCTCACTTTTTACCCGTTAGGACTGATTACACTGCGGGTCAGTATGCCCAACTCTTCATTTCAGAGATTGTGAGACTTCACGGTGTGCCCCTGAATATCGTGTCTGACAGAGACAAGATATTTGTTTTGAGGTTTTGGGAGAGTTTCCAGGAGGCAATGGGCACGGAATTGCGGTTGAGTACGGCTTATCATCCGCAGACCGATGGGCAGACAGAGCGCACCAATCAGATGTTGGAGGACATGCTACGCATGTGCATTATTGACTTCGGGGGTGGATGGGAGCAGTACCTTCCACTGGTGGAGTTTGCTTACAACAACTCCTATCAGTTCACGATTGGCATGGCTCCATTTGAGGCATTGTATGGTAGGCCTTGTCGTTCCCCAGCATGTTGGTTGGAGGTGGGGGACAACAAACTACTTGGGCCGGAAGTGATTCAGGATACTTCGGCAAGGATTGAGTTGATTCGGAGTCGCATCCGGGTAGCTCAAGATAGGCAGAAGAGTTATGCTGATGCGAAGAGGTTTTTCAGGGAGTTCCAAGTAGGGGACCAGGTTTTGCTCAGGGTATCTCCTATGAAGGGGATTATGCGATTCGGGAAGAAGGGGAAGTTGGCACCGAGGTATGTGGGGCTGTTTCCTATTATTGAGCGGATCGGACCGGTTGCGTATAGACTCGGGTTACCGGAGCATTTGCATCGGATTCACGACGTGTTCCATATTTCCTCGCTGAGGAAATACCTTAGAGATAATTTGGCTCATTCTCACATTGCTGTGGAGGGCATCGATCTCCAGCCGGATAGCTCTTATGAGGAGGGGCCGATTACTATTTTGGACCGAAGCGAGAGGAAACTGCGGTCAAAGATAGTTCCGTTAGTGCGTGTTCAGTGGCGACATCACAATGTCGAGGAATCCACATGGGAGCGCGAGGATGAGATGCGCGAACGTTATCCAGAGCTGTTTTTAGCAGGTACTTTCTAGTTTCGAATTTCGGGACGAAATTCAGTTATTAGGGGGGAAGTATGTAATACCCCGTACTTTTGGCTATATTTATTTTTGGGATTAATTAATTAAATGCGTATTAATTGGAAATTAATCCGGGTCATAAATACTAATGTGATACGAGTTAGTATTTGATTATGTGCATATATGATTATATGTATTTGGTATTATAAGATTTGTCGTGGGATTTATATACGGCAATTTGGAAATTTTGTTGAGACGCGTGGGACCGCCGCGTCACGGTATAATATTTTGTTAATAAAAGTGAATTTAAAATCTATAATCCGTATGGTCGTTTTGAGTGCGCCAACGCGTCCGGAAGGGTCGAGATAGTCAGAAAACACTAGCCGGGGGTATAGTTTGGGTCCCGGGGTAATTTTAGACCGTACCGGTAACTTAAAGGGTATTTTTGGTAATTTTACATTTTGAGGAATTAAAAGTGACGAAAATTAGAGATTAAGTCTGATGTGGATATTAACCCATTAAGCCCATTAGCCAACCCATATTAACCTAGAAGGCTACGTAGGTTGTCATTTAGGTTTTCTAAGTTTCCCCAAATCAAAACCCTAGCCACCTTGAGCCACCATTGGAGATAGAGCTTGGGAGAGAAGAAATTCTGCAGAATCTTCACCAAACCTACACCAAACCAGAAATCAAACCAAGGCAAGTGTTTTAATCGTATTTAAATTCGTAGAATGTTTCCTCCATGTTAGAAATTGATAAATTTCAATTGTTCTTGGAAGATAATGAAAACCCATGTAGTTTGAGGTTTAGAACTTAAAAATTGTGAAGAGAATTGCATGTAGTATGATAGGGAAATGATTTCCCTTATTATAATGGTGATTAGAAGGAAAGAAAATGAATTAAGTTCTGGAATTTATTGATGATATGTAGTTAGGGTTCATGTTCTTGAGATAATTGGAAAAAGTGTAGAAAGGTGTAAATTAAATTATATTTGGGTGGATTGATCCCTTAGAAACATGTTAGGATGTGACTATATATGTTTAGTATTGATTATAGACCCTAAAACGTTGTTAGGATGGACTTTGGAAGAGATTAGAAGTGATAAAAATGGTGAAAAACGATTTTTGGGAAATTCTGGGCCGAAACTGGCATCTCGTTAGAAGCAGCCCCCAGGTCGTTCGAACGAGCTTCTAACGAGTTGACCAGTCGTTATTAACGAGTGGGATTTTCGTTCGATATCTCGTTCGAACGAGATATCGTTAGAAGGGTCAGTTCGTTCGAACGAACTGGGATCTCGTTCGAACAGCCTCGTTCGAACGAGACTTCTAACGACCTGACAGTCCAAACTCGTTCGAAGCCTCGTTCGAACGAGACTTCTAACGAGTTGACAGTTTGACCCTTTTTGGACTGTTTTGACTTTTGGAGTTCCGGGAGATGATTCAAGGGTAGAGTTAGCATCCCTTTGATGATATAGTGATTGATTTGGGACTTTTGGGTTGTTGGGATGAGTAAATCATATACGAGAGTTATATTCAATGAATCATTTGGGTTGAGACGTGAGTGACTACTACGATGTGAGGATGAATTATAGCGCGTATAATTATGAACCGGAATAAAATAAGTTGTGATAATTATAGTTAGTACAAGAATGCGATATGTACTACGATTATAATACGGTATTACTAAGATGTGTGATTACTTAGTATTAGTATATGGATTATGTGTATGACATACCTATCATACTTGCTATCACGGGAGGTTTACGTTCGCTTAGGACCCTCTAATCCTTGTGTGCCTACGGGGGGGATATAGACTGGTACCTTGATGAACATAGGTCATTGAAAGACTTATTGTGATATTAATAAGTCCGCTGACCATGGGAGCGTAGGTATGTGCGTGACCCATGTGATGGTGACTGTGTTCGCCTCCACTATTTGTGATTTGTGTTATCTGAACTATTCCTGAGAGATTCGGAATATGTGATCCTTATGTACGTGATGTACCGGGATGGATAGCAGAGTATGTGTGCACTACAACTTAAATTGCGGGGTGCTTGTATTGTATATTTATGAGATGAATAATATACATTAGATTACTGGAAATCCTCATGTTAATGTTGTAAAATATTAAGGTATTGTTTTGAGAATATAACGAGTTAACTGATAATTATATCAATGGCATATTTAGTAACTGAGTTTACGTTAAACCTCTATTTAATTACGAGCGTTGTTATGTTAATTGGAACCGAGTAAAATGGGTAGAACCTTTGGTAGTCTAGCTAGTTACGTTGTCACTCAGCTAGGGGAAAGGGTAGTTATAGATGGGTACTTACGTTAGGAGTGCACAGTTAGTCGAGAGGTGAGAATTTAATGTGAGTGCACGTCCTAACATGTACTTTGCATTTAATGTTTTTAAATGTTTTTAAAGCACTTGCAGGTTTTTAAAATGATTTCCACTTTCGGGCTCTGACCCATTTGCTTTCAAATATATTTTCTTGTAAAACCATTTTAGGTGCCCAGCCACAGGGACACCAAGCATAGGATTCTCATTCAGGTGACGTGTTGTAGCTGGTTGTGGAAGCTACAGGGATTTGCTCATAGACGCTTCCATCTTTTGGATTCCAGAGTCACTATCTATCAGTTGTAGGGCATGTTGCCCATTCCTATTTAGAGCATCTTTTACATTTCAGTTTTCAGACTCTAGCATGTATTGCTCAGTATTCAGTTTTAGTTATTTATTTCAGTTTACTTATCAGTTGTGGGATTTGTATTGAGGAGTTTTTCCTCCAGGTTTTATTTACATATTGTGATGGTTATTCTTTTTACTTCAGTATGGTGAATGGTGTTATTTAGTTATTCATTTCTCTTGTTGCATGTTAATCAGATTTAATAAAATTTGGCACTTACTTTTTAAATACTAGGTGGTTAGTAATCTTTAAAATGTTTTCGACAGTGATGCTATTAACTGAGCAACCTTGGCATTTTGAATTAATTTTATAAAGGAGTAGCTACCCGGTGTTTAATTAGTCGGGGTGTCACATCAGTGTCCAAGTCTATAGAGTTCAATTTAGGCACTAGTAATTTAGATGAAAACACAACATTAGAACTAAAGGCTCTACTAGTCTGTCTGTTCAATTACTTTTTGAAGTCCAGTTCCAATTCTACAGTCCTAAGTTTACTGGTAAGTAATTCAGGAGTCATATCAGGGTCATTCATTTATTCAATAGCATATCTCTTATTATCAAATTTCGATGGAAATGACCTAAGAATATTTGGAACAATTTCCTTTCTACTGCAGGTTACACCATTGGCGTGAAGTTTTGTAAAAATGTCAGTTAGCCTTATGTAGAAGTCGTCAAAATATTCATTGTCATTCATAAACATGGTATTATATTGATGTATGAGCATTTGAGTTTTTCCAGCTTTGACACGTTCATCCCCCTCATGAGCAATGACTAAAGTGTCCCATGCCTCTTTATAAGTAGAACATATGGATATTCTTTTGAATTCATGTTTGTTTATAGACATAAAGATGGCATTCTTTCCTTTGTTATTATCAAGAGACATTTTTTTCTCTTCCTTAATAAATTCACTAAGAAGTTTCTTAATACATACTAGATTAGTTTCAGAAGTAGGTTTAGTAGGATGTTCATATCCAATTTCAATCATTTCCCAGACTTCATCACCCAGGGTTCCTTGAATGAAAGAAGTCATTCGCACTTTCCACTACGAAAAATTGTTTCCATTAAAGAGTGGTGGCGTGGATAGTTTACCTAACTTCTCAAATTTTTCTTCCATAATCAGAAATTTTTTCAGAAAGAAGTTTCTAAAATAATTTCTCATGTTTTAGGATCACAAAAGGTGTTCCTGCTCTGATACCAGTTGAAGAAACGCTTTAATACTAAAAACATTGTTTACAAGGTTGATAACAAAATGTTATGGTTGTATAAACTCCGAATAAACGTTTTGGATAAAACTCTTTTCAAAAAACACAAGATGTGTTGTAAAATATGTTTCTGAATGTATGGATTAAATTTGATAGTTGATTACATTCCTTTTTAAAATCTAATAAACATCTACTAAAATTACCATGCAATCCCAATCACAACAACAGTTAAGAACTTTCACAGAAATAGACAGAGGAATTTTTAACTTGGTAAAACCCTTAAGCAAGGGAAACACCCACGGTGACCTCTATGCCACAAAACAAAAATTTACTAGAATAAAAATCAAGTTACAACACTTAAGCAAACCATAAAGATCGAACCTAAGTTTAGAATGTATCTACACGAGATTCTCCACTCCAAAGGTAATCTGACTTGGAACTTGATCATTTCTTGTTGCTTTTTTGTCTTTTCCTTGATCTCCTTCTCTTTGAATTCAGATTCCAACAACTCTTTCAAATCCAAGATTCTCAGACAGAACCACAGTGTCTAAGTGTCCGTGTGAGATAGTGTTTGGGATGTTCTACTACATGCCAACATGCTACTCACCCTCTCAAGAAATTATAGAAACAATACTAAGAAATTACAATGGTTCTAATATGAAAGTTATTTTCGAATCTTGATTTTTCAAGAAAAGACTTTTTTATCTTTTATTTATCCACAGAGCTCAAGGATACCTTTCTCGGAAGACATTTCAAGGTCTTAAACAATTTTAGGTTTTTGAAAATATTTTTGAAATTATAAACCTCCAATTGAGATCCAAACTAGACTAGAAGTCTGCTTTAACAAAACAGATTCAGACTTAACATGCAAAAACTGATTCAACAAGTTTTGACATATAAAACTTATTTTCAGATCTGTATGCCTTAAAACTTAATAAGAGTTCTTTTGTGTTCCTTTTATTTTTGAACACTAGTATTTCATAAAATATGAAATAAAAATTGGAAACACGCAACTCACTAGGTCTGAAAACTTATTTTTGAAAACTAAAAGTTTTTTATTTCAAAAACTCGTTGAAACAGAATAGATCTAAAATGCTAGATTTAGAAAGAGAAACAAAAACCTATAACGTGAGATGTTCTCTGTTAGAAAGACTCAGTTTCAATAATGAAACTTGAATATCTCTTAGAGATGAGTTCTGAGAGAATCAAAGATATGAAGAGGCCTTCAAACGAAAACACAAAACTAACAACACAGAAACCCTAGAAGGATCTAACTCTCAAAAGTAGGTTTTCTGGTCTATGTGACTTTTAGGTTTTGGTGTTTGGTTTTGGGTAAAACTCACAGAGGTTTGAACTTACGAAGAAAACTAGGGTTTCTTATTATGATCTCTCTCTCTCTTATTTCCCTCTCTTCTCCCTTCTCTCTCTTATCTCTACTCCCTCTTTTCTAAAAAATGGCGAAATGATAAAAGTCTCAAATTACTGAGGGTTGATCCCTTTTTATACTAAGCGTAGAAGGATCGAGAACATTGGCCTCAATCCAATGGCTGAGATTAAGTCGAAATGAGTTGACTTAGATCCAACGGTTTAACACAGGCGATGGGTTATATGAGCACTGATTGGTTAAAGATGGGTTCATAAGGATTGAGATAAAACACATGCACTACGTTGATTAAGTTGATCCGATGGGTGAGAAAATGTACGCATTTTCTATCTAAGAACAAACCCAATCTAAGCCGACATAATTCTAACACGTGTACGCACCAGATGTGATTAAAAACGCGTGTATAAAAATAATTACAACGCACACCTTCAATCCTCAAGCGCTTTAGGATTCTACCCAGGCAAACAATCAGCATAGAAAATAAGTTTCTAAAATTCAACTTTTACCCACAATACTTTTAAAAATCAGGTTTTAATTAATTCAAAAATCTTTGAAAATTATTTAAAATTATAAAAAATGATTTGAATTAAATTAAATTGATTTACAAAGACTTGAAGTGTTGAAAAAACCATTAAACCAATAGATGATATGTATGATGCAGTGAAAGTGTCCTATTTGTTGTTTTTAGGGTTTAGAATAAACTTCCCTTTGAAGGTTCTCTTGGAATGGATTTCTTCATGGAGTATGTACCTTTGAGGCGATGGAGTTCTCAAACTATTCTAACCTATTTTGCCTATATATCCAAACTAGTTGGAACTCCTATATATGAAGACTCAAGTGAGTCAATATATAGTGTATTCTCAAAGAGATAAAAAAGGTTAAGCCCATAAGAATGATTTTTGATATTCAAAAGTTAACTGGAATGCTAAAAGCAGTCAATCGCTTGATCAATAAATCATCAGGGAAGTGTCGGCCATTTTTTTAACCATTAAAGAAGGAGATGGGCCTAACCTATAACGGTATTCAAAATAACTTAATGAAATCAATACCTATCTAATCATACCACCTCTACTCGTCATCACAAATTCAGTAGATCTAGGTTACTTGTACCTCCTGGTGCCCGACCACGCAATTAGTTCAATTCTAATGTGCGAGAAATAGGTGCACCAATCCCTAATTTTCTTTATCAGCAAGATGTTACTGGATGTTTATAAATGTTGCTTTCTAATAGAAAACTTAACCTATTCTCTAGTTCTTGCCTCATGGAAGCTGAAGCATTACTTTGAATCCCACTCTGTGATAGTCGTCACCTCCTTCTCGCTCAAGGTAGTCCTTAAGAATTTCGACCTATTCGGATGGATGTCCAAACGGTTGGTAGAACTATGAAGATTTTATATTCACTATCATCCAAGGACTGTAATAAAGGGCCCGGTGTTGATGGATTTCATCACTGAGTTCACAAAGAGGCAGGAGCCCGACAATAAGGAATTTATTAATCAAACAATCAACCAAGAGTTTAACCAACTCAAAAGGTGGACTTTCTATGTCGATGGGGCCTCCAACTTAAAACGATCAAGATTAAAAATTATTCTCATCATATTGGAACAAACTATGATCGAACAAAGAATCAAACTTGGCATTGAAGCATCCAATAACGAGCCCGAATATGAGGCCATCATCCTTGAAAGCCTTATATTTTGGTGCAAGTCACCTTGACGTCTACTGTGACTCAAGTCTAGTATCAAATAAAGTATTATGAGACTATAATGCCAAGGATGAACGAATGTCAGCATATTTACAAGTCATCTAGGACTTGGTCGCCTAGTTTGAAAAAGTTTATTTTCAATAATTCCCTCGTGGAAATAATAGTCATGCAGATGCCTTGGCCACTCTAGGTTTAGATGTTGATTTCGATCTCAAAATATCCATTGAGGTTAATTACCTCACCTAACCAAGAATCATAATACAGAAGGTCGTCAAACAAGTCCTCACACTCCAAAACACTCCTAGATGGATGGAACCGATCATAGCCTATATTCGTAGAAGAATGCTCTGCCAAATGATAAGAAGCAGGATCATCAAATTAGGGTAAAATTCATTTGTTACTATTTTCACATGAAGGAAAATTCTATAGGGGATCTTTCACAGGACGATACGGCCAATGCGTACACTTAAGCAAGGTCGACCAAGTTCTATACAAACTTCATGATGAGATATATAGGGTCTTTATCGAGGGAAGATCTTTGCCACTCATAGAAATCAAGTAACGATATCGATGGCCATATATGCATCAAAACATAATTTCCTATGTTAAAAAGTGTGAGAAGTACCAGGAGTTCTCGTCAATTATCCACCAACTAGATAGCGACCTAAAGTCACTAACTAGCCTATGGCCTTTTGCTCTGTGGGGTTTGGGCATTATAGGTCCCTTACCTATAACACCATTTAATCGGAGGTACCTTCTAGTCGACACGGACTATTTCACCAAGTGGATCGAAGCTGGACAATTGGTGAATATCAAAGACACTGACATGATAAGATTTACTTGGAGAAACATCATGACTCATTTTGGCATACCAATAACGATCATTACCGATAATGGAATGAAATTTGAAAGTGGGCCATTTCAAAACTCCTGCGATAACCACAACATCAAGTACTACCTCAGTTCGATGGCATACCCCCAAAGTAATGGGAATGTTGAATCCTCCAACAAATAATCCTCAATGGAATGAATAAAAGGCTAGATAAGGCAAAAGATGCTTGGGTGGATGAGCTTCTCCACGTCATTTAGGAATATCATACTAAGCCTAGAAGGTCAACATGGGATACGCCCTTAGCCTATGGAATGAAAGACATAATTCCCCTGAAAGCTATCTTGTTGACCATGAAGACGAATGATGCCGACTAAGGCTAAAATGAAGATATCATAAGGACTGAGCTCGACTTATTCGAGGAAAGAAGGGAAAGAAAACTTGGATTTAGCGACATTTTATAAACGTCGAAATAAACTCTAAAAACGTCGAAAAAAGAAATACCAACATTTTAAAAAAATGTCGATGTATCTACAATAGGGAAATAAGCCTCGTTTGTTAAAAATGCCGGATAAACATTTCCCGACGCTTCCTGTTACGTTTATTAACCGTCGGCAATTGTCCCTGCCTTGTGGGGTAAATGCATTTTTTTTAAAACGTCGGGTTTTGTCTTAACGTTTCCTTAAAAGCGTCGGGAATATTAAATTAATATATTAACACAAGATTCAATCATTTACTTGAAAACATCACAATGTTAACTAAATCTTTTTCATACTATATTCCAACATGTTTTCTGTAAAGCGTAAATATTTAAGTGCCATATAATATCCAAGTACCCTCATTAATATTATAATTGATCCCTCGTACAAAGGATGACCTGTGTGTGTTATATCAATCCAACTCTTATCCATCAGTATGAATCAATTAACCTAATGAAATGAATAAGTAAATACAACAAAATTTTGTCAATTGGCAAGTTCAACACAAAGGTAACAAAAAAGTAACATGCAACATGACTTTTGTTTATTACCAAACATCATGGTCTAAGGTTGTCAAATATAAAAAGTAGAGAGCAAAAAAAGATGGTCGACTTAATTTTTTTTAAAACAACATAATAAGATGGAAAAAATAAAAGATTACACAACTTGTCAAATGCAATAGAAATACATAAAATCTACTATTGAGATGAAATTTACAAAATTGGACACGACTTACGACAACAAGATTATCTACCGAAACATCACTTCATTGCCACAACAAACATAATTCAACATTTGAAAGTATTTCAACTCCTCCGATAAAACACACCCTGATGGCCTAAAAACCTTATTTTCCATTACAAATAAGAAATCTTACACATTTTCTAGCTTCAGAGTGCTTTTGGTATCATTTATTCTCCTTCCAATTTACATTGATGTATTATTAGTCAATGCACATTTTAAAGATGCTTTTGATATTATGTATTCATTACTATTTCAATGGATATAGTTATGGAAGTGAAAATGATACCTGAACGAGAGACGATCTCTGAAGGCCGATATTAAAAAGAGCTCGAGATAACTGATTTGATAAGCCTATTAATATCCAAGTCACGTTTGCTTAAGCAAAGAACATGACAATATGAGAAACATAATTTTATCAAATTCAAAAGACCATACCCATACCTTTGATTGTTCAAAGGCAATTGTATTATTAATTGACTCAAAAATAATTTGTTTTCTTGAATTAAGTTTTTTACATTCTTAAATTATAAAGTTTTAACAAACTAACCCTTAACCCAATATTAAAGAGAATAGTTTTAATGACATGTAAAAGAATAAATATACATTTAATTTAAATTTCTCTATATTTTCTCAAGAAGCAAATATGTTATATAATGGAATTCAACTAGAGAACAATTCACAACAAACACAATAGAACAGTGGCATACACACACATTAATCAATACATATTACCAAAAGACAAAATATATTGAAGAAACATATATTAAAAAACAGTTTGAATGAAACCTAATAATTACCAAAATTCAATCATCGGATCAAGAATCAAGAATGTTAACTATTCCCATTTTTATTGCATCTCATTCCACAATAGAACAGTGGCATCACTTCTGACTAATTCACAAAACAATCATCAGTTCTTGATTAATGTTCTACTACAATTCCACTGTAGAATATACTATATAGATATCTATTAAAGAACTAATTATCTCAAATCTCAATCAGCTGTTACATTTTTCAACCGACGACGAGCCTATCTTCTGTAACTACCTTTCAAATAACCACATTAAGAAAAACAAAAGGAAGAGAAACAACAAGCCTATGTGAACAGAAGATTCACGAAGAAATAACGATTTGAAAAAAAACTGACACAGACGCAGAAGAAATAACGATTTGAAACAAAAATGAGCCTATGTTTAATTCTTTGATTAAGAAGAAATAAAACCTTGAGTCCTAGATACAAACGTAGTAAACCTTGAGTCCTGGATGCAGAAGCAGCAAACCGTATGTCTTGATTTTGGCTTAGGGCAACATTGAAAAAAATTGAGAGAAATATGTGAACAAAAGTCTTGTGAACGAGGGAAAACAGTGATTTTCTTTTTGAGAGAAACGAAAAATTAGAGGGAGTGGCGAAATTAATTTGGTACCCGAAATTTTTATCCCCAAACGAGGGGAAATAACCCACGTTTTGTTAAAAACGTCGTCATTTTTTGACGTTTTTAATAAAACGCCATTAATTTGTCGACATTTTTATAAAACGTCGATAAACATCCCACGTTGTTAAATAAACATCGGCATATACACTATATATCGACATTGTTATAAGAGTTGAAAAAAAAACGTCGCAAAAGCCAAATTTTGTTGTAGTGAAACCTTGATCAATCTAGCTTCCTACCAGCAACAGTTTGCCAAGAAGTACAACATATGCGTCAATTCGAGAAGGTTCCAGGTCAGAGATTATGACCTCAGAAAGGTGCTTGACAGCACAAAGAAACTATCAAATGGAAACCTAGGAAATAAATGGGAAGGATCTTTCAAGATTATTAGAGATGGCCTTATAGGGGCCTACCATTTAGAAACAATGGGGGCAGGGAGACCCATAGGTCCTGGAATGAAGCCAATCGTAGGAAATTCTATTTTTAAAGCTTTGTTCAAATTAATTTAATTTATTTTAATGTCTTATTTATAGAAGGATTTAAATTTCAATTAATGAAAATATCTCTCTCATTGTTCCAAATGAAAGGCAAACTCTGTTACAAAAAAAAACTTTATTTATGTAATATAATCTTGATCACTAGCTTGAGTGCCTTATCAAACTTCGATCAATGTATTAAACACCTTAGTAAGATTATCTTAGTGATATTTTACTTAGCCAAAGCTTCGAGGTCACATATTTTTATCATCAACGCGCATGATGACATAAATAATTTCCTACGCAAGTAGAAGATCTACACGGGATCCCTAGGCACTAAGTGTGCTCACAATGGTCGGCTAAAATCCTGAACGAGTGGATGGCCCTATGACAAGGTGAATTTTTTCCATAGTTTGACCTACGCACAAGACTATGTGATGATATTCTCTAAAAGTTTAGGCAAACAACAAAAACATGCTTGGAATTAAACTTGGGAAAGTGTAAAAGAACATTTAATATATATTTGTTTTTTACAAGTGGCTAGATCGTCACGTTATAAAAATCTAGATATATTTTACCATTATTTTATCTTTGATGATTCAGGTCGATGGATATTCTAGCTTGGCGATCATCATTATCTAGGTTTGGTTAGAGTTCATTATTGTTGCTTGATCATGGAAATAATTCTATATCAATTGAATCAGAATGACACCAATAGGAATCCATAATTCATTACTCCCATTAGTAGGAAGCCGAGCATAGGGAGAATCCACATCATACTAATATCATAACTGAGAATCCTTGGGCACCTTTATGACCACTGGGTTATTAAGCCACTCATGCTTATAGGCAACATACCTAGCCTCATTCAGGTTTGATAAGGCATTGGTCCAACCTTCATCATAACTTGGATGACCAAACTTCACCGGGGCTATGATAAAATTGGTAACGTAGCCTCATTATTTTACTGTGTGTAAGGACACAAATTTCCAATTGAGTCCATATATAGTTTTGGCTCAATTCTGGACAAAAACATTTATTCATAGGTTAGTGATTTATTGTAATACTCTCAAGCCTATGAAGTGTGTGTTGAAGACGTAGCGGCAAAGAATATAAAGCTTCATCAAAATGCCGGTTTGAGTGCCTCGTTTCTACGTCATCATAAGGTTTCATGCTCCCAAGGTATGAATGTAATTATATTTATATAGGAGCTTGGAACAATATTTATTGGGTGTTAGGTTTAATAAAAAGCATGTTTTACTTTCAGAATAATTTAATTGAAACTTTAAAATAAAGTACATAAAGTTTCTGGGCCAAAAATTAAATTTATCAAAAAATTTTGGAAGTCGTTCGAAGTCTCGTTTGAACGAGTTTTTCATTCGAACGAGTTTTCCAACGAACCTAAACTGGTCAGTCGTTCGATATGTCGTTCGAACGAGTTTTTCGTTCTAACGAGGTTTCGTTCGAACGAGTTTGCCAACGACCCTAAACTGGTCAGTCGTTCGATATGTCGTTCGAACGAGTTTGGTCGTTCTAACGAGATATCTAACGAGTTTCTAATGAGCCCAGTCTGGTCGCTCGTTAGAAGTCTCGTTCGAACGAGAGTCAAGTTCGTTCGAACGAGATGCCAGGCAGGAATAGTTTTGAGCAGTTTTTGGAAGTTTTCACCCCATTATCCCACTTGTTTCTTAACTGATTTTTTAAGGCTTAATTAAGGACGGGAATCACTTTTGAAGGGGAATCTTTTTCATACCATACAAACTCCTAGAGAGTGTTTTGAGAGAAAATTTGTTTAAGGAAAAAGATCAAGTTTTGAGTGTTATTCTTTAATGAAAAATCCTACACACTCTAGTGTTTACACCCAATAGTTGTTTATCCAAGTTCTATATACATATCTTTACTTGGAGTTTTGGCACCGGTTTTCTCTACCGAATTGAAAAAGAGACGTTTTGGGTTTGCTTCTACATCCCATCACAAAGAAGAAGAAGTTTGTTGCGGTATTACTCACTTGGAGAAAGGCTCCAAGCTTGGGTGACGGTGACCATACAAAGTCCTATCGGTGGATTCCGAGATCGCGGTGGAGCTCCATGGTTGTCCGCTAGGAAGAGGTTTCTACAAGAAGGAGCAACAAGGCTTGAGAGGGTTCGAGTCAAGGATGTAAGTCTTTTGTCTTGTAATTGTAATTCCATATCTAGTGGACTTGTGGCTAGGGCCGTCCGAGGTTTTTTCCCGTCTTGGGTTTTTCCTCGTACATCGCGGCGTAGTGTGATATTGTTTATTTTATCTTGCACAATAATTTAGAATCCATGCTTAGGATAATTTCAAGATAAAATTCGGTTTAATTTATCACACTAATTTAATTTGGGACTAAATTAAATTTTGGGTAAAATTGGTTTATTCAAGTCTTTTGCTAAAATTGGTTTCGCCTAACTTTGGATAATTTATAATTATGACTTAGGCAAATTCTAGGACTTGAATTGGATTAATTAATCGGTTTAAGTGAATACATTAATTGAGTAATTTGGTTGAACCATCACCTTACGCTTCCGCATTAATCTTGAGTTTTTACATAAAAAGGAAATTATTAACTTTGATTTTAATTCATAAAATCAATCCGGGGATTTTACTTTCTCAATTTTGTATCAGAGCCAAAGCGATAAATTATTTCGTTAACGATCTTTTAAATAATCTTTGGCCAAAATGGATTTTTCCCCATTTTCAAAATTTCCTATTTTCGATGGTTCAAACTACGCGTATTGGAAAGCGCGAATGAGATCGGCACTAAAATCTATCGACGAGAGAGTTTGGATGTCTGTTGTTACTGGGTACTCCCCACCAACTTACTTAGTTGAAAATGAACGTGTTATCAAACCGGCCGATAGATGGACTGAAAATGAGTTTAAACTTGCTAATTTCAATTCCCGTGGTTTAAATGCTTTGTTTAGCGCTGTCACACCGGATGAATTCCGCCGTATTATGACGTGTGAAACTGCTAAAGAAGCTTGGGATATTTTACAATTAACTCATGAAGGAACTAGTGTCGTTAAAGCTTCAAAACTCCAAAACCTCACCACTCAATTTGAAACTATCAAAATGGATGAAAAAGAAACTTTTGATAAATTTTATGCTAGACTTTCTGATATTGTTAATTCATCTTTTAACTTGGGAGAGAAAATACCTGACGACCATGTTGTAAAGAAAATTTTAAGGTCCCTACCCGACAGATTTATTCCAAAGGTGACCGTTTTAAATTCTTTACCCACTTTAGCCTCTACGAAATTAGAAGAGCTTGTAGGTGATTTACAAACCTATGAACTAGATATGTTTCCCTCTAAAACTGAAAAGAAAATTGAAAAGGGCGTTGCTTTAAAAGCCCGAAAAGTGGTCAAACAAGTAGTAGAGAGTGATAGTGATAGTGACTCGGAAGACATGGCTTTATTTGCTCGTAAATTTAGAAAATTTCTTAAATTTAACAAAGATAAATTTAAAAATGATTTTAAGAAATTTGATACTTCTAAACATGATAAAAGCGAGAAGATTTCTAAAGCCGAGAAGATCCCTAAACCTAACAATGACAATTTAGACAGGGACGAGTCTGATAAATGTTTTGGTTGTGAAGGTTATGGCCATAGGGCGTTTGAGTGCCCCACTAAACTAAGGAAAGAGGGCAAGCGACCCATCTCATATAATGCGACCCTTAGTGATAGTGATAAGGAAGAGAAGCCCGATTCCCCCATTAAGAAAAATTTTGTGGCTTTTATGGCAAGTCATGTAAGTGATAATGAGAACTCATCGATTGATGACACGATAGCACATGCCACTTCCAAGGTCATTGTTCATGAATCCCTTATTTTTAATGATAGTGAGAGTGGAGAAGAAAGAGAGAGAGAAAATGAAGAAGAGGTTGATGAGAGTGAACTTCAAAATGCTTTTAATGAATTATATAAAGAATCTATTAAATTGAAAAGAGCTCATTTGAAGTTAGAAGCGAGTTTAAGAGAGAGTGTCAAGGTCATTGATGAAAGAGCCTTAATAGAAGACCTTAGGACACGTGAGAGGACTCTTCGAGAGAAGTTAGAATATGTAGAAGGCGAAATAAATAGCCTTAGGAGTTTAATGGAATCCTTGAAAAAGGAGCTTCTTGCTTTTGAAGAGCGTAATTTTTTACTAGAATCTAACATTTTAGAATTGGAATATAAATTAAAAGATTTTAGTAATGTCAAATTTGATTTGGAATGTCGTTTGGAAAAACTTGATAAAATGTTAGGAACGTTCCAAGTTAAAAATGACACTTTTGGTTTAGGCTTCAATACTTGTAATGAATTTAACCCTAAAGTCAAAACCAACATTTTAGGAGAATCTACTAGGAATGCATTTCAAGATCACTCCTTAGGTAAATCTTTTCGACATGTTTTCACTTGTTCACATTGTGGTCGAAAAGGTCATCTTAGGAAATTTTGTTTTGATCTTAAACGAATTCCTAGAAAATCCCATAGTAAAGTAACCACGATAGCTAACGTTTCTACACCCCAAGATAGTCATGCTTCATTAATTTGGGTTAGGAAATCCGACTTGGTTGCCTTACAAAATAGGGATTTTGATTCTCATTTACTTTCACATGCTTCCTCTCTTGCTAAATCTATAGGATGAATGTGTTAGTGTTATGCATACTTTAGCCTTTGTACTTCATGCTATATTCACATGCTAAATGTATGCTTGTTTAGTCAATTTTCTAGTCATTGCTTTATTTGATATCATGCTAGAAATTATGACTTGTTTATCTTTTTGTATTATATTTTGTGTCTGGATTAATTGAAAATATAAAAAGATTTTTGTTTATCATTTGTGTTTTATTTATTTCATTTAAGCTTAATGAAAAATACAGATGATTTTTGTTTGTTCTTTTGAGTAAATATTCACTTTTGATTGAAAATGTTAAAAACTCAAAAAGATTTTATGTTGTGTGTATTTTAGTTTGACACACTTTATGTGGCATATTCTTGTGTTTGAATCCCTCCTTTAACGCTCCCATGTAGCTAGAACTTTTGGTTTAGATTTTCAATCCTTAAAATGTTCTTTACCATGTTTTATATGGAGTAGTTGGATTTTGTATTGATTAAATGGATTCTATTTTCATATGCCTCTTTTCACACATGCACGAGCTCTTTTTGAAATCTTAATGTCACATGTTATATTTGATCTTTTTGAGGTGTTCTCCTATCAATCTAGTCATCTACAAATCTATGACCTAGGAGGACTAGTGCATGTCAAAATCCGTTGCATGTGAGATTTGTGTGAAAAATGAAAACATGATAAATTAATATATGCACGGGGAAGGGCTCCGAAAGGATGAATTAAATCCTTTGCGATAGTAAGCCACCGTTGATTGGATATAAAAGAAATACGTGATCCAAAGGCCTAAAAACAGAATATTTGGCATTAAACAGAAAGCAATTGCCAAGGCCTATGTTTGTTTGATATATTCATTCAAAAACAAAAGAATATATATGCTCATTGATGGAGAATTGGATGGTATATCAACGGTTTGCACAATGTCCGTTTATCCTAGTTGTCTTCAATGGCATGACTCTATTTGGTTTGTAGAATCATCATCATGTTAGGCTTGTATGCATTGTGTATGTTTGTTCATTGAGTTCAATCTTTATATTGTCACATGAGGTTATATTTAACTGTGATGAAGTTTGCAATCAAATGAGAACTCCGTGAACGTTTCTTAAGTGTTTGGGTCTAAATTTAATTGTTGCTAGTACACACCCCTACACTTCCGTTTCCATATGACACATTTTTGCCATACGAGTGTGCAAACTTATTGTATTTTGTGTCATGTGTGTGTTCCTGAACAAAAAGGGGGAGAATGATGATAGGGGAAGAAATGGTATTTAAACCTATTATTATTGTATCTTAGATTGGGGGAGATTTATCTTAGGGGGAGACGTCTTTCTAAGTAAATGTCATTTGTTTGATAAAGGGGAAAATTATTTTAGGGGGAGTAATTATTTAATTTCATTTAATATTTTGATATTCCCTAAGCAGTTGATGAGTTTGCTTAAGTGTGCAGGCATTCTACTAAAGCGGCATCTTTAAAAGGCAAAGAGTTTAATCCTTGGCTTGAGTCAAGTTTGGGCGGGTTATGTTTTGAGTCTAGTGAGCTTGACGGCCCTTTAGGATTTTTGTTTTGGTTTTTGTCCCGGAATAGCCAAAGGGGGAGATTTGTAAGGACACAAATTTCCAATTGAGTCCATATATCGTTTTGGCTCAATTCTGGACAAAAACATTTATTCATAGGTTAATGATTTATTGTAATACTCTCAAGGCTATGAAGTGTGTGTTGAAGACGTAGCGATAAAGAATATAAAGCTTCATCAAAATGCCGATTTGCGTGCCTCGTTTCTACGTCATCATAAGGTTCCATGCTCCCAAGGTATGAATGTAATTATATTTATATAGGAGCTTGGAACAATATTTATTGGGTGTTAGGTTTAATAAAAAGCATGTTTTACTTTCAGAATAATTTAATTGAAACTTTAAAATAAAGTACATAAAGTTTCTCGGCCAAAAATTGAATTTATCAAAAATTTCTGGAAGTCGTTTGAAGTCTCGTTCGAACGAGTTTTTTGTTCGAACTAAGTTTCGTTCGAACGAGTTTTCCAATGAACCTAAACTGGTCATTCGTTCGATATGTCGTTCGAACGAGTTTTTCGTTCTAACGAGGTTTCGTTCGAACTAGTTTGCCAACGACCCTAAACTGGTCAGTCGGTCGATATGTCGTTCGAACGAGTTTTGTCGTTCTAACGAGATATCTAACGAGTTTCTAACGAGCCCAGTCTGGTCGCTCGTTAGAAGTCTCGTTCGAACGAGAGTCAAGTTCGTTCGAACGAGATGCCAGGCGGGAACAGTTTTGAGCAGTTTTTGGCAGTTTTTCACCCCATTATCCCACTTGTTTCTTAACTGATTTTTAAGGCTTAATTAAGGACGGGAATCACTTTTGAAGGAGAATCTTTTTCATACCACACAAACTCCTAGAGAGTGTTTTGAGAGAAAATTTGTTTCAGGAAAAAGATCAAGTTTTGAGTGTTATTCTTTAATGAAAAATCCTACACACTCTAGTGTTTACACCCAATATTTGTTTATCCAAGTTCTATATACATATCTTTACTTGGAGTTTTGGCACCGGTTTTCTCTACCGAATTGAAAAAGAGACGTTTCGGGTTTGCTTCTACATCCCATCACAAAGAAGAAGAAGTTTGTTGCGGTATTACTCACTTGGAGAAAGGCTCCAAGCTTGGGTGACGGTGACCATACAAAGTCCTATCGGTGGATTCCGAGATCGCGGTGGAGCTCCGTGGTTGTCCGCTAGGAAGAGGTTTCTACAAGAAGGAGAAACAAGTCTTGAGAGGGTTCGAGTCAAGGATGTAAGTCTTTTGTCTTGTAATTGTAATTCCATATCTAGTGGACTTGTGGCTAGGGCCGTCCGAGGTTTTTTCCCGTCTTGGCTTTTCCTCGTACATCGCGGCGTAGTGTGATATTGTTTATTTTATCTTGCACAATAATTTAGAATCCATGCTTAGGATAATTTCAAGATAAAATTCGGTTTAATTTATCACACTAATTTAATTTGGGACTAAATTAAATTTTAGGTAAAATTGGTTTATTCAAGTCTTTTGCTAAAATTGGTTTCGCCTAACTTTGGATAATTTATAATTATGACTTAGGAAAATTCTAGGACTTGAATTGGATTAATTAATCGGTTTAAGTGAATACATTAATTGAGTAATTTGGTTGAACCATCACCTTACGCTTCCGCATTAATCTTGAGTTTTTACATAAAAAGGAAATTATTAACTTTGATTTTAATTCATAAAATCAATCCGGGGATTTTACTTTCTCACTGTGTAAATTATTCTTAATCACTTGGTCTTCTTTATGGGATTGCTAGACCTTCTCAACTTTCCCCTTAGATCATTGTTCTCCCCTTCAAACATCTTGCCCACATCAGTGACATCTTTGAATTTAACCTTCAACGAAGAGACCTGTTTACCATAAGCAGTTGTCATTTTTTGGAGAGCTTTCAGAATACAAATAAATGCTCTGCGAGCCTGGATGCTATCAACCTAACCAAGAAATGAATTTTTTCATTAAGTTTAAGGAGGGTGAATGTCCTTATAACATTCAAAAGATAGGTAAATGTAAGGAATAATATAGCCTAAGCTATCCTTTTTCCTACACCATCTCTTGGGTGGTTGGAATATTACCTTATTCGGTATCCACCATCTCCAAGTCTGCCCCATATTTCACTTGATTGATACCTCAGGATTCACCTTCTTCATCCTTCTTTGTTGAAGAACCTGGATCATGTTCCCCATAAAGTTCAGATTTTAGGGAACCTCAATCTTGAGCAAGGATGCTTCCCAGTCCTTCATGAAATTTGACTTATGAATGTAAGCCAACTACTTTTTTTCCCGACCAAAGGTATCCACAAACTCTTAGTTGTAGGCCTTATTTTTCACTGATAGTGCCTTAGACATAACTTTAGCATTTTCTTCAAAATCTTTCTTCAGCTGCTCATTTTTGGTCTTTAACTTGGACATCTCCAAGTCAGTGGATTTCTTCTCGATAGCATATGCCTTTTTAGTAGCCTTATAAGACTCATGTCACTTCACTAAGCACTTCTTTAGTTCATCATTTTATTTAACCTAGACGGACCTTCTATTAAGTATGTCAAAAAAGTCTACCACAAGCTATAAGGGTAAGACGATTATAGGTCAGTACAACAACGAAAACCTCAAGGAAATAATCAGGCTAAAATTTGCAAAACTTACCAAAGATAACGCATGAGCGGTGTGAGAAGCAAGTTGGTCAGATGTCAACTTGTCAACTTGTCGATCTTGTCCCTGTCTAACTCCAATAAGCCCACCCACAGTAGCAAGGCAACCAGAGAAAGATTTTTGTCCACCACTATAATTTGGTGACTCTTCCTCGGTATTAGGGCATTCACCTTCTTAGTGGGAACAATGGAAGCAATAAAAGTATCTCCCTCAGTTTTGCTCTTATTTTGAGCCTTCTCTTTTGTTAGGAGAATCCATTAAGGCTACAAAATTATGTGGTCCTTCCACCTCCTTCATATTAGAGGCCTTAGCCTTTGGAAAAGTAGGGAGGTAGGGCTCATTAAGCAAAGTAAGATTTCTCTTTCTATTATGAATTTCTTTCTTTATGGATAGAAGATTTGCAGAAATAGCGTTCATGTCCAAAGATTCAAAGGCATCTGAGGTGAGTGCATTTAAGGATTCTCCACTAGTTTATGGAACTGGTATCTTAGGAACTGAATCAATGCTTTTAGTGATGACTTAAGTGGTAGTATTCGCGTACTCAAGCATTAAAGAGGTCGACATGGGATGCTCACCTCCAGGAGCCAAAGGCTTCTTCAAATTTCAAACTTTCCCAAGTTTGACCCAATTAATGTGAGAAATTGCAGGTTCCTTTTTCTTTGAATCCTCTGTGCAAAATAATAAAAAGAGTTAAAAAAACATTTTGTGTAACAGCTAGTCATTGACAACAAAAAACAAGCAAGATAGCAATTAACCTATCTTGTGCCCCATGCTGGGCCATTTAAAAACTTTATAGGGCTCACCACCTTCTAGAATTAGTGGATGTTTTCACTTTCTAAAAATAAAATTGTGAACCAAATAACCTTTATTGGAGTGAGGAAGAACTACCATCATCACTCTATCAACTTTATTTGTCTTCAAATAAAAGTTATTCTCATTCGTCTTAACCCACAAATAATAATAACTTATTTTGAGAATCCCTACTTGAGTTCCATATAACTCATTAATTTCGTGAACCCCATTAATAATCCTCCATGTGTTTGGGGTGCATTGGACATAAAATACTCTAAAGAATTCGCACAACTCTACAAATAATTGGTTTGGGGAAAAAGTGGTGGCACATTATATTACAGAATGGGTGTTTATCCAATGACCATTCATTAATCAATGCATTCAATTTCCACCTAGTCACGGATTGAAATTTATTTCCTAAACTCACCTTAATTTTCTTACTCACTGTATACACAATTTTTAAAAGCAAGAAAAAATAAAGGGAAGTATGAAAATAAATTAAAGAGAAGTGTGGAGACACTACACCAAATCTGCCGACTTGCCACGGTCATTGGCCATGACCAGTCCAACTTCTCAAGGTCAATGACCGTGATAAGTCTGGGGGTGACAATGTGTATTGTCACGGACTTTTCACGGTCATTGATCATGACAAGTTCATTGGACTTGTCACGGTTATGTCATAGTTAATGATCATGAAAAAATTAGTCACGGTTTATAACCGTGATAAACCCTTGAGATTTTATAAAAAATTGTCACGGTCATTGATCGTGACAAGTCTCCTTGTCACGATCAATTACCATGATAATTATGGGCAGAATTAAAAAATAATCTGCTGGGTAGTATGGCCACTGCCACTGCCCAGTCGTATATTTGTATCTATTATAGCAACGTTGTACCTGTTCAAACATCATATATCCAAATAAAATAGAGATAATGCAAATCTACATTCAAAACAATATGCTTCACGATATAATCCAAATATAATTCAAATGTAACAACTTAAAAAAATTCAATTAAAATAATGCCACTACATGTCTGGGGTAGGTCTGAGGAGGTGAGTAGGCCAGACGATATACGAATTGATACACCCAGCAATATATATCGTGCCGCATTGTTCATGCAACCACAATGACGAGTTCTCCTTCTTGGGTATCACATGCATGACTAGCACCTTGGTCTCGATGTCTTGAAGCAAACGTCCATGAACTGGTATGTCCTGGACGGTATTCGGGTCCCTCACCCCCCGCCCTATCCGCTGGCCATGGAAATATGTCATGTATAAACACACCCACCCAACCAAGTGTCGACATCGATCGGTCGAAGGGAGCCAAATAGGGGACTGGATCATCAAAGTCTGCACGTGTCGACGATGAAGCGGTGATGTCCACATCCTCGTCCTCCTTCACCTCCTCCTCCACCATCCTCTCCTTCCCTTTCCACTTACGGTTTTTGCCTAACTAACGCTTCATGAATGAGAACATATATTGGACCATCCCCTCCAAACGGGACAACTTCGGGTCATGCGAGTCCACCGTTCGATCCAACTCGGTGTTGCTCATCTCGAATCCGATGATCCTAGATTTGGCCACCTGCGAGCTCACCCCCTTGTCCTCCCCTTGCAATCAGTGCCAAGCACTTGGCTGAGTGCGTCTGTGGACAAATATGCCTTTTTGACATCAAACTGCGACTCATGCACTTCCTTAAGCTTTGCCTGAAACGACAATAAGCACATGATTAGTTAAATAAGTAAATAAAAAAATTATAATGTAATTAACAAAAAGTGAATAGTCGGATTACTTACAATCGTGGCCACAACGCTCGGGGACACCTCCTTATCCTTCCCCTTCTTCGTCCGAATAGCCACATAAGTATCGAGCCTATGTGGCGTACCCCCAGGGCCACTCCTTGTCCACTGAAATAAAATAATGCAAAATTAGTATCGGCCCCGCAAAGTAAAATAATGCAGAATAATATATTTTTGTAATTATAGAAAAATTAAATCTTACCATCATCCTATGCTCCACCTCGACGTAAGACGTCCGGCCGGGGTAGTGCACATCCGTATTTTTTGCCCAATTGTCCCTCCACGATTGGCGAGATGCGAATTATCACTCCCTGATCTCATTGTCAATGAACTTTTGCCATTGTTCCAATGAGATTGGCTCCTTCGGCGGGATGGAGTCACGCATTTGGATAACGGACTCTTGGGTCTTCCCAAAGTACCGGGTACACATATTTTTCTTCTACATCTTGTGTTGCTCCCTCAACTGCTTCAAGAAGGAATCGGGTAGCTTTGGATCCAGGTTGAATTGTTCCTGTCCAACAAATACAATGTTAGTTGCGAATAAATATAAATATAAATATAAATATAAATATAAATATAAATATAAATATAAATTGAAGTTGAAATTGAAATCGAAATTAAAATTGAGATTGAAATTGAAATATTCATATTCATATAAATATAAATACATTACCTGTAGTGCTACCCAAATAGCTAACTTGAGCTCATTTGGCACCTCCCTCCAACTAGTGTACCATGAGCCGATGATCATCTTTACCAGCTTGAGGGATCTCCCTAATAGACCCGTCTTGTTCTCGATGGCCAACCCCAATTTGCCATATTTGGGGATCCTCGGGTTCGAGAAGCCCTCGTCGCCTCCGCTATCACCGAGCCCATATGACATCATCATAATCAGCATCATCATCCTCGCCTTAATACCTGAAGGAGACATTTCTGTAAAAAAATGTTGTTATTAGTACAAATCAAAATGAATTAGAAGAAGACATGAAAATATGTACAATTACTACAAATCCAAATGAATTATTACTATTGAATACCTCAATTCTGAATTCCAAAACAACATCATCTAACTCATAATATGTACAATTACTAAAAATCTGAAACATTTTCATCCCCACCCCTACTGCCCACACACATGCACACTATGCAAGAGTGAAAATAATAAAGTAAAAATCAATTAAAACATTAAAAATGGATTAATAAAGTACAAATTGGAATATTTATTACAAATTGAATTTTTTTTTTGAAATTCGGGTTATCATAAAAAAAGGATTGATATTCTGTAGGAGCAGCCAAGTCATCCACACTATTATTTAGACACTTTGGCGCATGTAGGACAGTTGACCATGACTCGTTGATATACTCGGAGTAAAAACTTGGTTGACCTTTTGAAATGCACAAACAAACGGCTCATCGCTCACGTGGTTGTTGCTCTTCAACTTGGACAAGTCAACCATGATCAAATTGGTGCCAGGATAAACTTTATAAGCATTTTTATCCTCAACTCTTACCCAGTCACAGTAAAATACAATATCTTTTAAGCTTATATAATCCAATTCAAATATATTTCGAATTGCACCATAGTAAGCCATTTCAGCTTCAATGAGGTTTTTATCTTTTGCGCTCGCTCGAAAGAAAATAAGAGCCTTGTATGAAATGCACGAGTTCTGTACATTTGTACTTTTCTCGTACACTTTTTCGCCAAATACGTAACCGTTCAATCGATACTTTTTGTACTCTTGTGCCACAAACAAGGGTTCAGTGGCTAGACGAGCAAGCCTTGATGTCGCATCACCCGTCTTTTATAGCTGAGAATATAGATAAATTAATTAGATTAGTTGTAAAGTTTGAATGTAATGTAACGTTATATAACAATAATTTTCCCAATTCAGCACTAAGTGGCATTTTTCCCAATTCAGTACTAAGTTCTTTTCCACACATCGAGCTAGTACTTTTTTAAGATTGACTAAACATAGGTCGAAGGAGGTGCCAAAAATACTAAAGTCGTCCATAAACACCTCTATCCCTCTCTCAACCATGTTACTGAATAAGCTCAACATGCACCTTTGAAAGGTCTCCGGTGCATTACATAAACTAAATGGCATACGTTTGTAAGCAAACGTTCCAAATGGGTAAGTGAATGTTGTTTTCTCTTGATCAAGTACATCTACCTCAATTTGGTTATATCCGGAATAACCATCTAGGAAGCAATAATAAGGGTGGCCCGCTACTCTTTCAAGCATTTGATCGATAAATGGAAAGGGGAAACGATTTTTCCTAGTTCCCGCATTGAGTTTCTGATAATCAATACAAACGCCCCATCCAGTGGTGGTACATTGGGGAACTAGCTCTCCCTTGGAATTTTCAATCACGGTCATGCCCGACTTCTTTAGGACGACTTGAATGGGGATCACCCACTTGCTATCCGAGATTGGGTAGATAATATCGACATCCAACAGCTTTATAATTTCAGTCCTCACCACATCTTTCATTGTGGGGTTTAGCCGTCATTGCATTTCTCTAGAGGGCCGAACATACTCTTCGAGATGAATCTTATGGGTGAAAATTAGGGGGCTTGTCCCTTTTAGATCATTTATACACCAACCAAAAGTATCTTGGTGCTTCCTCAAAATCTTTAATAATTTACCCTCCTGCTTTTCATCTAAGCTAGAGGAGACAACAGCAGGAAATGTCTCACTTTCACCTAGGAAAGCATATTTGACATTGGAGGGTAGTTTATTCAATTCGAGAGTTGGGAATGTGTCACTAGAGCTCACTATGCGTGCTTCCCTTGGCGGTAACTCTTCGAATCGAGAAACCCAATTAACATCTCTTGCGTCCTCGTTCGACGCTCTCTCATCGAGTAAGCCTCTCAACTCCTCTATCTCCTTCTCAAACTCAGTGTAGGCTTCCTCACTCTCATGATTAGAAGCTAGGAAAACTTCTAAGGTGTCTCCATAGTAATTTTCCTCAAAGTGTTCTTCTACGATATCCTCAATTAAACTTACTGCGTGAAGATCATCTTCTGCCCCTACTTGTTGGGCTATGTTGAAGATGTTTGTTTCCAAAGTTATATTCCCAAAAGTGATTTGCATCTGCCCATTTCTAGTATTAATGAATGCGTTAGTCTTGGATAAGAATGGGCGTCCAAAGATGATGGGAACATGATTTTTCGAGGCGAAGGAGGGATTCGTGTCCCAAATGACAAAATCTAATGGGAAGTAGAAAGTGTCCACTTGGACTATCACGTCCTCAACTATACCCCTTGATATCTTCACGGTTCAATCCGCTAACTGGAGAGTGATTCTTGTGGGTTTAAGGTCACCCAGATCAAGTTTCCTATAAATCGAATAAGGGAGAATGTTGACATTTGCTCCCAAATCGAGTAAGGCTTTTTCAAATTGGTTTTCTCTAATGGTACAGGAAATAGTGGGGGCACCGGGATCTTTATATTTAGGGGGAGATCGTTAAGAAGGACTGAGCTCACATTTTGTGCTAGAAACACGTTCTTCTTTACCTTCATCCTCCTCTTGACTGTCAATAAGTCTTTTATGACTTTTGCATAGGATGGAATTTGCCTTTTTTCACTGAGGAAAGGTAAGTTCAACTTTACGTTCTTAAGCACTTCTTCACTTATGGTCCTGTTATGGGAAGGAACTAATATTTGAGGAAATGGTTCCACAGAGGGTGGTTTCACTACCACCTCGGGCTCACTAGTTTCTTCTTTATCACTCTCTTTCAAAGGGACATCTTCGGCCTCTTTCGTGCTGGGCGAAATCTCCTTGTCTTTGGTTGCATCATGTGGAGTAGGTGATAAATCAATGACTCTCCCACTATGAAGAGTGATCACAGCTTGAGATTTCTCCTGATGTTCTGTAGAGGTGGAGCTAACACTAGTTTGACCTTGAGGAGGTCTTTGGCCCTAGGCAGGATACTTGCCCTTCTCTTGGATACTCAACGATGATTGCATCTTTGAAATATTTGCATTTATGTCATTGGTTATGCTCTCATGTCTAGCAGTGGTTTCATTCTGGGCAGTGATGAATTGGTTTATCATATCTTCGAGATTTATTCGCGGTGGAGTGATATATGGCCCTAGAGGTGGTGGTGCCTGCATATGTCCTTTCATGTGTGGTGCTCGTTGAAAGTGTGATGGTGGAGGAGGGGAAACACATGAATAAGGATTCATCGCAGCATTTTGTTGCCCATAGCTAAAACCAGGATGGTTTTTCCATGAAGGGTTGTAATAATTTTCGTGTGGTGCACCAAAATTACCCTTAAATCCTCCTACACCACTCATTTGATCTTGAAGCATAACTTTATAGGCGGGTATCATCGGGCATTCCTTTGTTGAATGTCCCTCCTCACAAATAGCACAGACCTTCTCAATGGGGTTTGGGATCGAGCCGGTTAGTCCTTTTGCACATATCTCAAGTATTTCTCGCATTCCTTTCTCAAGTAGATCGAGTCAACTGTCTATCATAGTATTCTTTTCTACGTGCAATAGACTAAATGCCGATGGAGTGATGGTAATTTGTTGAGTTTTATTATGAGCACTATCATCAGATGTATCCTATGAATGGGTAGTCTCGACGACATACCTAAGGTGAAGCTCAGCATTATTGGCGTCTAGGTCGACAAAGGGACCATCACATATGGTATCAACGAGTTGTTTGGAATTTATATTCAGCCCATTATGGAAGAAGGAAATGATTTGTAGTTTATCAAGTCCATGATGAGGGCACGAAGTGATTAACTCATTAAAATGCTCGTAACATCGATCGAACTACTCATTTTCTAATTGTTGGAAGGTTTGAATTTGAGCCTTGATGGAGTTCCTTCGATGTGGACGAAAGAATTTCTTGAGAGATTTAGATTGCAATTCATTCCATGATGCAATCGAGTTTGGAGGTAAAGACCATAACCAGGTCTTAGCCTTGTCCTTTACCGAGAATGGGAAGAGTTTGAGGCGGATCACATCTTTTGTGCAAGTTTGATCGCTGAGGGTCTTGCACGCCTCCTGAAATTTTAGGATGTGGAGATATGGCTTTTTTGACTCCATTCCATGGTAATTGGGAAGTATCTGGATCATCCCATTCCTAAAGAGAAATTGACCTGCATTATACAGGAGTAAAATGCATCCCAGAGTGATAGTTCGCTCGGGATATAAGATTTCTCTCAAAGGGCGGTACGGGACCTCTTCCTCATCGGGGGCTACACTACCGTGTTGTGACATGGCTCTCTCACTTGATGACTCTGTATCCTCACTTGGTATACTTGAAGCGTGCTCTGTGGTGTGTCCTAAAAGGGATTTCAGAATATTACTTGCAATTGAGTGTGGAGCAGTGGGAGGTGGGACCCTGAATTATGGAACGTTTGGAGTGTGAGGGTTGTTGAGGTCGTACTCAACTATCGAGTTTTCATGAATGCTGGTTGGATTATTTTGGGGAGTTAGAATGAGTTCATGATTTTGCATTAACAGGACTAAGAGAGATGATGAAGATTTTTTTTTGTATTTTCAAATTTTTTATGTTTTTGGATTTTTGGAAATTTTTGGTCAAAGTTTTAGATTGACTTGATCTAATCCTAAGTATACCTAAATCCCCGGTAACGGCGCCAAAAACTTGACGAGACTAAGAATATGTCTAGTGGACATGATATTTAGGCTAAAGTGCAAGCCTATCGCTCAAGTAATAATTCGATAAGTCGGGTATCGATCCTCAGGGAAATAGGACGAACGGAGTCGTAAAGACGTTGGACAGACGAAGGAAACCTAACTTTGACTCCTAAGAAAAGGAAAAGATGATTTGATTTATGAAACAACTACAACTATATACACTTTTGAAAATGATTAACTAATGAAATTATGAATTCAATTTTTCTACTACAGAAATTTTGAACGACGTGATAAAAACTGTAACTATGAATGGAGAAAGATAGGTCGGGTTACACTCCCCCACACCCTAGTAATTCACTTCGTAGGATACTAGATTCAGAATTAAATCTTAAATTGAATCCGACTTTTAATACTCCTAAGTATTACATATATGAGGGATCATAGCCTGAACAGTACGTAAGCAAATGTTGAATTAAAATTTGGTCTTTATTTCTCCTAAGTATTACACAAATGAGGGATCGTATCCCCCACAGTATATATGCACAGGCTGAAATAAAGTAGTATCGTATGAACTACGATAAAATTCATCTAATGTTTTGACTCCAACTTCTATTTCAACTATCATGAATTACATCGAGTGGGGTTCATGCACCCCAACCCTTGAAAATTTAGCCAGACATATGAAAACTGGAAGAAAACATTTTTACGAACGTTTGAAGGTGAAGAAGAATGAAATTGCTCACTATAGAAATAACTACTACAGATATGAAAATAAGAATTGAAATAATATTACTTGAATTGCAAAACTGGAAGAAAACTAGGGTTTCTTATTCTTCTTCTTCTCTAAACTGATTACAAAGCTCCCCTAACTAATCAGAAGCCTCCTCATGTCTGGGAGGAGTTTATAATTTATAATCTACGAATTCTAAGAGTTTGAAACATGCAGGATTCTATTTTTACAGAGGATAAGTTTGAATTTCTGATACCAGAACCGATTCTACTAAGAGGGTTCGGCTCGGTTCCATCTTTGATCGCCTTTACAGGAGGTTCTTCAGGCATAGGATCAGTTTATTTTTCCTCTTCTTCGGTTCGGTTCCATCTTTGACAGCCTTTACAGGAAGTTTTCTAGGATTGGATCGATTCTTTTTTTCTTCCCTCCAATTTGGTTCCATCTTTTTGTTTTACAGAAGCTTTCCCAAGATGGGATCGGTTCTTTTTTTCTTCCCTTCGGTTCGGTTTCCTTTTTTAAGAACTTTTCCTCCTTGTATTTATTTGAAGATTTTGACATGGAACTCGGATTGGGATGCCGAACCTTCCTAAACACTGAATACCTGTGAAATGGATGGAAAATACATGAAACTCGACGTACTCATTAGAACTTGTCAATAGTAATGATATGATATAAATCCACTTGAATTACACTTTGCGGAGCGATAAAAGCCTCTAAATTAAGGGGATAAATGGGAAGAATTTATGCCTAATAAATTGGGGGATGAATTCGATAGTTTAGATGAAGAGCAAAGCCCTGAAAAGACTAGCCCAATAGTCAACATATGTGTAATGATATCATTTGAGGAGCTACTAGGAGAAATAAACAAGGTGGTTGAACAACCCGAGATAGATGAGGAAACGGGGTTTCTATTTTTATCATTTTTTTGTGAACCATATGACTAGATTAGGGAGGCATTACCAAGTTTTGAGCTTGAAATCATCGGTGATCGATAAAGGAAAAGGTGTTGAGACTCTTTCTATGCCAGAAATGACCCTCGAGGAGAGAAAGATCAACGATGAGTTGAAGAAGACCCAAGCTAACATCACTCTGTGAGGACGCTTTATGTCTTGCCAGCTACATCGGAATGCCTTGATCAAACTAATCATCGGGACCATAGTCCCTACTTCCACCACGTCACAAGAAACAGTGAATCTGGTCGGATCTCTAACATCTACTAGAATTCTCTCTTTTTTCGAAGAAGAAATCCCTAAGATTGGACTAAATCACAACTATGCTCTCAATATCTATATCGAAGTCATGGAAAAGACCGTTCTACTTTCGCTTGTCGATAGTGGATCAACCCTTAATGTTTGTTCGTTGAGAACCCTCAATTGCTTGGGACTGAAAGTGAGCGACCTGGCTTCAACCTGTACTATGGTATGCGCTTATGATAATACTCATCGATAAGTGATGGGATCTATAAAACTTATAATAGGGGTTGACCGTTGTTGAAATGTAAGTCATTGACATCCGGACTTATTTCAATCTATTGCTTTGATGACCGTGGCTCCATAGTGTCAAGTGTGTGTCTTCTTTCCTACATCAGAAACTGAAGTTTTTCACTAATGGGAAGGTCATCGTCATCTTGGGCGACGATGATAATGTTGAGAATGAAAGCACTAGTAATCCAGTACTAGAGATACAACATGGGGCAAATGATATGTTGCTATCAGGTTTTTGAGTCGAACCACTTTCGCTCTTGGAAGGGGATGATTTAAAAGATAAAGTTTATCCAGAAGATAACCCTAATAGCAACATCAATGTGATCCAGATGTTCAAGAACATTCACTTTATGCACGGACTGGGCTGCGATGATGACAACAAGGGATACTTGAACCCATAGTACTGAAAAAAGCTTTTCCTCCTTATGTCTTGGGTTATCAACCATCAGTAGAAGAACTCAGAATACTCTACCAACCTCGATTGAAGAGAAGGATAGAAAGTGCCAAGACTGTCTCAAGATATTCCTTGAATGGAATATTCATCAGAGAGGATGGAGATTTCCCCTTATGTGGCTTTCCTAAATCGTGGAATGATCATGTAGACAAGAAGATGAAACCGGGAATGGAGATCTTTTTCCAAGACAACTACTTATCGGTCGAAAGTTCCCTGCATCATGTGCAAACACTCATTGAGAAGACCATAGTTTCTACTGGAGATTCTAAGGGAAGTGACTCCAAGGATTCATTTAACTTGCAGACACTAGGGCGGACACTCTACATGATCCACTTAAGTGTTACATCATCGGATCCATCCCATCTGATTAAAGTTGTTAATTCACCTCTCCTCAACTGGCATGTTGTACCAGTTTCACCTGCTGAAATCCAACCCAACTCTAATGTTTATCCTGTTTATTTTTTTTTGTGCCTCCCTATTTTGATGTAATTAATACCTTCTTTGATGAGGTTCTCGACGTTGTTTTTCCCAATAATGTAATAAATAAAGATTTTGATTATCTTGTTGTGCATTACATTAATTATCTTGATTTTAATCAAACTCTTGATGATGATGATTTTGCAAATGAATAATTATTAACTGATCTAAATAAGGTTAATAACAAAAACATAATAGCATTCAAGTTAATGAATATAAAACTATTATTATTAATCTCGTTCTAGTAGCCAATCACACAAGGTTAGGATAGGGTCTACTCTTGATGAGCATGAGCACGTGCAACTTGAAGAATTATTAAAGGAATTTATGGATGTCTTCGCATGGTCCTATGATGACATGACCGAAATTGATCCCCAAATCGCTCAGGTTGAGATTGCAACTCTCCCAGAATGCAAATTGATCAAACAGAAACTGCGAAAGTTCTGCACCGAATGGTCACTCAAGGTTAAGGAAGAAATGGTCAAAAAGTTGAACGTGGGTTTCATTCGTGTGATCTAATATTTCACATGGCTAGCCAACATATTACCTAAGCTGAAATCCAGAGGAAAGATTCGCATGTGCATTAATTACCGAGACTAAAACAAGGCATCTCCAAAGGATGATTATCCGCTACCTAATATCGATATGATTGTGGACAATACAACTAGTCATGATCTCAAGTCATTTGTTAATGGGTTTTCTAAATATAATTAGATCAAGATGCACCCAAATCATCAAGAGAAATCCACATTCATCACCCCTTAGGGAACCTTTTATTACACCGTTATGCCATTTGGTCTAAAAAATGCAGGGGCTACCTACCAAAGGGCTGCCACAACCATCTTGCATGATATGATACATAAAGAAGTTGGGGTCTACGTAGATGATATGATTATCAAGTATAAGACTAGGGAAGGTCATGCTCCCACTCTTCGAAAGTTATTCAAGAGACTACGGCAATACTAGATGTGACCTAACCCACATAAATGTGTCTTTGGCGTTACCAAAGGGAATTCTTAGGATTCATGGTCAGAAAAAAAGGGGATTGAAGAAGATCCTGCTAAGCTAAAAGCCATACTCGAAATGCCACTACCCCGAACAGAGAAGGAAGTCTAGGTATTCCTTGGAAAGTTACATTATATCAGTCGGTTCATCAACCAGTTGACTTCTATTTATGAACCCATCTTTAAAATCCTTCAAAAGGATTCAACCAAAATTTGGAATGAAGTTTTCTAGGAGGCCTTTGACCGAATTAAACAATATCTAACCCAACCTATGATACTTATGCCGCCACAACCCCGTCTTCCATACTCCTATACCTGACCATAATAGATACCGCAGCTGGGGCTTAGTTGGCCTAATATCTTGAAGAATCTTACAAAGAGAGAGCCATCTACTATGCCAGTTACAAGTTGTCCACGTACAAAGTTAACTACACTGCCTTCGAAAAAGCATGTGTCGCCCTTGTATGGGTCACCCAAAAACTAAGGCACTACATGCTCGCCTTTCCTATCAAACTTGTGTCCCAAATGGATCCTACCAAATACCTGATCGAGAAACCTGCCCTGATTAATTGAATGGCCCGATGATTGATGTTGCTAGATGAATTTAATATTGTGTACTTTATAAAGAACGACATGAAAAGAAGAGATATCTCTGACTACCTTGTTGACCACCCTATGAAAGAAGTTGATGTTTGGATCTTTAAATTCCCGGATCAAAATATCATTTGTACATCCCAATAAAACCTTCAGTGGTAAATTTTCTTTGATGACGTTGCCAATAAGAAAGTTTATGGCATTGGGATACTCCTAATTACCCCTGATGACTCTCACACTCCTATTGCCATCAAGGTAGATTTTCCCTATAACAACAACATGGCCGAATACGAGGCATGCACGATAGGCCTCAAAGTTGCTCTTAAGAAAGGGATTACATACTTAAATGTCTGCGGGGATTAATCCCTCATCATCGACCAGGTACTCAGAGGATGGAAAGTCAAGGATGAGAAACTCTTACCCTTCCATGCCTACCTAAAAGAGATGGACTCCTAATTCCAAGATATCACCTTCCACTATCTGCCCTGAGCAACGAATAACTTAGCCGATTCCCTTGCTACCTTAACATCTATGGCTGATATGACCAAAGGAATAACAATAGCCTCCTTCCCAGTCCAAAAGCATGCTAAAGCTGCCCACTACTACCACATTGAGCTCATCACATAAGAAGATCATAATATAATCGATTGCTGGTACTATGATATTTGGCACCTCTTTAAGCATGGTAGATATCCCCAAGATTCTAATAAGAAAGACCGAGTTGCCCTTCGCAAACTGGCTACCCAGTACATTATGTGTGATAAAGCATTATTCAATAGAAAATTTGATGGAACCCACTTACATTGCATCGCAGGGGATGACATTAAAAAGATGATGCAGAAAATCCACTTCGGGGAGTGTGGCCCCCATATGAATGGCCATATGCTTGCCAAGAATACTATCCGACAGGGTTACTATTGGACTACCATGGTTCAGGATTGCACCGCCTATGTTCTGAGATGTCTTAAGTGCCAATAGTTTTCCAACCTCTAACACTTGCCTCCGTGTGAATTGTACAACATGACTTATCCCTGTCCGTTCTCCACATGGGGCGTCGATGTCATAGGGAAAGTTACACCCAAGCCCTCCAACGGGGATGACTTCATCTTGGATGCCATAGATTACTTCACCAAATGGGTCAAAGTCGAGTCGTACGCAATTTTGAATGCTAAAAAGGTGGCCAAGTTCATCCAAAAAAATATCATTTGCCGATATAGGGTCCCACGTTAGCTAGTATTAGACAACGAGTTACATTTCGAAGCGAAATTCATAAAGGTGGTCAACAAGTACAGGATTCAAAGGAACGATTATTCTCCCTACCGATCTCAAACCAACGGTGTAGTCGAAGTTGCTAATAAGAACCTCAAAGAAATTATTAACAAAATGACTGAAAGTTGTCGATATTGGGCCAATCGAATCCCTTATGCCCTTTGGGGCTACCGCACTTTAGTTAGAACATCTACCATGCTACCCTTTACTCCCTGGTATACGACATGGAAGAAGTACTACCCGTTGAGCTAGAAATTCCTTCACTACGTATCATGCGTGCGAACAAAGTCAGTGGCGAAGACTGATATCAAGGCCATCTTGACGAGTTGTCACTCTTGTACGAAAGGAGACTGAAAGCTCTATATCACATACAAGGATACCATCGCCGAATAGCATGTTCATTAAACAAGAGAGTCAAGGACCGTGGGGTTCGAAAAGGGGACTTATCCCTAAAAGAAATCGTAGAACCCATTTGGGACCTCAGAGGGAAATTCAAGCCAAATTGGAATGGCTCCTACTTTTTGAAGAATATTATATCTTGTGGTGCCACTATACTCACCGACCTCGATGGGGGAAGAGATGTCCCATCCAGTCATCCTGGATCGTCTCAAGAATTCTACCCTTAGTCTGAAATCTCGACGCACTACGACTCTTCTCATCTCCCTTTTATTCCAAAAAAAATCTTCATTTCCCTGTACTTAGAACTACGTGGGGCTTGATCCTCTAAAATATTTTTACTTTAAAAACTGAAACTCATAAATTTTTTAAAACCCCCAAAGGCACGCAGACATCTCATATGCTTCACATGAGCATGACCCCTTCTCTTTCACTAAATGCTATTTTTTCTTATCTCTGAGAACGATGGTTTATTTTTATCATGTACATGTACAAAAATATTATGTATGCCTTATTGATTGATATATATATTTAAAATTAAAAACTCATCAAAAGGCACAATAATATAATTAAAATTTTATTTATTTCATTGACGAAAACTTATGTTGCAATTACATCGGCATCGGGAGTCAAACAACTTCCCTTTCAAACCTAACCTTATTTTTGTTAAAATAGGTCAATCCACTCCTAAAACAACCTTCCCAAAGTCATTCCTACCAGAAAATAACCAGATTCATAACCTAACACCATAAAAAATCTTCACAGATAAAACTCCCCAGGGATCCTATCCACAATTTCCAAAAGAACCAGACCCATCATCTTCTACATCCTGGTGTCCCAAAACTTCTCCTTCTTAGATGGAATACCGAAGGTGCTAAATGGAATAGTAAGACCGGAACAGCCTAGGTAAAATAACAACACCTCCCTCTATGATGTCAAATAAGGTGAACCACCTATGCCCATCTCCTCAGTCAGCATCTTGTCAACTATCCTCCTCGACAACCACTTCATGTAGTCCCCAAAAACATGCCAGACCCTGCCAATAGATTAGGAAGGAGGAGTTGACGATCGACGATTATCCCACAGAGAGCCTAGTCACATGCGCATGCGTTCTATCAAATCCTCCATAGGAAAGAAGTCTACTGTTAGAGGTGTCACAATATGCTCCCACCCAAATTAACGCAAGAGCTGCTAGGGAAATTGGAAAGATTTTCCACACTCCAACCAACCAAACATACTAGTATTCCCCGGTTCTAGAATGGGATACAACTGCCCTATCAAGGCACTAACCAATGCAAACCTCGAGCCTCGTGCTCCACAAACCAATTCTCCCAACTCTCGAAATCCAGGCCCACGCTGATAAAGTAGCGAGTAAAGAAGTTTGGCATAGTTGACAAAGGATATTCAGGAGGGACCGCCATACGAAATCTCACCGACAACCACATAAATAGCATAACTGGGCTACCCCTTAGAAATTCAGAACGGCCTTCCCACCAAGCGTCTAGACCATTCAGATTCTTTGCCAGTATGATCATCGCAAGATTACAACGGTATGACATCAATAAAGTGATGGTTGTAGGTTGTGGGTCCACTAACAGTTCCCTAGTCACCAGTAATTTTGAAGTTAAGCTAAGGACAATGGCTTTGACATAACCCATATCGCCAACATCCTACAGATGCATAAAATGTAGCACAATTGGGAAAGAAATCATTCCTCTCGTAACCAATGACCAATCCATCGAGGGAGAGACATCGAGAAGTCCTACTAATAGCTCTCAAGGAGACCAGGAGAATTCAGTCATGGCCACCGCAACACTGGGATGTATCCCCAGCATAACAGAGAACTCTTCATAAGTTGGACAGACTTTGTCGAAGTCAAAGAGAAATACATGGTCCTCGGGGTACCAGAATTATACCGTCATCATCACCATATTCCATTCTATAGTCCCATTATGCCATAAGGAAACCCGACACATGTTGAAAGCATCATAGTCTACATTATATGATCACATAGCCTCTAAGTTTTTAAGGTAAGAAGCGAATTCAACACTTATGGGGGAGACATTTTGTAAAAAGATGAGATAAGAAGCAAGAAGTATGTAAAAGAAAGGAAATATGGATGGGTGAAGAAAATACTCCACTATTTCCCCTTTCTATACTTGAAAAACTTAACCAAAGACAAAAGTCCTACAAATCCTGGAGGAAACCCTACCCCATCAAGGACCAATTAGTTGAAGAAAGTGCAATTAAATCCCTGGGGTGATTAGACTGGATTGACCTGTTGATAGGAAGGAGAAGGGGTATTTCGATCAAGAACCCCCTATTTTTGGAAAGTTCATTTTTCCTTTTTTGTCAAAATTGAAAACTGAATAAAAATATTTTTTATAATTTCCTTCTTCATATATTTTTACTCATCCCGTTTTAAAATAAATTTTCTCTTGAATCCTTTTTATGGTCTCAACAGCAAAGTCAAAAGTGCATATTCATTAAGTCACTAAAGCAAAAATTAAAAAAATCCCATTTCATTGAATATATATTTCTTTATTACATTTTGCCTCGCATGAAAACATAAAAACTACGGGACTCTACCTGAACCTCCCAAAAGCACTCTCTCTCACACCTAACACCTTATCTTCATTTCTCTCCCTTCTCCTACTTTATCTCTATCTCTCAAAGATCCTCCATCCCCGTGGTGTATGTGATTTCCCCCACGATGAGATGACGAGCCTCCTCACCCTGAACCAGACCCCATCCCAGACGAGGCAGATGACACCAGGTAGGATGTAATCGGGATCGAGTAACATATATGAGTCTTCGTAGAAACCACCCAATCCCGAATGTTCTTCAACGAGGTAGTCGATACCCGAACATACCGCAAAAAAAAAATAGAAAACAACAAATCAGTCAGTCTGAGGCAAAGAAGAAATCAGAAAGACAAAATTCAAAGAAATGAAAGGTATACCTCCAATTGAAGGACATCCTCTGTCAGTCCCAGCACCTCCTGTTCCATCGCATTGGGGTGATGTAGCATATGCATCAATCCTCCATCACATGGTTAGATGTTGTAGGAAGGAGGATCTAACCGTATAAATGAAACCTCTGATGTCATCGCCGGTGCCGATGTCGACGCACCACTTGCACTATGGGAATACCCCACTGGCCGACTCGTTCCCTTACCAGTGGCCGTGGGGGGAAGAGGAATAACGTCATATATGCTAGACGACATCATCCAGCTCGACACAAAATCCAAATAATCATAGCTCCACTGTGTAGGTATATGGCGAATAAGGCTTGTCGACCATTATCGCCACCCTCGCCTCCTCTGACATGTCCTTCTCTCGCCTTATATACCTTAGGGGACTCGCAGGTGGAACCATCACCTCGTCCTCCACCACCTGTCAGATTAATCTCTCTCCTAAATACCAAGAGTAGCCAAACTCATGCTCCAGTAGACGATGCAATTGCGCATTCCCCCGATCACCCACGTGTGCTAGATAGAGGTCCCCCAGGGATATAAGTTCACCTTTAAATCCCCAGTGGAAAATCAGTATTTGAAAAGATCATCAAGGAAAAATGGTCTCAAAGGATAGAAGAATTACCCGATCACTCGTCCATCCATTCAAGACCTGACGCACCATCGCTAAAGAGAGAGAACGCCTAGACTGTCAGTTGGACTTCCACCACCGGTACGTACGATAGAAGCCCCCCATGGACTCATCCTTTAAAGCTATTAATTGGGCGTTAAGCCCGATCACCTCATAAAACAACGTCTACAAAGGACAAGGGTAATCAATCAGAAGAAAGCAATCAAGGAATAAAAAATAAAGTGCATAAAGAAAAATGTAAATGCATAAAATAAAGGATACCTCCAAAAGACACGTAGCGCCAGTAAAAGTCTGCCAGCAACACCGACTGAATGCATCCAGAGAAGAGTAAAGGGTCGCCAAAGTCAGTCTCCCTCATTAAAAAAGAGGGATATTTGAAAATACCCTCAAATAAGGCAAAAATCACAGATGGAAGATGTCTCCACCAAAAACCCTCCCAACAATAGAAGAATAACTAAACAGTCCATCTGTTGCACTTGTAGTCCATCATTCTCATCGATATGTTGACTCAGCAACACTTCCTTCAGAAGAGACAAACAGATGGAGTCCACAAAGACTATCCTCCCAATATCACCTAATGCCGCCTCCATCTCCGCCGGTATCACCCCCAAATTTCGGTCCACCTCTATCTGGGGCCCCTCGTAATCCATCCCCAACAACTGCTGCACATCAATGGGAGCCACAGTCATCTCCCCAAAGCCAAAATGCATGGTGTGGATGGTATCCCACCACCTCTCCCCCAAAGCGCAGAGAATGACTGTCGAAAAAAGCATCTCGTACAGTGCCGACACTAAACTACCAAAGTTGACTAAAGAAACCACCCAATGCACCACTAGTGTAAAGTGCTCCTAGACATTCTTGAACCCCGTCATCCCTTGAGAACGCAAGTTCGACATAGAGATATCAGGCTGTTAAAGACAACTGGAAAACCCTTGTCAACATTCAAAAAAATAAAGAAATATCACCATGAAAAGAAAAAAACACCAAAGGACATTAACACATACATATCTACTAGGGTTCACCACCCTAGAGGATCGATGGTGCATCGGCTCACGCAAAAAAGCCTGCTCGTTTGCAACTGGCTCGAACGAGTGAAAAGAATTCTCACTATCCACTGCTAGGGGCACCTTGGCCTGCCACTCCAAATACGCCCAGGCGATGACATTCAACCACTCCATGTGGTTCACACTTCTTGAAAAACTGCCATTTCTTAGTTTTGGAGGAGAAAAGAATGCTAGAATAGTTTGCAGAAAGAAAAGGCAGAAGGGAGAAGGTCTGAAAGTTGTGAAAAATGAGTAAATATTGCCCGTTTTATAAGAGGCTAAGGGGCATGCCTATCAGTAGTTTCCACCCACATACTGATAGTCACTATCCCTTCAACTGCTCTAGGTAGCCCAAAAGACCATGCCACTCCCGTTTGGCACCTCCTACACCCTACCGGTCGGCTCCTCCCTATAATTTTGTACAAAAAATAACAAAAAAATCCCCCAAAATTCCTAAAATTACCAAATTAATTTTAGAACCTTTTTCACCAAGAAAAACATTTTTTAAACATCCTGAATTCCATGGATTAATACCACATTTTTTCCAAAAAAATAGTTCCCCACAGGAATTCCCAAATCGAATTGGATATTTCCCCAGCAACATCTCCAAAGGACACCGCATAAATTGAAAAATTCCCCAGCAAGGCTGCATCCAATCATTAATAACTTCCCCAGTGGAGTCTCCAAATTTACCCAAGAAAACTTCTACTTAAGCCCTTAGAATTGGCTTCGACCTGCAGAATTGGTCATCTCTAGTTAAGCCCTCAGAATTAGCTTTGACCATCAGAATTGGTCGCTCTCTACTTAAGCCCTCAGAATTGGCTTTGACCTTCAGAATTGGCCACCTCTTCTTAAGCCCTCATAATTGACTTCGATCCTCATAATTGGTCATCTCTACTTAAGCCCTCAGAATTGGCTTCAACCCGAAGAATTGGTCGCCTCTATTTAAGACCTTAAAATTGGCTTCGACCCCCAGAATTGATCACTCCTACTTAAGGCCCTCAAAATTGGCTTCAACTTAAGGTCCTTATAATTGACCTCGACCCACAAAATTGGTCGCTCCCATCTTTAGCACTCAGAATTGTTTTCGACCCACAAAATTGGTCTCTCCCTATCCTAGGTCCTTAGAATTAACCTCGGCCCATAAAATCGACCATCCCCATTATTTCCTTAGGTCCTCAAAATTGGCCTCGACCCTCTGAAACGATCATCCTTGTCCCTTTAGGTCCGCAGAATCGGCCTCTTTCCAAAACATCATATGGTGTATGTTCGATGGATTTCACTTGTTCCAAGATCACCCATCGAGGGGCTCTAGAGAAACCACATTCTAGGACCCCCTAATTCTCTCCTTAGGTCCCTGGCACCTCCCTATTTCACTACAAACCCTAGGTCATACTCCGAGTACTGATCTAGAGGCCATCAGGCGCTCCCGGGACTCATTTGACTCTAGTAAACTCTATCATCGTAGAGAAATATCAATGAATATTTATGGGCTCTTAATAACCTTTACAATGGTCCATCTCATGTGCGAATCGACATAACGATTTCGACGAATGGACCATTTTACTACCAAAAATTGATCTAGAGGCCACCGCGCACTCCCAGGCCCAATTTAACCCTAATCAACTTCAACATTATAGAAAAATCTCTTTGAATATTCGAAGTTCACTGAAACCCCTTTCCAACGGTCCACCCTGTGTGCAAAATGGCATAACTGTTCGGACGAATGATCCATTTTCCCTCGAAAATTGATCTGAAGGCTATCGGGCACTCCCAGGAACCATTTGACTAAGTTCAACTCTTCATATTGAAAGATACTGAATGAATCTTAAAAGGGATGAATAACCTTTCCAACGGTCCACCCCATGCACAAATTCGCCTTGCGGTACAGATAAGCAACCCATTTTACTCCAAAAGGTCATCGGGTGCTTTCGAGCTCGATTGAACAAAGTAAATTTTCCAAACCAAGAGAATATATTTTGATTGTTGAAGTACATGTCATAACCTTTCCAACGGTCTTTCCCATTTGTGATTCTGACTTACCGTTCAAACGAACGATCCGTTTTCGTCCAACGACCCCAGTTCAAAGGACCGACGAGCACTTTCGAGCCACGTTTGACCCAAAGTCAACTCTTGAACCCAGGATAGGACCAATAACTATTAAAGTTATCTAAATTACCTTTCCAACACTATTCCTCGAGAACTATTTGGATCAACGGATTGTCTTCTACGACCGTTTTTCCAAAAAAATATGCACGAGACTGCCGATTGGCAGGTTCATTTCCCTACCCATCGGTAGTGTGCCTAGGCTTAACTGTCAATTAGAAGGGCTAGGACTATGCTAATCGAAACCCCCTTACACTATAAATAGAGGCAACGACCTCACTCCCAGAGCATAGCTCAGATCCATTAATATCAGTGATCTCAGCAACATTCTCTTGCAATCAACAAAGTTTCCTTGCGTGAAATTCCTTTCCATCTTACATTCCCATCCCTTTCATACCCAATTTGAAAAAATATAATTCTCTCTCATCCAACATTCATCTCAACACTCAAGCGAGTTCATCAAGGATCAAGATCAAGCTTCAATTGTCCAAAGAAGATCCAAAATTCGTCTCTCTCTCTCTCTCTCTCTCTTTATATTTCTTATTTTTGCATCAATTAAATAAATTATTAATCTATATTTTACTTTATTTTATAAACATTAATATATCATCCTTTATTCGTTATATTGAACATACTCTATTCTCAATAAAAAAGAAAAACAAATAAAAAGAGGGTTATACTTATAAATTCCCATGGGAGTATCCATCACCATTTCAAAACTAAAACACAATTTCTACACACACATAATAAATTCCTGCTTGAATCTATAAGATAAACCCCACCCTTATGATATATGAAAACTACGTCGACTTTAATACCTTTATAGGCTACATAGGCATTTCAGGCTGAAATCCGAAACTCGAGTCCAAATTTATAAATTTTCCAATCTTTTCATTTATACATTTGTCTCCTTTTCATCCATATATTATTTTATACATATCATATTTGTCCTTATTGGTGTTTTATCCAACATATATTATCGTTTCATCATAACAATCAATATTTCGCTAAATGCATATATCTTATTTTTTAGATATTATTCTGGGAAAATTCCTATGGATGACCTCACTCTATCTTTTCCATGATATGAGTTAGGCAATTTCGATCTCCATTTATATATACACGCACACACACTTCATGGAGAAATTAAGAAAAACAATAACACAAGCCCATAAGAGGCCGAAAGGGCGGGATGGGTGCCTAACACCTTCCCATTCTAGAACTTAGCCCCCGAACCTTCGAACTATTAATTTCGTAAGCATCAGTGTGTTTTTTATGCCACTCTCTAGAAGCAGCGACATGTTATTTTACCTGTTTTGTGAAAAATTGGTTGGCGAATCCATCTCTTTACATTCACCCCATACCGATGACGATCGAAGTGCTCCTAGAGTAAGAGGGCGCGAGACCTTCTCCCCCCTTTTCTCCCCACCCGGAAAGAATAGAGGAGATTCCAGGATGGCCACAAAAAAAATGTTAACATAAATATATTGTATCATATAAAATCATTTATGTATTTATTTAAATATTCAAATTTTGGGCTTCGGACCCAATTTGGGCTTGGTAAGGTTTGGCTCAAGATCGGCCTGAAATTCATTTGGGCTTAAAATTTTGGCTTAGGCTTGGCTCGTCTCAAAGTCAAATAAATCTCAGCCCACTAGACATTAAAAACATGGATGATCCACGTATCTCAACCATGATCCCTCCTAAACCACTAGACCCACCCACTATGTGGACAAAATCATTTGCAAGTGTTCTAATGAACAATTCAATAACAAGGCCAGAACTAAAGATTATAACTACATACAAAGGGGAGTTAACCATTATTTTCATAGAAGAAGATATACCAGCCCTAGTGGAACCATTCAAATACTCCATAGTAGGAAAATTCTCTTATGGAAGACATTCAATTAAGATTATTCAAAAAAACCTTCCTAAGCTTATCTTTGAAAGCAACTTACACTATAGGCCTTTTGGACTCAAAACACATTCTTATTAGGCTTAATTGTGAGGAAGATTATGTGAAATTGTGGATGAGAGACCAGTGGTATATAGGAAAATACCCAATGCGCACATTCAAATGGTCTGCAGATTTCAAACCTGATGAAGAGAGACCTAAAGTGCCAGTATGGATTAATCTCCCAAAATTGCCTATTCTCTTTTATGCTAAGTCATCTCTTTATTCAATTGCTAAAATAATAGGTAATTCATTTAAAATGGATGCCTCAACAACCTCAATTTCAAGACCAAGCATAGCAAGAGTGTGTGTTGAATTAAATTTATTTAAAGAAAGACTCCACATAATTTGGATTGGATGTGGCTCAAAAGGTTTCGGGCAACAAATTTCAAATGAAAACATTCCATCTTTCTGCCAATTTTTCTTGGAAAAAGGGTCATGATGAATCTAAACGCATGTTTAAACATCCCAATCTCAACAATCCTCCCAAGAATGCTGTCAAGAAACCTATTCCGGTAAATGAAACTGATGCCATCTAGATAGAAACAAAAAAAATGTTCAAGATTCTGTAAAAAAATAAAAAATAAGAATTGAACAAAAAAGCTCAAAATAAAGGCTTTTCAGAAAATAACATTGAAATTATTAAAGATTGTTATTCTGAATCATAAGAGTTTCAAGAGCAGGATAATCCAATAAACAATCTCATTGATCATTCAAGACCAGTCTTTAAATAAAATGGAGGATCTTAAAATAGGAAAGTATATGATGCAAGGAAAATCGAGTGTTCGTGTAGGGACACTATCGTTGATTTCGGTTCCCGCTCGACATGCAAAAGAATAAAACCTAAGCTACGGCTACACTTGACAAGTAAGTAAAGCTGTAAGTCGGGTATCGAGAATACACAGGGAGTTATTAAATTTTAGATGTTAATTGTTTAATTACTTCAGGAATAAAAGTGTAAAAGGTGATAGGTGGTTATGGTGACAAAAGAAAAGAATAAGTTAATGCTAAATTAAAGGAAAGCGAGGATCGGGATCACATTCTACCAAACGGATCGAAACAACTACTAACTAGAGTTAAGGCTTGAAAGCAATCTAATCGAGCATTTACAATTAAGTATAAACATCACACAAGAAGGAATTTAACCCAAAGTTGCGAGATAAAACATTTAACTGAAAATGGTCACACACGGATTAAATTCGGATTGTCGCTATAAACTCTAACGTTGCGTTACAAAGAAAGATAAACGCTTAGCAATCCAACTTTGATACGCGCGGTTTCAATTAAACGCGATTTTGCACTAAACCTAGTTTTCGGAGCTCGAGGCCCGAAAATGGCGGAAATGAAATCGCGACCCTATTTATCTAAGGGTGCATGGTGAGTTAAACTAAATTATACTAATTAAACTAAGAAAGCAAGGATTAAAGCAAGTAAACTAGTTAGAAAGCATTGAAACTAAATTATAAGGCAAGAGAAGAAGAAGAAGAAGAACAAACTATATTAATAGAGAGGAAGTGAATAGTTCAATCTTACAAACCCATGGGATGTCAATCCAAGAAGAAGAAGAAAGGAAATCTCCACACCAAACCCTAAATAAACTATCTAATTCAGAATATCTCTCTAAGTATCTAAGTGTGTATATATCTATTATTACAACAAAAACCAACTTATATAGTAAGTTGGAATAAAAGAAAGAAAATATCTGCAGGGGAAAAACAGGGGATCGATCGATCGACCTTTGGTGTCGATCGATCGACAGTGAAAAACGTGGCAAAAATAATAAGGCTCGATCGATCGACCCCCAGGATCGATCGATCGATCAAGCAGGGGCAGCCTGCAATTCTCCCTGTTTTGGCGTACAATCCAACTTCGCTCCAATCGCCGTAACTTTGTCGTTATGCATCGGAATCGCGCACCGTTCATGGCCACGCAAAGCTAGCGAGGAGGGCTACAAATTCCGTGTAGATGTCAAGCCAGGTGCCCAAACTGTCAAAAGACTAAAATGCCCTTACGCGTGCGGTTGTGTACGGAAATCGAGCGAAACGCATCCGGACTTCACACTTAGCATCCAAATACCTACAAAAGCTCAATTAACCCCTGCAAAACATGTTAACATAGAAATCCGAGGGTTTTCTGGTTAACGAGCATAAATATAGGGAATAAGATACCCGAGGGGGCTAATAACGCGTAGGTTAACAGGTGAAATACGCAATATTTCCGCCGTATCACACCCCCTAACTTACACATTGCTAGTCCCTAGCAATGAAATAGGAAACAACAAGAAGAACTAGTAAACCAACATAGGAGAGAGTACAAAAGTATGGTATAAAAGCAATAAAAAAGATAAGGCCACTTTCGCGGGCGATTCGATTGCATTTAGCGTATGCAATAAGCCGTTAAACCCCTAGGTTACCCTAGTGGACGAGTGTCGTCTCGTAAGGGTTTTCAGTGATGGAACCCACAAACATCATAAAGTTTCCTCAAAATATGCCCATTCAAGTAAGACAAACTCATCAGTGCGAACAAGATTTCAACATGTTATTAGCATAGCAAACGAATTCTCATGAGAAGTCCATAGTTATTAACATTATCGAATGCACCTCAATGAATTGAAACTCTAACATGTGGAACGGGAGTGAGCATATGCAAGGTATGATTTGGCAAAAAAACTTAAATAACTCGGATACTAAATATCAAAGCATGCATACATTCAATCCTCACGGGCATTACGCTCATCAAGCGAATTCACTCAAAACAGGGAGGTAACACACGGGACATGCGGGCTTAAGAGTAAATGTAAATGGAAACTAGGTCGCGCACATGTCACAAAAGAAGAACGCTATATAGGAAATAAAAATTGCAATCTCAGTGAAAAGATACCGCACATATAAAAGAGGCGAAATGCATTTTCACAGATTATCAAAACTATTTAAACATTTGAATTACATCTACTTAAGATCACATAGGACTTGTAATAGGGTTGTAATGTATGGCTAGGTTAAGGTACAAAATGAAAGGGATGTATATACGGATTCAAAGTGTTTGGGGATGAAACTCAGAATAATGTGAAAAAGTGGGCAATATCAAAAGTTGGACAAAAATGTCCAAACGAGCATAGATATAACAATCGAGAGAGTAATCAAAGCTTATTGAAACACTACAAACAATATTTACAACTTTCTCTTTCTTTTTCTATTCTTCTTTTTCTCATGTTTTCTTTTGTTTTCTACTTTCTCTTTTTCTTCACTTTTTCACTACTTTCTTTTTCTGACACTTCTTACTCTTTTCATACTCAAATTGCAATCACACAACAATAATATCATTCAATTCCAAGCAACAATCCAAACAAGGGTGTGTAAGGTAATATGCATGGTATAAAACTCCAATTTGGAGTTGGTTATGGGATTTTGGGTAGTGAAAAGAAAGGCTAGTATTTAGGCTCAAGTTGGTTGACTAGGGATCATATAAAGGGTGAGGTCAAGGTCATATGGGTGATATATCAAAGAATGCCTATGATCATTTCACAAAGTTTATGCAATTCTCAAGTCAAAACAATATATGAAAATCATGATCAAGTAACACATTTCAAGTATGAACTCAATTAATCAACGATCAAATGAAAGAATAGAGAGATTACCAACGAATTCAACGTTTTCAATGAGGAAAGAATAGTGTATAACACTCACAAATGAAGATAAGTCTCTAATCTCACTCGGTGTAAGTATATACAATGCAACAAAAGCATACCGAGTTATAAAAATCTTAAACCAAATCAATATGACAAGGAAAGTGCATATGCTTATGGGATAAAGTTTAATTCATGAACTTATTCATAATATCAATGATTTAGGGACTAAAATCTAATAACTTCTAAAATAGAGAACATGCATAGTTGAATTGTCTATTTGATCAGGCAATTATTAAAATTTGTCATCGAAAACAAGGCAAAATGCCCAACAAAGGAGAAAAAAGAATGAAAATATTTTTGAAAATTTTTAAATTTTTCACAAAAAGGCATACTTAGTAACTAAATGTGAGAAAATCCATAGACTACACATGAAATGGATAGAATATCCTACACCCCCTAACTTAAATGTTGCATTGTCCTCAATGCGCATTAAGAACACAACACAAAGAGAGGAAAAGAACGATATTACCCAAAATTGGAGCGATCTCCATAAGCGCGAGTCCAAAGGAATCTACAAAACAAGTTAGTACCAAGCATAGCAAAAACAAATAACAAAAGTTAACTAATTACACTAGACTAAATTAAAAAGGAAAGAAAAATAGTAAAGAAAGAAAATTAAAAAGCTAACTATTTACAACCTACTATTTAGGCTTCACACTAACTGTACACTAGAAGTCTAAATAGTTGAGGGTCCACCCAAAAAGGTATTTGACTTTGAAAGATCAATGGTGGGCCCTCCAAAGTGAACATGCCTCCCGAAAGATATGAATTCCGTTTGAACAACGGAAGGCATGTGGGTGGTGGAAAAAGTGGACCATCGCCCATTTGAAATTTTGGGCGGACGATGGGGGATTTGGATAATAAGGGGGAAAGGTACACTAGAGATCCAAGAAAAATTGATTCATCTCCCAAAGGTTTTTCAAGTGGAATGGGAGATAGTGCACACATGAGGATAACATCCATCGAAAACAAGTCCGGTAAAGAGTCCTCATCGGCAAAAAGTGTAGAAGTTTTAAAAGTTTCTACCGACTCATAGGAATCAACCGGTAATTCTAATGGTTCGATGACGGAAAACGTAAATGGTGATGAAACAAATTCAATCTCAATCGACTCATCGTCGGAAGGAGATTGAATTTCGGAGGAGAACGATGCACACTCGATGAGAAATTCTCTGAAAAATTGAGGTGAGACACAAGTTTCCACCTCCTCGTTGTTTTGTGTAAAAGAATTCATCTCATTGCAAAGTGCACCAAGTCTCATTCCAGCGTCATTTAGGCTTTCCAAACCTTGGGAGTAAAGAAGCAAAGTCTCTTCCAAAGTAGGCTTCCTCGGCTCAAGAGCCTCGGACTCCTCATTTGGTTGAAACTCATCTTCGAAAGTAATGAAATAAGAATCGTCATTGGATTCGAATAATAAATCCAACTCAAGCTCCCAATAACGATTTTCATTCCGATAAATGTTTTCAAGTCTTTCATTTTCCAGAAAATCTTGAAAATGAAAAACTTGAAAACTATCCCCAAAGTAAGAATCATTAGAATAACCGTAATAACTATAATAATAGGACATGATTACCTCGTTGTTGAAAGATGGAGAATCCAAGAAATAAAGTGAGCAACTGCGAATCAAAGTTTCTTAGAGCTCAAAGTATGCAAATCCTGCAAAAAAGGTTAAAACAAAGAATACAAATACAAAAGGAAAAATACTACGAAATAATAAAACAATTACAATATAAAACACACTCCCCGGCAACAGCGCCATTTTTGATGCAAGGAAAACCGAGTGTTCGTGTTGGGACACTATCGTTGATTTCGGTTCCCGCTCGACATGCAAAAGAATAAAACCTAAGCTATGGCTACACTTGACAAGCAAGTAAAGAGGTAAGTCGGGTATCGAGAATCCACAGGGAGTTATTAAATTTTAGATGTTAATTGTTTAATTACTTCAGGAATAAAAGTGTAAAAGGTGATAGGTGGTTATGGTGACAAAAGAAAAGAATAAGTTAATGCTAAATTAAAGGAAAGCGAGGATCGGGATCGCATTCTACCAAACGGATCGAAACAACTACTAACTAGAGTTAAGGCTTGAAAGCAATCTAATCGAGCATTTACAATTAAGCATAAACATCACACAAGAAGGAATTTAACCCAAAGTTGCGAGATAAAACATTTAACTGAAAATGGTCACACACGGATTAAATTCGGATTGTCGCTATAAACTCTAACGTTGCGTTACAAAGAAAGATAAACGCTTAGCAATCCAACTTTGATACGCGCGGTTTCAATTAAACGCGATTTTGCACTAAACCTAGTTTTCGGAGCTCGGGGCCCGAAAATGGCGGAAATGAAATCCCGACCCTATTTATCTAAGGGTGCATGGTGAGTTAAACTAAATTATACTAATTAAACTAAGAAAGCAAGGATTAAAGCAAGTAAACTAGTTATAAAGTATTGAAACTAAATTACAAGGCAAGAGAAGAAGAAGAAGAAGAACAAACTATATTAATGGAGAGGAAATGAATAGTTCAATCTTACAAACCCATGGGATGTCAATCCAAGAAGAAGAAGAAAGGAAATATCCACACCAAACCCTAACTAAACTATCTAATTTAGAATATCTCTCTAAGTATCTAAGTGTGTATATATCTATTATTACAACAAAAACCAACTTATATAGTAAGTTGGAATAAAAGAAAGAAAATATCTGCAGGGGAAAAATAGGGGATCGATCGATCGACCTCTGGTGTCGATCGATCGACAGTGAAAAACGTGGCAAAAATAATAAGGCTCGATCGATCGACCCCCAGGCTCGATCGATCGATCAAGCAGGGGCGACCTGCAATTCTCCCTGTTTTGGCGTACAATCCAACTTCGCTCCAATCGCCGTAACTTTGTCGTTATGCATCGGAATCGCGCACCGTTCACGGCCACGCAAAGCTAGCGAGGAGGGCTACAACTTCCGTGTAGATGTCAGGCTAGGTGCCCAAACTGTCAAAAGACTAAAATGCCCTTACGCGTGCGGTTGTGTACGGAAATCGAGCGAAACGCATCCGGACTTCACACTTAGCATCCAAATACCTACAAAAGCTCAGTTAACCCATGCAAAACATGTTAACATAGAAATACGAGAGTTATCTGGTTAACGAGCATAAATATAGGGAATAAGATACCCGAGGGGGCTAATAACGCGTAGCTTAACGGGTGAAATACGCAATATTTCCGCCATATCAGTATACTTCAGAAAAAACTTTGATTGTGGAACAATATAGCATCTCCCAAAACTTTCAAATCTTCCTAACACCATAAGATTTTGGAAAGAGACAGGGACTATAATTCAGATAAAGAAACAGGTAGAGTGTCATTTCCTATGATATAAGATCTTTAGAACTTTACCTCTTGGTTAGATACAAGATGGACAAAATTTCAAAACAAGAAGAAACAAAAGAATAAAATTAATAAAGAAGATATCAACGAAGTTACCTCTACTCAAATTTAAAAATCAAGTAAGCCTCCCAGTAAAGCTCCTCATGATCCTCTCTATAGAAGAATCACAAGATCATCAGGTAAGTCAAATTCACCAACTTCTCAAACTATCCCTAAATGTTAAATTTTATATGTTGGAATGTTAGGGGAGTGACTAACAAAGACACTAATAAAAGAATCAAAAGACTGATTAAAACGTATCAACTTCCAGCTATAGCTTTATTAGAACCTAAAGTTGATGCAAATATATTAAACAAGAAGTACCAATTTAAATGGAAATTCTCAAATAGCATCAGGAATAAATCCAATAAGATTTGGTTCTTATGGAACAAAGATATCCAAATTAAAGTTGTTCAAGACACTAAGCAACTGATGTGTTTCGAAATTGCCATTGAATTCTTAAATAAATTAGTATTCTTAATAGTTGCTTATGTAAAATGCACTGCTATAGAAAGAAGAGAACGATGGGCAAACATAGAAAATTTAACTTCAAATTCATTAAACCAACCTTGGTTGGTAATCAGGGACTTTAATGTGGTCTCTAATGTAGAAGAAAAAATAAGAGGAAATCAACTGGAATTTCATGCTACAGAAGAGTATAAAGACATGATATCCTCTAGTGACTTGATAGACTTAGGTTACTCTGGATCTAAATTTACATGGTCAAATAATAGAATACATGGCACAATTTTTAGTAGATTAGATAGAGCTTTAGTTGATCAACATTGGCTATCTCAATTCCCAAATTCTAGTATCACTCATCCACATAGAGCATGCTCTTACCATAACCCATTATTGTTATCAATTAAAAGTGAATTAGATAATTGTCCTAAACCATTGAAGTTCCTATCCATGTGGTGCATTAATTAAAATGTTAAAGAAATTATAGAAAATACCTGGTCTTCTAATATAAATTCTCATCCAATGGTAGGTTTTTCTCTCAAGCTTAAAAAATTTAATATGCAATTGAGAAAATGGAATAAAAACAGTTTTAAAAACAATTTTCAAACAACTAATGGCCTAGAAGATCTTATACTTATAAAAGAGAATATATTTGAAAATTCTCCCATCGATAAATCCAGAAAAGACTTGTTTGAAACTAGAGCTAAACTTAATATTTCCTATCAAAGAGCGGAAATCTACTAGCTCCAAAAGAGCCATGTAAAATGGCTAAAAATGGGAGACATTAATACAAAATACTTTCGTGCTTCAGTTAGAGCTAGACAAAGAAGAATAGAAATAACTAAAATAAAAAAAAAACAAGACCAAAGGGTAGAAGTTGATGAAGAGATTGACAAAATATTCTTAGATCACTTTCAAAACTTAAGAAAAGTTGAATACTAAACAATTAATAAAGACTTCTTGGAAGTTATCAAAACAAAAATAATTGAAGAAATGAACAAAAAATTGTCAGCTTTCTGTAAGGACATTTTTGTCCATTATCAATATATATGTCATACGCCGTTACACTGTTGAAGAAATTCAAGATTGCATCTACATCAACGGATCCGAATATCAAAGCGTCTTCAACATCATAGCCTCTGCAAGAATGAACTTGGTAAAATTTTGTTTTTACGTTCCTTAAAGTTCATATTTAGTATTGGGAAATTTTTATGAAATGTTTTTTATAAAAATTAGAAGTATACCCCGGACCGCAAGCGAACCGATGGAGGCCAAAATAAAAGGACCGATCCGCTTGACCAGACCGATCCGCCTCAGAACCGGACCGGTCCGACTGGGATAAAATCGGCCAGATTCGCTGCAGATTTTTTAGGCTCAAAGTTTTCCTATTTAAAGCCAACTTCGGGGAGTTATTTTTTAAGACTTTTCAAGACGATTTTCAGAGTCCTAAATACTCTAAGTCTTCACCTTTTTGATGTGCAAAACATCTTTTTGATTCACACAAAAATCCCAATAACTTTTGTGAATCTTTTGGAACCCTAGAACACAAACTTTGTTATTGTTCATCTTTGTGGAGAGATCTTTGCAACCGAGGGCTGCGTGTCATTGCTGAGGGAGTCTCTACAAAGTTTTATGGCTGTGTGTCATTGAGGAGAGCTGCGGTTCTTCCTTCGTTGTTTGGGCTACGAGTCCTTGGAGGGTGATGCGTGTATTCTCTTGCTGAGTTCAAGACTGCGTGTCTTTGTGGGTTGGCTGCTCGTTGATCCATTGCAGATTTCTCTATGTAATTGTAAGTTGCGGCTTGTATATTCATAGTGAAATAAAGGTTTTACCCGAAAGGGGTTTTTTCCTGAATTCTGTGTCTCAGCATAATTTTTGTGTCACATGTTTTATTTATTTATTGGTTGACACACGCACCTTAGATGAATGATTAGGGGCTAAAATTAAATAAGTGTGCTATATTAGAAATTTTCGAAGTTAATCAATTATCACACGTTCTCACTTTCCCTACTGAAGAAGAAATATTTTCTTCCATCAAGAATATAGTTTCATCTAGTGCCCCAAATCCTGAGGGTTTTGGGGGTGATTTCTATGTTCAATTTTGGGAAATAATCAACATAGATCTGATCAAAGAAATCCATTCATTTTTTGGTGGAGCAGATATTCCTATAATATGAACTTCAACGTTTATAGCTCTAATCCCAACTAATGTTCCCAATTCAGACCAATAAGCTTATGTAATTTTTCTAACAAAATAATAATTAAAATTCTAAATGAAATAATATCAACAATTATTCCTCTTATTATCTCCTAAAACCAAAGTGGCTTTGTTAAAGGAAAAAGCATACAAGATAACATACTTCTAGTAAAAGATACGGTTCAATCTATTAGTAAAAAAGTTCATGGCCATCATCAAATTAGACATGGAAAAAGCATATGACAATGTTTATTGGCCTTTCTTATGTGAAGTCCTCAAGAAATTTGGTTTCAATGAGCATTTTATTGACATGGTATGGAGATTAATATCCAACAACTCGTACTCATTGGTTCTAAATGGTCAAAATAAAGGATTTTTTAATTCCGCTAGAGGCATGAGACAAGGAGATCCAATATCTCCAAATCTTTTCATCATAGGAGCAGAAGCTTTGAGTAGAAATATAGACAAACTATTCTTCATGAAAAAGGCTATTCCTTTCTCTCATCCTAAATACAATCAACTTATCTCTCATTTAGGCTTTGCAGATGATCTAATAATCTTCACCAATGGAGGTAGTCACAGTCTCAAAGCAATAATCAATCTTCTCAGAACATATGAACAAACCTTTGTCCAGAAAGTTAATAACACCAAAAGTTCTTTCTATGTGGATGATAAAATTAGTTCTTCTAGGAAGACAACTATTGTTAAAAACACATGCTTAACTTAGAAGTAGCTTCCCATAAAATACTTAGGTTGTTTCCTCAACAAATTTAGATATAAGTCAAATCAATTCACAGAGTTAATATCCAATATTAAAAACAAACTTAACACTTGGTCCTCTAAACTAATATCTTAAGCTCATTAAGAAACCTTGATTATACATGTACTTCAGTCTATGCTGGTCTACACATTATCAGTCATGAATCCCCCTAAATTAATCATCAATAAACACAATATTTAGTTCATTTTACTAGGGGATAGTCAGAAGGAGAATCCTTATCAGTGGTTAAAATGGAATGAAACTTGTTTTCCAATTTAAAGAAGGAGGTTTGAACACGATAAATCTAAAACATATTATTAAAGCATCTAGCATTTTGATTCAGTCCTTTGGGCAACCTTCATTAGAAATAAATATCCTAAAGGATTGTCCTCAACTAGTGGATCCAAATTGATTAAAATAATTGCTAGTATTCAAGATTGGATGGAAGAATTCATTATTGATGAAAAATAAATATGGCAACCCTCAACAACAAGAGATTTATCATTTAAATCTGCATTTCAAGTCTGTAGACAGTCTAAACATATTTCTTTAACTTAAAAGATAAATTGGATCACTCAATGCCCAATGAAAATCTCAAATTTCACTTTAAAACTTCTTAATAACTCAATCCCATTTGAAAATAACATAAAAAGAGCAGGTATCATAATGGCTTATCTATATAAAGGCTGCTACACTAATGATGATAGTAGTCAACATGTCTTGATAGATTGATCCATTATTATTGAGGTATGGAAATTCTTCTCTAACCTAGTTGGATTGGATATTAATCAAAGTTCCTCCAGATCTTTACTACTCTCTTGGTGGATTTTAAATCCCAGAAGAGACTATAACAGAATACTATTTCAAACTCTTCCTAAAATTGTCTTTTGAGATCTTTGGAAAGCAGGAAACAAAAAGATTTTTGATAATTGTAACACATCTTCTTCTACTGTTATTCAAAATATAATAAATCTATCTTCTAACATTCTTCAAAATTATAAGTTCTATGACGAAGGCATCCCAAAAGATATTCAAGTCATCAACACATTCAACATCAAAATTCATTAAAAGAAAATACAGATATTCAAATGTGTATGGACTAAACCCCCCTCAGGTCACTACAAACTGAAAATAGATCGTGCATTAAAGGGAAATCTAGGATCTAGTGGCATTGGAGGAGTAATTAGAGATTCAAAAGTACATTTCATTGAATTTTTTCAAAAGTCAATTGGCCATCAGAACTCATTTATTGCAAAAGATATTTCAATGGCAGAGGGTCTAAAACTACTAGCCCGACTAAATATCAACAATGTGATTATAGAATCAGACTGTAAAACCCTTATTGACATTAGTCTAAAGATCAAAGCCACCATGAACTTATATTGATATAATAGATAAGTTTAATTTCCCAAATAATTACAAAATTCAACATATATGGAGGGAAAAGAACAAAGTGGCAAACTTCTTTGCATCAAGTTCAACAAATTTTTCAATAGACCAACACTTCTAGTCCTTAAATTCCCTCCTAACTGTAGCCAAAGGACACCTCAATATGCATAGGTATAATCTACCTCAAATTAGAATAAAAGTCCAAAACTTGTAATGGGGATAAATTATAAATCCCCAATTTTAATTAAAGCATTCTAATTTATTGTAATGGGGATTCTTATAAATTCCCATATTTAAGATTTTCTTTCTAGTGTATTGGGACCAACCACTAGAACTAGTCAAGTTAGGGCTTGTATGCCACTAGAGATGATGTTTCTCTATTTTTAAAAATCAATAAAATTTATGTGGGGGGAGGGGAGTACTATCCCTCTTTCATAAAAAAAGCGGGCTGAACGGGTGGACTTCGGGACTTCCTGAATCAATTTACAAGCCTATAGCGAATGATGCATATTACTCAACTCATGTCACGATATCGGTACGATAGGCCATGGAACCAAATTGATTCAATCGATTCAACTCGATATCGGTGGATACTTTGAGCCATAGTGTGTGTTTATGTATGTGTTTATGTCCGTGCGTGTAAGAATGAGTGAGTATGTGTGTGAAAGAAAGAGTGTGTGTGTGTGTGTGTGTGTGTATGTCTGTGTTTGAGTGTGTATGTGTGCGCGTGTAGTGTTTGTGGGTGTCTATGCACGTGAGTGTTATTTTTATAAAGTGTGTGTATATGTTCGTTTAAGTGTATATGAGTGTGTATATGTGTGTGTGTGTGTGTGTGAGAGAGAGTGTGTTGTGTATGTGCATGTGTCTGTTTGTGAGAGAAAGAGTGTGTTCATGAGAGAGAGAGAGATTGTGTGTGTGAAAGAGAGTGCATGTGTGTGTGTGTTGTGTGTGTGTGTGTGTGTAAGAGTGTGTGTGAAAGAAATAGAGATTGTGTGTGGTGCATTTATTTATGAGCCTGTGTGTGGTGGGTATGTATGAGTGTGTTTGTATGTAGATCTGGAAAAATGAGGCACGACATGATAAGACGATACGAACCGACATGAAGTTATAAGTTAAGAGGTGGAACCTTGATGGTTTCAGGTCATATATCAATGTCAACCCAATAAAACATGATAATTAATAAGATGGGTTAGTGTTGACCCCTTTACCTATTAATACTCGATACGACCCGTTAAAATTCATTAATTTGTGTAACTATGATATATTGTTAGTAGTAATAAAGAGTTTATGTAGATTAATGTTAATTTAATCATAACATACTTTAATAGATGAGAGAGTTAGTAATGGCAATGAATTAATGAGTCTATTTTTATTTAAAATGATCTAGTATATCAACTTATAAACGATTCAAAAAGTAATTCATTATTTTAATGGATTTTATAAGGTGAACATGACACGACACGTTAAGATAACGGGTTGGGTTTGAATATGGTTTTTTACAGATGATAAAAAATTTATGCATTTAGACACGAACTCAATAAAACCCGAACACGATAAAAAATCGACACAAATATGATCTAGAACGATCCCTTGCCAGGTTTGGTTGTGTTTGTGAGAGAGTGTGAATTTGTGTGAGTGTGTTATGTATGAGTGAGTGTATGTGGTATGTATCAGAGAGATAGGGAGTGTGTGTGCGCGCGTGCATGTTTGTGTTTATGAAAAGTATGTGTGTGAAAGAGAGTGTGTTTGAGTAGATGTTTTTGTGGATTATAGTTTTTATAGTTTGGATGCTTTTTTATCAAATTGTATGTCATGGTCTAGTGTCGAGTTTTCATGGTCGTGATTACCCAAAATTTTAGTATAAATTTTGTTTTTACATATTTTTGTATTTCCCTGATTTTTTTCATTTGGTAGTTGTATAGATTTTTATTTTAATCTCAAATAATATATCAAATGAAAATTACGTATACTAGTGAACCAAAATTATTTTCAGATTAGGGTTTATTACTTTACTCCCCGATATTTTGTTCAGTGATCTATACACATGATTAAAATAATTCTTAGTTTAAAATTTGCAGTGGTTAGAGATGGAGATGGATATATATTTTTTTTGGTAATGAATTATAGGCAAGTATTTACTTCTCGAGTTTTAATTTTTAATATCACATATCCCACTTGGTATTATACATGTTCTTTTTAGGTCTCTTGACTTTATACTCTTAACTCCTCTCTAACTACATTCCTTAAATGCAGTGGTGAATGTAAAAAAATTCTCCCCTCTTTATTCTTTTTTTGCAAAGTATTTGTTTTAGTTTTAGTTTATAGACTCCGTCCTACAACCACCGTAGTTTTAACACCCACAATCTCTCCATTTTTATTCTCGTAAAAGGATAAAATTCTCTCCCCTCTCTAATATTGTGTGTTTTACGGTATGGGTGAGTGTTGTATAATGTGTGTGGGAGTTTTGTATTTGTGTGTGTATGTGTTTTGCATCCTTTATGTTGTGTGTGTGTGTGTTGTGATTTGTATTGTTGTGTCTAATGAGACTACTACTTCCTTTAGTGGCCCAATTAACAATTTATTATCATAGATAGGTTGTTTATGGGATTGCTCTATTTTTATGATGTCTAGCAATTGGAAATCTTTCCTACACAATACAAGTTGTTTCACATATTATTGGTTTCTACATCTACATTCAACTTTTATTAATATATCCAAATTTTTATGCATAATCTTATTTTTCATTTTCATGGTTTTCTTTACCCTTTCACATTAGTTGGTTTTTCATTGTTATATATTTACTTATATTTAAAGAAATAAGGTTTATACTTTATTGGGTGGAATAAATTGACTTTATATGCGCATGAATGGTAAATTGGTTTGTCCTCATTACTTTGCGTGAATTGGGTTTGAACTTTGAGGCCCGAATTTTGGATACTTGGGTAACTCTTTGATCAAGTTGATTTTTTGAAGGAAGTCATGATTGGGGATGAATATTTTTCTAAACTCTTTCAAATCAAAAGATCTCTCTCTCTCTCTCTCTCTCTCTCTCTCTCTCTCTCTCTCTCTCTCTCTCTCTCTCCCCCTTGGATTAATTATATGAATCGGGGTTGGTAAACCATATTTATGTTAGAAAACAGTTTGGTTGATCATTTTTTTACTCTCTTTGCATATTCTTCATGAGTTCTATTAATCTCATTAGGATGATTTTAAATCATATGGAACCTTTTATGGAAAACTTCTCATCTATTTTCTTTTTTCTCTTTATATAGTCTACAAACATACAAACATGAGTCAGTATACTACAATAATTTCTTTTGCTTATGGTGTTTTAAATAGTTTGTGGCAATGAAAAGTAGATATAGACCAAATAATTTTTATTCTTAATTTGAATCAATACAATGTTAATTTTTGCAAAGGTCAATTGTATTACTTTTTCTCACTTAATTTGTTTATAATTTGTTGCTATGCTAGTAAAGGTGAAGGCATTTGTTATGATTACCTCTGTAGAAGCTTCTTGGAAAATGTTGATACTAGGTAAATGGACTTGACTATTATAGTTCAAGACGTTTGAATTTTGACTAATCGTATTTGCATTTATTAGTCTAGGAGCAGTGTGTTTTAGAGGAAATTAACTAAAACCTCTTTATCGATTAAGTGTATTTTCCAGTTACATCTTTGTTTATTAATTGGGTCATCGAATTATAGTTTCATTTTTTTGTGTTTGGCATGGAAAAATGGTTCGGAGGATGGTGGACCGATTTAATTAATTGGACAAATCTTATAACCCCTCATCCCATATTAATAGTCACGCTTTCCTTTTTGGGACATTCAAAATCAGTAGTCGCTTTTCTTTTTGGATGTAATCAACGAATCACATTGGATGATAGTGAACAAGTATTGATCTTGGCGACTGATTGAGTGTATCATTATAAATCATCGTTTTCAAATGGAGACTATTAATTTGGGACGAAGATAGTATTTTTTTTATAGGTTTCTTTTCATAATTCTTTAATTGACCAAGAAGGGAGGATTTGTTGATTTAGATTCTGAAATTTTTTCAGTTAAGATTTTTTTTGGATGCTTTGGAACAACAATGTGATTTGTCAAATTATTTATTTGTAAAGGATTTGTAATTTTTAGATTTTATGTGATATGGGCTATTTTATTTAGATAAGACGTGATAGATTTCTGAGGTTTGGTTTATATATTCACTTAGGATGTGGGATAAATATGACCTTATTGGGTTTAGGCATTACTACAAAATTTGGGATTTATAGACTTTAAATCAGTCTTGGAGACTACTTATAAAGAATAAAAATAAAAAATCGAGGTTGGTGATAGTAACAATGTCATGGGGGAAACAGGTGATATAATTGCATATGGTGTGTAATGCAGTAAATTGTGATTTTGTTAAAGTATTGTTTTATCACTTACTATTAGAAATTTTAATATGAAATGCATTGGATAGTTTGATTGTTGTAAATTTATAGTGACAATGTATGTATTATTAGTGGAAAATTGAATTGTAAATGTAAAAGGTGTTACAATGAAAAAATAAATTTGAACAGAGTCTGAAAATTGTGGGCTTCATCATTGGTTTGTTAGAATGGTTATAGTTCTGATCTTTTTTAATTGTTCTAAATTATTGTATAATAATTAGTTGGCCCATGCAGGGAAACTTTGTAAATGCAAGCATGTTTGTATTCAAACAACTCATGTATAAAATCAATGTTATTATTTTATAATCGTCAAATAACAGAAATAGCGAACTACTCTTGGAATGCGAGTTGTCTTCGAAACCCGCCACAAATAGAACAAATATGAGATTAACTGAAAAAAGAGTATTTCTAACATGTCAAAACTGTATTGGTTGGTGTTTGGGTCTCTCTCTCTCTCTCTCTCTCTCTCTCTCTCTCTCTCTCTATATATATATATATATATATATATATATATATATATATATATATATTTAATTTATTAACTATTAACTACAAAAACATGTGTAATGTCATTATTTAAAAATTAATTATGAAAAAAAAAATCACTTTGGCCCATGCATCAAATGATTTATGACTTGTAATATTTATGTTCACATATTCTAAGGTTTGTTTATCCAAAAGGTCTTTATGAATGAATTTTTGACACGTTAGAAATAGTTGCACGACTATTTATGGATTTTGTTGGCCTTAATAATTGCCTAAGGAAGTAGGGCAGGTCTTTAGTCATGCGGCTAAAGAGGGTCGTAGCCATGCGACTAAAAAACTGGCGAGTGGTTAACGGTTAGTCATATGCCTAATCATTTTTTTTTGCTTTCCTAACTTTTCATTGATCTTTTACTGATAGAAGAGGGATTTTTGGGTATTTTTTTGGATCTTCCTGTAATCTTTGGGACTTAAAGATGTTTATGTGCGATTTTGGATATGTGAAAGACATGTGCGCATGAAATTTTGAGGTCTCCACAATATTCTTTTTTTTTCGATCTTTCTTTTAGAGAATGATTCATTTTAATATTTCTTTGAGAGAATGATGACATTATTATTTTTTTTTATAAAGTGTTATCTACAATACAAAAGTTCTTGTTCAGTTTTGTTTGGTGAATTATGGTGGATATATTTTCATTTGATTTGGGTAGAATGAGTGAGTTTTTTGTTGTTGCGAAAAAAGTTGGGGAAGGCTAGCCAAAAACTGATCTTCCCAAAAATACCAGAAATAATAAAAATTAGTTGGGGAATCCAATGTAATGGAACTCTATTTTGACGGAGTTTTACTATGGAATCCAACTCATCCTTAGTTCATGGGCAAAGGACAAAACAAGGAGGTGGTGTAGGAACAACATGCGATGGTGTAGATATGCCACTGTAGTTACCAAATTGAGCAATCGACTTATAATATGAATCAATAGTCAATGCAGATTGCGGCTTTTCTCAACTTCATTGGGAAGAGTAGGAACTCCAAACTCCAAAAGAAAATGCATGATCAAACAACTATAGGGGAAATCATGAGCTTTCTTACTGTTCTTAGAGTGATCAAACATCCATTTCAAGATCACATCACATAAACACATATCGATAATCAATCCAATAACGTACAATACATGTGCACGCTTGAAGTATACATTGTGCGGATGACATATAGGTAAAACATAAGAGGAAACAATCATGTTCAGTATATAAAAATCCTTAGCGAGATTTGCTTGAGGAAAAGTCATTACATTCCAGGACTGAAAATGGTTCTCTCTCTAATGACCTATAAGGATAATCAGGGAACTTATTTTTAGTAACTATAAAGTGGTTTCTTATCCACCTAGAAGTAAGTTTCAGTTGAATTCCCCTCACTTTGGTAGAAGGAAATCTAGTGTCTATGTTATCCTTACCATTTACAAGAGTCAAATAAAATTCTCTCACAAAGTTGGGGTAACATATTCCGGTTTGAGAAAATACTAATCAATTTTTCTTATTTTAACACTCGTGCAAAGTGACATATAATCAATACAAATCAAAGGACTTCCCCTAATGCATAGGACGTGTGTCGAAGAGTTCACCAAATTTGGAGCGATTAGAGGACGCTGAGGCACGTGATCTCGATTTCGGAGCGATAATGTAGCTAGAAATCACACACAAAGACACAAGCATATAAATCCTATGATATATGGAATTGAAACCAAGGATCCTATAATAACACTATGAGTAGAAAACCCTAAAAAATATAAGTCAAAGCTATACTGTAGGCACCACATTATAGGACCCCCTAATCATATCCTTAGGTCCCAGGAATTTTCACCTTCACCATAAACCCTAATTTATATTCCAAGTGTTGATCTAGAGGTCGTCAGGCACTCCCGAACCCTGTTTTGACCCCAATCAGCTTCCTTGTTTAAGAAGAAGCTTGTTAAATCTTTGAAGGGCTCTGAATCCCCTTTCTGAGGGTCCATCCCGTGCGTGAATCGACCTTACAGTTCGGATGAACGGACCACTTCCCCTAAAAACTGGTCTGGAGGCCACTAGGTGCTCTCGGGCTCTATTTAACTCTCGTTAACTCTTCAGCTGGAACGAAACTAAATGAATATTTTATGTCTCTAAAATCCCTTTCCAAATGTCTGTCCCCATGCACGAATCAACCTTACGGTACAAAGGAACGACTCGTTTTAGTCCGAAAGGTCACCGGGTGTTTTTGGGCCCCATTTGACTAAGGTCAACTCTCTGAATTGATCGAAGCTCTCTGGAACATCGAAGATCCCGATATAACATTTCTAACAATTCATCCCGTGTGAGAATCGACCTTACAGTTCGGACGAATGATCTATTTTCCTCTTGTCCAAAAGATCATCGGGCGCTTCTGAGCCCCATTTGACCATAGTAAATTCCTGAACTCAGGAGCGGGCCATGGATTCTTAAAGGGATCTGAATACCCTTTCAAACAGTTCATCCCGTGTGCAATTTGGACTTATGAATTTCACTTTATGACCTTTTTTTAAATATGTATGAGACTACCTAATGGCAAACCCATTTCCCTGCCTAATGACAATGTGTATGGGGTTGCATGCCGATAGGCAGGTCAAGGACAATGCCGATCGGCACCCCCTTGCCCCTATATAAAGGGAGCATGAGATCACTTCGAGAGGGACCTCGAAAACATCCCTCTTTGCAATATCAACAACATTCACTCGAAGTCAACGTGGTCTCCATATTGAAATCTCTCCTGCACATTCCATTTACATCCTTTCCTTTCCCAATTTAGCAAATTCCTATCCCTCTCCTCCTACCACCTTCATTTACTTACAAGAACAACCCTTCAACAATTAAGATCAACCTTAAAGCTTTCGAAGAAAGTCCAAACCTTTCACTCTCTCTTTAAATTCCCCTATTTTCATATTAGTTATTTAATTCTTACTTTATCACTTCATCATTTTTAGATCACACATACTAATATCCAAAAATTTTATTAGTAGTATTACACATACTATATTTTCTATAAAAAAACAAAAACAAGAAAAAGAGGGTTTGCTTGTAAATTTCAAATGGGGATTAATCACTACATTTTCTCACACTAAAATATCCCTTTTCCACACACAAAAATATAAGAAAAATCCCCAGTTGGATTTATGGGATAAGCCACACCCCAGTGTTATATGCGAACTCCGTGGACTTTGGTACCTATTTAGGCTACACAGGATTCTCGGGTAAAATCCTAGATTCAAGTCCTCCTTTACTATTTTTGTTCATATATTCTTTCCATATATTATATTTGTGATTCATGCTCGTTTTTTGTCTAACTTATATCATCATTCTTTCATAAATGATCGGTGACCCGACAAATTCAAACATTATATTTTTAATTACTATTTTGGGAACACCCTTATGGATTACCTCACTCTACCTTTATCCATGACGCGATTCGAGTGATTCCGCTCTCTATTTATATACATGCACACACTTCACAGATTTATTTAGGAGAAGAATAACACATGATAATGAGAGATCGAAAGGGCGTGATGGGTTCCTAACACCTTCCCATTTTGCAACTTAGCCCCATCCTTGAACTAATTGGTTTAAAAAACATGAGTATGTCTTTGATGTCGTTCTCTCGAGGTGACAACCTTTCTTTTTCCTGTTTTGTGCAAAATATGATAGCGACTCTATTTCTATATGTCACCCCAATTGACAACGACCGAAGCGCCCCGAGGAAAGATGCGAGACCCCCCCCCCCCCCCGCCCCCGCCCCGCGCACCCGTGCGTGTTCACCAATGGGGACGAGATGGCCACAGTGACGACTCTGCTGGGGATTTTGTTTGTCATAAGAGGGTTGGACTCTATTCTTACATGGGTGTCATCATTTTTCGTATGTCTGTGTATGTACCTACCTGTATTTTCCCTTTTTTGCTCATGTATGTATCATTTCTCACTCACTTTTCACTTCATTCACTTATAATACCCTCCATGTACACCTCATACTACTTACACTTTTATGTAGGATCACTTATACCCACATGCTTCACACACCACTTAGCATATCAATGCTTCACTACCACACACGTCCACTTATCACACTTGTACATATCCATGCACACTTGAACATATCAAATGCCACTTGTAGTTGATCCATGCTTAGGCTCACTACCACACACTCACTTGTAGATATTCACATGTCTCCATGTTTAGTGTAGTCTTCATACTCCATGCTAGATTTACTTTTCATGATACTTTTATATTCTTCTCCATTAGTGTAGTGTTTTTTACTCATCATGCAAAATAAAAGACTCTATCTCCATAATATAATAATTAAGAATCATGAATTTTGCACACTACATCACCAAGAGAATGCCTATTGACCAAAATTTTGTCCCATACTGAGGGTTGGGGGTGGGGCGAGGGGGGGGGGGGGGTCACTTTGTGATGGGCACTGGTCCAGTAGGTCACAGTTAGCCCAAGAAATAGGACTCTCACCTTCCATTGGCCTAATACCTTTGACGTATATCAGACGGTTCCCCCGCATCGTACTTCTTGACCGAACTCACGATAGGAGGTATATAGTGAGGCAATTCACGTACACTCAGGTATATCAAATGGCTTGTCCATTCGTACCGATTGACCTCAAAAGCAAGAAGCATATCGTAAAATTCATACCAAAAGGGGAAACCCTTCCACTAACCCAACAACTGTATAAACCTCATACAGGCATCAAGCCTAAGGCACTCATATTTAGTTTGTTGGTTGCCACATGAAACTCCACCGAAATACCGAGTCAGCATGCCACCCAAAGTTTTGCACTATTTCGTCTATTTTTCAAAACAAGACCCTATCCATCAGCTTGGAAAGAAGTCAAACCATATCTTACCTGTTTTTCAAACCTCATTTTCCCAGGCTCGAGTCTTGTCCAGCATTTCTTTTGCATTTAGGTAAACCTAATACAAGTGAAAACATAATAATAATAATAATAATAATAATAATAATAACAATAACAATAATACTAATAATAATAATAATGATGATGATAATAATAATAATAATAATAATAATAATAATAATAATAATAATAATAATAATAATAATAATAATAATAATAATAATAATAATAATAATAATAATAATAATAATAATAATAATAATAATAATCATGTTGAGACTATTCTCTCATTTTTCCTCCTTTTTCCCATAAAAACGAAGTACCAAAAACATTTTTCCTCTTTTTCAAAAATACCAAAAAATAGTCCTTTTTCCCCCTCTCAAAAATAAATTCAAATAACTTTCCTTCTCAAGTCGATCGCATACCCGATTCTTAGTGTGGCTCCCTATTGGTTTTGATCTTCTGTCAAACCGTCCCGATGCTCCACTAGTTCATTTTTTATTTCATTTGAGCCTAAAGTTTATCTTCCCTAGCTCTTCATGGAAAATGCTGACCAAGCACCCAATGTGCCCCCTGATCTGATGACAGTCCTAGTCCAACTCAGTACCAAGATTGACAACCTTCAAATCGAGGTCTATGAGATACAGCGAAATTGGGTCCAGATTTGTGATGAATCCAAGGTCATATTTCCTCGTTCCATGGGCCACACTCTCCCAAGGCTCTCTGGGTCCTAGAAGAATATTAGCATGCTCCACATACCTCGCCTGCCAATTAGTCGCCGCTAGCTCAGATCCCTATGCCAAACCTTGCCCAGGGGGATAACTTTTCAGTGCCCGTTGATACCAAGGAGGAAGAACAGAATAGGATTCAAGGAAGACCTCAAACTATTATCCAATAAATTTGACCAAGAAAGGATATCCAGAAACTACATGGACTATACCCATATGTTTCCCTACCCTAAATTAAGATTGTCGAATAAGTTCAAGATCCTAGCCATCGAGAATTTCGTGGGTAGCGGGCCCCTAATTATGCACCTTCGCAGTTATCACCAAGCCATGACCCTTCTTGGCGACTATAAAGTGATAATGGCCCATATGTTTCAACACACTTTGAAGGATAGTTCCCTCCGATGATTCCTATCGCTCGAATAATCCAAAATCTGCAATTGGGAAGATGTCACTCGAGAATTCATGTCAAAATACAAGTACAATGAATAACTAGATGTTACACGTCGTGATATTGAGTTTCTCAAGTAGAACCCTGGAGAAACTATAAGTAGCTTCATAGAAATATGGAGAGAGAAAGCTACCACCATGAACAACCACCCCTCTGAAGAAGAACAAGTCAGCATCGTGAAGAAAAATTTCATGCCCCATATTCGAGCAACTATGGGAGATCAATATTATCCTTACTTTCGAGATCTTCAGGAAGCGACTGTCAAAATTGAAGAAAGTTCTACTAAGGTAGAAGCCGAGCCGAAGAAGGTGACCGGATTGTTCATTCCCAAAATATACAAGAAACCTTCCAGTACTACAGTCTCAACCATCAATAATATCTCCTATCCTACCACCCCTTGGTCACCAGAAAGAGGCCCTAATCCCGTTAGAAAGGAATACACTGAGCTCTATGATCCCTTATCCAAAAGTATAACAAGCCTTGTTAAGATGAGACCTCACAAACCCTTGGACCCCGAACCATTACCGAACCTACTTCCTAAGAACTTCAAGACTGATGCCCATCGTGATTTCCACCAGTCTATCGCCATACTACCGACCAGTGCTTCCATCTCTAGAATGTGGTCCAAGGTTTAATTGATCAGTATATCATCACCCCATTAGCCATTCATAAACCCAACACCACTCATAACCCACTTCCAATTCGTAGAAATGCCATCTTTTTAGAGAAGGGCCCAAAATTCGATCCTTCTACTCAAATTGTGCCTAATAAAGGACCCAACATACCCATAATCTCACCCAAACCACTCAAAATTTTCCCATATCTTCTCCTACACCCTACCTGCTTCACCGACAAAGCTTTGTCACTCCTCAAAAGGTCCTGCATTACCGTTTGTACCCAATCTAAATGGGAAGTTATGAAGTTACCGGTTGTTCTGAACTAACTCTTGGAGTTCGGGCTAAAATTTCTAATCGAGAGGACCATCGAATGTCAGAAATTCAGTGGCTTGTTCATGGAAGCCCGAAAATGGGCTCAAGAGTCAGATGATTGGGTGGTACTCGTTGATAAAATCATCTTAGATGATGTAGTAAAGATCATAACAGATATGCTTCGACAGACCAATGAGGTTTGCAGCATTTCTGAACTACTCACTACTTTGAAGCTGGAAGGGCGGTTAGTCTCTTCACTCTTACACCTCCTCGTTGAGTGGGAAGATTTATATGAGGAAACCGTTGAGGTCGTGGAATCCATCGATTTCGCTTATCAAGAAGACATCGATGTCACTGAATGTAGGGAAGAATTTGACCTCTCTAATAATTAATAGTGTCAGGAAAAAGATAGTCTAATAATCAATATGTGTGGAATGATATATTTCGAAGACTTGTTAAGGGAAATTATTAAGTTAGCCATTCAGCTAAAAATAGATAAAGACACAGGGTTCTTATTATTCCCCGTCTCCATAAAGCATATGACCAGATCAGGGAGACACTATCAGGATTCGAATCCTCAATCATTAGGAACTAATAAGGGAAAGAGAGTTGTCGAAGAACTTACCATGCAAGAAATGACCATTGAAGAGAGAAAGATTATCGATCAACTCAAGAAGACTCAAGCCAATATTACTTTATGGGGGGCTTTCATGTCCTTCTAATTGCACCGAAATGCTTTGATAAATCTTTTCATCGAGCCTATGGTCCCTCCTACCACCACCCCAGGAGAAGTTGTAAACCTATTTAGGTCCTTGACCACTACTAGACTGCTTTCCTTCTCCAAAATAAAAATTTTAAAGGTCGGCCCTGACCACAACTATGCCCTCAACATCTCTATTAAAGTGATGGGAAAGACAGTCCCTCTCTCATTCATCGATAATGAATCTTCCCTAAATTCTTATCCATTACCAACCTTCAATTTCTTGGGGTTAAAAGTAAGTGATCTTACTCCTACTTTCGCCGTAGTGCATGCTTATGATAACACCCGCTTAGAGATGATAGGATCCATAAAACTCACAATAGGGGATAGCCCTATCAATTTCATCACCGACTTCTAAGTTATTGACATACCCGGATGATTTAACCTAATACTTGGTCAACTATGGCTTCATAACAGCTGGGGGTTATCCTCTTCCCTTTATTAGAAGTTAAAATTCTTCACCAATGGACAAGTCATCACCGTATTGGGGGATGATGATGCTATAAAAAATACTAGAACCAATAATTTGATATTAAAAATATAGCAAGGGATAAATGACATTATTCTCTCCGGCTTCAGAGTTGGTCCACTTCCCCTTCCAGTAGGGGATAATTTTAAAGATCGAGTCTTCTTAGAACACAGCCCTCATGGCAATATTAATGTGATACAAATGTTCAAGAATATGTATTTCATGCCCGAACTTGCAATGGAGGGAGGTAAACAAGGGATCCTTGATCCCATAGTCTTGAAAGCGGCCTTTCCCCTGTGTGGCTTGGGTTATTAGTCTTCACCAAAAGAACTCAGAATGCTCCGCCAACCACAATTGAAGAGGAGTTTAGAAGATGCCAAGACTATTTTGGGGGATTCAATGAACATAATATTTTTCAAGGAGGGTGAAAAATTCCCCTTCTGTGGATTTCCTCAACTATGGTACCATGATGTGGATAAGAAGATGAAGTCGGGGATAGAAATCTTCTTTCAAGGAAACTACTCCCATGTCGAAGACAACAAGCATAAAGTACAGCCTTCCACTAATAGAGACGTGCCCATTGTCGAGGTCTTCAAGGAAAATGATTTTGAAGACTCGTTCAACCTACAGACATAGGGGTTGACTCTCTATATGATCCATTTATACACTACATCATTGGACCCATCCACTATGATCAAGGCCTCTAATGAGCCTCTTTTCAGCTGGAATGATATACCAGTCCCACCTCCTGAGAAGAAACCCAACCTTGATATTTACGCTGTCTCTTTATATATTGTTGTTCCTCCTTTTCTGATAATAATGTAATTGAGTCCTCTTTTGATGAGGTTCTCAACACTATTTTTCACGAAAGTGAAATAAATGAGTATTTTGAGTATCTTGCTGTGCCTTACATTAATTGTCTTGATTCTAATCAAACTCTTGATGATGATGATTTTATAAATGAATAATTCTTAACTGGTCTTAATAAGGTTAATAACAAAGAACATAAGCGCGTTCAAATTAATCGGGATGAAATTATTATTATCAATATCGGTTATAGTATCTAACATCGCGAGATTATTATAGTGTCCACACTTAATGAGCATGAGCGCGCGCAATTCAGAAAACTACTGAAGGAATTTGTAGACATCTTCACATGGTCCTACGATGACATGCCTCCCATTGATCATGAAATAGCTTAGTACGAGATCCCAACCCTCCCAGAATGTAAGTCAGTCAAACATAATATACGAAAGCTCTTCACTGAATGGTCACTCAAATTCAAGGAAGAGGTAGTTAAGTAGTCAAATGTAGGCTTCATTCAGGTGATCGAATATCCTAAATGGCTTTCCAACATCCTCCCTGTGCTGAAATCAGGAGGAAAAGTCTGTATGTGAATTGACTACTGGGATTTGAACAAAGCATCTCCAAAGGATGACTACCTTTTACCCAACATCGACACGATTTTAAATAACACAACCCATCATAACCTCAATTCATTTGTCGATGGAATTATCGAATACAATCAAATCAAGATGTACCCTGACCATAAGGAGAAAACCACATTCATCACTCTCAAGGGATCCTTTTATTACATGGTTATGCCATTCGGGCACAAGAATGCTAGGGCTACCTACAAAGGGCTGCCACAACCATCTTGCATGATTTAATACATAAGGAGGTAGAGGTCCATGTAGATAACATGATTATTAAGTCTAAGACTCGAGAAGGTTATGTGCCCTCCCTCCAAAAGTTCTTTAAATGACTACGGTGATACCAAATGCGGCTAAACCCAAAAAAGGCATTTTTGGTGTCACAAAAGCAAAGCTTTGGGGATTCATGTTCAGTAAAAAGGGAATCAAAGCAGAACCCGCCAAGCTGAAAGCTATACTTAAAATACCACTATCCCGAATACAGAAGGAAGTTCGTGGATTCTTGAGAAGATTACAATACATCAGTCGATTCATCAACCAGTTGACTAGTATTTGCAAACCCATCTTCAAACTCCTCCAAAAGGATTCTACTAAAGTCTAGAATGAGGCTTGTCAGGAAGCCTTCGACAGGATCAAGAAATATCTTACCCAACCTCTGGTACTTATGCCTCCGCATCTCTCCCTCTACTCTTGTACTTGACGATAATAAATACTACAACAGGGGATTTGTTGGCACAATACATAGAAGAATCTAACAAACAGAGGACCATCTACTACACCAGTAAAAAGTTAATTAGGTATAAAATAAATTACACTTCCTTAGAGAAAGCATGTGTTGCTCTAGACTGGGTCACTCAAAAGTTATGTCACTACATGATTATTTTTCCCATCAGACTTGTGTCCCAAATGGATCCTATTAAATACCTATTTGAGAAGTTCGCCCTGTCTAGTTGAATGGATCGATGGTTGATGTTACTAGATGAGTTTGATATCGTGTTTGTCACACAGGAAGCCATGAAAGGAGCTATCTCCAACTACCTTGCTAAGTACCATATGGAAGAGGCCAACGTTTGGATCTTTGAATTCTCGAATGAATATATCCTTTACACCTCTCAGGAAGACCTGTGATGGAAAATGTTCTTTGATGGCATTGACAACAAGAAAGGATATGGCATTGAAATACTACTGATTATTCTTGATGACTCTTACACAACCATTGCCGTCAATCTAGATTTTCCCTACACTAACAATATGAACGAATACGAGGTATGCCATGTAGGCCTCAAAGTCACCCTCAAGAAAGGTATCAAGCACCTAGATTTCTATGGGGACTCTGCCCTCATCATCGGCTAAGTCCTTAGAAGATGGAAAGTCCAAGATGAAAAGCTCTTACCCTTCCACACCCACCTAGAAGATTTGGCCTCCCAGTTTTGAGATATCACCTTCCAGTACTTGCCCCGCATAAAGAAGAACTTAGACGATGCCCTTGCTACCCTCACCTTTGTGGTTAACAGGCCTAAGGGGATAATGATAGGCCCTTTCCTAGTCTAAAAAAAGTTATGCCAACCCACTGCTAACAAATTGAGCTCGTCACAAAGGAAGGTGCTGATATGGCTGGGTTTTGGTACTATAACATTTGGAACCTCCTTAAACATGGTAGGTATCACTAAGATGTAGACAAAAAAGACCATGCGACCCTTCGTAAACTAGCTGCCCAATATATCATCCGTGACAAAGCACAGTTCAATTGAAACTTCGATGGAACCCATTTGCACTGCATTGTAGGGGTTTACATTGAAGAAATGATGCAGAAGATCCATAACAGGGAATGCAGACCCCACATGAATAGTTATATGCTTGCTAAGAAGATTATCCGTCAAGGTACTATTGGACCACCATGGTTTAAAATTGCACCGCCTATGTCCAAAGATGCCTCAAATGCCAACAGTTCGCCAATCTTCAACACTTAACACCTCAAGAATTGTACAAGATGACTTATTCCTCGTCGTTCTCTCCACCTGGGGTATTGACATCATAGGGAAAGTTACACCCAAAGCTTCAAATGGTCATGAGTTCATCCTGGTCTCCATTGATTACTTCACCAAAATGGGCATCAAAACTGAGGCATACGCAATACTGAATGCCAAGAAAGTCTCCAAGTTTATCCGAAAGAACATTATCTGTCGATACGGGGTTCCCCATGATCTAGTATGAGATAACGGGTTACACTTCGTAGATGAGGTCACATAACTGGTCGACGAGTCTGAGATTGAAAGACACAAATCTTCTCCCTACCGACCCCAAACCAATGGCAGTCAAAGCCGCCAATGAAAACCTCAAAGTCATCATTAGCAAAATGATCGAGAGTTATCAAGATTGGATCAACCAAAGTCCTTACGCCCTCTGGGTCTACCACACTTTAGTTGGGACATCTAGTAGGGTTACCCTTACTCTCTAGTATACGACATGGAGGTAGTCTTACCCGTTAAGCTAGAAATACATTCCCTATGCGTCATGCATTAGAGAAAAGTTATCAAAGAATACTAGTATCAGAGTCGCTTTGACGAATTATTGTTCTTGGATGAAAAGAGGCTGAAGGATTTATACAACATACATGGGTAAAGTTATCGAATAGCGTTATATTCAACAGCAGATTCAAGGACAATGGTGTCCAGGAAAGAGACCTTACCTTAAGGAGATCGTAGAACCCGTCTACGGCTTTATAGGGAAATTCAAGCCAAATTAGAGCAACCCCTACGTAGTAAAGAAGATCCATCAGGCGGTGCCACTGTTCCCTTGATGGAGAAAAAATGGCACGTCCAGTCAATTTGGACCGTCTCAAGAAATTCTACCCTTAGTCTAAAATCTTAGCACGCTACGACTCTCCTCATTTCCCTTTCATTCTAAAAATAATCTCTTTTCATTTCTCTCCACCCAAAACTACGTGAGGCTTGATCCTCTAATAAACATTTTGTTTTAAAAATGGAACTTAGAAAATTTTCAAAAATTCCAGAGGTTTGTATACATCTCATACACCTTACATGGGTACGATCCTCTTCTTTTTCATAAAATGCTATTCCTTTCTAATCTCCGGGAATGATGGTTCATTTTATCATTTAAAAGAAGAAAAGGATTATGTATGCCTTAGCAATTGGTATAGATAACTCAAATGCAAAACTCATCAAGGGGCACAACAATATGATCAAAATTTTTTATTTCAAACAAGGAAGTTCGGTACCATTACATGGAGTTTTAGTGAAGGGTGTTAAACTAACCACCCCTCTCCACTTACCAAACTACTTCTAAATAAGCTTAACCAAAATTCACAAAATTATTCCCAAAATTCCAATATAAAAAAAATCCAAATCACCAAAAGCTTCATATAAAATAATCCCAGCTTCATAAACTCCCATCCATAGCTTGCAGAAGACCCTACCCTATCATCATCAGCCCCCGGCGGTCCCTAAATTTTCCCCTCCTTGTTAATATGTCGAATACTCTACATGGAGAAGTATTCCCTAACCAACCTGGAAAAAACCACTACTCCCCCTTCCATGGTGTCAAAAAGGTTAAACCACCTCCTGCATGTCTCTTCTGGCAGAATCTTCACCACTACTCGCTTTCAGAACCATTTTAGATTATCCCCATATATATGTCAGACCCTGCCTACAAATTGAGATGGACGGGTTGACGGCCGATGACTCTCCCAAAGAGAACCTAACCTCATGCGCATGGATTCAATTACACCCTCCATAAAGAAGAAGTTTATTATCTGAGAAGGAACTATTTTCTCCCATACAACTTGACGTAGATGCCACCAAGGAAAATAGAACAAAGTTTGCTCCAGACCAACTAATCAAGCATACCGATACTCTCCCAATTTCAAAATAGGCTGCATATCCCCCCACTGTGGCACCGACCAATGAAGGCACCGATCTCCATGATCCATGAAATAATTAACCTAGTTTTCTACAGATGTGCCAAAACTAATAAAGTACCGAGCAAAGAAATTTATCACGCCTACCAAGGGATACTCAGGAATAATCACCAGACGGAACCTCTCAACCAGTTACATGAACAACATCACCTAGTTCCCTCTAAGAAAATTAAAGCGACCTTACCTCCAAGCATCAAGACCATTCAGAATCTCTTCAAGTATCACTGTCGAATGACTGTGGCGGTAATACATCAGCCAACTAGGGATCAACCATTAATTCCCCCATCACAAGTAATAGCCTCGCGGTAAGGCTGTTAGGATCACCAAAAACCTTTACAGTCAATCTCTAGCCGCTATTGAATGTCTATGGGAGTGACAGTCACCGCCTTAAACCCAAGATGGAAGGTGTGGGTAGTATCCCACCACCTTTCTCCTAAAGCACACAACACCGCAGGACGACGTCTTATCCAAAGCAATAACTCCAACAAAACCGACATCGTTACAGTTTGTTCAACACACCTGATTCAACACAATCCAATGAAGGTTGTAAGCCCCACTTTATAACCAAGCTTTATATCCCCTCATCCATATACTAACCAAGCCGCCAAGGCCTTCCACTATTCAAAACATTCTAAAAAAAATCATTTTTCCTACTTTTTCTCAAAATAAATCCCTTCAAAAAGAGAGCATTTTTTAAACCAAGCCTCTGAGGCCATCTTCTTCTCAAATATATTCAAAACATTCCTAAAAAACACACTTTTCCTACACTTTCTCAAAGAAAAAACTCAATAGAAAATTAAAGTGCATGTAGAGTAAGCCACTAAATCAAGATAATCAAACAAAATATGCATATTTTTTTTGCCTTGTTAGAGTCTCTTTTCAGGTGCAATATTTCTACATCAAGCATGAAACATGGTCAACACCAAGCTCCCCCAATCAAATGATGAATCTGAAGCACCTTCTACTCTTGACTCACTTGAGTCTACATTGTATAAGTGCTCATCTAATTTGGAAATAGTGACAAAATTGTGTCCCTCCCCTAGATACCAAAGAGCCTCAGACTCTACTGTACAATTCATTCCTCTTGTTTGATTGATCAAAGGTATATTCACAAACACTCACACATTAGGACTGCATACATGGGTCATATCTTACATAAATTGATTGTGTGTGTGTTGTGTGTGTTAATTTCTCTTAAAACGTGTTTTAATAATTTTTTGGGAATTTTTAATGTTTTTTAAAATGATTTTTTCTTAATTAAAATTAGGATTAAAAAGTTTTGGGGTAAATCTGTAAATGCTAATTGTTGGTTTTATTCCTATAAAGTTCACTTGGGTAAAAAACGAAAGCGCTTGAGACATTAAGGGTGTCTGTGTAATTTATTTGAGACGCGTGTGTGAGGTTCGATATTATCCCTACAACTGTCGCCCTTCTACTGATTAGATTTGTGTTTCTTTTAAAGGACAAAATCGCTATTCATTATCAGCCCTTGGATTGATCTTATCAACGTTCTGCATGCGTCTAATCCCAATCCCTATGAAACTCTCTTAGACAATCAGAAAGCGTTTAACTCACCGCTTATCTTAAACCGTTGGATGGAAGTCAAGAGGCCAAGACTAAATCTCATCCTTTAGATTCATCTCAGCCTTCTCGATCCTTATCAGCCTTCTATAAAAGGAGGCCAACCCTCAGACTTTGAGGGACTTTTGCCACTTCGTTTAATTCGAGTGAGAAGAGAGAAGAGAGAGAAAATAGAGAGAGAATAGAAACCTTAATTCGTTCAAACACCTTTTCAAACCCTAAACCTTTTTTCAAAAACCAGTTTACACCAAACACCATCCCTGAGTGTTTGAGAGTTTTTGAGTGTTGGTTTGAAAGATGTCTCATGGTATTATCCTCTTCGTATTAAGATCTTGTGTACAACTTAAACATTAGGTTAGATTTGTATTTATGTTTCATAGAAATCATAGATCTGGTCATTTTATGTTATAGTACACTTAGATCTGCATTCTCAGTTTCTCGTCTTGAGAAATTTTTTGTTGATTATTTTCTATAAATGTTCTCATCTTCAAAATTAATAAAATCATTTTCAATTTCTAGTTCTTTGGAAACAAGACCTTTGACCTAGTTGGAATCACACTTGGTTGTTTTCAATTTCAAAAATAGTTTCAAAACCCCGAAATTGATTAAGATCTTGAATCGTCTTCCAAGAAAGATAGACATGGATTTTGGGATCATTTTAAAGGTTAAATAAGGTTTTACTTTCCTAAGAAAAGAGAAATTGAAAATCACAGCATATAGATTTGATTTGTAATTTGCTAGGACTGCTTGTATAAATAAGCGTGAGTGTGAGTGCATGCATGTGTTAGAGCACCATCTTAAACACTCACACACTACAACACTGAAAGTATTGGTAATAAGATCTTGAAATAAGAGTCGACGTAAAGACTAGAACAAAGTGCAAGTTAGCAAACTGGGAGAACCACATCAGCAATCATAACTACAGAGAAGTTAGAAGGAAACTAGTGGGTACATTCCTAAACTTGTATAGGACTGATTGGCATGCATGTGTGTTATATAGTTTGTAACTGATATATTTTGTTTTAGTGAATTTTTGGTTTGAGACTTAGAAGTCAACGTGGATGTTTCCTTAGTTGGGTGAGGTTTTACCACGTTAAAAATCTCTTGTCATTATTCTTTCTACATCTCCTCATCTCATTCTTGCTGGCATGCTGATTTAATATTTTCAGTTTTGTTTTTCAAAACATGTTAACAAATCTTAAACTGATCTCATGCATGTTTTATTAAACACATCTTGTGATTAACCTGATTTGATTTAAAGAAAAGGGTTTCCTCAAAAAACAGTTTGAAGTTACTTAAATAGTTTAATCTTGTATTAAACGTCTTTAATAACATTTTTTCAGAATCTACGAGAAAATACCAATAGGAAAGAACCAGAATTAGATATCACCTCATTTCTCCTAGGTACCAGACATATCCAAACTCATAAGACTGCAACCCCTTTATCTGTGCATGCATACCCATCACCCCCTTATTCCTAAGAGCCATCCCCAAGGGTAAAAGGTCACTTGCAATCCCTAATAGAGAATCAACATCTACTCATGAGATAAAAAAGGCAGAAAGTTCTAAAAAAATCCAAAAATTTCCTAAAAATTCCAAACAAATATTGGGACATTTCTTCATCAAGAAAACCATTTTTTGAACACTAAATCCCTTACATAATCCCAAAGTCCCCACCAAGATTAATATTACGCTCTTATCCCCCCCATAAACCCTAAACATATTTCACAAACAGAACCAATAATATGCACGCATCCCAAGTCCACTACAATTACCCAATGGAATCTCAAATCTTAAGTCTTCCCCAGTAGAATAAAAAAAAAATTGTTCCCCAAAAGGATTGCAAAATAATACCTTCCCAATTCCCTAGTGAAATTTATAGGTTGAACTTTTTCCCAATCCACCCCCTCGGAATTTCAGGACACACTTGCAATCAAAATCCCTTACGATTTCCCCAGTGAAGTTATCCTCTCTCAAAATAACGTAATCCCAAGAAAAATGTCCTAAGGGTAAAACTTTCCCGAATAAAGTCTCAAGATAGCACAATCCTCAGCCGAACAACAAGTGCATATGCATCCCCAAGATAAAGAAAAGATGTCCCAAGAGAATAACTCCTCTCATTATAACTTTATATCCTCATAATTGACCTTGAATCGCAGAATTGGTCCCTACAACTTAGTTCCTCATAATTGACCTCGACCCGTAGAATCGATCTCTACAGTTTAGGTCCTCAGAAATGACCACAACCCGCAGAATCGTTCTTTACAACTGTAGTTACTCTAATTGACCTCGACCCGCAGAATTCGTCTCTACAACTTTAGGTCTTTAGAATTTTCCTCGACTCGAAGAAACAATCATCACAAATTTAGGTCCTCAGAATTTACCCCGACCCGTAGAAATTGTCATCACTGCTTAAGATTCTCATAATTGTCCTTATTCGTTAGAATCGGTCATCACCACTTTAGGTCTCCAGAATTGACCTTGTCCCTCAGAATCGATTGTCACCACTTTAGGTCCTCATAATTGACCTCGACCCTCAGAATCAGTCGTTACCACTTTAGGTCCTCAGAATTGACCTCGGCCCTCAGAATCGTGCACCACCACTTTAGGTCCTCAAAATTTACCTCGGACCTCAGAAACAGTTGTCACAAATTTAAGTCCTAAGAATTAACCTCGACCCAAAGAATCAGTCTCTATAAATTTAGGTCCTCAGAATTGACCTCAACCTACAATATCGGTCTCTACAAATTTAAGTCCTCAGAATTGACCTCGACTCTCAGAATTGGTCTTTACAACTTTAGGTCCTCAGAATTGACCTCGGCCCTCAAAATTGATCGTCTGCACTTTAGGTCCTCAAAATTGATCTCGACTCACATAATCAGTCCCCTTAACTTTAGGTCCTTAGAAATGATCTCAACCCGTAGAATTGGTCAGCCCCAATACAACTTTAGGTCCTCAAAATTGACCTCGACCCTATAAACCGATCATGATCGTCCTTTTAGTCCACAGAATTGATATATTTACCAAACATTCATGTGGTGTCTATTAGATGACCTTCACTTGTTCCAGCATCACCCGTTGAGGGTCTCTGTAGTCACCACATTTTAGGACCCGCTAAGCATCTCCTTAGATCCATAACACTTTCGCCTTCACCCTAAACCCTAGGTCATACAATGCGTATTGATATAGAGGTCATAGGGCTCTATCGAGACCCATTTTGACCCCAATTAACTTCCCCGCCTAAGGAGAAGCTCAATGAATCTTCAAAAGGCTCTAAATCCCCTTTCTAACGATCTGCACCGTGCAAGAATCAGCCTTATAGTTCGGACAAACGGACCACTTTCCTTCGAAAACTGATTTAGAGGCCACCGAGCACTCCCGATCTCCATTTGACTCCCGTTAACTCTTTATATCGAATGATATTGAATGAATCTTTGAAGGGCTCTAAATACCCTTTCCAACAGTCTACCCTGTGGGAGAATCAGTCTTACGATACGAATGAATGACTTGTTTTACTCCGAAAGGTCATCAAGTGCTTTCGGGCCCCATTTGACAAAGTCCAACTCTCTGAATTAAGTGAAGATCTTTGTAAGATCGAATATCCCTACATAACCTTTCTAACGGTCCGTCCCGTGCGTGAATAGGCATTACGGTTCAGACGAATGATCCATTTTCCTCTTTTCCAAAAGACCATTGGGAGCTTTTGAGCCCCGTTTGACCAGAGTTAATTCCCAAACTCGGGAGAGTCCCAATGAATTCTTAAAGGGATCTGAATTCCCTTTCTAACAGTTTATCCCGTGCCCAATTCGGACTTACAAATTGTGTTTTACGACCATTTTTTTAAACAATCTATATGAGACTGCCGAATGGCAAACCTATTTCCCTGCCTATTAGCAGTGTGTCTGGGGTTTCCTGTAGATAGGCAGGGCAAGGTCAATGCCGATCGTCACCCCCTTGACCATATATAAAGGGAGCATCAGCTCACTTCGAGAGGGACCTCAGAAATATCCTTCACAGTGATCTCAACAACATTCTCTCCAAGTCACCATGGTTCCCATATTATAACCTCTCATCCACATTCCATTTCTATAATTTCTTTACACTATTTAGCAAATTCCCATCCCTCTCCTCCTACCACCTTCATGCACTTACAAGAGCAGCCCTTCAACAATCAAGATCAACCTTAAGGTTTCCGAAGAAGGTCCAAACCTTTCACTCTCTCTTTAAATTCTCCTATTTTCGCATTAGTTATTTAATTCTTACTTTAACACTTCATCATTTTCAGACCACACATATTAATGTCCAATATTTTTATTATTAGTATTACAAATACTATATTTTCTATAAAAAATGCAAAAATAAAGAAAAAGGGTTTGCTTGTATATTCCAAATGGGGATTTCTCACTACATTTTCTAACACTAAAACATTCTTTTTCCTCCACACACACATATATAGGAAAAGTCCCGTTAGATTTATAGGATATACCCCACCCCCGTGTTATATGCGAATTACGTGGACTTTTATGCCTTTTTAGGCTACATAGGCATCTCCGATAAATTCGAGATTCGAGTCCTCCTTTGCTATTTTTGTTCACATATTATTTATGTATATTATATTTGTTATTCATGCTCGCGTTTTGTCCAAACTATACCATCGTTCTTTCATGAACGATCGATGACCTAATAAACACGTACATTATATTTTTAGTTACGGTTTTGAGAATACTCCTATGGATGACCTCACTCTGCCTTTATCCATGACACGAGTCGAGTGATTCCACTCCCTATTTATATATACACAATTCATGGATTTATTAAGGAAAATAATAACACATGCCCATGAGAGACCGAAAGGGCATGATGGGTGCCTAACACCTTCCCATTCTGTAAATTTGGATGCTGTTCTCTCGAGGCGACAACATTTCTTTTACCTGTTTTGTGCAAAATAGGCCGTTGATGCTATTTCTATCCATCACCTCAATTGACGACATTCAAAGCACCCCAAAGAAGTCCGCGAGACCCCCGCGTGCTGACTAGGACGGGATGGCCACATATACACACCGAAATCTACTCAAGCGATTCAATCTGAACTCAACATAAGTAGAACTCATCAATAATTGAAAATATTTTATCAAAATCTATCAAAAACTACTATCACCAAACCCTAGCTTTAAACATAAGAAAATCTTAAAATCTATGGAAAAAGACTTACCAAGATTAAGATTAACCTACCAAAATGAGGTAAAGACAACCTTAAAAGATGTCCAAGAAGCTAAACTGGAAGGAAGGCATGAGGTTTCATATGAGGTGTCGTCGATGTCTTCAATGTAGCTATTCAGGAGTTTTTAGCAAACCTAGATGTCGTTGATGCAGAGAGAAATTGTCTAGCAGGCCATGATGATATCTTTGTGGTGAAGCTCCAACGATCAAGCCCAAAATTTGATAACACGTCACAAACACTTGAGGAAATGCACACGTAATTTATTACCTAAAAGCATGAACATTTTTATCCTTAAAATACCAATTTGAATAACTAAACATGCTTTAAAATATGATACAATGGTTCTCTGTCATGCCAAATACTCTACAAAAGAATGGTTTTAGCACTCAAAGTCCTAGGTCAAATTAGAGATATATAAAAGATAGAATGATTCACAAATATAACTTGTGATTGATAAGTGTATAAAAATGAGCATAAACCCAATAAAATTAAAGAATAAAGATTAAATTTTTAACTCACTTTTGAAATTTTTTAACTTTATACAATAAAGAATGAGGCTCATTTTTCCTTAAAAAAAATAAAATTTTCAACTACCACTTTTTTCTTCCTCGAATAGAGATTTATGATTAAAACCTTTTAATTATTATATCCTTGATGTTACTCAATTTTGGATAGTAAAAACCTTTGAGAAATTATTTTTGTAAAAGTTTGCATGTGGAGGCTTTTTCTCGTTCTGAAAATGAAAATACACGCAAGGGGTTATATGGAAAACCAAAACAAAATGAAATTTTCAATTGTAATAAAATAAAATTAATTCAATGCTTAAATTGGATTAAACTCGCGCCAATTAAATGGATTCTTGTGTTAAACAGATTACCAAATTTTATCTTGACTAATCAATGCATCTAGGTGAGTAGAAAGAGTAAAATAAAAGCAATCACACAACGCTCTATATACGAGGAAATCCCAAATGGGAAAAACATCGAATGGCCCAGCCATACAAAGTTCATTATGATCTAGGAATTTACACAAGGATGACAAATGAATTACACAATGACTCGACTCCCTTTAAGCCTCGATGCTTATTAGTTCTTCAAACCTTCTTCACAGAGACATGTGGGATTCCAACTATACATAGTCACGACGTGTTCTCCTCATATGCCTCGGTAGCCACTAATCCAAGCTTAGTCATTGTCACACCAAAAGAGTAAGCCAAATAATCTAGGACACCTAAACTAAAAGATTTTAATTTTGTTATTAACAAGGACCAAGCCTTGGCATGTTTTATAGGGATTTTAGTTCTCCTCTATCAACCCATTCAGATTAAGTCTCAAGGAATTGGATCTAGGAACTGAAATGGGAAGTGTGGGATGATCATACATGTTTTATTTTCCCTTACCTATAGAAGAAACCTTTTGAGGGGATTCCACCTTCTTCTTCCCCTTCCTATCAATCTTTATACCCTTATAAAAAGCACTTAAATGTGATGCTTGTTTAACAAAACAAAAAACTCCTTAAGGTGTCCTAACTTATGATAATGTGTGCACTTATAGGGTTGTGAAACAATTAGGTCGAGTGGCCACTTGATTTCTCTTCCTAAGTCTAAATCAAAGTTCCTTCAAGTTTCCTTCATTATTGCAAAAGGAACACGTGAAAGTCACCTTCCTTTGGATATCTTCGGGTATAGAACAAGTTAAAGATTCGCCAATGGGATATGAAAAAATGGACTGGGATGCTAAGAAATCTTGGGTAGACATAGAACCATCACTCTAAAAATCAAGTCCTTATTTATAAGAAGTGGACAACTTAGCACCAAAGATCATCCTATTCAATTTTTTAGACCTACCCTCCATATTTATCTTTAAAGTAGTTGTTCATAGTAGCTTAGTCTTGATCAAAGAGATTTAATTATCAACGGCTATTTTCGAGTTTTCTCTCTCATGTAAAAATATACTAAGGAACTCAATCTCCATATGAAGAAAGTTAATAGAATTTCCTTCAAAATGTGGTTCACTTCGTACTATATGTGGAGCAACAAGTTGTCTCACACTACCCTCACTCACCATAACCATTTGTTTATCGGCATTGGCTTGCATGGTGGAGAGTTCCAAGTTATATATTTGAGGTTTATGTACTCCTTGTATATATTAACATAGCATGCTTAAAGATAATTTTCCTATTTTTCCTCAATAGTGCTCACATAGGGATTAGGAATGATTATTTCTTCATTAGATGCAAAAGGAACATTAAAATCCTCTAAATCATCCAACTCGTCAAATTTATCTCTCACCATAAATGCGGCATAGTTACATTCTTAATAGTCATCTTCAGAGTCCGAGTCATCATCACTAAAAGTGGCGAGATATGAGTTCTTTCCACCATTATGAATAACATTCTAGGGAAATTGCTTCGATAAGTGTCCTTTACCAACATAAGTAAAACATATGACTATTTTGGAGATTCAACTTTCTTTTAGCCACTTCCATGACTAATTTCAATTCTGGAAGGATAATTATTGGACGCGCATCTAGACTGAAATAATTTTTTCCACTTCTTAGCAAACTTAGTAAATAATGCCATATCATCCTTGATAACGTCATGGGAACTAAAATCAAGAGATGATTTTTTCCTTAAAATCTAAGTTCTTCTCCTTAAGAGGCATTCGTTGATGGTAAGACAAAATTTCCTCATGGGTTTGGAGAAAGCCAACCAATTCATTTACTTGCATTGGCTTTGTAAGCAAAACTCTGACCTCTTTAGTGGTATCCAACGTAATACCCCGTAATTTTATTGATTTTAATTAATGGGATTAATTAAATTAAATGGAATATTTATTTGAAAATTAATCTGGATTTAAATACTAGAGAGACAAGAGTTGGTATTTGATTAAGATAATAATGTTAAATATTACTGAGTGAATATGGTAATTTATGATTATTGAATATTGTCGCGAGTTATAAATACGGCAATTCGAAAATATACTTAGGACGTGCGTGTCAGTCGCGTCAGGAATCAATTTAAATGAATTTAAAACTAAATTATATGTGTATCATCCGTATGGTCATTTCGACTGTGCCAACGTGTCCGGAAGGTTTAAATAGTCAGAAAACACTAGCCGGGGGTTTAGTTTGGGTCTCGAGGCATTTTTAGGCCAAATCGGCAACCCGAGAGGTTATTTTAGTCATTTTAAATTGTGATGAATAGTGACCTACGAAAATTAGGTTTTATTTATCAGCCAACCTTAGGGCCATTATCCGTCAAAACCAAATAGTGGGCAATGTGAGAGGAGAGGAGAAGTTCCAAGGGTTTCCAAGGCCATAACCACCACACACCACCACTATCGCCGAATTTGGAACCGGAAAGAGAAAGAGAACCAACCTTTATCGTCGTCAAAGGATCAAAAATTCTAAACAGAGGCGAGTGATTTATCTTGCAAAGATTTAAGTCATATACTTTAGATTAGTGTAGATTTGATGTCTTATCATAAATAGTGATTTTTGTTGTGAAATTGGAGAATTAAATCTTTAATCTAAGTAGGTTGCATGTAAATACACTCCTGGTCATATACTAGTTATGAAATCATGATCCATGTGTAAAGAATCACGAAATATATGGTGTTATATGAAGATCTTGAAGAAAATAGGACAATTAGGATTTTTATGAAAAATATGTAATTTGATCCCAAAAACTGTTAACCGTGATGATTTAATGATTCTAATACGTTAAAGTTTATGCATATATGTTGGTTTGATGATTAGAATAAATGGTTGAGAGTTTGGGATGTTGTAATGGAGGATTTGGGTGTAAAATTTAGAGAACCCATAATTGTTAATGGAAATTCTGGGCAGACACCTGTTCGATCGATCGATCGACTCAAGAATATCGATCGATCAACCCCTTTCCATCGATTTATCGACCCTTTTTGATTTTTGTAGAATTGTTCCCTTTAAGATTCTTCGAATCCCAAACTTTTAAGAAATGGTAGTATGACTTATAAAAGATTGTGGGACTTGATTGAGGTCAGTAGGATCGTAGTTAGTGCCCGAAATATGATATACCTTATGGAATTTAATGGGATTTTTAGGGATGCTTACCGAGTGAGGTACGGTTAGAAATTACATAAATTGAGAGCGAATTTGGGTGAACGATGATGTAAGGTTAGGACCAGTAGTAGAGGGACTTTAATTACTGAGAGAATTTTAGTGACTAGCGGGAGACTTAGTAACCTTTTTGGGATAGGGTATGTACTCGAACTATATGTCTAGAAATATCGCGCTAAACCTATTGTGTAGAATAAATGGGATGATTTTATTATATGTGTGAGACCTACGACATAGGGCTGGAATATACCTATACAAATATTATGATTACCTAAGTTGTGTGAATACTTAGTATATGGATGATTATGTGTATGACATACCTACCATACTTGCTATCACGGGAGGTTGATTTTCGGGAAAGGACCGTCTTATCTTTGTGTGCCTTAGGGGGATTTAGACTGGTACCTTAAGGACATAGGACTGTTAACGACTTATTTATGAGTTGATAAGTCAAACTTATTTATGAGTTGATAAGTCAGCTGACCATGGGATCATAGGTATGTGCGTGACCCATGGGTATGTAAACTAAGTTCGCCTCCACTATGTGTGAATTGTATTTAAACGGTTCCTGAGTGATTCGAAACACATGATCCTTATGTATGTGATGTACCGGGATTCGATAGAAGAGTATGCATGCACCGCAGCTTAGCCTAGGGGTGACATATATGTATATATGTAATGGGTGACTTATATATGTACTTGTGACTGATTCACTGCTACTTAATATATGCGAATAATTAAGGATTTTAATTGAGTTGAGAACATTATAGACTTAACTAATACTTGAGCTAAGTAATATGATTATTGAATGTGTGAGTTACGAATATATTTTATTTAATCAATAAGGGTGGCATCTAAAGTAAGAACTGTCTGGATGGGGGTTGAATAGACTAGACAAGTAGTGGTAGTACTAGTGGTATTTAAAAGATGTGTTAGGCGTGCACAATAGTTAAGGGGTGAAGATCTCAAGTGAGGGCACGTGACTAACATGTTTAATATATGTGTTGTTTAATATTGTAATTTAAACACTTGTTGCTTTTAAAATATTTTCACCTCGGGCTCTGAACCTTTTGCTTTCAAATATATTTTTCTTGTAAAACATTTTAGGTGCCCAACCACACGGACGCCAAGCTTAGGAGTTCCAATCCATTGACGTGTTGTAGCTGCTGTGGAAGTTACATGATCTCGTTACTAGATGCCTCCACATCTATCCTTGCTTCTTTTGGGAGTCATTATTCCAGTTAGGGCATGTTGCCCATTATATTTAGTGACAGTAGTTTTAGACTTTCAGTTAATTCATTATTGGGATTTATTTATTTCATTCAGACATTTGTATTGGGTTTATTAAATTGCTATTATTATTGGAGTGTTTACTCCAGACATCAGTTATTCATTCTATTGATTATCTTACTAGATTGTTTATGTGACGGTTGGATGATGATTTAGATTATTTTGTTGTTGGTTAAATTAAAACTTTAAAACTTGATGCTTCACTATTTTAAATATTAGGTGGTTAGTAACTAATCAAATATTTTTGACAGTGATGCTATGAACTGAACCAACTTGGCATTTGTATTAATTTAAATAAAGGAGTAGCTTCCCGGTATTTAATTAGCCGGGGTGTCACATCCAATTTTCCATAAAACCAGGGAGGAAGGGATCGTAGGATTTATCAATTATTATTTCCTCTTTTATGATCTTACATAAAACAAAGATGGAGGTTACTATATCGTTTAGCTCGGCATAGAACTCGTCAAAATTTTCAATATCCTTCATAGTAAGAAGTTCAAAATGGTTGGTAAACCATTGTATCTTAGATTTCTTCACGGTGGAAGTTCCTTCGTATGTTGTTTGTAAAATACCCCACGCCTCCTTAGACGTCGTTCAAGTGGACATAGGTTTAAACTTACTCGGGGACATGCAACTAAAAAAATCATTAATTCCCTCCATATTCCACCCAATATCCTTTAAACTGTTGTCGTCCCAACTAGATCTAATCTTGTTCACTTGGACTTCATTGATAATGCTTTGGGGACAAATCCATCCTAAAAGCACACTATTCCATATCTAATCATCCATAGACATCAAGTAAGCTATCATATGAGCTTTTCAATAAGAATAATTACTACTATAAAATAGAGGACATTGAAGGGTTGAAATTCCATCCATTATAGAAAAAAGAAAGATTTAAACCTAGATTTTTATGCCTAAAACTTGGAGACCTACTCTAATAACAGTTGAGAGTATGCCTATGGATGGTAGCTAGCAAAATAAAATTAATTCCCTAATTTGAGAAAAAAAAGGTTTGTTAACTGATTATTATAAAACATGCTTAAACAATCCAAAATTATATAGGACAAAATATTTTACTACATTTTAGAATCTTCAAACTTTATCTTCTTATTTAACACCATGATTTTAAAAGATAAAAAAAAGTGTAAAATAAGTAAAAGACCAGATGTACGAGGAAAAACGCACTAGTGAGAAAACTCTTGGGCCGATAAGAATGAAAAATGCACTATAGTAGAGTTTTACAACATAGAAGACAAATACTTACAACCACATGACTCCATGATGGACTAGACACTCTTTCCCACCATATTCTCTTAAGAGAGCCCCAACTAGTGGAGAATGCTACACAACCACAACAGGTTTTGTTCCACAACCAATGCCTTCAAATCTTTCGCAAAAATTTTACTTCTTTAAACTTGAATCAACTTTTTTTCCCTAAAAGGAACCTTCAATAACTAACATGCTAGAGCTAGTATTTTGAGGGAATCCTATAGATATGTGTGTTGGGGTGTTTGCAAAGGTTTTGTGCCTTAAATCTCAAAATGATTTCTTTTGAAGACAAGCAATAGAAAATATTTACTCACTAATAAAAATAGATTTTTGAACACAAGGTAAGTAAATATACCACTATTAGAAACAATGGATTAAAAAAAATTTAAAGAAGTGAAAAAATGTGCTCTAAATATTTGAAATATTTTGATCAGCACAAATAATTTTTCAGAGCTCTCACACTTAGTTTGGAAGAATAAGAAACACTTAACTTATAGAATTTGATTGTAAAAAGGGGTAGAGGCTCAAAAGATATGTGTTACACTCTTATTGTATCAAATAGTCACATCAGGGTCTTAGTCACCTAAAAAGGTTGTACTTAACTTACTAACTAAGAAGATCTTGTGCAAAAGTAACTTTCAACGTTGTCAAACGTGTTTCATTGCAGTGTCATTATAGCAAAGGAATCCTACGCTGGAGTGAATCTGAAGCGATCCTCGTCGCGCCAATGTCCAAACAGTTTGCACCGGGACATAAGTGACTAGGAGACACTATTGGTGCACCAAGAAAGTTTGTCATTGCAATGAAAGAGTTCGTGAAAATATCCTAAGAATTTTGTCCAGTTTACCTTAAAAAATTTCCAAAATGAGTTTTTAGTCAAACTCTAAGTATGTTTGTTTCACACATGAACACCCATACTTTAAATGCATAAAAAGTTGCAATTTATTTATAAAATATTTTTTTTATATGAAAAGTATATTTGCATGTGTATTTGAGAAAATTACAAAGCCAAGTTTAATTAAAAGGATTTTATAATTCTAAAATGAAATTAATTGATGCGAATCTAAGTCCGATAGGTGTTATACCTTTTATTAAATGGTGTAGTTGAGGTTTGGTATTGAGTCAATAAGATTCATTGATCAAGATTTTTGGTGACCTCTTAGATAAAGACTCCCTATTTTGGTCAAGGAATTTAGGCAGTCTATTTTATAGATCACATTGAGGATACTATACTCTTACACATGGGTTGCAGTTTTACCGTGCATCCTCATGGGGATAATATGTACCAGAACATGATGATACAATATTGGTGGCCTGTAATGAAGCAGCATGTTGCTATGTTTGTGTCCTACTGTAGCACATATCAAATGGTGAAGGTGGATCACTATCAACCATTAGAAAAACTTCTACCCTTACCCATTCTCAAGTGAAATTGGATAACATATTGATGGACTTAATGATTGGGTTTCCTTTCACTCCTAAGAAGAATAATTCTATTTGGGTATAGTGGACCATTTAACAAGGTTGCACAGTTCTTAGTAGTTTGCAAGGACTATATGGGAGAGGAGTGTGCACGTTTGTATATGGTTTAGACATTCTGATTTCATGGAGCACCTTAATCGATCATCTTAGATAGAGATATGACTTTCATATCTATATTGTGCAGTAATTTTCAGGTGGTATTCGGGACTAGTTTGCACTTGATTACATCATAACATCCTCAGACATATGGTCATATGGAGCAGGTGAACAAATTTTGGATGATATGCTTCGGGCATACGCTTAGGACTTCAGGTGTAGTTGGGAGTCGCACTTAACTTTGGTTTATTTCACCTATAATAATAACTATTAAAATTCAATTAGTATGGAACCATATGAGGCATTGTATGGGTGATTATGTAAGTCACCATTGTGTTAGTTGGACGTGAGAGAGAGTAGTATGTTAGGACCCAAGTTCGTTCAAGAGATTAATGAGAAAATGAAGATAATTCAGGAGCCCGGTCAAGACTGCCTAGAGTAGGCAAAGGAATTATCCAAAGTTAGAAAGGAATGACATTAATTTTCAAGTGGGCGATCAAATACTTCTCAAGTTATCTCCCATGAAAGGGGTGATGCTTTTTGGGAATAAGAAAAAGTTGTTTCGGAGTTATATTGGGTCGTTTATGATTACGAATCGGGTAGGAACTCTTGTGTATCGTCTAAAATTTTTAGACCATTGAGGTTGGGAATATAATGTGCTCCATGTATCCATGATTCATCAATTCTTATGGGATAACGTTGTGTACCAACACATTAACTGTGAGGACATTTATTTGGATATCGATGTCTCGTATAGTGAGGAGACAAAGTATATCTTAGAGGGTAAGGTTGACATTATGAGGACTAAGGAGATACCCTTAGCTCGTGTCTAGTGGGGTCACCATAGTGAGGATGATTCCATTTGGGAGCTAGAGGATACGATGAGCTATCAATAACCACACTTGCTTTGAGTCAAGTATGTGTTATTTTCTATGAAATCTAAAGATGTAATTCTTTTTGTTAGAGGAGAAGAATGTAATACCTTGTATTTTAAAGGAATTTATTAATTCGAAGTGATCTAATTAATTAAAAGAGAACTTAAATTAATTATATAATTATAACGGAGAAGTTGGAACTTATTTATGTGAAAATGAAGTTGGAATTTTATATCTCAAATGATAGTTGATAAAGATTTATGGGCTAATATTTGATTTTATTACAACTCGGGGGTAAATCCAGTAATTATTAGAAACTAAAACTGGTTTTAGACACTTGAGTAATTTTTATAAAGGCTTCGGAGTATTTGGGCAGGACTTGATCGCGGGGTCTACGGGATGATGAGTTATTTAAGTTTCCTTCTTATATTTTAAGCATCATTTCATGTTTTTCCTTCATTTTGAGTTTCCACCTCCTTCAAGAAACCCTAAAATACATTAATTTCTCTCTTAAGAAACCACTTTATCCTAAATCAAATCCAAGATATTTTTAGTGTCTTAACCAAGTGTTCAAAGGGGTTTTCAAGGAGAAATCAAATCAATAAAATTAAGGCTTCAATATTAAATTTGTTAAGGAAGAAGTTATGTGGATTCTTAACAAACTTTTCAATAAGTCTTCAATTCAATTCAAACCAAGCTCATTCATCTATTGTTTAGGAAATTTACATTCTATTTTTCTCTTTTTATATATGCTTATGTCGAATTCATATAAACCTAAAGCTTACAATTAAAAAAAGTTAGAAATCTATAGGATTTCTAGGGGTTTAAGTTTATGACATTATTTGGGTGAAATTGATTATAATATCAAGTTTATATTGAAAATTAGCCCTTAGTATTATTAGAAACGATATATGAAACTCATTCATATAATTGACATGTTAGGGTTTTGAACTTGTTCTTGAGGTTATGACATTGGGAATATGATTATAGTCCAATTGAGAATTAAAAAGTGCATGAGAGGTAGAGTTGACCTTTATCTAGATAAGTAGTACATTTGAAATTAAAAACTTGATTTTTAAAACTCAATGGAAATGTATAATTGATGCTTAATTATCCATGAGAAGAATCTATGTTTGTATACCCATGTTATACCATTGAAAGTTTAAATTGAGGCTTCTTATCAAATGCATTCCTAGAAATGAGAAATGTACTAATTGTGTGAAAATTTTATTAAGCCCCTTTCTTTTCGTAAAGGAATATATTCTATTAGATCATTAAGAAGGAGTACATGATAAATTTGTGCTGGATTATTATGTTGATTGTTGTTGTGGATTTCATTGGATATATGCTGGTTGGTTATTCAAATGCTTACTCCCTTAATATATTCCTCATAATAAATCTTTAATTAATTCATTAATTGTATTAACAACTATGTTATCTAAATGGAAGTTTGTCGAGGGAGGTTCCTTTTTGGATTTCATTTTCATGAGACGTTCCACGCACGGAGTTAAGAGATTGGTAGAACTAATGACATAAGAATCTTTAATAAAATCAATACACCTTTACATTAACGCTTTGATTTACGATTAGGTCCATGTTATATTATTATTGATTTGGCTCCTAAAGTAATGGCACAATACATGTAAAAATGCTGTATTTGAAAATGACCCCAGCTTTGGGTAATTAGTTGATAACAATATAACAATGAGTAATGAAATGCGATTGGAATTGAGGGTATCATTGATAAATTGTATGTTAAATGTGAATTATTGGTTGAGTTTCGAGAAGAAAGCACTTATGTTGCCATACTTGAGGATTACGATTTGATATAGACTATTGTTGCATCATACAAAGTGTGAAATTTTGATGATGAATTGCAGGGTGGCTATAGGGTTTTTCACACTATGAAGTAGAAGGATACAGTGTGTGTGACCATTTTATATTGGTGTACCTCATTTTCTTGAGATGGTCAGAAAAAGGGGTGCATGTTGGTTACGTGTTAATTAATTAAGAGAATAATCAATTGCTGAAATGAATTGAATTATTTTAAATGCACTATGAGATTGTGTGATATGCATTGGGCTATCATTATTGATTATGAATTATGAGTTTACAATTTATATATAACTGATTTTAGTTTTGTAGTTTACCAACTTTTTGGGGTTTTGAACCATCCATAATTGTGTCGACTTTTTGGTGCTATAGCTAGACCTCTTTTTTAGAGTTCCTCCCTCCAGCTAGAACACATTATCCTTTCCAATTCCATTCTTATTTAATTAGTGATTGATATAGGAACATTCTCCGCTTAGACTTTCAGTTACTTTACAGTTGAGGAACATTTACTTCATTAGACTTGCATGTATTTTATATAGTGGTTTTGGCATTTATCATTTTTAGGCCCAATGATTGTCTTGTTTTTTTTTGGGTTGATGTTTGGAAGATTGGTTTATTTCTCTATTATGGTTTCATACATTATGTTATAAGTTTTATATTGGAGGACTTTTATATCATATCCTTATATTTTGGCATATGTCTCATTCTTTTCTTTTCATGCTCAGAATAGTATTTAATTATTTAAAGAGCGTGTATAATTTAGAAATTAAACTTGTTCAACCTAAGTATTAAAATATACTAGGTGCCACAACTTCTAGGATAAATAAAATAAGAGTGGCGATGAAGATGAAAAGGTTGATCTCCAAAAGTCTTATTATGATCTCTTTGAGATGTCCCAGGAAATGGAGAAAGTCAACATATACTTACTCACTAAGCTTAAGGCTTATGAAAAGGAGATACTCCAAATCAAGGAGAATATGTAAATCATGGACAATATTAAATGTAAAGAGTCCATTATAATTGAAAAAATTAAGTAGGTTGATAAAGAGCAATCTATTTTATGCACAAGGCATCAAGTCTTAAGAAGACACTTTATAAGACTTTTTGGTCAAAGACTTTTTTAGAAGAAGAGAATGAAAAAAATAAAAAAATAATTTGAAGAGTCTACGATGGTGAATATTACTTAGAAGGAGACTTAAGAATATATGAAGGATAGTCCTTGCACCAATTAAGATAGAAAAAGATAAAATAGGTCTCTAATATTACGTAATGCAATTAACACAACCAGAATTTGAGACTACATTTGTAACCGATACAGATAAACCTCTAACCCAATCTGTACTAAAAACTCTCTTCAAGAAAAAGAAGGAGAACCCTCGACAGCCTTATGTGTGCTCCCATTGCCATAAAAATGGGTAGCTTAAAGAGTTTTAAAAGTACTCCAAACCATGATATGAGAATATGGATATCATTCATAAGCAATTAGAATACCTAGTCAGGAACTATCAACAAATAATTGATGACGTGGAGAGGATTTTTTATGAACCTAAAAGACAACCCCCCCCCCCCCCCCCCCACACCCCCCCCCCCCCCCCCCCCCGGAGAAGAATTATGCCAAGGAAAAAATGAACAAGGCTACTGTAAGGGAATTATTTCCTACATAGACCCTAAAATCTAGGACTTGTCCATAGCATTCTAGATTACATGAGATATGGTGTATACTGGTACATTGGTCACATCTTCACAATTATCCACGACGTCCATAATTCGAATCTTTGGCAACGTACGTCGTCCACATGTACCACTCATCTTCAACGTGCCATATGAAAACCTTCAACCGTTCTGCACAACTCCACATTCTTTATGGTATATTCTTTATTTGGAGTTCTTAGTTTTTCATAAATATTTCTGGGAGAATTTTATTTGATTTTACTTGCTTTTATTTTAACAAAAACGAGGTTGGATTTTAATAAATAAAGATTCTCCTATAGTCGTTAGAACGACATGGCCTTGTCGTTCCAGAGATAAGCATATATCGTTAGTTGTCTCATTTGATGGCGTACATCAAACGAACTTCTGGCGAGGGCTCAACATCGTTAGATGGTCTCTTCTAGCGAGATACACATCTCGTTGGAATGACCTATCTAACTCATTTGAATGACTTGTTGCCTCCTCAATTTTTGCGTTTGCATATAAAAACCTTATTTGCGTAGTTATTTTTTATGACTTTTAAAAATGCCATTTTTGCAGATCTGTTGCACAAAAGTTTCACTTTTATAAGGCCAAAACATACTTTTGATTCATATATCCTCCCAATTAATCTTTTAAGAATCAATTTGAAACCCTCAAAAACACATATTCCATTCTAGGAGTTTCTCTTGTCAAGAAGGTGTCTCCACTGCTAGACTTATAGTTCTCATGGGAACTATTGCTGAGGAAGATTAAGCGTTGCCTGCGGAAATTTGGTCTTAAACGTTGTCCGTATTTCTCTATGTCCATGTAATTTGTGATTTACATATAATAGTGAAATTAGAAAAAGTTTTGCCTTGCAGGGATTTTTCCTGAAATCTTCTTATCTTGTTTATTTGGTTGCGTGCTTTTTGATTTACCGCTTTCAATCACTTAGTTGCACGAACTAGGACTTAACAAGAATTAAAATTTGGGTTAAGTTGACATTTAATTAAATACGTTTGTACCATTGAACTGTAGTACACTCTCAAATTGGTATCAGATCCATTTACACAACTTTACCATGTAATTAATTTTCCAAAAAAAAATTCTTGATATCAATTTTTTGAAAAATTGATTTTGAAAAAGTTGAGTTTAAATGGATAACTTATATAATATAATGCCAACTTTTGATGGATCTAATTATGCCTATTGGAAAGTGAGAATGAGATCCACATTAAAAGCAATTGATGAAAAAATATGGATTACATGTGAAAGAGGGTGGACACCACCAACTATGGTAGAGGGTAATGAAATTAAACCTAAACCTATGACTCTATATACTGAAAAAGAATTTAAATGGAGTAACTTTAATTCACAAGGCCTTAGCACTGTTTTTGAAGCTGTCACACCAGACGAGTTACAATGTATAATGATGCGCATCGCGTCAAAAGAGGGATGGGATATCCCGCAGCTTACACATGAGGGCACAAATGTTGTTAAGGCATCTAAATTGTAAAGTTTGACTACATAGTTTGAGACTATAACCATGCTTGAATCCAAGAGATTTGATGAATTTTATGCTCTCCTGTCGAATATTGTTAATTCGTGTTTTAATTTTGGTGAAAGAATTCCTGTTAAAAAGATTTTAAGATGTCTCCCTGCCTGTTTTATCCCGAAAGTCATTATGATTAATTTTTTAGGAATGTTAGATTTCCTTAGGTTAGAAGAACTCGTAGGACAACTCCAAACTTATGAAATCGACATGTTTCCTAAAACTATAAAACCAAAAAAGAAAGGGATTGTACTTAAGGCCTAGTCTAGAAAGAGTGAGGAGACGTCTAGAAAGAGAGAGGAGGTATCTAGAAATAGAGAGGCTATGTCTTTTGATTCTGTGTACGATTTTGACTTAGATAATTTAGCCTTTTGCTAAAAAATTTAAGAAATTTCTAAAACTTAAATATTATGGCACATCTAAAGATAAAAAAAGTTTTGACAAAAATAAAACCGAGAAGAAATTTGACAAAGATAAAAAGGGCTCCCCAAAGAGAGAGGAAGAGAGGTGTTGCGAGTGTAATGGGAGAGGTCACAAAGCGTATGAGTTCCCAACTAGGTTAAAGCATCAAGTCAAGAGAAAATTTGCCTTAAACGCCACCCTTAGTGATGAGATCGAGATTGATCTAGTCGATTCAGGAGAAGAGTCACCGCAAGAATGTAACTTCACTTCATTCATGGCTAGTCATGTGAGTACGTCTAGTGCACCTCACGGAGATGAGGAAGCTACCTCATAGAGACACCTTGACAGTGAGAACAACGTGAGTTAGGGTGAGGATGCAACAAGTGAGAGAAATATTGACCTACAGTGCGTGTACGCCGAATTATATGCTAAGTCCTTTAAAATGAAAAGGAAAAACAAAGGTCTAAAAACTAGGATTATTATGCTAGAAAATGAGTTAGGGGAGATGAGAGAGAGAGAGAGAGGGGGGGGGGGAATTGAAAAAACAAGTGTCTAGTCTTTTGACTGAGCTCCTTGCATCTGTGGAGACTCAAAAGGAACTTCAAGCCCTTGAACCCCAACTCAAGAAAGATATCGAGAGATCCAGGGAGGTCAAGGTAAAGATTAAGGATACATCTAAGAATACGGGAAAGATGTTCTCGTCTTCGCTTTAAGATTTCGTGAGAGGCAAGGAATATGTTATGATGATGCTTACACGTCACATGTCGCATCGGAACTGGTTCCTGAATTCACTGTAAATCCTTTTGGTCCTCAACCAAAACCCCAAAGAAAAGTTCGAACAAGAAAAGCAAACCAAGGTTGGCCTAAAACTGTTTATTTATGCACTTATTGTAAGAGAAAAGGCCACCTTAGGGAGTTTTGCTATAGTTTGGGTCGGACTCGACCTACACATACTCTGTCGCATCACTTTAGCGATTTTGACAGCTTGAGATAATAGGTTGAGAGTCTAGTCGCCACTTTTCATAGTTTGATGGAAGAGTTCCAACGGATGTCTTTATCGTTAGTAGACACTCCTCACTAGAACCAACAACGACAAGGGTAAATAAATGGTCACCACTTCTTGGGTGCCTAAGTGTGAAGAGAAATCCCTTGTAGTTCATGTCGCTCTTAAGGCTCATAATACCTCACAGTGGTATTTTGACAGCAGTTTCTTCAGGTATATGACTGGTGACCTCTCATTTTTTATTGAACTTTAGGATCACAAGGAAGGTAAAGTCACCTTTGGAGATGGGAGTAAATTTAGCATCATTGGGCGTGATACAATAGATATACTCGAATTTCCTAAGCTAGATATTGTTTTGTACATCATAGGGTTGAAATCAAACCTTATCATCATTAGCTAACTACGTGACACATAATTTAATGTAAATTTTGATTAGAACGAATGTAATGTTTATTTATCAAGACAGTAAACTTTTACTGTAAGGGGTGAGGATAGAAGATAACTATTATGAGATTGTACCCAAGTCCTCATTTGTGTGCAAGAGTGCCACGATCTCTTATATGGATTTGTGTCATCAGCGTCTGGGTCACATTAATTTTAGAGAGTTGGAGCGTTTAGCAAATAAAGACCCAGTACGTGGCTTACCATCGCTTGGAAAGCCAACATCCATGGTTTATGGTCCTTGTCAATAATAAAAATAATTCCAGAGTCTCCATCGGAAGTTGAATTCCATTACCACTACATGTATGCCTGAGTTAATACATATGGATAATATGGGTCCTACACGCACTAAGAGTTTGGGTGGTAAGAGATGTATCCTCATGATGGTAGATGATTTCTCTTGTTATTAGATATTTGGTTTCATGAGAAAGAAATTCAATGTTGTAGAGTTTCTTATGACAAGTGTCATGTCCTAAAAATCAACATGGTGTCACCATCAATAGGATGCGTAGTGATAACGACACAGAATTTAAAGAAGAACAAGTGGATAGTTATTGTGATAAGCTTGGAATTAAACATGAATTTTTGGCCTTGAAAACTCTTCAACAAAATGGGATTGTTGAGAGGAAGAATAGGACGTTTCAAGATATGGCTAGATTAGTAGTGGCAAAATGTGGTCCAAATAATAAAACAGTCCATATTAGCCCAAGCATCTAAATATGAAGCCCATATTTAAAAGTTGTGAGTTAAATATGGGGCCCATATTTCAAAGCAAGAAATCAAATATGGAGCCCAATTTTAAAAGATACAAATCAAATATAATACTCATTTTAAAAAGTTATGAGTAAAATATGAGTTTTTTTTATATATACCTCGAATTCTAATACCTAATTTGGTAAAAAAATAATGGGTTGGCCCAACCCATATTTGGTCCGCCCATATTTGGCCCAGCCCACATTTAACCCAACCCATATTTGGTCCAACCCACATTTAGTCCAACCCATATTTGGTCCAACCCACATTTAGTCCAACCCATATTTGACCCGTCCAAATTAGACCCAGTCCATAATTTTGCCAGTGCTAGGCTAGATCTATGCCTCTCGATCATAGAATGCCTAGACAGTTTTGGGCAGAGGCAGTGTCTACTGCATGCCACATGGTGAATAGGGTATATCTATATCCAGACACACTTTAGATGCTATATGAGTTGTGTATAGTGAAGAAACCAAACATTTTGTATTTTCCTATCTTTAGGAGTAAATGGTATATATAAAGGGATAGAGAGAAATTACAAATGTTCGACTCCCGAAGCGATGAGGGAATTTTGTTAGGTTATTCATCAACGAACATAGCTTATCGGGTTTTTAACCTGAACAACTCTAAGGTTATAAAATCAATAAACATCACTATTAAAGATAACGAGCCACCGACATTTATTGATCCTAATCCTTTGTGTGAGGATGATGAACCCCTTTGTGATGATCTCATTGTTCCTCACACACCTAGGGGGACCCTACTCTTGATATAGGGGACACACCTTCTTGGGTTCGTAAGAGTCATGACCCTTCCAACATTTTAGGAAATTCTAGTTTGGTGCCAAGACTTATGCTCAGCTTGCCACGTTGTTAGCTACTTATGTGATACGTTCAAATTCGAGCCCAAGAACATCAAAGAATCAATCAAAGATGAACACTAGATATTTTTTATACAGGATGAGTTGATTCAGTTTAGAAATATTGTCCCACGTAAACCATCTGCGCTTCAACTTATATCAGATGGAATTTAAGAGTGGCTTTCTGAATGGAATTCTACAGGAGAAGGTTTACGTGGGACAATTGAAATGGTTTGAAGACCCCAAGCACCCTAGACACATCTATTATCTGAGGAAAGCCTTGTATGGTTTGAAAAAGAACCATGTGCTTGGTAGGAGAGGCTTACTTTCTATCTCTTAGTCTATGTCTTCAAGAGAGGAGGAGTATATAAGACATTATTTATTAGGAGAGAAAAAGGTGCTATTTTGGTTGCCCGAGTCTATGTGGACGTCATAGTATTTGGATACACATGCTCCTTCCATGCTCACGACTTTGAGGAGGAGATGAAGAGTGAGTTCTAGATGAGCATGGTTAGTGATCTTACGTTCTTCCTTGGTCTTTAGGTTCATCAGCTAGAGGATGGGATGTTCATCTCCCAATCCAAGCATACAAGAGACCTTGTGAAGAAGTTTGGGTTAGACTCCACTAAGCATGCACGCACCCCTATGAATACCTCCACAAATCTTAGCAAAGACACATCAGGTAAGAACGTAGAGCAAACCTTGTATTAGAGTATGATAGGGAGTCTTATCTACTTGACTGCCAGTCATCCAGAGATAGTCTTTAGTGTTTGAGTCTGTGCGCGATATCAGGAATCCTCAAAAGAGTCTCACATACATGCTCTTAAATGTTTTATTAAATACGTGAGTGGGACTCTCTCATACGACCTTTGGTATTCCTTTGATACTGACGACCATTTATGTGGATGGATATAGGAGCACTTCGGGTGGGTTTTTCTATTTTGAGAGTGCTCTTGTCTTTTAGTTAAGCAAGAAACAAAACTCTATCTCTTCATCCAGTGTGGGGGCTAAGTACATCACCATCGGGAGTTATTACACGTAACTCTTGTGGATGAAGAAAATATTAGAGGATTACAGGATTTCATAAGGCACCATGACTATTTCCAGTGGTAACACGAGCACAATTCATATATCCTCCTATTCAGTCCATCATTCGCGCACGATGCACATTAGGTAAACGCGAGCATTTAATCTAATACCTAGTAGAGGAGAATTTTGTGTCCTTGAGCTTTGTGACCACCGACCGCTAGTTAGCCAATATTTTAACGAAACCTTTAGATGCCTTTAGATTCGAGAGTCTTAGGAAGTCTTTAGGTATATGCACAGTTGACTGAGGGTTGGTTACTTGGTCTAGTATAGAATGATGTTTCACGTTCATATTCTTGATTCCTATTGCTAGATTGTACTATTTGTATTATTCTTGTATTATTTTTCTATATTTTTTATGAAAAAATTAAAAAGATTTTCGATTTTTTTAGAAAAATGAAAAATATAAAAAGATTTTTGGTTTTCCAGAAAAGAAAAAAATCAAAAATATTTTCAATTTTTAAGAAAAATGAAAGAGGCAAAAAGATTTTCCTTTTATAATTTTTTTTGAAAAACACAAAAAGATTTTTGTAGTTTGTTTACACCTTTTATGGATGGACATTTAGGATTGCCAAGTCATAATATCATTCCATTATCCACATGACTTTTTGATAGAGTTTTGAGACGCAGCATCATTTCATCCATGTGGTTTATAATGTATTGGAGTCATTGAGATGTGATTGGTTATTACTTTCTACATGTTTAACTCATTGTCTCCTTTAATGCACACATGCACAGATCTATTTGAGTATTGCACTTGTCTATCACATGTTGGTCGAAATGTTTTCATCTCAATCTTTCCTTTAAAATGAACCAAATGCAATGAAACAAGGTAATGAAAGTAGTGCTTGTAAGAACCATTGTCCGGATTGAAAAAATTGAAACTTATATCTCCGATAAATGTGTTAATTTAAAAGCAATGGCATGGGCTGCAAAAGTAAAAAGATCTCTGCGTGAATAGCCACCATTTTCAAAAAGAAAAGAGCCCAAAAGATTAAAAGTACTCAAAAGAAAAAATAAAAAGTGTTAGGACAGATTCAAATAACATTGATGCTTTGCTACATATGAGCATTGATTTCTTCAAAACAAAAATTGAGAGAAATATTTTATATGTGAGTTTTGGGGGAGTTAAGTCAAAGATTAATGGGTTGACACGTCCTGAAAAATTATGATACAAGCATTACATAGTTTTGGGCATTATTGGAGTGAAAATCATTTTAGACTTTGATTTGTTGATTAGATTGAGTCGATATCACATGAATTCAACATTTTTACACCTAAGGACGATTTTGAGTTCATTCATTAGGAGTGTCCACAATTCATCGTGCACATATGTTATGATTGTTTGAGTTGATTTTCTTATCGAATTTGTTCACACCCATTCATTTACGCTTTCATGACTTGGTTATCTTAGTGTTAATTAATGGTGTGTATTATCTTTATTTTCTATACTTGAGAAAAAGAAATATTCAAAAATAGTTGTTTCTTTTTTTGTGACACGCTCCATTTTTATTGCATGTGTTTCTTTTCCTTGTCTATTTCGGACATCATAAAAAAGGGGGAGAACAAATTATGAGGGAACGGTAAAGTTTGATGATTTCTTGTGCTTGTTCATATTTATGCATTATCATTTTATTCTCATCATTTTATTTTAAACTTTTGCGCATCACGGGTATTTGTTTCTTGTCTCATATGTGTAGATTCATTTGAAGATCATATTCATGACACACTCGATGAAGACAAAGGAATATGAAAATTTGAAGATTTCAAGATTTCAAGACTAATGTATTTTGATATCATTCCATTTGTTGGTTTTGGAGGGTATTTTACATCTTAGGATTTTTTTATTGCATAATTCAGATGTTTTTATGTATGTACCGACATAGCCATAGGGGGATTTGTAAGGGCATTATTTCTTACATAGCCCGTAGAATCTAGGACTTGTCCATAGCATTCTAGATTACATGAGATATGGCGTATACCTCTACATTGGTCACATCTTCACGATCATCCACGACGTACACAATCTGAATCTTTAGCAACTTGCATTATCAACATGCACCACTCATCTTTAACGTGCCACACGAAAATATTCAACCGTTCTCCACAACTCCACATTTTTTATGGTATATTCTTTATTTGGAGTTCTTAGTTTTTCATAAATATTTCTGGGAAAATTTATTTGATTTTACATGGTTTTATTTTAACAAAAATGAGATTGGATTTTAATAAAAAAAAAATCACTTGCAATCGTTAGAACGACATGGCATTGTTGTTTGAATGACCTGCGTATTAGATGTATCATTTAATACCCTACATCAAGCGTACTTCTAGCAAGGGCTCATTGTTTTAGTTTTTCAAGTCCGTTAGATGGTCTCTTCTAGAGATATGCACATCTAATTCAAACGACTTGATGCTGCCTTGATTTTTCATGTTCGCCTATAAAAACCTGCTTTGTGTAGGTATTTTTCAAGACTTTTAAAAACGTTGTTTCTGCATATCTGCTGCACAAAAGTCTCAACTTTTAAAGGCCAAAACACACTTCTGATTCATGAGAGTGCGCCAGCAATCAATGATTACATTGTTTAATTAAATTCTAATTTTTAATCCCAAGAATCCTAAATCTTGCAACCAAATTGTGACAGACTAATAAATCAACCCAAGCATGCAAATTCAATCACAATATGTGGAAAAACCCCCCAAAGGGGCAAAACCATTTATTTCACTATAATATGTAATGGCTTACAATCACAGCAAAATACAATTTTGACGCAGGAATATCCGCGGGCGTCGGTTCGTCCTCATCGGCGTTTGTCAGTAAGAGGTCCCGCAAGAACTCTAATTTCAGTAGTAGATAAAGACCCTTATCCTCCACAAGATTACTCCAAGATGAGTAGAACAATTGTATCTAGGGTTTAAAGATTCACATAAATGTTTGGGAAGGATTTGTGAATTAAAAAAAGGCATTAAACCTTTAAAAAACGAAGTCTGTTTCTAGGCAGAATATTTGCAGAAACTTCGATGCCAAAAGGCTTGAAAAACGTGTAGAATGGGCACTGCTTTAAATAAAAAAATTGAGGTCGTGTGTCGCTCGAACGAAGTACAGGTATCTCTTGAACGACACTATGTCGCATGAATAACCAGCCAATCTCACTCGGACTACGTTGGTGATATTTTTTCCCTTCGCCTCTACACTTAGAAAAAAATTCATATTGCGAAGTAATAACTTTCCAACCCCTTAAAAATAAAAAATTTCCCAAATATTTATGTAAATAATAAACACTCTAAATAAATTATTTTACCATAATACGTGAGTGGAGTAGTGGGAACGGTTGAAGTGTACATTGCATGATCCACGTATGAAGATAATGGATGCATGGATTCGGATCAAGTCCGTCATGGATGATTGTGTTGACGTGTCTAATATAGTGGTATTAGACATACTAACTATGATCTAGGATAAACAGAAAATTCCTATATTCTAACTTGGGCATTTATAAAATCATATCCTTACAAATCTTGCCCTATGTCTATGTCGGTACATACATAAAAAATACGAATTATGCTACCCAAACAAAAACCAAATGTCATGCAATTTAATATCCCCATTAAACCCAAAAACTGGAAATACTAAATGACATGACTTCAAACAAACTTCAACATCTTCAAATATCCAACTCTTCAATCTTTCTTTATCATCATCAGGGGGTGGAAAAATGATCCTCAATTAAGTACTTACACACATGAGACAAGAAACAATACTCGTGACGTGCAACAGATTGAAATATAATGATAAGAAAAAGTAAATATCAATTAATGCTCAAGAAAATCACTATAAAATCAACCACAATTTCTCCCCCATAATTCGTTCTCCCCTTTTTTATGATGTCCCAAAATAGACAAATATGGAGAACATAAAGCAAATGCAAATGGAGAATGTCACAAGGTAATCACACAAAACATACAACAAAGAATCACACCATGAAAGAACACCAAAACAACCAAGTCAGTGATAGCGGAAATGTAGGGATGTGAACAAATTCGACAGGAAAATCAATACATACAACCATAACATATGTGCATGATGAATGTTGGATATTCCTAACGAATGAACTCAACATCTTCCTTAGGTGTAAAATTGTGTAATTAAAATAATTGACTTAATAAAATCAACAAATCAAAGCTCAATGTGATTTCCACACCAATAACATCAAAAATGGTGTAACGCTTTTACATGACTTTCAAGGACGTGCAAATCCGTTTTTCATTTATTTCCATCCAAACTCCCTCATAAATAATTATACATTATATTTTTCTTTTGAGGTGATGAAGCTAAAACCTATTGTCCCATTTGATTTGGCATATTTTTCTTTTTATTTCCATTTAATTTTTTTGGGCTCTTTTCAAACGGTGGCTTTCACGATGAGTAACTTTTGAACTCTCGTAGACCTTTCCCATGATTCACTCATCATATTTTATTGCAATTAAATCCTCACGGTAAACGGTTTTTACATGCACTACTATCTTGTCAAGTTTTATCGCATTTTGGTCATTGTATAGACAGAATTGAGACAGAAACACTGAAGCCAATATGTGATAGACAAGTACAATACTCAAATAATATCGTGCATGTATGCAATAAAGGAGATAAGGATTCAAACATGTAAAAGATATCAATAATCACATCTCAAAAGACTCCAAACAATGTAAATCACATGGATAAAATGATGTAGCATCTCAAATCACTATCAAACAGTCACGTGGAATATGGAATGAAGTTGTGACTATGGTTATCTTAAATGTTTATCCATAAATAGTGTAAACAAAACACAAAACTCTTTTTGTGATTTTCACAAAAATTTATAAAAAGAAAATCTTTTTGACTTTTTCAAAAAAAATATATATATTCTTTTTGGATTTTTCAATTTTTTTAAAGCATAAACAAGAAATTATACAAAAGATACAATCTACAGATAGGAATCATACGATATGAACATGAGGAATGCATCCTACTCTAGACATGGTGAACACCCCTTAATCAACTGTGAAAATTCTTAAATACTTCCTAAGTCTCTCGAATCTAAGGGCATCTAAAGGCTTCGTGAAAATATAGGCTAACTAGAGGTCGGTAGATACAAAACTCAAGGATACGACCTTTTCTTCTACAAGCTCACGGATAAAGTGCTCGCTTATCCTAATGTGTTTTGTGCGCCAATGCTAGAATGGATTACAGAATATGTGTATTGCGCTCGTGTTATCACAAGAAATAGTCATGGTGTCCTGTGATATCCTATAATCCTCCAACATCTGTTTCATTCACAGAAGTTGCGTGCAACAACTCCCGACAACTATGTACTCACCCTATGTAATGGACAAAGAAATGGATTTTTTCTTCTTTCTCAACTAATAGACAAGAGCATAAACAAAGAAAAAACAACAACCAGAAGTGCTCCTACATTTAACTACATCCCGGGCCCAATCGGCATCCGAATAGGCTGATAAATGGTCATTTGGTATCAAAGGAATACCAAATGCTAAGTGAGAGAGTCCCACTAACGTATTTGATAATACGTTTAAGAGTGAGTAAGTGTGACTCTTTTGGGGACACCTGATATTGCGCACAGACTCTAGCACTAAAGGCGATGTTGGGACGACTAGTAGTTAAGTAGAGAAGACTACCTATCATAGTCTGATACAGGGTTTGCTCTACATCCTTTCCTGAAGTGTCCTTGCTAAGCTTTATTGAGGTAATCATTGGGGGTACGTGCATGCTTAGCAGAGTCTAAACCAAATTTCTTCACAAGGTCTCTACCATACTTGGATTGGGAGATGAACATCCCATCCTCTAGCAAACGAACCTGGAGACTAAGGAAGAAAGTAAGCTCACCTACCATTCTCATCTCAAACTCATTATTCATCTCTTCCTCAAAGTGGTGAGCGTGTGGAACTAATGACTATGTCATCCCCATAGACCTGGCCAACCAAATAACAAATTCATCTCTCCTAACGAACAACATCGTATCAACTCCCCCTCTCTTGAAGCCACCACCTAAGAGATAGAATGTAAGCCTTTTGTACCAAGAATGGGTTGCTTGCTTCAAACCATATAAGGATTTCCTCGGATAATAGACATAATTAGTGTGCTTAGGGCCTTTGAACCCTTTTGGTGGTTCCACGTAAACCTCCTCTTCTAGAATGCCATTCATAATGGAACTCTTGACATCTATCTGATATAACTTGAAGCACAGACGACATGCTATGGCAAGTAGTAAGGGGACTATAGACACCACATTCTAATACCTCCTAACCTCTCCTTAGGTCCCTAGCACCTCCCTTCATCATTACAAACCCAAGTCATACCCCGGGTACTGACCTAAAGGCCATCGGGCACTCCTAGGCTCCATTTAACAAAAGTCAAACTCTTCATCTCGAACGATACTGAATAAATCTTCAAAGGAAACTGAATCCCCTTTCCAATGGTCCATCTCGTTCAAAATTCTAACTTACGGTGCAGACGAACGACCCATTTTTCCCCAAAACTTGATCAAGAGTTCACCGAATGCTCCCAGGCTCCATTTGACCAAAGTCAACTCTTTAGCTCGAGACTGAATGAATCTTAAAAGGGTAATGAAACCCCTTTCCAACGGTCCACCCCGTGTGAAATTCTAACTTACGGTAGGGACGAACGATTCGTTTTACTCCGAAAGGTCACCGAACGCTTCCAGGCCCCGGTTGACAAAAGTGAACTCCCAAACCAGATCAAACTCTTTGGAATGTCTAAGTACATATCCTAAAATTTCTAATGGTCTACCCCATGCACGATTCTGACTTACCATGTGGATGAACAATCCGTTTGCATCCGAAGTTTCCTCGTCCAAAAGACTGACAAACGCTTCCGAGCTACATCTGGAACAAAGTAAACTCCCAGAGTCGAGAGCAATCCAAAGGATGTTCTAAGGTATCTGAAATACCTTTCCAACAATTCTCCCCGTGCACGATTCAAATCAAAGGTTCGCTCTCTACGAAAAATTTTCTGAAGGAACCTGAAAGACACTGCCAAACGGCAGGCTCCAAACCCTGCCTATCGGCACTGTGCCTAAACACACCTGTTGATTGGCAGGACCAGGGCTATGCCAATCGGCAATTCCCTGGGCCTATAAAAGGAGGGCCTAACCTCATTCCAAAAAGAGGTGAAAAATCAGAGATCCATTACTCTCAGCAAGTTCAGAAAACCCCTCTCGAAGTCGGCGTGATTTCCACATCCAAATCCCTTTCCAACCTTCACTTTTCATCACTTTCTTCACCAAACTTGGTGAATAAAGTACCCTCCATCATCACCCAAGTGCAAGGGCTTCTCTCCAACATCCAAGATCAAGCTCAAGATCTTCAAGAAGTTCCAACTTTCTCAACTATCTCCTTAAATTCGCATTAACTTATTTTATTACTTAGCACTTTTATTCTCTTATCTAACATATCCTAAATATACTTTTTATTTAGTATCATTTCACATCTCTTATTTTCCATATAAATAAAACCCAAAAAAAACAAGAAAAAAGAGGATTTGCTCATTCCAAACCGGAATTCTCATACTCTTCTCACACTTTTCTCAAAACTAAAATACTTTCTTACTCACACACACACACACACACACACACAAATAAGAGAAGTTCCCGGTTGGATTCATGGGATAAATCCCACCCCTCATTTTTCATTCGAACTAAGTGGACTTTGATGCCTCTATATGCTACGTAGGCATCTCAGGGTAAAACCTGAGACTCGAGTCCTTTTCCTATTTTTTTCTTATTTTTTCCACGTTATTTAAACTTAACTCTCTTAGATTCTATATATTTATATATACATATATTTGTTCTTAGTGGCGTATTACTCCACATGCGTTATCATTCCCTTATAATGATCGACGCTAGGATAATCGCATAAATCTTATTTTCTAATATTATTTTTTAGGAACATTCCTATGGATGACTCGCTTTATCTCTTCCATGATACAAGTCGATGATTCCTATCACCGCTACGTATACACATGCACACACATCATGGGGAAATAAAGGAAAATAACAACAACCCATGAGAGACCGTAAGGGAGAAATGGGTGCCTAACACCTTCCCATTTCGTAACTTAGCCTTCGAAACCTTTTCGAATCATTTTGGTTTCGTATGTATCAGTATATCTTTGGATGTTGTCCTTCAGGATGTCTCCCTTTTCTTTTCTCTGTTTGGAGTAAAATATACTAGCGACTCCATCTCTCTACATTTTTCACCTCATCAATGACACTGGCCGAAGCGCTCCTGAGAGGGACGCGCGGGACCAAGGATCCTCTCCCTCCGCGAGGATCGGGGATGGCCACAGTGGCGACTCCATTGGGGATTATTTATTTTGAGGGCTAGACTCTATTTACATGGGTTTTATATTTGTTTATGTTTTCCCCTATTTTTCATGTTTCTCTTTTACTATTCATGTGTACCTCATGCTTCTACTTCTATTCACACACTTATAGGAAAATTCTTCATGTACACTTCACACCACGTTCACCTAGGATCATATATATCCCTATGTTGCACGCATCACCCATACTTGGCATACGATTGGTACTCATACTTTGCTCCCTGTTGGGAATGATCAAGAAAGATACTTTCATAAGATACTAATAAGAGAATCATGCATGATTCACACGATATCACCAAATAGCATTGTGGTTGACCAAATTTTGTCCAGTAACTGGAAGGTCACTTCATGATGGGCGCTGGTCCGGCAGGGCGCAATTAGCCTAAGAGATATGACTCTCACCTTCCATTGGCCATTTACCTTCGATTTATATTGAACGGCTCTCCCGCATCGTACCTCTTTATCGAAGTCGTGACGGGAGGCATATCGCAGGGAACTCATTTATGTACGTCGAGTATATCGAATTCGCTCTCACACATACCGTCCCTATGAGGTATATAGTGAGGCAATTCATGTACACTCAGGTATATCAAATGGCTTGTCCACACATACCGATTGCCCAAAAAATTAAGACGTATATTGTGGAAGCCACGCCAAAAGGGGAACCCTTTTCGATTCACCGAACCAAACTGCATACCCGCATATAGCTTTCAAGCCTAGGACACACATATTAGCTTGCTGATTTTGACCCAAAACTCTGTCGAAATTCTGGGTCAGCCTGTCGCCAAAATTTTCGCGCATCTTTAAAACGGGACCCTACCCGTGAGCCTGGTTACAAGTCCAACCATAGCTTTGCATATGTTACAAACCCAACTTTTCCAGGCTCGGGTCCCGTCCGGTATTGCATTTTGCATTTAGGAAAATTTAAGACAAGTGAGAATGTAATAATATTAATAATAATGCTGAGACCCGTCTTCTAAAACCATTTTTTCCTTCTTTATCAAAAATCCAAAAACATTGATTCCTTTCTTTATCAAAAATTCAAAAACATTTCTCTCTTCTTTATCAAAAATCCAAAAATATTTTTCCCTTCGATCTCAAAAGAGAAACAAAAAATGTCAAAAATATTTTCCTTCTTTTTCTCAAAATAAATCCCATTTTGCGCCTTCTCAGATCGATCGCACGCCCTTGGCATGGCTCCTTATTGGCTTCGATCTGCAGTTAAATCACCCTGGAGCTCCGTCCATTCCCCTGCTACTTCTTTCGAGTCCGGTATCCATCTATTTTCCATGGAGAACGTAGATCAAGTACCAGTTGCGCAGCCATATTTGAAGACAGTTTTAGCTCATCTCGTGTCCAGGAATGACAACCTTCAAACTGAGGTCCGAGAGATGCAACAAAATCAGGTTCCTATTCCTAAAGAGACCGAGGCCCTATTCCCTCAAGCTATGGGTCCACCCGAGCATATCTAGGTTCCCGAAGAATATTAGCACGCCCTCGTGTCCCTCCTGTTAATGGGTCGTCACATGTCCAGCTTTCAATGCCAAAACTTGCCCAGCCTGGGGATAACTTGCCTGCGATCGTTGATCCGAAAGAGGAAGAGTTGAACAAGGTCAAAGAAAATCTCAAGATGTTGACTAAGAAGTTCGACCAAGTCAGATTATCCATAAATTACATGGACTACACCCACATGTCTCCTTATCTTAAGGCGAGGTTACCCGAGAAGTTCAAGATGACGAATATTGAGAAATTCGGAGGAAGTGGACCCCCGATTGTCCATCTTCGTAGTTATCACCGTGCTATGACTCTCCCAGGGGCTTCTGAAGAAGTGATGGCCCAATTATTTCAGTAAACTTTGAAGGATAGCGCTCTCCGATGGTTTTTGTCTCTTGAGGAGTCCAGAAATTGTAGTTGGGAGGATGTAGCCCGAGAATTCATGTCGCAGTATAAATATAATAAAGAGCTTGAGGTCACCCACTGCGTTTTAGATCTTCTCAAACATAACTTTGGGGAATCAGTCTGTAACTTCATAGCCTGATGGAGGGAAAAGGCAGCCACTATGACCAATCGGCCATCCGAGGAAGAACAAGTCAACATAGTGAAGAAGAATTTCTTGCCTTATGTCCGAGCAACCATGGGAGGAAAATACTATCCCCACTTCCAAGCTCTCAGAGAAGCGGGAGTAGAAATTGAGGAAGGTCTTGCGAAAATAGAGGTTGAACCAAAGAAAGTGTCCGGACAGTTCACTCCCAAAAAATATGATAAACCTGCCAATGTTGCAGTCTCGACCATTAACAACATCTATCAACTGACCACTTCATGGGCACCAGAAAGCCACCCAATCCTAGTCCTAAAGGAATACACCAAGATTTATGCTCCCCTCTCCAAGGTTTATCAAGCACTATTCAGCTGAAACCTCATCAAACCCTTGGATCCCCGTCCATTTCCAAATCCACTTCTAATAAACTTCAAGGCAAATGCCCATTGTGCCTTTCACCAAACCGCTGGTCATACCATCGACCAATTCTTTCACCTTTGAAACATAATCCAGGGTCTAATTGACTGGTACCATTGCCCCACCAGCCAATCCTAAAACAAACACTACTCACAACCCACTACCAAATCATACCAATATTATTTTCCTATAAATGAACCCAGAATTTGATCCAACACCCATACACTCTCCCAAACCTCTCCAAACTTTCCCATATTTCCTCCTAAACCCTGTTAGCCTCGCTGATCAGGAACTATCACTCCTTACCAAAGCATGCATTGCTGCAAGTACCAGTAGTCCAATCCTTGAGATACAGCACGGGTCAAATGATGTGCTCCTATCAGGATTTCGAGTTGAGCCACTCCTACTCCGAGCAGGGGATAATTTCAAAGAAAGGTCCAGAATATGACCCTCATGGAAACTTCAATGTGATTCAGATGTTTAGAAACATGCACTTCATACCCAGATTGGCGCTAGGACAAAGATAGCAATGGATACTTGATCCCATTGAACAGAAGAAAGCTTTCAATCCTTGTGGTTTGGGGTAACAATTATCAGAACAAGAGCTCAGAATGATCTTCCAGTCTCAGCCACAAAGAAGACTAGACTACATCCAGACCATCTCAGGTGACTCCTTGAATGGACGATTCATCAAAGAGGGCGAGTATTTTCCCTTCTATGGCTTTTCGGAACCATGGTATGACCATACAGACAAAAAAATGAAACCCGTAATAGAGATCTTTTTCCAAGACAGCTACCCATGGGTCGAAAGTTCCCAACACCATATACCACCGCTCATCAGAGATACTAAAGATTCTGAGGGAAGTGACTCCGAGGATTCGTTTGAATTATAGAAACTGGGATGACACTCTACATGGTTCATTCAGGCATTACATCATTGGATCCATCCCTCCTAATTAAAGTTGTTGATACACCTCTCCTCAACTGGCATGCTGCGCCAGTTATACCTATTGAAATCTCACCTAACCCCAATGTTTGCCCCATTTCTTCTTATGTTGTCTATCCTTGCTCAAATGTAATCGAGACCTCCTTTGATGAGGCTCACAATGCTATTTTTCCTATCAATGAAATAAACAAAGATTTTAAGTATCTTGATGTGCCTAACATTAATTCTTTAGATTATAATCAAACTTTTGATGATGATGATTTTGTAAATGAACAATTCTTAACTGATCTAAATAAGGTTAATAAAAAACATCATAATCGCATTTAAGTTAATGAAGAAGAAACAGTTACTATTAACCTCGGTTCTAGTAGCCAACTGCACGAGAATCGGATAGGGCTACCCTCGATGAGCATGAGTGGGCACAACTCGAAGAATTATTGAAGGAATTCGTAGATATCTTCGCATGGTCCTATGATGATATGCCTGGCATTGATCCTGAAATTGCTCAGCATGAGATTCCCACTCTTGTAGATTAAAAACCAATTAAACAAAAGCTGAGAAAGATCCGCACCGAATGGTCGCTCAATGTCAAAGAAGAGGTGGTCAAACAGTTGAACGTGAGTTTCATTCGTGTGTTGGAATATCCCACATGTCTAGCCAACACAGTGCCTGTGCCGAAATCAGGAGGGAAAGTTTGGATGTGTGTTGATTACAGGGACTTGAACAAATCCTCTCCAAAGTATGATTACCCGCTACCCAATATCGACATGATCGTGGACAACACGACCAGTCATACTCTCAAGTCATTCGTCGACGGTTTTTTCGAATACAACCAAATCAAAATTCACCCAGATCATCAAGAAAAAACCGTGATCATTACCCCATGGGGAACATTTTGCTACATTGTTATGACATTTGGTCTCAAGAATGTTGAGGCTACCTACCAGAGGGCTGCTACAACCATCCTTCACGATCTGATTCACAAAGAAGTCGAGATCTATGTGGATGATATGATTATCAAATCCAAAACTAGATAAGGTCATGTTCCCTCTCTCTAAAAGTTCTTAGAATGATTGTGACGATATCAGATGAGACTCAATCCACGAAAATGTGTCTTCGTTATTACAAAGGGAAAAATCTTGGGATTCATGGTCAGTGACAAAGGGATAGAAGCAGATCCTGCCAAGCTAAAAGCCATACTTGAGATGCCACCACCCCGGATGGAGAAAGAGGTCCGAGGTTTCCTTAGGAAATTGCAATACATCAGTCGGTTCATCGGCCATCTCACCTTAATTTGTGAACAAATTTTTAGACTCCTTCGAAAATATTCAACTAAAGTTTGGAACGAGGCCTGCCAAAAAGCCTTCGACCGAATCAAACAATACATGAAGCAACCTCTGGAACTCATGCCACCACAGCCTGGTCTCCACTTGCTCCTATACCTAACCATAACCGATACTACAGCTGGAGATTTACTAGCCCAATACCTTGAACATTACCGCAAAGAAAGAGCCATCTATTATGCCCTTCACAAATTGGCCGGGTACGAAGTCAACTACACCGCTTTGGAAAAAGCATACGTCGCGCTTGTTTAGGTCACCCAAAATTTATGACACTATATGCTTTCCTTCCCATTAAACTTGTATCCCGAATGGACCCCATCAAGTACCTGCTTGAGAAACCCGCCTTATCTAGCCCAATGGCTCGATGGTTTATGCTCTTAGCCGAGTTTGATATCGTGTACATCACACAGAAATCCATGAAAGGAAGAGCCATCTCTGACTACCTCATTGATTACCCTATGGAAGAAGCTGATGACTGGATCTATGTATTCCCATATGAAAATATCCTCTACGCTGCTCAAGATGACCTCCAATGGCAAATGTTCTTTGACGGCGCTGCCAAAAAAAGGGACATGGCATTGGGATACTTCTGATCGCCCCAGATGTCTGCCACACTCCCATTGCCATCAAATTGGATTTCCCTTGCGCCAACAACATGACTGAATATGAGGCGTGTACGGTAGGCCTCAATGTTGCTCTTAAGAAAGGTATTTAATGCCTAGATGTCTACAGGGATTCTTCCCTCATCATTGGTCAAGTGCTTAGAAAATGGAAAGTCAAGGACGAGAAAATTCAACCCTTCCATGCCCACCTAGAAAAACTAGCCTCCCAATTCCAAGACATCACCTTCCACTACCTACCTCGAGCAAAGAGTAACCTAGACAATGCCCTTACTACCCTGGCCTCCATGGTCAATATACCCGAACGAATAATAATGGCCCCTTTCCTGGTCCAAAAGCAAGATAAACCGACCCACTGCTACCACATTGAGCCCATTACCAAAGAAGATCTTGAGCTAGCCAACTGTTGGTATTATGATATATGGCACCTCCTCAAGCATGGTAAGTATTCCTAGGGTTCCAACAAGAAAGACCGGGCTACCCTCTGAAGACTGACCGCCCGGTACATCATCTGTCACAAAGCACTGTTCAAGAGAAACTCTGATAGAACCCATCTACACTGCATCGCAGGGGCTGCCATTGAAGAGGTGATGCAAATAATCCATAGTAGAGAATGAGGACCCCACATGAATGTTCACATGCTTGCCAAGAAGATCATATGTTAAGGATACTACTGAACCACCATGATCCAGGATTGCACCGCCTATGTCCGAAAATTCCTGAAATGCCAATAGTTCTCCAACCTTCAACACTTGCCTCCGCGATAATTATACAACATGACTTATCCTTGGCAGTTCTCCACCTGGGCCATCGACATCATAGGGAAGGTTACACCCAAGGCCACTAACGAACAAGAGTTCATCCTGGTTGCCATTGATTACTTCACCATATGGGACGAAGCCGAGTCGTACGCAGTCCTAAACGCCAAGAAAGTGCCCAAATTCATCAAGAAAAACATTATCTACAAATATGGGGTCCCACATGAGCTAGTGTCAGATAACGGGTTACATTTCGAGGCAGAAGTCACAGAAGTGGTCAACGAGTATGGGATATAGAGACACAAATCTTCTCCCTACCGAACTCAAACCAATGGTGCTGTCGAAGCCACCAATAATAACCTCAAAGCCATCATCAATAAGATGACCAAAAGTTAACGAGATTGGGCTGATCGAATCCCATACGCCCTCTAAGGATACTGAACCTTTACTGGGGCTATGCCTTACTCTCTCATCTTTGGCATGGAAGCAGTCCTACCTGTGGAGCTAGGAATACCTTCATTACGTGTTATGCTTGAATGCAAGGTCAGTGAGGAGGACTGGCATCAAAGCCGCCTCGACGAGCTATCATTTTTGGACGAAAGGAGACTGAAGGCGGTGTATCACATACAAAGGTACCATCAGTAAATAGCACGTTCATTCAATAAGAGAGTCAAGGACCGTGGTGTCCATGAAGGGGATTTAGCCCTCAAAGAAATAATAGAGCCCATCTGGGACCCCAGAGGGAAATTCAAGCCCAATTGGAGTTACCCATACATTATGAAGAAGATCTTATTCGGCGGTGCCGCCATTCTCACCGTCTTAAAAGGAGAAGAGATGGCTCGTCCAGTCAACCTGGATCGTCTCAAGAAATTTTACCCCTAGTCTGAAATCTCGGTGCACTACTACTCTTCTCATCTTCCTTTTATTCTAAAAAAAATCTCTTCATTTCCCTCTACCTAGAACTACGTGGGCCTAATCCTCTGTAAGAAAACCATTTTCATAAAAATGAAAAAATTTCAAAAACCCCTACAGGTACGTAGGTAGCTCATACATCTTACATGAGCAAGTCCCCTTATTTTTCACAAAAAACATTATTTTCTTATCTCTGAGAATGACAGTTCACTTTAACCTATATTTGAACAAAAGGATTTGCATGTCTTAGCGATCGGTATAGATAACTCAAAATACAAATTTCATCAAAAGGCACAACAGGATGATCAAAAACTTATTTATTTCCATAATAAGAAATTACAGTGCTATTACATAAAGGAATGGATAACTCCCTTCCCCCCCTACCTTCCTAAAAAGTCAAATAAAAAGACCAAACTTATTTCCTAGTATAAAATAAACTCTCCAGGAGTCCTACCCACAGCAACTAGAGGAGCCCGCTCCATCATCATCATCATCATCTACATCCTGGGGTCCCCAAGCTTCCCCTATCTGAATGGAGTGCCGCAGACGCTCCAGGGACCGATAAGCTAGAACCAGCCTAAAAAAAAACTACCACACCTCCCTCCAAGGTATCAGATAAGGCAAGCCACCTTTACCCAGTCTCCACTACCAACATCTTGCTAACTACTGTCTTCCACAACCTCTACATATAATCCCCAGAGATGTGCAAAACTCTCCGAACAGACTGAGAGGGACGGGTCGACGGACGTCGACTCTCCCACAAAGAGCCAAGCCGTATGCACAAACGCTCTGTCAAATATTCTAACGGAAAGAAGTCTACTTTTCGAGGTGGCACGATCTTCTCCCAGACAAATTAGCATAGAAGATGCCAAGGGAAATAGAAATAGGTATGTCTAAGATCAACCAGCCAGACATACGGGTATTCTCCTAGTTCCAGAATAGGCAGCAACTGTCCCCACCAAGGTACTGACCAGTACAGATTTAGAGCCCCATGCTCCACGAACCAGTTCTCCCAACTCTCAATATCCAGGCCAACACTTATGAAATGATGCAAAAAGAAATTGGGTACATCCGACAAAGGGTATTCCGGAGGAGTCACCAGGCAAAATCTTTCAGACAACTACATGAACAGCATCACAAGGCTACCCCTCAGAAAGTCAGAACGACCTTCTCACAAGGCATCTAAGCCATTCAAACTCTTCGCCAGTATCATCGTCGCATGATTGCGATGGTAGGACATCCATGAGGTAATAGCTTCAAGTTGTGGGTCCACCAGCAGCTCCCCAATCACTAGTAGTAATTTTGAAACCAAGCCTAGAACGACAGCTCTGGCATATCCAGCATCACCAACCTCCTACAAATGCGCAGACTGCAATACCGCCGGAAGAGAAATCATACCTCTAGCCACCAGTGATCTGGCCGTCGAGGACAAAACACAAAGAAGCCTGGCCAATAACTCCCGGGGAGAATGGGAAAATTCAGGCAGAGCCGCGATAACACCAGGATTTATCCCCAATATGGCAGAAAATTCCTCATAAGTTGGACAGACTTCTTCCAAGCCAAAGCGGAATACATGGTCTTCGAGATACCAGAATTGTACCGTCGCCATCAGCATATTCCACTCTATGGGCCGATTAGGCCATAAAGAAACTCAACACATATTGTAAGCATTGTATTCGGCGTTATAGTAGCACATTGCCTCCAAAGTCTCGAGGTAGTTGGCAAACTCAACACTACCAGGGAGAGCCATCTCACAGAACGAGAAAGTAAGAATCTGAAGGTGTGAGAAAAACACTCCACTCTTACCCATCTTTTATACTTGAAAACTCCCACAAAAGACATAACCCTTGCAACAATCGAAGGAAATCCTGCCCCACAAGGTACCAAAGGCTGAACAGGGTTTAAATTAATGGGACTGGATAGACCTAGTGATAGGTAGGACAAGGTTCTTGCCGATCGGCACCCCCCTACTTCTGAAAATTTTCCTTTTTCCTCTTTTGTCAAAATTCAGAAAACTCAAAATAAATTCATATTCTCAACAGAATTTCAAAAATCCCCTTTTCATCTTTATATAAATCCTCATTATGAATAAAACTTTCTTTCAAACTTCCAAAAATATTTTACGGTGTCAGCAGCAAGGTAAAAAGTGCATATGCTGCATTCATTCATCATTAACAAAAGATAATAAAAAAACTTCATTGTATTGTATAGATATGTTTTTGTGTTACATCATTTTTGCAGTAAAATAAAGAAAAGCAATAAACAACGGGACTCAACTCGAACCCACATTCTCCCTCTCACTCTCTCACCTAAGAGCTTCCACCCCTGCGACGCGCTCTCTTTCCCCTACGGTGAGATGACGCACCACCGCTACCTGAACCAGACTCCTCCTCAGATGAGGCAGACGGAACTAAGCAAGAAGGAACAGGAATCTCATCCCGAATATGGGCAGTCCCCGAAGATATCCTATCCCTAATATCGCTCAGCCAAGTGGTGGACACTCGGACGTGCTGCAAGAAAAGGTAGAATCAGTGTCAAGCAGAAAAGATCAAAAGAAACCAAAGGAGAAGAACAAAAAGATATACCTCAGGACGAAGAACCTCCTCTGTTAAGCCCAACCCCTCCGGCTCCATCACATGAGGATTATGCAGTATAGGCACCTTCCCTATATCAGCCAATCGGATATTGTATGAAGGAGTATGCATACACACAAAGGGAACCCTACAAAGCCGCCACCGCCGCAGATGTCGAAGGACCACCACCGCTGTGGGAGGACCCCACTGGCCGACTCGAACCCGCAAGAGGGAAGGGCAGTGCATCATATATGTTGGGCACCATCAGCCAGCTCATCACAAAATCTGTATAATCATAAGGCACAGCCGTATCTATGTACAGCAGGTAGGACTTACCAATCATCGCCACAATCCTCACATCCTCCGGCAGCAGTCGCTCCCGCCAAATAGACATAGGGGACCTCCCAGGTGGCACCACCACCTCCCCCTCAACAATCTGCCAAACCACCCTCTCCCCGAGATACCAAGAGTGGTCAAACTCATACGCCAGCAAATGCCTCATATGTGCATTCACTCCAGTCAACCCTGTTTCCTGAACGGTCGTTGCCCAAGGGTAAAAGATCACCTGGAAAATCCCTAACAGATATGAGTCAAATAAAAAATCAGAGCACACAAAGGTCTTAGACCGAAGAAGAAAAAAAAGTCTTACCCTATCACTGGTCAGGCCATTCAAGACCTAACGCACCATCTCCAGAGAGAGAGACCTCCTCGACTATCGAATGGTACCCTCTACACCATACCAACCGGCACCCCCTTAAATTTTTGCACAAAAAATCCCAAAAAATACAAGAAACCCCTAAAAAATCCTCAGAAAATTCCTAAAAATCCTGAAAAGTATTTAGATCACTTTCACCAAGAAAATTTCACACTCTCCCAAGAGAAACCCCTATTTCCCCAGTTGAACTCTCAAAAGACAAGCGAATCTTTCCCCGAAAACATCCCCAGAGGACCTCCAAAATATCCAAAACTTTAGGATCATATCCTATTTCCCAAAGGTCTCAAATTTCCTCGAGAAATACATTCAAACCCTGGACCACCTAATCACTTCCCCAGCATCAGATTGGTTGTTCCCCCGGTAAAGTCTTCGAAAGACAAAAGGATTTCCCCAATAATCGGCTCCCCAGCTCAAATCAAAATCACGACATAATTTTCCCAACAAATTTCCCCAATAACTTCCCACCTTAAGCCCTTAGAATTGGCTTCGATCCGCAGAATTACTCATCTCAACTTAAGCCCATAAAATTGGCTTCGACTCGCAGAATTGGTAATTTCAACTTAAGCCGGCAGAATTGGCTTCGACCTGTAGAATTGGTCATTACAACTTAAGCCCGCAGAATTGGCTTCGACCCGCAGAATTGGTCATCACAACCTAAGCCCTTAGAATTGGCTTCGACCCATAGAATTGGTCACCCCCATCATTGTTGTAGGTCTTTGGAATTGACCTAAATCTTTGGTCACCACTTCCTTTAATACCATCCCCAGCATGCCCCTTTAAGCCCGTCGAATCGGCTTCGACTCACAGAATCGGTCACCCTCATCTTCAAGCCCTCGGAATTGGCTTCGACCCACAGAATCGGTCATCCTCATCCTTAGGTATTTAGAATCGACCTCAACCCTCCGGTCATCCTCTTTCAAAGGCATCATGTGGTGTCTATTCGATGGCTATAGTTTGTTCTAAACTCACCCGTCAAGGGGCTCTGTAGACACCCCATTCTAACACCCCCTAACCTCTCCTTAGGTCCCTAGCACCTCCCTTCATTATTACAAACCCAAGTCATACCCCGGGTACTGACCTAAAGGCCATTAGGCACTCCAAGGAAAAGTTTGACCAAAATTCAAACTCTTCAGCTCAAACCAGACTGAATGAATCTTCGAAGGAAACTGAATCCCCTTTCCAACGGTCCATCCCGTGCATAATTTTGACTTACGCTGCAGACGAATGACCCATTTTCCCCCAAAACTCGATCAGGAGGTCACTAGATGCTCCCAGGCTCCATTTGACCAAAGCTAACTCTTCAGCTCGATCGAGACTGAATGAATCTTCGAAGGTCACCAAAACCCCTTTCTAACGTTTCACCCCGTGCATGATTCTGACTTACGGTATGGACGAACGATTCATTTTACTCTGAAAGGTCACTGAACGCTTCAAGACCCCAGTTGACCAAAATGAACTCCCCGAACCAGATCAAACTCTTTGTAATTTCAAAGTACATATCTTAACCTTTATAACGGTCTGCCCTATGCACGATTCTGACTTACCATGAGGATGAATGATCCGTTTGCATTCGAAGTTTCCCCATCCAAAAGATTGACGAACGCTTCCAAGCCACATTTGACTTAAAGTCAACTCTCGATCTCGAGAGCAGTCCAAGGACTTTTGAAGGTCTCTAAAATAACTTTCCAACGGTTCACCCCATGTGCGATTCGAATCAATGATTCACGCTCTACGATCGATTTTCCGAAGGAACCTGAAAGAAATTGGCTGTGTGCCTAAACACACATGTTGATTGGCAGGACCAAGGCTATGTCGATCAAAAAATACCTGGGCCTATAAAAATGGGGGACTAACCTCATTCCAAAAAGAGGAGGAAAATCAGAGATCCATTACTCTTAGCAAGTTAAGAAAACCCCTCTCGAAGTCAGCATGATTTCCACATCCAAATCTGTGTCCAACCTTCACTTTTCATCACTTTCTTCATTAAACTTGGTGAATTAAGTACCCTCCATCATCACCCAAGTGCAAGATCTGCTCTCCAACATCCAAGATCAAGCCCAAGATCTTCAAGAAGGTCCAACTTTCTGAACTCTCTCCTTATATTCCCTTAAATTCGCATTAACTTGTTTTATTACTTAGCACTTTTATTCTCTTATCTCAGATATCCTAAATATAGTTTTTATTTAGTATTATTTCACATCTCTTGTTTTCATATAAATAAAATCCAAAAAAAAAATAAGAAAAAAAGAGGATTTGATGATAAATTTCAAACGAGAATTCTCACACTTTTCTCACAACTAAAATACTTTCTTACACACACACACACACACAAATAAGAGAAGTTATTGGTTGGATTCATGGGATAAATACCACCCCTCATTTTGCATACGAACTACGTGGACTTTAATGCCTCTATAGGCTACGTAGGAGTCTCGGGGTAAAACCTGAGACTCGAGTCCTTTTCCTACTTTTTTCCTACTCTTTCCACGTTCTTTAAACTTACCTCTCTTAGATTCTATATATGCATATATTTGTTCTTAGTGGCGTATTATTCCACATGCGTTATCATTCCCTTATAATGATCGACACTAGGATAACTGCATAAATCCAATTTTCTAATATTATTTTTTAGGAACATTCCTATGGATGACTTGCTTTACCTATTCCATGATACAAGTCGATGACTTCTATCTCCCCTACATATACACATGAACACACATCACGGGGAAATAAAGGAAAATAGCAGCAACCCATGAGAGATCGTAAGGGAGAAATGGGTGCCTAACACCTTCCTATTTCGTAACTTAGCCTTCGAACCCTTTTTTAATGATTTTGGTTTCGTATGTATCAGTATGTCTTTGGATGTTGTCCTTCGGGATGGCTCCCTCTTCTTTTATCTATTTTGAGTAAAATAGACTGGCGACTCCATCTCTCTACATTTTTCACCTCATCAACGACGTCGGCCGAAGCGCTCCCGAGAAGGACACGCGGGACCAAGGATCCTCTCCTACCGCGAGGATCGAGGATGGCCACACGGACAAACTGAAGCCTCACAATAGGAGAGAGTGTCTCGTCAAAGTCTACACCCTTTATATGTGTGTATCCTTGAGCGACCAACCTATCCTTATTTCGGATAATAGTACCAGTCTCATCCACCTTATTCTTAAAGATACCCTTGGTACCTTTCACATTTGTCTCACTAGGTCGGGGGATCATCTCCCAGGTATCATTCTTTCTAAATTAAAGCAGCTCATCTTGCATAGAACATGTCCAGTGTTTATTTTTGAGTTCTTCCTTATAGTTCTTGGGCTCGACTTGGATGTGTAGCAAACATGGATAACAACATTCTCTAGTTGAGCATGAGTCTTGACCCTTAGGGTGGGATCTCCTAGAAGAGTAATAGGATCACGACTCTTGCAAACCTAAGTAGGAGTGTCCCCTAAGTCAGGAATAAGGTCCACTCTGGGTGTGGGAGGCTCAATGGGATCATCAGTAAAAAGTGCGTCATCCTCACACAAAAGGTTAGAATCAACAAATGCTAGCGGTTCGTCATCTTGCACAGTGGCGCTTATTGAATCCATAACCTTAGAGCTACTCATGTTAAAAAAATATATAAGATGAATATCTTGACAATATTCCATTGTCGCTCCGGGAGTTGAACTTTTTTAATTGTTCTCTATCCCGTAGGATGTAGCATCTACTCCCAAAGACATGAAAATATGAAAGGTTGGGCTTCTTTCCAGTCCATAATTCGTAGGGCGTCTTAAGTGTGTGTGGACGAAGGTGAACCCTATTCATCGTGTGGCATGCGGTAGACACCGCCTCTGCCCAAAATCTCCTAGAAACTCTATGACCTAGAAGCATAGATTTAGCCATCTCCTGAATCGTCTGATTATTCTTATCAATAATCCCATTTTGCTGAATAGTTTTCATGGCCGAAAATTCGTGTTTGATCCCAAGGCTATCACAGTAAACATCTACTTTAGCTTCCTTAAACTCAATGTCATTATCACTACATATTCTGTTGATAGTGACTGCGTGTTGATTTTGCAGAACATGACACTTTCTTGTAAGAAATTCCACAATATCGGATTTCTCTCTCAGAAAAAGTAGAATCGAGTAATGAGAGAAATCATCTACCATCACGAGGAAATACCTCTTACCACCCAAACTCTCATCCATGTGTATGAACTCAAGCACTTGTGATGTGGTAATGGAATTCAACTTCATGTGGGGGCTACAGACTTGCTTTCCCAACTGACAGGGTCCACAAACTACGGAAGTAGGCTTTCCAAGTGATGGCAAGCCATGCACTAGGTCCTTTTTAGCTAATTTCGCCAAATCTCAAAAATTCACATGACCTAGACGTTGATGCCCCAGATCCATAGTAGTGATCATGGCGGTGTTACAGACAAATGAGAACTTGGGCACAATCCCATAGCAATTATCTTCAGTCCTCACCCATTTCAATAGAAGTTTACCACCTTGATCATAAACATTGCACTCATTCCGATCAAACTTTACTGCAAATCAGCATTGCACAACTGGTTAATGCTGAGTAGGTTTGTTTTCAAACCTTTGACGTACAAAACATACTCTAGCTTAGGAAAACCTAGTATCTCTACTGTACCTCATCCTACTATGCTAGATTTTCTCCCATCTCCAAAGGTGACTTTACCTTCCTTGTGATCCTTTAGGTAGGTAAAAAATGAGACATCACCTGTCATGTGACTGGAGCACCCACTATCGAAGTACCACTGAGAAGTGTTATGTGCTTTTAGAGAAACATGAAAAATAAGGGCTTTTGGGTTGAGTTTATGTACCCAAGATGAGGTAACCTTTTGCTTGCCGTTTTCATTGTTGGCTCTAGTCGCGATATTAGAAGTGTCCACTAACGGCATAGAAATCCATTGGCACTCTTCCATTATACTCTGACAAGTGGCGACTACAAAGTCAACCTGCTCTTTAAGACTCAAAAAATTTCTATTGGCATGTGGTGGAGCAAATGTATGTCGTGTCCGACCCAAACTATAGAAAAACTCCCTAGGGTGGCCCTTTCTTTTGCAGTAGGTATTGAAGTACACTGGTTGTGACCGACCTTGGTCTGCTTTCCTTGGCCAAAGTCTTCTTCAGGGTTTTTGGTGATGGCCATATTAATTCTTAGTAAACTCAAAAACTGGTTCTGATGTCACATGGGATGTGGACGCACCGTCAAAATCAATTCCCTGCCTTTCACCAAAACCTAAAGCAGGGGCGAGGAGTATATTTCCCATCTTTCCAGATTGGTCCTTAATCTTTACCTTGACCTCCCTATCTATCTCAATTTCATGAGTAAGCTGGGATGCAAGGGCTTCAAGTTTCTTTCGAGTGTCCATGGAGGTCTCGAGCTCACTCATAAGACTAGTCAAGTGCTTGGTCAAGTCCCCTTTATCTTTCTCTAAACATATCTCTCTCTCACTAAGCTGACTTTCTCTCTCTACACAAACTCTCTCTCTCTCTCTCTCTCTCTCTCTCTCTCGTAAGTGGTAATGGAGGACTCTCTCTCTCTCGTCTCTCCTAAATCTTTCTCTAAGGCAACTATCCTAAGTGCTAACGCTTTGTTATCCACCGACTCGACCTCACTATCGTCACTAAGGGAGGCATTAAGAGCAGCTTTGCCTTTTGCCTTAACGTCTCAACCTAGTAGGAAAATCAAATTCCTTATGAACTCTACCGTAACACTCATAACATATTTCCTCAGCTTTCTTAAGCGCGTACTTTTGGTCCTTTTCGTTTTTCTTTTCAAACTTATTTTTCTCAAAATTCTTTTTATCTTCGAAATTGCCATTTTTCTTTAATTTGAGAAATTTCTTGATTTTTTTTTTCAAATAAGGCCAAATCATCTAAGTCAAAATCAAACTCTGAATTGGATAACTCTTCCTCTCTTTTCTTGAACTACTCACCTCTCTTTCTTACTGACCCCTCACTCTTCCTATCCTGGACTTTAAGTGCTACCCCTTTATCTTTTGATTTTATCGTATTAGAAAACATGTCAATTTTATAAGTCTCGATGTCTCCTACCAATTCTTCTAATTTTAGACTACTCAAATTTCCTAATAAATTTAGCACAATGACTTTAGGGATAAAACGCTTAGGCGGCGATCTCAAAATCTTTTTAACTACTCTAGCATCAGGATGTGTTCACCCAAATTGAAACTGGTGTTAACAATATCAGATAAGCGTGCATAGAATTCATCAAAATACTCATATTCAATCATGGTGATTGTCTCAAATTGTGTAGTTCAATTTTGTAATTTTGATTCTTTAACATCATTAGTTCTTTCATGGGTAAGTTGAAGAATATTCCATGCTTCTTTAGACGTGGTAGACATCATGATGCGCCGAAACTCATCGTGGGTGACGTTTTGGAAAATAGCACTAAACCCACGTGAGTTATATGTGCTCCATTTAAATTCATCCTCAGTCCAAGCAGTCATAAATTTTAAAGTAGTTGCGTTATCTACAGTGACAGTGGGAGGCATCCACCCTCTTTCACACACAACCCAAACACTTTCATCAATGGATTTTAAGTGGGATCTCATACGGGCTTTCCAATATGCGTAATTTGACACGTTAAAAATTGGCACCCGATTATACAAGTTTTCCATTGAGATTGCGCTTTTTCAAAAATCAATTTTTAAACCAAAATTGATATCTAGAAAAATTTTGCAGAAAAAATTACAAGGTATAATTGTGTAATAGCAATCAATTATTAACTTGTTTAATCAAATTCCAATTTTTAATCCCAAGAATCCTAACTCTCGCGACCAAATTATGACAGACTAAATAAATCAACACAATCATTTAAAGTCAAACACAATATGTGGAAAAATCCCCCAAAGGGGCAAAACCATTTATTTCACTATAATATGTAACAACTTACAATCACAGCAAAATAAAATTTTGACGCACGAATACCCTCAGGCATCGGCGGTGTTTATCAGCAAGACGTCCCGCAAGAACTCTAATTTCAGCAGTAGATAAAGACCCTTCTCCTCCACGAGATTACTCCAAGATTAGTAGAACAATTGTATCTAGGGTTTAAAGATTCACACAAATGTTTGGGAAGGATTTGTTAATAAAAAAAGGCATTAAACCTTAAAAAATGAAGTCTGTTTCTTGGCAGAATATTTGCAAAAATGTCAGTGCCAAAATACTTGAAAAACATGTAGAATGGGCACTTCTTTAAATACAAAAATTGAGGCAACGCATCGCTCGAACGAAGTACAAGTGTTGATCGAACGTTAGGCCACGTCGTTTGAATGACTTCGCGCGAGATGGCTATGTCGCGCGAACAACCAGCCAATCTCGCTCGAACGACGTTAGCGATATGTTTTTCCCTTCGCCTCTACACCTAGAAAAAAATCATATTGCGAAGTAAAAACTTTCCATCCCTTTAAAAATAAAAATTTCCCACATATTTATGTAAATAATAAACACTCAAAATAAATTATTTTACCATAATACCTGAGTGGAGTAGTGGGAACAGTTGAAGAGTACATTGCATGTTGCATGATGTACGTATGAGGAGGATGGATGTGTGGATTTGAATCAAGGCCGTCGTGGATGATCATGTTAACATGCCGAATGTAGCGGTATCAGACATACTAACTATGATCTGGGATAAACAAAAAATTCCTAGATTCTAACTCGGACATTTATAAAATCATATCCTTACATTTCACACATCCTCCAAATTAATATTTTGTGAATCTCTTTGAAATCCTAATAAACACATATTCCATTCTTAGAGTTTCTCTTGTGGACAAGGTGTCTCAACTGCTAGACCTATAGTTCTCGTGGGAGCTATTGATAAGGAAGATAAAGTGATGTCTATATTTCTCTATGTACATGTAAGTTGCAATTTTCATATAATAGTGAAATAAGAAAAGGTTTTGCCCTGCAAGGATTTTCCTAAAATCTGCCTATCTTGTTTGTTTGGTTGCATGCTTCTTGATTTACTGCTTTCAATCACTTAGTTTCATGATCTAGGATTTAACAAGAATTAAAATTTGGGTTAAATTGACATTTAATTAAATAAGTTTTGACCACCGAACCATATCTTACTCTCAGCTACCTGAAACCCAATGCATCCATGGATTCATGGATCAACAATAACGATAAAAGGGAAATTAAAATAGTTATTATTCATATGAAAATGATGTCCCAAAGTATCTCGCAATGTTATTTTCATATAGGTTGATCAAGGCATAGAACTAGTAACAAGACTCTAGTTTCCATTTAAAAATACTAGGAAGGAAAGGTCACCTCTGGAGATGGATGTAAATCTATTATCTTAGGGAAAGTAACTAAATAAATATTTGGATACCCTAAACTAGATAATGTTATATATATCAAGGGGCTTAAAGATAATGTAATTAGCATAAGCCAACTTTTGACAAAATATCGAGTTAAACTTCTCTTATAAGGGTTACGAAATGTTTAATGAATAAAGGAAGATAATCCTTCAAAAAGTAAGGGAAAAATAATTGTTATGGACTAGCTCCACTATCATCCTCCATTTATCATATCGTCAAGGTTATATATGTTGACCTTTGGCACCAATAGCCACATTAATTATCATGGTTTGACAGAGTAGTCAAGAGATATTTAGTATATGGATTGCCCTCATTGGTCTACTCTCATCATTTGTGCGTGGAGCATGACATAAAGGAAAAATAAATAAAAACCCACATAAGAAGTTGAACGTGATTACCATATCCCATGTACTTGAATTAATTCAAATGGACCTTATAGAGACAACACAAAAATAAAGCTTAAGTGGTAAGAAATAAATCGTTAAAATGGTCAGTGATTATGTTTTATACTCAATTATGGGATTCCAAATGGAAAAATTGAATACCATAGATTTTGTATCAACCCAATGTCGTTTATTGAAAAACCGATATGATTGCACCATTATGAGAATGAAAATTGACCATGGTACTAAATTTAAAGAATAAGAGGTTGATAATTACAATGATGATCATGGGATTGAACATGAGTTCTCTGTTGTACATAATCCATATGGAAAAATGATTGTGAAATGAATGAACCAAACGATCTAGGATTTGGCTTGATCCATGCTCAAAGGGGTAAAAATTTGCTAAGATTTTAGGCGAATTCAGTGGACACATCACGCCATTCTATAAACAGTGTGTATCGATGTCCCGATACTAAAACGGCTCTCTATGAAGCATCTACCCAATCCAAAACCAACTTGAAGAATTTATATGCATTTGGAAGTCCCTATTGTATCTTGGGGATAAGGAACATCTTGGAAAGTTTGTCCCTAGGAGTGATGAAATAATTTTCCTTGGGTATTCTTCAAATAGTAGGACTTATAGGGTTTACAACCTTAAAAGTTCTAAAATTATGGAATCAATAAATGTAGTGATCAATGATGAATACTCTACATCATTTGACATTGGGTAAGTATTAACCATAATTCCACAGACATCATTGGATATACCGATAAGCGTGTTATGACAAGAACTGAATCTAAAAGTGAGATCATCCATCTATGATATAACTCACATACAAAACCCAAGAATATGAAGGAAGAATTTTAGGATGAGAATTGGATCCTTGCAATGCAAGAAAATTTTCTTCAATTTGAAAAGCGCAATGTATGGGAACTAAATCAATGTCCTAGAGTAATATGATTACCAACATATGGGTTTATAAAAATAAATTGAATGAGAATGGATTAACCACTATGAAAAAATATGTAATTGTATCCTAAGTATATAATAAGTTGGATGAGTATACTTTAATAAGACTTTTACACCGGTAAACAATCTAGAGTCCATGCGACTTTTGGTAATGGCATGTCATATGCACTTCAAACTATACCAAATGGACATCAAGAGTACATTTCTTAACGGTGTTATACTATAAGAAGTCTAGTTACAATAACCCAAAGGGTTTAAAGATCTAAAATACCATGATTATGCCTACCCCCTCAAAAAAGCTCTGTACAAACTCAAATAAGCTCCTCGAGCTTGGTATAAAAGATTGACCTCTTATTTAATAAAGAATAGATTTAAGTGAGGGGAAGACAAGATGTTAACTTCAACGAGAGGAAATAGAGATAAAATTGTTTCTCAAGTGAATGTCAATGACATAGTATTTGGATTAACATATGAGAGTCATTTACATGAATTTTCCAAACTAATGACGAGCGGTTTCGAAATGAGCATGGTGGTGAGATTACCTTTTTCCTAGATTTGTAAGTTCAACAAACCAATGATGGTATTTTTATTTCTTAGTCCAATTATGCATGTGTATTGGTGAAAAGGTTTGTATTTGAATCAGATGAACATTTACGCACTCTGGTGTGTGTCACTACGAAGCTTAAAAAACATAGTGAAGGGAAATATGGTGAGAAAACCCTTTACAAAAACATGATAGGAAGCCTATTATATCTCATCTCTAGTCATCCGGATATAGAATTTAGTGTAGGGGTATGTGCTCATTTCCAGGTAAGAAATATCACTTGTTAGCATTTAATCGAGTTATTAAATATGTTAATAGTACCCTCAACTATGATATTTGGTACTCTTTCAACACCAACACTTATTTATATGCATACTTCGATGCCGATTATGTCGGAGATGACAATGGTTGGAAGGGCCCCTTATGAGGACAATTTTACCAAGGTAGCATGCTTGTTTCTTAGCATAGCAAGAAGCGAAACTCAATCACCCAGTCCACAATAGAGGCAAAGTACATAGTCACCTGAATTTATTGCAGTCACCTAAAGTTATTGCACTAAACTTTTGTGGATGAAATAAATACTTAAGGATTATATGATAGATCAATGTATGACGCACATATTTGTGATATTACAAGAATGGTCAACATTTCTAAAAATCCAATTGAGCACTCCCGTACTAAAAACATCTATATACGACACCATTTCATTATCCCCCTAAGTTGTGTCCACCATGAGGTTTAATATGATGACATTTCACCTAATCCCTAGATTTCGTTAGGTTTAAATTTTTTTGAAAGGCCTGTTATCGTTTAAAAATGGAACCAAATTGTATCTTGACTAGAAGAAACCAATCACAGATAATAGATAAATATATGTAACGTATATGTAATCAATCAGATAAGGAGATGAGGATAAGAGGATTAACACTGAGATATAAGTGGTTCAACCCTTAACAATAAGCCTATGTCCATAGGGTGTCTTGTTACCCTCGTATTTAGATCTAAAACCATAAAATGGTGTTTTCTCTGAGTTTTAGATAATAAGGATGTTTTAGTATGTTCTTGTAGGTTGGCGTGGAGAATCAATGATTGCCTTCCTTTGTCCCTATGTGGGATTCATCTTTTTAAAGTGATTCATATGGAAGAAAATGTGTGCTGGCCAACATATGTCAGATGGAAGCATATTTGATTAGTGGAGCACTCCTGAACTTGTTTAGTATCCCATCAAATGGGGAATTTGTCACATAGTGGCCATCTGATAAGAGAGTTAGTATTGTTGGTCAGCTGCTAAAGTACCAGGCTATTAATTTTCCTTATTGATGTATGTCAATGAGCTCGTGGTTCAGTCGAGGTCAATATCTAAAATCTATTTAGTTGGGACTGAGGTCTTCAAATCATAAATTTTCCTTCAAATATGGGTATAAAAAATCCCCTAAGACTTTGCTTGCAATCGAAAAAGTATGAGTGAAATTTTACCATAATCAGTCATGGGTCAATATTTGTTGGTCTGTGAATTGTTGGTTATTTTTCTCAGTCGTCCGAACTGATCACCTTGCTTGCTAAAAATTTTAAATAAATAAAGTGAGCCATATGTTGGAAATCCGATAGTGTTTTAAAATGCTCTTAACACACATGTTCAACTTAACTATAAAAAGCGGGGCAAAAATTATTTTTGCCTTATTTCAAAACAAATCGATTCATATTCTTGAAAGATAGAGAGAGACTCAACTGTACAGCTTCTCCCTTGAATTCTTGCACTTTCCTTTGTTGAAACTAGTCTTCTTCTTAGATTTATCAGGCATTTTTTCACAAACTCTCTCTTCTTTTACTGTACGAAGCTTTCCTTTTATTCTGGTAGTAGTGTTCACTTTTCCCTAAGGTTTTTTTATCGTTACTGTCTTTCCTTGGGTTTTAGGGTTTTTTGTGTAGTGGATTACTAGGGTTTATTCATGATGTAATGGTGAGTGCCCTATATGTGTGAATCATCTAGGATTTGGAAAATATTTATGACTTTCACCAACTTTACCCGCGGGCCTTTTCTGATAGGTTACCCCTCCTTTGCAAGTTCTCCACCTAGGAAGCGACCCAGAAAACCACAACTTTATTCCCACTCTGGCTTCTTCTATTGCATCATCCCCAAATCCCCCAAGCATTGAATACAGTACCTCTGAGTTTCATACATCATAGTGTTTAGATAGCACAAACATCATAACTTGAGGAAAGAACTACATAGACACTAGCAATGCCATATTTTATGTCAAGTTTTACTCTGATGAAAAAGCTTTTTTGGCTAAAACAACTCCATCTACATCACCAGTTATTGTCCCTCTTATAGACGAGGTCATGGACTTGAGAGAAATTTCCACCCCGACTTTTGACCCAAACACTTAGGATGCCAAATGGTATAGAAGTGATGTTAGAGATGAAGACTTGGCTAATATGAGGGTTTTATATTCTATCCCTGATGGTGTGTTCATTAGAATTCCTAATAAAGAGTAAAGGTCTTACAATAGGCGGAGCAGTGATGGGGTTTATTTCTCTTTTTGGGCCCTTCAAGTAGGAGTTCATCTTCCCTTTCATCCTTAGATAAAGTTCATTTTTAAGGGATTTGGACTGACTATCATTCAAATTCCCCCAAATTCTTATAGAATTATTGTAAGGTCTATGATATACCAAAAAAAATATAGGGGCTTCGACATATATGGAGACATTTTTAGATTTGTACGTGGATTAAAGGAAAATAATAAGACCCCTAGCTATTATTACTCTTCCCCTAGAAAATCCAACACTAAGATGGTTCAAGTATTCCAAACTAATAACCATAACAAGAAAACCAAATATGTTTATATTTTTGGTACATGGGAGTTCTTTTCAAATGATCTTGAGAGAGGGATTAGTATTCTAAAGGATTGGAGACATTCTGACCTGATTACCAAAAAATCCCCTTCTTTGGATAAAAAATTAATGAATCTCATCAGGAGGGGTTGTACTTAGAATCCCATGTTTTTTGATGATTTATATACTCCAAAAAGGTTTGGAAGGATGAATAATTACTTGAGCCTCGGTACATTGACCTCAATACCTATAAGCCTCCCAAGCCTGCTGATAGTGATGAAGAAAGTTCTGAGGAAGAAGAGATGGCTGAGGTGGAGATTGGAAAAGTAGTAGAGGACAGTGAGGAAGGCGAACAGGAGGTCAAAGAAGTTTAAATATTTTCATAGATGTTAGGTCATCCTTATGTTTCTTTCCTCTTGCTTGTCTTTGTACTTCACATTTTACTTATTTGATGACCTTATTGTTATTCATGTCTTATTGCAATCTCCACCCCAAACTCCAGTTATTTTATCATGGCCCTAACTATTTTTTCTCATGATGTGATGAAGGATATCAAAGCCAAACAACTACAGGAGCTGGCCGAAAGAACAACTGCTAAAATGACTAGGGAGGAAGTTCGTACCAAACAACACAATGACAACCCTCCTTAACTCTCCAATGCTAATATTGCAGAATTTTCTATTGAGGAAGGCACTAAGAAAAAAGTTATTGATAATGGCAAAGGAAAAGTCCTTAAGAGCTAATAAAGTTGCAGGAAGAGGTCGTTGTAGGACCCAACCTTCAAAGTCTCAAAAATGCCCAAACACATAACTCGGAGATTAGTTAAACAGGGGGATTATTTTTCTCTTGATGGCCTTCTGGTTCTTTTTAAGATGGATCCACCAATTACTAAGGATGAGCTATTGGCAAACCCCAATTCCATTATATTCAATTATGCTAACACTCGTATAGTTCTAGGGTACATGGATTAAAGTCCTAACTTCAGATTTATGCAAAGCCCGAATGTGGACAACTTATGGAATTTTTCTTCCCATAAGGCCTTCATTGTAAGTTGATTTAGCTCTTCTATTTATTCTGCCCTCACTAGATGATATCATTGACTTGTAATCAACTTGTTTTACTTTTTTCTTTACATTGCAACATGACTACTACCTTCCTAAAGGAGAAGGCTAAAACAACTAATAATTCTTGTGATGATCTCAGGGCTACCAAGGAAGACCGTAAAAATAAGGTAACATCCATTGAGGATGACTTGAGAAAGTCACGTAGGAAGCTGCAAGAGAGTGACGAGCTAATGGTGCTAAAAATTGAGGAGCTCTGCAAACTAAAATGATATTTTCTTAAGTCTACTAACGACCAACGGAAGTCTATTAAGATAAAACTTTCTGAAGACCTGATGACTGCATCCACGACTGAGGAGCAGACTTTGAAAGCCTTCACAGAGTGTGAAGAGTACATCATCGACAATACCATAACCTTCCTTAAAGGATATAACAAGCTGAAGAAGAGGGTGGCTAAGAACTACCCTAACAGTGTCGAAGCCATCATAGTTTGGGGAGGGGATGATGATGAGGCAAAGACTATGGATGAGAAGGAAGAAGATTCCCACTGAGATAAAGAAGAATTTACCTCTGAGGATGAACTCCAAGTCCTCAAAGCGGTAGAAAGTGATCTTGTTACTGAAGGATCGGGTACTACCTTGAAGGAAATTATCGAGAAAGCAAAGTCCGCCACCAAAGGCACAGGCACTACTTAGTTTATTATTCCTTGTACAACTTTTTATTTTGTAATCTCCTGTATTGAACCTCTAAATTTTATTTTTTTATAATATCAATGTTTTTCTTGTAATGAAATTTGTCTCTTTTATTGTGATAATTGCACGTATCTTATTTCATTAATTTTTCACTTTTTGTATTCTAGTATTTCATAGTTTTTAGTTTACTAGTTCTTCTAAAGATGAGGTAAAATCAAAGATATGCAACAGATTAATTGGACTGGAAATAGCTGACCCGGTCTATATTTATTTGGTGCAATCAAAGACTTTCATTTTTAAATAATAGTTTTGTACAGTCAAATATGTGCAATTGATCAATTGGGTTCGTCTTAGCTATATAATCATTTGGTGTAGTTAAATACATGAATTTACAAATAATAGTTTTTGTGCAGTCAAAGACGTGAAATTGATCAATTGGATTGGACTTAGCCGACTTGGTCTATATTCATTTGGTGCAGTCAAAGATGTACATTTCTAAATAATAGTTATTTATCCAGTCCAAGACGTGCAATTGATCAGTTGGGTTGGCCTTTGTCGACTAGATCTATATTCATTCGGTGCAGTCAAAGGCATGTGTTTCCAAATAATAGTTTTTTTTGTAGTCAAATAGGTGCAATTTGATCAATTGGGTTGGCCTATACTAACTTGATCTATATTTATTTGGTGCAGTCAAAGACGTGCATTTTCAAATAATAGTTTTTGTACAGTCAAAGACGTGCAATAGATCAATTCGGTTAGCCTTAGCCGACTTAATCTATATTCTAAATAGATTAATGTTTTAAAGATAAAAGAGATAATAAACATCTTCATATAATGAGTTTTTTTCGTACAACTTTGATAATTTCCATTGTGATACTTTTCTAATGATAATACTTCCTGAGATGCTCGAAATTCCATGGGTTTTTAATGGACCCCCCTATAAAGTTTCAATACGGTATGTGTCTGGTCGTACCCCTTTAGTTACACGATAAGGACCATGCCAATTTGCTTTCAGCTTATTGGATTTCTGTGTGACTTTCTTCAGGGTATAATGTTCCTCTTTGAGTTTGCTCGGCTTAATTCTTTTATTATATAATTTAGTTGTACGTTTATGATATTGTGCTACTCTGAGCGCTACTCTCTCTAATTTATCTATCAAATCTAAACAATATTTTCTTGCAAAATCACTTTTGGTAGAATCAAAATTTAGCACCCTGTGACTAGGCAGACCGATCTCCTCATAAACTGTGGCCTCACTTCCAAAGGATAGCATGTAAGGTGTTTTTCCTATCGTTGTTCATGATGTTATTTTATAGTCCGACAACACACTTTGAGACTCGTTTATCTAATTTACTTTATATTCTTCAACCCTTCTCTTCATCCCATCTAACAAAGTTCAATTTATGACCTTTATCTATCTGTTACATTATGGATGAGCTTGTGATGAATGCATCTTTATGATTTCGTCTTTGTCACAATATTTTTGGAAATTATCATTATCAAACTGGGTTCCATATTCAATAATGAAAGCATAAGGGATTCCATACCTGACGATCACATTTTCTTATATGAACTGGAAAAGTTTTGTGTAGGTTATCTCAATAAGTGGTTCGACCTCCACCCACTTCATGGAATAATCCACTTATACCACTAAATATATGTATCTTCCTTTGGTCTTCAGTAATGGGCTAACTAAACCCATACCCCAAATAGAAAAAGTACAAGGTGATGTGATCGGCACTAGCTCAACCCCTAGTCTTATATATTACTCCAAATTGTTGGCATTTATCGCACCTTTGTGTGTATTCTTCATAGTCTTTTCTCATTGTTGGCCAATAATATTAATTAATGGCTATTTTCCTTACTAACATTTATCCTGTCGTATGAGATTCTCATAAACCTTCATGTATTTCTTTGACTAGATTTTTCCCCTCCATAGGATGTACACATATCATCACTGAGAATGTAAAGCCTCTCTTATATAACACCCCCTTATTCATATCGTATTTGGCAGCTTTGTAATGAAGCCTCTTCGCCTCCTTTTGGTCAGCTAGTAAAATGCCTTATTCTAAATACCTGATGATTGGATCCATCCATGATGAAACCATGGTTATTTCTTGGAAGTTTACTTCTTTGGTGTCAATGCTCTTTTGTTCTAGAATTTATACAGGTACGATTGTTTTGAGATCAGCTCTGGTGGCTGATGCTAGACGATCTAGTGTGTCTACCTTGGTATTTTTAGCTCTGGGGATTCTGATCATCTGAATTTCTTTTAACTTTGGGATTAACATTTTTACCTTTATAAGGTACTTCAGCATGTTAACCTCTCTTCCTTCATATTCTCCCAACACTTGGTTCCCCACTAGCTATGAGTCATTGTGAACCTTTATTTTCTCGACTCCAAGGTATATGCCCAACTCTAATCCAATAATTAATGCTTCGTACTCAACCTTATTATTAGATGCTTTAAATTTAAATCATAGGTCATATTCCACATCATCCACATCATGTGTGTGGATTATCAGGACAAATCCACTATCGTTAGTGCATGACGATCCATCCACAAACACCTTTAATAATGGAATCTCATTGTTGAAGTCTTCTTCCATTAGAGAACTATCTTTAAATAATTTAGAAGTGAACTTTTCGCTACAAATAACTCGTTCAATTAGTTGCTGGATCTACTCAGCTGGGGTAACAGATGCATATTCAGTAACTCTTTTCTTCTGGTACATTAATTCTATAATAAAATCTGCTATTATATGGCCTTTTTCATAGTTCTTGGCTCATATGAAATCTCATATTATCCAAGTTTTATGGATTATGTTATCAACGTACTAGATTTTTTAGGTTTATGGATAGTTTATTGAAGTGGGAGATCGTTGTAGACCACTATATAGTGGGCTTGGAAAGACTGATTCATCTTCATGGATGTTACTATCAATGCTAGGGCCAGTTTCTTCATTCTGAAATACCTTATTTCTACATCAGCAAAGGCTTTGCTCATGTAATGCGGCTTTGCTCATGTAATGCATTTCTGATAAGAGTCGAATGATGGCTGACTCTGATACCCCTAGATATAAGTATAATTTTATCCTTATAACTGCAGTTGACAACAATGGGGCTCTTCCTAGGTATTTCTTTAGCTCCAGAAAATCAATTTGACATTCTTTCATCCATTTAAAAGAGTTTTGGATGGCTTTAAAGAATGCGAGGCATTTGTCTGTAGCTCCGGATACAAATCTATTTAGAGCTGCTACGCGGTTTGTCAAGCTTTGCATTTTCTTCTTAATTTTTAGGGGTTTCATGTTGATTAATGTCTAGATCTTGTCTGGGCTCACCTCTATGTCCCTCTAGTTCATAATAAAGCCCAGAAATTTTCCAACCTTGACTCCAAATACATATTTGGCTTGATTTAACTTCATATGGTATTTTTTTAGTTCGTTGAATGTCTGGTCAAGGTATTTAATGTGGTCATATTCCTTGATTATTTTGGTTAGCATGTCATCCATGTAAACCTCCATGTTCTTCCATATTTGAATTTCAAATACTTTATTCACCATCCTCTAACAAGTAGAACCTGTATTTTTAAGTTCGAAAGGCATAAAATTATTACAAAAAGTACCTCGGCTGGTGATGAAAGATGTATTCTCCTTATCTTCTAGCTTCATTTTGATCTTATTATAATCGGAATATCCATCCATGAAGCCCATCAGCTAAACAACTATTACATCCACCAATTTTCCTTTTCGTGGCAAAGGATAATATTCCTTGGGACATGCTTTGTTCAGATATGTGAAATCCATGCACATTCTCTATTTATCATTATTTTTTGGTACCATGACCACATTTTCCAACCAATCAAGGTATATCACATCTTCAATGAACTCAGCTTTCTTCAATTTGGCCACTTCCTCTTGTATCGTATATTTTTCTCTTTTGAGAAAACCTGCCAATTCTGTTTGACTGGATTTACTTCTTTGCTTATGTTGAGTTCACGGAAGATAATGGTAGGATTTATTCCAGGCATATTTTCATGAATTTAAAGAATTTTTTCTAGCTTAGAGGAAGTCTGCCAACTGCTTCTTAAGGAATGGGTCCAAAGATGACTGGATTTGGTCTATCCTCTTAGGTTTCTCATCGTCTAATATCACTGGCACTATTTATTCAATAACATATCCAGTTATCAACATATCTTGATCTCGAGGATCTAATGTCTCGATCTGATAGGTTTAGACCAATTTATTCCTTTCATCTTCATTGGCCGAGGTGTAATAGCACTCACACGCTTCCACTTGGTTTCCTTTCACCACTCCCACACCAAAGTTGGTGGGGAACTTGAGATATTATTGAATGATAAAGGCTACATCTTTAAAAAAAACTAGGCCTACTCGTTCAAAGATGATGTTGTAGGCCAATGAGATATTCTTATCAAGGATAAAGAATCTCATTTCTCTATTCTGAAAATTGGCCAAGTTCCTATTACAACTTCCAATTCAGTGATACCCAGTCAATACGCTCTTTCTCCTTGTATCAAACATTTTTAACCTTTGGAAAATATCATTTAACATCGCATTGACCAAGCTCTTATTGTACCATAATTCTTTTCATGTTTTAACAGTGTATCATCATGATGGTTACCAGTGGAACGTCATGAGGATATAGTAACCTCGAGAGGTTGTCTCGAGAGAATCCTATGATCGGCCTATTTTTAGCAACCTTACAGTGTCAGAAGTCTCCTACCACGACCATATTGATCTAACTGTTATTGAAATAAGCTCTTGCCTCTTTTAGGTATGTTTTTCTCTCGATGGTTCATCACCTCCCCTGGAGTCCCCTCCTACAATGAAATTTCATCCAAAAGAGATCATATTTAATTCTTCTATAGGTTCTGTAGGCCGTGGTTCAAGGTCAGGATCTTCCTCATCTTTACTCTCCCTAGCTCTTTTTTTGTCTTGGTTCCTGGCATGAGGTGATCTTGATCTCCTCCTATTTTCCTAATCTTTATGGGCTTGCATTGGTCAACCATTCTTCTCCACGTACTTGTTGAGTTTCCCTCTTTTGATAAGGGTCTCAATCTCGTCTTTTAAGGCTAAAAAATCTTTGGTTTCGTGCTCGTGAGCTTTGTGAAATTTTTAAAAGTTATTCTTATCTCTTCTTCCACAAAGGTTTTTTAACTTCTCTGATCACTTCAGTTCACCATCTCCTCAGATCTCATCGAGGATATGATGTACTCCTATTATTAAAGGAGTATATTCATCAAACTTCTTATATGGGCTCTTATAGTTCTTCCCTTTAGTGCCTTCTTTGGTCTTCTCCTTCCTTATCGAACTGCTATTTTCTTCAAAAAGTTTATGGCTAAACCTTTTTGCAGCTACAATTTCCTCTGTGTTCATGATCTTTCCTGTCTTGGCTAAGAGGTCATCCATGTGGTTTAAATGATCATTGTCCCGTGTCTAAAAGAGATTCCTAAGCAATAGTCCACTCACGATTGCAGTCATGTCCACCTTTTCATTATAATCCACCACTTCCAATTTTTCAGCATTAAATCAGGTAATGTACTCCCTTGTCATTTCATTCTCATATTGACAGACACTTAACAAGTGAGACACACTTTACCAGGTATTTATTTGAAGCAAAAATTGTTTACAAAGAGGTCATCCAACTGTTTAAACTCTAAAATTTATCCCCTAGGTAACCCATTGTGCTAAATTTGAGCAGGGCCAGTGAGAATGCTTGAAAAAACTCTACAGCGCATCTCATCGACTATAGAGGGCATGTCACACGCATCTTGGTATTTCTCCTTGTGCAAAATAGGGTCTGATTTTCCTTCACACTTAGGAGTAATCATAGGTGGAAGGAACTTTACAGGCATGGGATAACTAATCACATAAGTCATAAACGGAGATCCTTAAACAAATCTTCTTTTCAATGGGTTTTTAGTTTCTATGTGGTCACCCAGGTAACTATTATTCTCTTGATATATCCCTCCCATGGCTGAGCTTCATCGGCTACTATATTAGGTTATCTATGATACTTCACCAAGCATTAGTCCCTTAGGCTAACATGCTCGCACCGGTTGGATGCCCTGACGTTACTTTTTAAACTATCTCCTCCTCTGGGATCAAACCTCCTAAATTTTTCTTGTCTTGTGACTTCTTTAAGGTGCAAAAGTTCTTTCATAAATCATCTTCCTAGCCTATCAAAGACATGCCCTTTGTTGATCCTTTGGTGCTTTCTCATTCCTTTGAGTACGCATTATCATCATCATCAGTAGTAGTCCACTTTGTGGAGGTTTTACATGGCTGGTAAGACGATTCCTCAAGTGTGAATCCATGTGTTCTAGCAGATTTGCTCATCTCGAATCTTAGATTTAACCTTATGACATTTTCCAAAGCTTTTCCCCGGCTCTCTTGCCTCCTGTCTCGATAGGGGAAAGTGGAAGTTATTCTCTTTATTTGCCCAAATTTCTTTTCGAGGCTGAAATGATTGGAGGTGATTATGTTCATCTTTATAAGTCCAGCACACTTTGAGTGACCTATCTCATGTTTTATTGCGTAGCCTATTGACTTTTAACCAAGATACGCATGAATCCAACTAGGTCCCCTATTTTAATCGAGGTAGAGGGTGGTGCATCCTCTTTTTCCTTCCTGCTTTTCGGGTGTTCGACCATTTTTGCAAAGATGCCCCTAAAAATAGATGGTATGTGCAGGAAAGCAGAGTGTGGTTGAATTTATTCCAAATTTGATTGTGGAGGAATGTTTTATTCTAGAAATCAAAATGTTTGGAAAAGATTTACACATAACTTGTCGATGAAATAGCAAACCCAAAATTATTAGTAAGAAATCGAACGATATTACTGACTGAATTAGTAAACTGGATATGTAACGATATTTGGGGGATTTCGTTAGGAAATCCAAATTCTTCTCAATTATGAATTGGGAATTGGGTGAGAAACAACTAGGCTTTAGACCTTTCCCACTAACGGTGCCATTCTGTTATCGTCAAAAAATGGAATAAAATCATATCTTATCTGGAAGAAACCAAACAGAGATAACAAACCATAGATATATAATGTATATGTAATCAATCAGAGAAGGGGATGAGGATAAGAGGATTAACACTAAGATATGGGTGGTTCGGCCCTTAAGAATGAGCCTACATCCACAAGTTATCTTATTTCTCTATTATTTAGATCTAAAACCACTGAACGGTGTGATCCCTGAGTTTCAGACAATATGGATGTTTTAGTATGTCCTCGTAGTTTGGTGTGGAGAATCAATGATTGCATGCCTTTATCCCTATGTGGGATTCATCATTTTATAGTGATTCTTAAGGAAGGAACGGTGTGCTAGCCAGTATGGATCAGATGGAAGCATCTTTGATTAGTGTAGAACTCCTAGATTTGTTTAGGGTTTCACCCATCAAACATGGAATTTGTCATATGGTAGCCATCTGACAAGCTAGGTAAGTATCATTAGTCTACCACCGAAGTACAGGTTGTCTATTTTCCTTGCTGGAATATGCATAGGTGAGGATACAAACGAGCTCGTGGTTCAGCCAATCTCATTCTCTAGAATCTATTCGGTTGGGACTCAGGTCTTCAAATCATAAGTTATCCTACAAATATGGTATAACAAGGCCATTGGATTGTCCTCGAGCGATTGAGGTGTTATACTTTTCTAGATAAGTATTGAATCTAATCTATTCTTGATTATCATATCTTACTAGCACAGAATTCGCAGTCTATTAGTGTACTATATTTTCATATATATTGTTTAAAAATTTCAAAATATTTTCCTTCCTTATTTTGCAAAATGGTATATATATTTCCATTTTTTATGTGTTTTAGAAAGCATGGGCTGGTATTTGAAATCCATCACGAATTCACATTTCTAATTCTAGGTTGGATCTTCATAGGATGTGAGATAATCCCTTTAAATCTTAATTTAACCTATATTGAGTTCACCAAGGCCCAATTTTAGTTTTGTGGAAAGTTCTCCACTGCAAATACACATACAGTATTTGGATTGGGGTATATCTTCGATGCATGTCTAATATATATTTTGTTCATGTTTTCACTCAATCGGCCCTTATACGTTTCTCTTTGCTAGATTTTTTACCATTAAACTTACGAACCATTTCATTTGAGCGTGAATGTGAAAAAAATGATGAAAGATTCAATGAGAAATGTTGCCCAAAGTGTGGTGAAAGCTCCATTAGAAAAATACTTTCTACACGTTCCCATAAAAAAACTCATAATATAACAAATTACATATATACTTGTAAAAGATTCCTTTGAGTAAGTAATAAGTTGAAGATCAATGGGTGTTCATTATTAGTACGAAATGTCTTGTATCTTGGCCTTATTGAAATGTTTACACATTTGTTAAATAGTATAGGTTGCATTATTTTGCACTCGAATCATATTCAAACATTTCTTCACTATGGGTTAGTATATAACATGGTAACTCTCAGTCAATCGATGAGTTCTTTTAACATTGAGGACACGTTTCATTTTTCTATGGATTAAAATAATCTTCGGTAAATCTCCGTGACTACTTTATGTAGTGGTACTAAGATTAATAGTTTATGATAGTGACAACGACATTTTAATTTTGTCTTTAGTATTTGAATTGTTACAATTTTTTATGGTTATTTTTTACATTCTCCACAAAGTAAAAAAAAATCGTGTACTTTTTTGCTCATATTTTATATTTTTTATAGCGTTTTTAGGTTTTATTTTAAGCGTTCAAACTCTGAATTATGTTTGCAATGGACCATTATACTAAACATTCCTAAATTCCATAATACCTTTTCTAAGACACTCCCAACCATAACTGTAACACCCATGCCCAACATTTGTACCTTGTCCCGTGTAATTTGTAAGCTCTTGGGCCATGAACTGAATATAATGGAAAGTTATCTATTTTGAATTGTCTTCATGGCTTTTGTGAAAATAAAATGGGATTGAATGGGCCAAAAATAAAATTTGGGAAATATGAGGATCGTTCGAATGAAAGCAAAGGTGATTCAAACGAGATGAGATTCTCGTTAGAACAACCATTCTAACGACCTTTGAACGACAGAATCTCAGCCTAGATTAATAACCTCATTAGATACTCGTTTGAACGTCGTTCGAACAAGAAATGTATTCTCATTCAAACGAGATTCATTTTCGTTCAAATGAGTTCAAAAAAATCAGTTTTTACATATTTAAGTGTGGTGTCAACATGTGGACCCTTAGATCTTTGATCTATCAAGCTCCTATAGCAACAAATAAACTGTGGGTAATGGTTTACGGTTGACCTAGGGTTAATGGATTGATGGTTTTTGGTTATATAAGAGAGATGGGGGGGGGGGTCATTACCAACACTTCTCATTATCTTTCTAAGCATTCACTCTCTCAAGGTTTCCTCTTTCATCTTCAACCTCCCTTTCATCATTCCCAAGCCCTAAACTCTCATTCCTAGCCATTTACAAGCTTTCTACACCCATTTCAAGCCTTGCTTGAGGTATAAATTGGGTAAAAGATTTATTGTTGACACTTTTAAGAAAGAGTTTATGGATTCTTAGAGATTTGAAGATTTTGGGAGCTTTCAAGTCTTTCCCTCTTAGTTTTCCCTCTTGATCTCTAAGGTAGGGTTTCCTCTTCAAGTTTTCAAGGTTTAAAGCTATGGATATATCTAGAATGCATGCTAGAATATAATTTAATGTTGTAAAAGAAGGTATTTTCTAGTATGTTTACTTAAGGTTTTATTGAAAAAATGAATTTTTTAAGAAAACAAGACCTAAATTGGTTTAGAAGAACAAATAGTATTTTTAACCTTGAAATGTGAGAGTAGGCACATAAAATGTAAACTCGTGCTAGTGTCCTATTTAAATTCGTATTTAAGGATTTTGAGGCATGAAATCCACCCAAACATGTGTGGAAACATGTAGTATGTTGATAGATGACATCTAAACATGATAAATGAAGTTCAAGATGGGTTTCATCAGAGAGTAAGAAAGTTTGGAAAATCAGTCCTTAAATGTTGTGTGAATGTTGTTAAGAATAAAAAAATTAATTTTGAGACTAAATATGATAATAGGGGAAAAAATGGACATTCTTGCCAAAATGGCCTTCAAATGACTAAATGTATTTTACGTAATTTGAGCATAAAATGATGAATCATGGTTTTTGGACATAAAATCATGAAAGGTAGTTTTGAATGAAAAAATATGATTTATGATGCCACAATAAATTAAGAATGTATTTTACAAGGTTTTGATAAAGAAAGGGTAAAATGGTAATTTTGGTAAAATTGAGGATCCTAATGGTAGGACTTCCTCATTAGACCTTATTGATTGATTTTTATGAAAAATGAACGAAATAGATAAATGGCATGTAAGTGGAGAAACGAACCGTAATAATGATGAAAATGGTAAAATGGCGGAATAATGTGGACATTGGTAGAAATGTTAAAACACATTAATATGGACTTTAACGACACCAGGAATAATTATGAAGGGCCCTGAGCCCTGGGGTGAAGGACCCACTATCACTGGCTAGAGCATATGGTGGCATATCTGGCGGTGTGGATCCCGTTAAAGTAAGAGAATATTTGGAAGATTTTGAGAAAAGAAACTGTAAATGAAAATGAACGTGGTTGTGCTTAAAGAATGTAAATGAGACAACCTAATGGAAGGGATAAAATGGAAACTAAGGAATAAAATATGATTAAATAGTCTTTAGACTCAGTAAAGGGTGGTATGAAATGGAAGTGTAAGTATGAGCGCATCGCTCGGGTGCATTGCATGGTAATTGCATTAATACTAGCTAAATTATTAAATGTTTTCATAATTATTTATAAATACATGTTATATATATAGTGTTTTTGTAAAAAAATGTATCGCTTACTATTACTCACACTGCTGAACATTCGCTCACTCCTATTTTTTATTTTAAAACCCCAACCCCTAGGTACATCGAGTAGGACGTTGGAATGGATGTCAGTCAGAACCCTGAGGGTACTAATTGTCCTTAGAAGATCTATCATTTTAATTAAACTATCTTTGAAACATTGGATTTGAATATTTAATGTTATTTTATTCGGGTCTTGTCCAATTGATGTAATAATACAAGGACAACTATGATTTATTTCTTATTTATTAAACATTGATGGATTGAACAGATTTTCATAAATAAACCTCGTCAATTAACTTAATTGTTTAAAGTGGCCTCTTGTTCTAAATTTTAAAACCAATAATTTAATCCTCATAATATGGTGCAACAAAAGAGATTTTTCTTAAATAATAAAACTGGACTTCCCCCTCCCCTTTTAACTCCTTGATTCGGTACAGGTTGACCCAATGGTGACCCAAACCAGGGTCGGGAAATAACAAATAGTATCAGAGTAATCGGATTTTCGAGTGTGATGGAGTGTTTATGCTTTATTATTATGTTTTCTTAATGCATTTCCGTTGTAGTTGGTTACTATTTAAGATGATTTCTTACGATATCGCTTTCATTTCGTGTCGTTGTGTATTTATCTCTTCTTTCTTGTGTAGATGTCTACACGCCATGGTGGTGTTAGTGGTCGGGAAACAATGAACTTAGACACATGGAATATGTCATGCACCAACTTATAGAATCCCTCTCGTAACAGCATAGGGCCAACCATAGTGGAATGGTTGATAGCACTACTTTTGCATCCATTTTGAAGGAGTTCAAGAGACTACACCCTCCACCTTTAATGGGGAAACTGACCCAGACATTGCAATGGAGTGACTTAATGACATCACCCAAGTCATGGAGATTCTTGACATGACAGTTAAGCATAAAGTCAAGATATCAACCTTCTAACTTACGAAAGAGGAACAGCATTGGTGGAGCGCCTACTCCGCCAATGCAACAGAGGCTACACACTAGGATAGATTCATGGTCGTATTCCTAGACCGGTACTTTCTCCAAGCATTTAAGGAAGCCATGAAGGATGAGTTCCTTCATCTGATTCAGGGGAGGACGTACATGAATGCGTATCAGGTTAGATTTGACAACTTGTGCAAGTATGTGGATCCAGTGTAAAAGGATGAGGCTGATAAGACAAGATTGTTTGCCAAGGGCCTTAACTTGGGTATCCGACAGATCATGGAGAGTTTGAATCTTCCAAACTTTAAGATAATGGTAAATAATGTCATTAGGCTAGAATTAGAGGCTATGGATGGCAAGGCCATCAGGGAGAAGAAGAGGGAGACCAATGGGTCCCAGGGTGGTGGTCACAAAAAGTCTAGGAGTGGGGCTCAAGTCTTATTTGCAAAGCTAAAGGCCACTATGGGGGTTGGCTCATCCTTTGCCCACTATACCAGTGATCGGAGTCCTACATCCCCTACTGAGAGGACTTATTTTTCTTGTGGGTCCCCCGGTCACTTCAAGAGGGATTTCCCACAGAGAACTTTGGGTAATTAATAGGGCAGTCATCAGACTGTCAACTATGTACCAAGCAGAATTTCTAACAACACGGGTCCCACCTAACAGCAGCAGCAATTTTCCTCGATCTATCATCAGCTAGCGAGGCATAGCATGGACGATTCATATCACAGTCAGGGGTAGAGTATTTGTGGTCCAGGTCAGGTACCTGGCGGCCAAAGCAGCGGGTTTAACCATATACGTGCCTATGCCATGTCACTGTTTACAACACCCTTCGGTGATTCATCTGTGATGGAAGGTATGATTGTTTGTTCAACATATAGGTTAAGAAACTATTTAATTTAGGGCTCACATTCGATTATTTCGAGATCCTTAGCGTTCATCTTGGGGTTAGAGGTAGATCAGCTTTATCCTTCTATCTTCATAGGACTTTCGGCTAGCGGTGGTATAGTTCTTAATAGGGTCTGTCATGGTTGCGTTGTTATGGCTGGAGACTATTTGATGGAGTAAGACTTGATTTTCATGGACGTGGATGGGTTCGAGGAGTTCCTTGGTATGGATTGGCTATCGTGATTTGATGCTACCATCTAATTCCATTGACATAGTGTCTCACTTCCCTTCCAAATGGATCATGTTATCATTTTAATAGCGAGCAAGGCGTTGGTTGTCCTTGTAAGTTCTCCACCGTGTGTAAGCAAAAATGGTACTTCTGTTAGTTGAGTAGTTGTAAGAACATTTTTCCTAATATTATTCATAGTATAGTCCTTTTTATATTTTAAGCTAGTTTGGCGTATCTCGTTACAAATCATCATGCACTGAAACCACCTAAACTCTCCTTAGGTCCCTAGCACCTCCTTCATCACTACAAACCCAGGTCATACCCCGAGTACTGACCTAGAAGCCATCGGGCACTCCCAGACTCCATTTGACCAAAATTCAAAGTCTTCAACTCGACCGAGACTACATGAATCTTTGAAGAGCACTGAAGCCCCTTTCCAATGGTCCACCCTGTGCACGATTCTGACTTACCATGCAGACGAATGACCTATTTTCCCCAAAACTCAATCAGGAGGCCATCGGGCGCTCCCGAGTTCTGTTTAACCTAAGTTAACTCTTTAGCTCGACCGAGACTCAATGAATCTTCAAAGGCACTGAAACCCCTTTCCAAAGGTCTGTCCCGTGCACGATTCTAACTTACGGTACGGACGAACGATTCGTTTTACTCTGAAAGGCCATCGAATTCTTCCAGGGCTTAATTGACTAAAGTCAACTCCCTGAACCAGACCAAACTCTTTAGAATTTTTAAGTACATCTCCTAACATTTTTGACGGTCTGCCCCATGCGCGATTCTGACTTACCATGCGGATGAACAATCTATTTGCGTCCGACGATTCCCCATCTAATGGATCGACGAATGATTCCGAGTCATATTTGACTCAAAGTTAACTCTCAAACCCAGGAGCAGTCCAAGGGAATTTTAAAGGTCTCTGAATTACCTTTCCAATGGTCTACCCCATGCGCGATTCTGATCAACGGTTTGCATTCTACAGTCAATTTTCCAAAAAGTCCTGAAAGACACTGCCAAATGGCAGGTTCTAGGGCTATGTCGGTCATCAATGCCCTGGGACTATAAAAAGGAGGCCTGACCTCACTTGCAAAGGAGAGCCCAGATCTGATAGATATCACTCTTTGCAAATCCCGAAAACCTCTCTCGAAGTCAGCGTGATTTCCACACCCAAATCCCTTTCCAACTTCACTTTTCATCATATGTTTCATCAAACTTGGTGAATTCACTACCCTCCATTATCATCCAAGTCTAAGGGTTTCTCTCCAACATTCAAGATCGAGCTCAAGATCTTCAAGAAGGTCCAATTTTCTCAACTCTCTCCTTAAATTCTCATAAATTCGCAATAACTTATTTTATTACTTAGCACTTTTATTATCTCATCTCACACATCCTAATATACTTTTTATTTAGTATTATTGCACATCTTTTATTTTCATATAAATAAAAACCTAAAAAATAAGAAAAGGAGGGTTTGCTCATAAATTCCAAACGGGAATTCTCATACTTCTCTTACACTTTTCTCACAACTAAAACACTTTTCCTATACACACACACACACACACACACACACACACACAAATAAGAGAATCCCCCGGTTGGATTTATGGGATAAACCCCACCCCTCATTTTGCATGCGAATTACGTGAACTTTGATGCCTCTATAGGCTACGTAGGCGTCTCGAAGTAAAACCCGAGACTCGAGTCCTATTTTTACTCTTTCTCTCATTTTCTATTTTATCTAAACTCCACTCTTATATATATATATATATATATATATATATATTTATATTTATATTTGTTCTTAGTGGCGTATTATTCCACATGCGTTATCGTTACATCATAACGGTCAACGTAAGGATAATCACATAAATCCTATTTTCTAATATTTTTATACCTTCCTACGGATGACTCGCTTAACCTCTTCCATGGTGAAAGTCGATGATTCCTATCTCCACTCTTTACACACATGCACACATATCACGGGGAAAATAAAGGAAAATAACAAAAACCCATGAGAGACCGAAAGGGCGGAATGGGTGCCTAACACCTTCCCATTTCGTAACTTAGCCTCCGGATCCTTTTCGTATCATTTTGGTTTCGTATGCATCAGTATGTCTTTGGATGCTGTCCTTCGGGATGGCTTCCCCTTTTCTTTTGTCTGTTTTGAGTAAAATAGACTGGTGACTCTAATCTCTCTACATATTTCACCTCACCCCAATGACTTCGGCCGAAGCTCTCCCGAGAGGGACGTGTGGGACCTAGGATCCTCCCTCACACGCCCTCCCGTCGCGAGGATCGGGGGGGATGGCCACAGTGGAGACTCTGCTAGGCACTTTATTTTGAGGGCTAGACTCTATTTACATGGATGTTATGTTTGTTTATATTTTTCGCCAATTTTGCATGTTCCCCTTTTTCATGTATATCCCATACTTATGCTTATATTCACACTTGTAGAAAATTCTCCATGTACACTTCGCACCATGTGCATCTAGGGTTACATATATCCACAAGTTTCACGCATCATCCATCCATACTTGGTGAACCATTGGTACTTGTACTTTGCTCCCTGTTTGGCGTAATCAAAAAAGACATTCTCGTAAGATACTAATAAGACAATCATGCATGATTCACACGACATCACCAAGGAGCATTACTATTGACCAAATTTTTACCCAGTAACTGGAGGGTCACTTTGTGATGAGTGCCGGTCCGGCATGGCGCAGTTGGCCTAAGCGATATGACTCTCACCTTCCATTGGCTAAGTACCTTCGACGTATATTGAACGATTCCTCCTGCATCGTACCGCTTAACCGAAGTCATGACGGGAGGTATATCGCAGGGAAATCGTTCACGTACGTTGACTATATCGAATTCGCTCCCACACATACCGTCCCCACGAGGTATATGGTGAGGCAATTCACGTACACTCAGGTATATCAAATGGCTTGTCCACACGTACCGATTGCTCGCAAGAGCAATACGTATATCGTGGAAGTCACGCCAAAAGGGGGAACCCTTTTCGATTCACCCAACCAAACTGCATACCCGCATATAGGTGTCAAGCCTAGGACACACATGTTATATTGTCGGTTTCTACCCGAAACTCTATCGAAATTTCAGGTCAGCCTGTCGCCCGAATTTTCACGCATTTTTAAAACGGGACCTTATCCGTGAGCCTGGTCACAAGTCCAGCCATAGCTTTGCATATATTACAAACCCAATTTTTCCAGGCTCGGGTCCCGTTCGACATTTCATTTTCATTTAGGAGAATTTAATACAAGTGAGAACATAATAATGATGATGACGTCCATCCCTCGAAAAAAAATCCAAAAACATTTCTCCCTTCTTTATGAAAAATCCAAAAACATCTATCCTGTCTTTATCAAAAATCCTAAAGATTTTCTCCTCTCTTTGTCAAAATGCCCAAAATATTTTGTCTTCCAATCTCAAAAAGAAAAAAAAAACGTCAAAAAATATTTTCCTTCTTTCTCTAAAAAATAAATCCCATTTTACGCATTCTCAGGTCGATCATAAACCCTTGGCCTGGCTCCTTATTGGCTTCAGTCTTCGGTCATATCACCCCGGAGTTTCGTCCGTTCCCCTATTACGCCTTTGGAGTTCGAAATCCATTTTCTTTCCATGGAGAATACATATCAAGTACCCATTGTGCAGCCGGATCTGACGGAAGTCCTAGCTCAGCTCGTGTCCAAGATTGATAACCTCTCAACTGAGGTCCGAGAAATGCAACGAAACCAAGTTCCTGCTCCTCAAGATCCCGAGGCCCTCTTCCCTCGTGCTATGGATCCACCCGAGCCTATTTGGGTTCCCGAAGAGTATCAGAACGCTCCATGTGCCCCTTCTGCTAATGGGTCATCGCCTCCCCAGCTTCCGATGGTGAATCTTGCCCAGCATGGGGCTAACTTGCCTATAATCGTTGGTCTGAAGGAAGAAGAGCTGAACAAAGTCAAAGAAGACCTCAAGATGCTCACCAAGAAGTTTGACCAAGTCAGAATCTCAGGAAATTACATGGACTACACCCACATGTCTCCTTATCCTAAAGCGAGGTTACCCGAGAAGTTCAAGATACCGATTATTGAGAAATTCGAAGGAAGTGGACCTCCGATTGTTCATCTTCGAAGTTATAACCGTTCCATCACTCTACCAGGGACTTCTGAAGAAGTGATGGCCCAATTATTTCAGCAAACTTTGAAGGATAGCACCCTCCGATGTTTTTTCTCTCTCGAAGAGTCTGGAATTCATAGTTGGGAGGATGTAGCTCGGGAATTCATGTCACAACACAAATATAATGAAGAGCTTGAGGTCACCCGCCATGATTTAGAGTTTCTCAAGCAGAACCCTAGAGAATCAGTCAGTAACTTCATCGCACGATGGAGGGAAAAAGTAGAAACCATGACCAATCGGCCTTCTGATGAAGAACAAGTCAGCATAGTGAATAATAACTTCTTACCCCATATCCGAGCAATGATGGGAGGACAATCCCACCCCCACTTCCGAGCTCTCAGAGAAACAGGAGTAGAAATCGAGGAAGGTCTTGCCAAAACAGAAGTTGACCCAAAAAATGTGTTCGGACAATTCACCCCCAAAAAATATGACAAACCTTCCAGTGCTACAATCTCAACCATCAATAACATCTCTCAACCAACCACATCATGGGCACCGGAAAGCCATCATGTCCTAGTCCAAAAGGAATACACCGAGCTCCATGCTCCTCTCTCTAAAGTTTATCAAGCCCTGCTAAGCCAAAATCTTATCAAACCTTTGGATCCTCGTCCATTGCCAAATCCACTCCTAAGAAACATCAAGGCAGATGACTATTGCGCCTTTCAATACCATTGACCAATGCTTTCACCTTCGAAACATAATCCAAGGTCTAATTGACCGGGGTACCATCGCCCCACTAGCCAATCCTAAGCTAAACACTACTCACAACTCACTTCAAAATCATGCCAATGCCATCTTTCTATAAGAGAACCCAGAATTTGATCCCTCAACTCAAATCAAACCCATATACTTTCCTAAACCTCTCCAAATTTGCCCATATTTCCTCCTACACCCTACTAGCCTCGTTGATCAGGCACTGTCACTCCTTACCAGAGCATGAATCGTTGTTCGTACCCGTTCTGAAAATGGAAGCATGGAATTGTCAAAAGTGTTAAACCAACTCCTAGAGTTTGGGATAAAATTTCCCTCACAGATGGTCATTGATTGCCAGAGGTTTAGTACACTATTCATGGAAGCACAGAAATGGGCCCGAGAGTCAGATAGTTGGGTAGTACCAACCGATGAAGTCAGCCTGGATGATGTCATCCAGATCATGGTAGAATTATTCAGGTAAACTAACAACATTTGCAGTATCACCAAGTTACTTGATGCTTTGAAGCTAAGAGGGTGCCTGTTCCCTTCACCCTTACACATCACCACAGATTGGGAAGACCTGTATGAAGAAGCTGTTGAAGTTGTGGAATGTATCAACTTTACGTGAAAAGACATAATTGTTTCCACCAGATGGGGGGGAAGACTTCGAAGATTTGAATGAAGATAAAGCTTCAGAGAAAACTTGCACGGTAGTCGACATGTGTGGGATGATATCATTTAAAAAACTCCTCGGATAAATAAATAAGGTGGCGGAATAACTCGAGGTTGACAAGGAAATGAAATTCATGTTCTTCCCTTCTTCAGTAATCACATAACCACATCAGGGAGGCATTACCAGATCCCCAACTCACTACTAGCCAATGACAAAGGGAAGGGAGTTAAAAACCTTCCTATGACAAAAATGACCCTCGAGGAGAGAAAGATCCTCGATCAACTAAAGAAAAATCAAGCTAACATCACTCTATGGGGGCTTTTCATGTCTTCTCAGCTACACATAAATGCTTTGATCAAGTTGCTCACTGGACCCACACTCCCTCCTTCTACCACACCAGAAGGAGCGGTAAATTTGGTCAGATCCTTGACCTCTACCCGAATGCTATCCTTTTCTAAAGAAAAAATCCCCAAGATTGGGCCAAACCACAACCATGCACTCAATATATCCGTCGAAGTTATGGGGAAGGTTGTGCCACTATCTCTTATCGATAATGGGTCCTCCTTGAATGTCTGCCCACTGAGAACCTTTAAATGTTTAGGACTAAAACAAAATGACCTCGTTCCAACCTCCGCTACTGTGCGTGACTACGATAATACCCATCGGGAGGTGATGGGATCCATAAAACTTGTAATAGGGGCTGGCCCTATAAACCCTGTCGTCAAATTCAAAGTTATTGACATCCCATATTGTTTTAATCGGTTGCTAGGACGACCTTGGCTCCACATTATCAAGGGTGTGTCTTCCTCATTCCATCAGAAATTGAAGTTCTTTGTCGATGGACGAATCATCACCATTTTGGACGACGACGATAATGTCGAGCGTGCAAGTACCAGCAGTCCCATTCTTGAGATAGAGCACGGGTCAAATGATATGCTCTTATTAGGATTCTGAGTTGAATCACTCCTACTCTCGACAGGGGACAACTTCAAAGAAAGGGCTTGTCCAGAATACGACCCTCATGGAAACATCAATGTGATTCAGATGTTCAGAAACATGCACTTCATGCCCAGACTGGAGCTAGGACAAAGACAACAATGGGTACTTGATCCAATTGAACTGAAAAAGGCTTTCCCTCCTTCTCATATGGGGTATCAACCGTCAGAACAAGAGCTCAAAATGACCCCACAGTCTGGACCAAAGAGAAGACTAGACCGCGTCCAGACTATCCCAAGTGACTCCTTAAATAGACAATTCATCAAATAGGGTGAGGACTTCCCCTTTGTGGCTTTTTGGAACCATGGTATGACCATACAAACAAGAAGATGAAGCCTGGAATGGAGATCTTTTTCCAAGACAGCTACCCATCGGCTAAAAATTCCCAACACCTAGTACAACTACTCATCAAAGATACCGAAAAGACTGAGGAAAGTGACTCCGAAGATTCCTTCAACTTACAGACACTGGGGTTGACACTCTGCATGGTTCACTCAAAAACTACATCACCAGATCCACCCCAACTGATTAAAGCTACTGATACACCTCTCCTCAACTAGCATACTACGCCAGTTCTACCTGCTGAAATCTCCCCTAATCCTAATGTTTACCCCATTTCTTCTTCTATTGTCTATCCTTATTCAAATGTAATCGAGTCCTGTTTTGAGGAGGTTCTCAATACTGTTTTTCCTATCAATGAAATAAACAAAAATTTTGAGTATCTTACTGTGCCTTACATTAACTATATGGATTTTAATCAAACTTTTGATGATGATGATTTTGCAAATGAACAATTCTTAACTGATCTAAATAAGGTTAATAATAAACAACATAACCGCGTTCAAATTAATGAATAAGAGACTGTTGTTGTTAACCTTAGTTTTAGTAGCCAACTGCGCGAGATTAGGATAGGGACTACCCTCAACGAGCATGAGCGTGCACAACTCGAAGAATTGCTAAAAGAATTCGTGGATGTCTTTGCATGGTCCTACGACGATATGACTGGCATTGATCCTAAAATATCTCAGCACGAGATTCCCACTCTCCCAGATAACAAGCCGATCAAACAAAAGTTAAGAAAGCTCCGCACCGAATGGTCGCTCAAGGTTAAATAAGAGGTGGTCAAATAATTGAATATAGGCTTCATTCGTGTGATCGAATATCCCACGTGGCTAGCCAATATAGTGCTCGTGCTAAAATCAGGAGGAAAAGTTTGAATGTGTGTAGACTATAGGGATTTGAACAAAGCATCTCCGAAGGATGATTATCCGCTACCCAATATTGACATGATTGTGGACAACACGGCCACTCATGCTCTCAAGTCATTCGTCGACGGGTTTGTCGGATACAACCAAACCAAAATTCACTCATACCACCAAGAAAAAATCGCATTCATCACCCCATGGGGAACCTTTTGCTACACAGTCATGCCATTTGGTCTCAAGAACGCTGTGGCTACCTACCAGAGGGCTACCACACCATCTTACATGATCTGATTCACAAAGAAATTGATGTCTATGTGGATGATATGATTATCAAGTCCAAAACTAGAGAAGGTTATGTTCCTGCTCTTCGAAAATTCTTCGAACGACTGCGATAGTATCAGATGAGACTCAATCCACAGAAATGCATCTTCGATGTTACAAAGGGAAAACTCTTGGGATTCATGGTCACTGAGAAGGGGATAGAAGCAGATCCCGCCAAGATGAAAGCCATACTTGAGACGCCACCTCCCCGAATAGAGAAAGAAGTCCGATGTTTTCTCAGGAAATTACAATACATCAATCGGTTCATCAGCCAGTTAACCTCCATCTGCGAACTTATCTTCAAACTCCTCCGAAAGGATTCCACTAAGGCTTAGAACGAGGCATGCCAAGAAGCTTTTTATCGAATCAAACAATATCTAACCCAACCCCTGGTACCCATTCCACCACAGCCTTCTCTCCCCTTGATCCTTTACCTAACCATAATCGATACTGCAGCTGGGGCTTTGCTAGCCCAATACCTTTAAGATTCCCGCAAAAAAGATCCATCTATTATTCCAGTCGCAAATTGGTCGGGTAAGAGGTTAACTACACTTTTTTAGAAAAGGCGTGTGTTGCACTTGTCTGGGTAATCCAAAAGTTATGGCACTACATGCTCACCTTCCCCATAAAACTTGTATCCCGAATGGACCCCATCAAATACCTACATAAAAAACCCGCCTTGTCCAGCCAAATGGCCCGATGGTTGATGCTCCTAGCCGAGTTCGATATCGTGTATGTCACGCAGAAAGCCATGAAAGGAAGAGTCATCTCTGACTACCTCGCTGATTACTCCGTAGAAGATGTTGATGTCTGGATATACGAATTCCCAGATGAGAACATCCTTTGCACTACTCAAGACAACCTTCGATGGAAAATGTTCTTTGACGACACTGCCAACAAGAAGGTATATGGCATTGGGATACTTCTGATCGCCCCAGATGACTCCCACACTCCTATCGCCATCAAGTTGGATATCCCTTGCACCAAAAACATGACTGAATACGAGGCATGCACAGTAGGCCTCAAAGTTTCTCTCAAGAAAGGTATTCAATGCCTAGATGTCTATGGGGATTCTGCCCTCATCATCGGTCAAGTGCTCAGAAAGTGGGGAGTCAAGGATGAGAAACTCCAACCCTTTCATGCCCACTTAGAAGAGCTAGCCTCCCAATTCCAAGATATCACCTTCCATTACCTAACTCGACCAAAGAATAACCTAGACGATGCTCTTGCTACCTTATCCTCCATGGTTGACATGCCCGAAGGAATAACTATGACCCTTTTCCTAGTTCAAAAGAAAGACAAACCAACCCACTGCTACCACATTGAGCTCATCACTACAGAAGATCCCGATCTAGCTAATTATTGGTACTATGATATTTGGCACCTCCTCATGCATAGTAGGTATCCCTAGGGTTCCAACAAGAAAGATCGAGTAATCCTTTGAAGACTCGCAGCCCAGTACATCGTCTATCACAAAGCACTGCTCAAAAGGAACTTCGATGGAACTCATATGCACTGCATCGCAGGGGCTGACATTGAAAAGATAATGCAGAAGATCCCCAGTGGGGAATGTAGACCCCATATGAACGGTCACATGCTTTCCAAAAAGATCATTCGATAGGGTTACTACTGGACTTCCATAACCAAGGATTTCACCGCCTATGTACGGAGATGCCTCAAATGCCAACAATTATCCAACCTTCAGCATTTGCCTCCTTCTGAATTATACAACATGACCTCTCCCTGTCCGTTCTCCACCTGGGGCATCAACATCATAGGGAAGTTTACACCTAAGTCTTCTAATGGGCATGAGTTCATCCTAGTTTCCATTGATTACATCACCAAATGGGTCGAAGCAGAGTCATACGCAGTGTTGAACGCTAAGAAAGTGTCCAAATTCGTCTAGAAAAACATCATCTATCGGTATGGAGTCCCACACGAGTTAGTATCAAATAATGGGTTGCATTTCGAGGAAGAAGTCACAGAGATGGTCAACGAGTATAGGATTCATATACACAAATATTCTCCCTACTGACCTCAGACCAAAGGTGCAGTTGAAGCCGCCAACAAGAACCTCACAGCCATCATTAGCAAGATGATCGAAAGCTATTGGGATTGGGCCGATCGAATCCTGTACGCCCTCTGGGGCTACCAAACCTCAATTACAACCTCTACTGGGGCTACCCCTTACTCTCTAGTTTACGGCATGGAAGCAGTCCTACCTGTGGAGTTGGAAAGACCCTCATTGCATGTCATGCTTGAAAGCAAGGTCAGTGAAGAAGACTGGTGCCAAAGCCAACTTAACGAGATGACCCTCCTAGACGAAAGGATATTAAAAGAACTATACCACATACAAGGATACCATCGCCGAATAGCGCATTAATTCAATAAGAAAATTAAGGACTGCGGTGTCCGAGAAGGGGACCTATCCCTCAAAGAAATCATAGAACCCATCTGGGACCCCAGAGGGAAATTTAAGCCCAATTGGAGCGGCCCCTACATTGTCAAGAAGATCTTATCTGATGGTGCCACCATGCTCACCGACTTAGATGGAGAAGAGATGGCTTGCCCAGTCCAACTTAACCATCTCAAGAAGTTCTACCCCTAGTCTGAAATCTCGGCGCGCTATGACTCTTCTCGTCTCCCTTCTATTCTAAAAAAAATCTCTTCATTTCCCCTTGCCTAGAACTACGTGGGGCAGATCCTCTACAAATAACCATTTTCAAACAAAGTATAAAATTTCAAAACCCCAGAGGTACGTAGGAAACTCATACACCTTACATGAGCACGGGCCTTTCTTTTTCACAAAATGATATTCTTTTCTTACCTCCGAGAATGACAGTTCATTCTAACATATATTTGAACAAAAGAATTATGTATGCCTTAGTGATCGGTATAGGTAATTCAAATAACACAAAACTCAACGAAAGGCACAGCTGAATGATCAAAAACTTATTTATTTCACTAATAAGAAATTACGGTACAGATTACATAAGAAAAGGAACGGATAACTCCCTTTCCCCCTACCTTCCTTAAAAAAAAGCCAAAATAAAATCCCCAAATTTATCCCCCATTACGCAATAAACTCTCCAAGAGTCCTAGTCGCAGCTACCAAAGGAGCCCGCTCCGTCATCATCATCTGCATCTTGGGGTCCCCAAGTTTCCCCTACCTGAATAGAGTGTCACAGAAACTCCATGGACCGATAAGCTCGAACCAGCTTCGAAAAAACCACAACACCTCCCTCCATGGTATTAAGAAAAACAAACCACCTTTGTTCAGTCTCCACTTCCAACATCTTGCTGACTACTCCCCTCCACAACCACTTCATATAATCCCCATGGATATGCTAAACTCTCCCAACAGACTGAGAGGGACGGGTCGACGGACGCAGACTCTCCCATAGAGTGCCAATCCCCAGGTGTAGATGCTCGCTCAAATCCTCTACCGGAAAGAAATTTAGTGTTAGAGGTGGCACAACCTGTGCCCAGCTAAATTGGAACAGAATCTTCCAAGGGAAATAAAAAGAGGTCTGTCTGAGACCAACTAGCTGCACATATGGGTATTCTCCTAGCTCTAGAACAGGCAGCAACTGTCCCCAGCAAGGCACTAACCAGTAAAGATTTCGATCCCCATGCTCCACGAGCCAATTCTCCCATCTCTCAATATCCAGGCCAACGCTGAAGAAGTGACGCAAAAAGAAGTTGGGTAAAGCCAACAAAGAATATTCTGTAAGAGTCACCAGGCGGAGTCTTTCAGACAACCACATGAACAGCATCATGGGGCTACCCACAAGAAGTTAGAAAGACCTTCTCGCTAGGCATCCAGACCGTTCAGGGTCTCCGTCAGTATCACCACCGTAGGATTGCGGTGGTATGACATCCATGAAGTAATGGCTATAAGTTGCAGATCCACCAGCAGTTCCCCAGTCACCAGTAGTAATTTTGAAACTAGACCCAGAGCAACATCTCCAGCATAGCCAGCATCACCTACTTCCCACAAATGGACGAATTGCAACACCACCGGGAGGGAGATCATTCCTCTAGCAACCAATGATCTAGTCACCGAAGGAAAAATACGAAGAAGCCCAACCAGAAAATCCCTAAGAGAATGGGAAAATTGGGGTAAAGACGCAGCAACACTGGGATTTATCCCCAACATGGCAAAAAACTCCTCGTAGGTAGGGCAAACTTCATCAAACCTAAATCGGAATACATGGTCTTCGGGGTACCAAAATTGTACCACTGACATCAGTTGTTCCACTCAATGGACCGATTGCACCACAAAGAGACTCGATGCATACTGAAAGCATCAAGAGCACATCACTTCCAAGTCTTTGAGGTAGTTAACAAACTCAATGCTACCAGGGAGAGCCATCTTGCAGGACTAAGAGATAGGAGGCAAGTAAGTAAGAATGAGAGGGTGTGATGAAAACACTCCACCCCTACCCCTTTTCATACTTGAGAACCCTCACAAAAGACATAATCCCTACAGAAATCGGAGCGAATCCTACCCCACAAGGTATAAGAGGCTAAAGAGGGCACTAACCAAAAGCTTTAGATTGATGGGACTGGACTTGACTGCCGATAGGCAGGGCAAGGGGCTTGCCGATCGGCAACCCCCCATTTTTGGAAATTTTCCTTTTTCCTTTTTTAAGAAAATCAGAAAAATCCAATAAAATTAAAATTGATATTCTCAACAGAGTTTCAAAAAAATCATTTTCCACCCCTATATAATTTCCCATTTTTAAAAGTTTCCTTCAAAGAAAAAAAATCCTATAAATGTCTCTTTTTACGGCCTCAGCAGCAAAGTAAAAAGCGCATGTGCATGCATTCACTCACCATTAACAAAAGATAATAAAAAAAAATCCCATTGCATTGCATATATATATTCTTCTGTGTTACATCAAATTTTGCAGGAAATAAAAGAAAAGAAAAAAATGAATGGGACTCAGCCCGAACCCACATTTTCTCTCTCTCTCTCGCCTACCCTTCACCCCTCTCTCTAAGAGCCTCCACCCCTGCGACGCGCTCTCTTTCCCCTACGGTGAGATGATACACCACCACTACCCGAGCCAAAGTCCTTCTCGGACGAAGCAGACGGCACCAAGCAAGAAGGAATTGAGACCGCATCCCGAATATGGGCAATTATCGAAGATATCCAGTCTCTGATATTCCTCAGCCAAGTGGTCGACACCCGGACCAGCTGCAAGAAAAAGGCAAAATCAGTATCAAATAGGGATTAAAACAAAAAGAAACCAAAAAGAGGAAAAGAACAGAAAGGTATACCCCAGGACGAAGAACCTCCTCTGTCAAACCCAGCTCCTCCGGATCCTTCACATGAGGACGGTGTAACATAGGCACCATCCCTCCATCAGCCCGCCGAATGTTGTATGAAGGGGTATGCAATCGCATAAAGGGGACCTCTGAAGTCATCATCGCCACAGACGCCAACGGACCACCGCCGCTGTAGGAAGACCCCACCACCCGACTCGAACCCACAGGATGGAAAGGCAAGGCATCATATATGCTAGGTTCCATCAACCAGCTCGTCACAAAGTCCATATAGTCATACGGCACAGCCGTATCAGTGTACAACAAGTAGGACTAGCCGATCATCGCCGCGATCCTTGCGTCCTCCGGTAGTAGCCTCTCCCGCCTCATAGACGTAAGAGGATGCGTAGGTGGCACCACCACCTCTTCCTCCGTAATCTGCCCACCCACTCCCCGAGATACCAAGAATAGCCGAACTCATGGGTTAGAAAATTCCTCATCTGCGTGTTCACCCCAGTCGCCCCCGTATCCTTAATGGATGTCCCCCAAGGGTAAAAAGTCACCTAAAAATTGCCAGCAGGTATAAGTCAATACAAAATCAGAACATGCTAAAAACCAAGACTGAGAAGGAAAGAGTCTTACCCTACCACTTGTTAGGCCATTCAAGACCTGACGCACCGCCTCCAGAGAGAGAGATCCATTCTACTGTCGATTGGCCTTCTGCCATCGATACAATCGGCAGAAGTCCCCAACAGTCTCGTCCTTTAAGGCAATCAGCGAGGTATTGCACCCAATAACATCATAGAACCACGTCTACCAAATATAGGAATTCACAATCAAAAAGAGACGCGTAAGGAAAATGTGAATTCATGAAAGGAAAATGTGCAAACTGAAGAATACCTCAAGAAGATAAGTGGCCCTAGTAAAAGTTTATCGGCAGCACCGGCTGAATGTGTCCAAAGAAAAATAAAAGGTTGCCAAAGTAAGTATCCCCCAATCATAGAGAGGGATGTTCGAAAACATCCTCAAATACGGCAAGAACCACAAATGGACGACGTCGCCACTCGACGCCACCATGAAACCTCCCAACACTAGCAAAATGAACAACCGGTCCATCTGCCTCACTTGTAGCCCGTCCTCCACAACAACCACCCTACTGAGAAAGACATCCTTCAGCAAGGACAGCCAGATGGAATCCCCAAAAACTAACCTCCCTACGTCACCAAGCGCCACCCTCACCGCCTCCAGCCTCACCCTTAGAGAGCGATCCACCTCTATCTTCTCCCTATCGTAATCCAGCCCCAACGGTTGCTGCACATCTATGGGAGTCATGGTTATCTCCCCAAAACCAAAATGGAAGGTGTGGGTAGTATCCCACCATCTCTCCCCCAAAGAGCATAACACTGCTGTCGACCGAGGCATCTCATCCAGCGCAGACGCCAACCTCCCAAAACTCGCTGAGAATACCACCTAACGCACCACAGGTGGAAGATGCTCCCAGATATCCTTAAGCCCCGTCGTCCCATAGGCACGCATGTTCTTTAAAGAGATATCAGACTGTCAAAATAAGAAACCATGTTAAAATTCAAGGAGAAAAGGAAAAATTACCAAAAAGAGAAGAATGCCAAAAGTCAGGTTACTTACATAACCATCGGGGTTCACCACCCTCGAAGATCGATGACACGACGGCTCCCATAGCAAAGTATGCTCATCCCCAACCGGATCGAATGCATCAAAGGATTTATCACTCCCCAAATCAACAGGCACCCTATCCCTCCACTCCATGTTCGTCTAGTCATCAACAGTCAACCATTCCCTATGCGCTGCAGTGCTCACTAAGGCAGCCATTTGTTAGGGATCAGAATGCTAGAACGATTTACAGAGGAAATTCTTAGAAAGAGCAAAAGAAAGAAGCTATGAAAAATGAGGGGAATTAACCCCCTTTATATAGGATGCTAAGGGTCATGCCGATCGGCACTGACCTTTTACCTTCCTGAGGCAGTCCAAAAGTTCGTGCGACTGCTGAATGGCACCCTCTGCACCATGCCAATCGGCACCCCCACCCACCGATTGGCACTACCTCTTTACCTTCCCGAGGAAGTCCAAAATTCCGTGCCACTGCCGAATGGCACCCTCTGCACTATACCGATCGGCACCACCTTTAAATTTTGTACAAAAATTCCCATTAAATACTAGACAGCCCTAAAAAATTCTCAAAAAAATTCTAAAAATCCCAGGAAGGATTTAGAACATTTTCATCAAGAAAAATTCGGACTTACTCAAGCGGAACCCCTATTTCCCTAGAAAAACTCTCAAAAACCATGTAAAACTCCTCCCGACAACATCCCCAGAGGATCTCTAAAGATCACCCCATATGCCCCAAAGCCTCAATTTTCCCCAAGCAATACATCCAAACCCTGGGCCACCTAAATCTCCCCAGTGGAATTTTGGCTTTTCCTTCAGAGGATGCAAAAGATTTCCCCAGCAGTCGGCTCCCTAGCCCAAAACAAAACCACAAGATAAATCTCCTCGGCAGAGTTCCCCAAGAACTTCTCAACTTAAGCCCATAGAATTGGCTTCGACCAGCAGAATTGGTCATCTCATACTTAAGCCCGCAGAATTAGCTTCAACCTGCAGAATTGGTCATCCCTACATAAGCCCGCATAATTGGCTTCGACCTGTAGAATTGGTCATATCAACTTAAGCTCGCAGAATTGGTCACCTCCACCTTAAGAGAGAAAAATTGGCTTCGACCCGCAGAATTGGTCATCACTACATAAGCCCACAGAATTGGCTTCGACGTGCATAATTGGTCATCCCAACATAAGCCCGCAGAATTGGCTTCGACCCGCAGAATTGGTCATACCAACTTAATCCCACAGAATTGGTCACCTCCACCTTAAGCCCGTAGAATTGGCTCCGACCCGCAGAATTGGTCATCCCACCTTAAGCCCTTAAAATTGGCTTCGAATTGGTCATCTCACCTTAAGCTCGCAGAATTGGCTTCGACCTGCGGAATCGTTCACCCACATCTTTAAGCCCTCATAATTGGCTTCGACCCGCAAAATCGGTTATCCCCAGCACCTCCTTAGGAATTGGCCAAAACATTTCCTCCAAACCATCCCTTAGGTCCTCAGAATTGACCTCAACCCCCTAAATTGGTTATCCCCAATACACTCTGTTGGTCCTCAGAATCGGCATCGACCCTCTGAATTGGTCATTCTCCCTCAAAATCATGATGCGGTGTCCATTCGATATCTATCGTTTGTTCCAAACTCACCCGTCGAGGGGCTATTTAGACACCCCATTCTGTTACCCCATAAACTCTCCTTAGGTCCCTAGCACCTCCTTTCATCACTAAAAACCCAGGTCGTACCCCGAGTACTGACCTAGAAGACATCGGGCACTCCCAGGCTCCATTTGATAAAAAGTCAAAGTCTTTAACTCGATCGAGACTGAATGAATCTTTGAAGGGAACTAAAAACCTTTTCCAATGGTCCATCATGTGAGCAATTCTGACTTACCATGCGGACTAACGACATGTTTTCCCCGAAACTCAATTAGGAGGCCACCGGGCGCTCCCGAGCTCCATTTGACCTAAGTCAACTCTTCAACTCGACTGAGACTGAATGAATCTTTAAAGGGAACTAAAACCCCTTTCCAACGGTCCATCCCGTGTTCGATTCTGACTTACGGTACGGATGAACGATCCGTATTACTCCGAAAGGCCACCGAATGCTTCCACGGCTCTATTGACCGAAGACAACTCCCCGAACCAGATCAAACTCTTTGGAATTTTGAAGTACATATCCTAAACTTTCTAACAGTCCGCCCCATGCACGATTCTAACTTACCATGCGAAGGAACAATCCGTTTGCGTCCGACGATTCCTCATTTAATGGACTGACGAATGATTTCGAGCCATATTTGACCCAAAATCATCTCCCGAACTCGAAAGAAGTCCAAGTACTTTTGAAGGTCTCTAAATTACCTTTCCAATGGTCTGCCCCGTGCACGATTCTGATCAACGGTTTGCATTCTGTTGCCAATTTTTTGAAAAGGCCTGAAAGACACTGCCAAACGGTAGGTTCCAGACCCTGCCTATCGGCAGGTGCCGTTAGGCAGGACCAGGGCTATGCCGATCGGCAATGCCTTGGACCTATAAAAAGGAGGCCTGACCTCACTTGGAAAGGAGAGCCAAGATCTGATAGATATCACTCTCAGTAAATCCCGAAAACCTATCTCGAAGTCAGGGTGATTTCCACACCCAAATCCCTTTCCAACCTTCACTTTTCATCATCCTTTTCATCAAACTTGGTGAATTCACTACCCTCTATCATCATCCAAGTCTATTGGATGCTCTCCAACATTCAATATCGAGCTCAAGATCTTCAAGAAGGTCCAATTTTCTCAACTCCCTCCTTAAATTCTCATAAATTCGCAATAACTTGTTTTATTCCACATGCGTTATCGTTCCATCATAACGGTCAACGTAAGGATAATCGCGTAAATCCCATTTTCTAATATTTTTATACCTTCGGATGACTCACTTTACCTCTTCCATGGTGAAAGTCGATGATTCCTATCTCCACTATATATACACATGCACACATATCAGGGGGAAATAAAGGAAAATAACAAAAACCCATGAGAGACCGAAAGGGCGGAATGGGTGCCTAACACCTTCCCATTTCGTAACTTAGGCTTCGGACCCTTTTCGAATCATTTTGGTTTCGTATGCATGCGTATGTCTTTGGATGTTGTCCTTCGGGATGGCTTCCCCTTTTCTTTTGTTTGTTTTGAGTAAAATAGACTGGAGACTCTAATCTCTCAACGTCTTTCACCTCACCCAAATGACGTCGGTCGAAGCGCTCTCGAGAGCGACACGCGGGACCTATGATCCTCACTCATGCGTCCGCCCACCGCGAGGATCGGGGGGGATGGCCACATGTTTAAACCCTAGAAATTTTGTATCCTTATATACACCTTTATGGAGAAGGGATCTCTATGACCAACTCGTGATTCCTGAGGGGAGACTCACTGCTGAAGACAAAGGTTGAGGCTAAAAAGGGAGGACTGTGATTTTATGATTATTGCAAGGATCATAGTTATTCTTTAGAGATTTATGAAAATTAGCGCGTTATACTTGTGGCGGTTATCAAGTAGTCTGTAAGTCGATTGTCTTATCGTATTTCCAAAGTGCTGAAAAAAGGTTTTACCTGAAAGGGTTTTTTTCTTGAAACTTTGTCTTTGTTGAATGCTTGATTTCATTTATGTTTTAAATCACATAGTTACATGTTGTAAGGTTTAAAGAAATTAAAATTTGGTGTGGATTGTCATCTGAATTTAATAAGTTAATACCGTTAGATAATTGCACGCTGTCAAATAGGAATTTTTGATGAGCCTATTTATTTTTGCATTCTCATAGTGGTATAAGTGCCTTCCACTCTCTTTAAGTGGTGTGAGGGAATTCTTACTTCTTTTTCAAATTGGTATCAGAGTAGGTTACACTGAGTTATAATGTTAATGAAAAACCTTCACTGAGTTATTTTAACGTATGTTATAAAGGTTAAATTAGTTCCGAATTACTTTTTGAAAAGACTCTTGTAAAAATCTTTAATAATACACAAAGTGTGTTAAAATCGATTTGTTAGAACAAATTATTCAAGATTCTTCAAAATAAGTTTTTAGTTTAAAACCTAAGTCTATAGTAGAAGATTGTACCTATGGAAAATAAAGCAGCACACACAAGAGTCAAGTTTTTTAAGTAATGAAACCGCACCTAAATTGGAAAAATATCCACGGAGGTCTCTACACCTAAAAAAATCCACTAAAATAGTTTAAAGGTTACAAGCATTCAACGAGATAGATATAAAAAGTAGACCTATTCTATGTCCAAAAATATACCTACACTCCTCAGTTATTTTCTGACTTCTTTAAGGCTTTGATGTTTTCCTCTATGTTCCTTAGCTTGCCTCATTTTCTCCTTTAGCTTTATGTCGAATCAAATGGCCAGAATCTCTCAAATAACAACACTATTAAGTGATGGTGGGTGATTGTGTTATGAGTGTTGTGCCTAAATCACATGCATGCACTCACACATCCTTAATTACAAACAATACCTACAAATTACAAATTGTCTATGTATGAAACCTCTTTTTTACACTACTGAAATTAGACTTAGACTTAATTTTTCAGAAAGGTTTTAGATCTGTAAATCTTCAGAATCTTTAATACAAAGATTCTTTAGAAATTATTTATATACAAAAAATTTTGAACTGAAAAACTTACCAGATCTGAAATATAGAAGTCTTTTTTTTAGGTTTATAAAAAATAGAGAAAGGTTGGATAAATAGATTTAGAAATAGTTACAAATTAGATCCAACACGAGAGAATGATTTCTTAATAAAGAAATAAAAAATAACCTACGATCTAAGTAACTGTATCACTGAAATAGATCTTCAAGTTTCTAAAATCAGAAACGAGATCTAGTTCGTGAGGTTGTTGAGTGAGAGATTTTTACTTAAGAGGATCTAAACAGTAAACCAGAAAACCCTAAAATCTCAAAAATATTTTCTGAAGAAAATTTGGCAGAGTTTTGTTTGAGTTTTCTATGTTCTCTCTTTTTATTTTTCTTTTCTCTCTCTCTCTCTCTCTCTCTCTCTCTCTCTCTCTTCTCTCAAACCCAAAGCCTTTCTAAAGATTGAAATTGTGAACACGAAGGCACTTATTTAGATTGGTGATGGAAGGGTCTGGAAGATTGAGGCAAATCAAGGGCTTAGATTAGTTCTATTTTTCAATCACTAAATCTTATGGCTTACAATGCACCGCATAAGATTATATCTCGATTGGTTCATTTTAAAGGTACAGGGATTGATCATGATTACAGGCAGACCTTACATTACATATGATCCAATGGTGAAGATTGAAACGTTCAACTCAGACTCAAAAGAAACACAAATCCATCCATCAACAAGTCAACACATGTATGGTTCTAAACGGCTGAAAAATGCGTGTTTTGAGACTTTTAAAAGTATCATTTTCACCCACAAATTTCTTTAGTGCTTTCGAAATCTACCTAAGGCAGCTTGTAGGATGATTTAAAATATGAAAATGAACCCCAAACATTTTAAAACCCTAAATTTAATTCTTAAAAACAGGATTTTAAATGTTTAAAAAATTCATTAAAACTCCTAATAAATGTAGAAAGTTCATTTTAATCCAAATTAACACACACACCTCATATATAAAATGAAATATCAAAATGTACAATCCTAAAGTGTGTTGTGTGTTGGTTTTTTACCTAAGGACCATTGATCTTGGTTGATGTAGTCATTCTTAAAATTCCTTAAAGATGTAATGAAGTAAGAGTGACTCAACTTAATTTTGCCTTCTTTTCCAAACTAGTTGAGCTCCTATATAGTGTAGACTCAAGTGAGTCAACTATATAGTGTGCTTCAGTGAGATCCTTGTTTATTGCTATTTTAGGATGGTTGCCTACTCATCTCGTTTGATTTTGTTTTTCTCTCATTGGATTCCCAGAGTTTCGACAATTTAAATCTTTGAATTTGAAGTTTGTTAAAATAATTGAAATTCTTGAAAAGGAAAATTCTCATTTTAAATCCGCTACGGATCTTTTGCAAAATCTTCAAAGTCAAAGAGATTTCATTCGTGAGAAACTTGTCGACATGGATCGTGATTTCAAAATTTTTGAATTTTCTAAGAAAGAGAGTGATAATAGAGTCCGGTTTTTACAAAAAGACTTAGAGGACTTTAAAAATTTTGGGGTTAATATATATGCCATTGAGGATAGTGCTTTGATTATTGATTTTAAGTCACATGAGAAGACTCTTTGGGATAAGTTTGCTCACATTGAGGAGGAGCGATATAACATTTTAGGTAAGATTAAACATATGAAGATGGAGTCCCTAGACTTGGAAGAGATAAATTATTTGCTTGAGTTTAAAATTTTGAAGTTAAAAGATGATTTAAAAGATTCGAGTAGTTTGAGTAGTAATGGTACTGGCTCACATGTTTCTGGTGGTTCCAACGTTAAAGTCAAGACCATTGTTTGTTTTAGAGTGCCAACCACAACTAAAGATATTAGAAAAGGACAACCCATAGGTAACATCCCTCACGTTTACATATGTTCAAATTATGGTAGGAAAGGTCGCCTTAGGAATTTTTGTTATGATCTTGGAAGAGGTCCTAGGAAGTTAAAGTCCAGTGTTCCCTTAGTTCCGAAATCCCGATGCATTAGGTATACATCTATTTGGGTTAGGAAACCGATTTTAGAGGAGATAGATGTTAGACTACTTGATTCTCGCATGCTTGCACAAGATTCTTCTATTGTTATATATTATAGATGATTGCTTGCATGATTTTATTCGTTATACTCTAGTTATGTTTCATGATATATGTTTACTAATGTTATAACATGTATATCTTTTTTATTAAATTTGTCTTTTACTAAGTCATATTGGAAAAATACAAACAGATTTTATTTTGATAAATTTTTTAAAAAATACAAAAAGATTTTTGGTTTTTGTGTATTTTTCTTTTACACGTTTGGTATGGCATATTGGTGTGTTTGAATCCAAATCACTCTACAATTTCCATGTGGCTAGGACATTTGGTTGTGACTTTAGATATTTAGATTGATCTTAACCATGTTTATGAAGTTATTTCAAACTTGATTTGCTTTATGGATTCGACTTTGTATATGCCTCCGCACACACATGCACGAACTTATTGAATTTTAACTTTACATGCATATTTGAGCTTGGTGAGATGTTCTCCCATCAATTTTGTCAACTACATGTTTATGTGACTACGGTGGTTTGTGCATGTAAGAACCGTTGCCCGTGAGAGATTTTGTTTAGTATTGAAAAAATATGAGTGTACACGGGAAAGGGCTATGAAAGACAGGTTGACTTTGCATGAAAGTAACCATTTAAAAGAACCCAAAGAAATAATAAAGGCAATAAAAATAGAAAAATTTACGACGAAGGGACCAACATAGTTTCATTTGATCTATCATTCAAAAGAAATCACTTTAAAAGAAGCATAAAAGAATGAAATAAAATATATGTTTATCTTTTGAGGGAGTTTAGTTGAAGATCAACGGGTTTGCACAACGAATCCTAGTATGCTTACTTTGTCATGAGGATATTTATTTTTAGAACCGTTAATAATCTAGGCTTGTGTGATTTGTGCTTGTTTTGTTCATTAAGTTCAACTCTATTTATCCCTTGAGGCTAAAACTTAGTTTGATAAAGTTTTGCGGTCAATTATAACTTCTTGAACATATTTGAGTGTTTGGGTCATAATTCATTTGTATCTAGTTCACACACATTCATTCCATACCACATGTTTAGACACATATTTACTATGATAGTGTGTAAAGCTTATGTGTTTTGTGTCATGTTTTGTGGTCATTTATACCTATATATGTGTGCCAGATTTTCATTGATATATTTTTCATATATAACATATGGTATTGCATGTTGTATTTGTGAAATTTATTTTTTTGAGAAAAAATAAAAAATTTCAAAAATAATTGGTTGTATTTGCCTTTGAGATTATCGTTACACATGCTTGATTTATATTTTTTCGTGATGATATCTTATCTTCTATACGATGCTTCATATTTCAAGCTTATGTTTACACCTCTTTGTCTATTTCGGATAAAAACAAAGGGGGAGAGAAAATTAAAATGAGTTTGATTCATGGGGGAGAATTTATTTATGAGTTTTACTTTATTTCAAACTCAATTCTGTGGCACAGTATATGTTTTTATTTCGTGTCTATAGGTTTCCCTTACGCATTGCTCAGATGATTAAAAGATTAAGGGAAGATCAATAAAATGGAAAAGAATAAGTTTGAAGACAAAAAGACTTATGCCATTATGTTCTAGGGTTAGTAAGGGTGTCAGGATTTTTGTCATAGGAGATTTTTTATTTTAATTTGGTGTACGGTTATGTTTGTTTATTTTTCATAGGAATAGCCAAAGAGGGAGATTTGTAAGAACAATTTTTCTAATATTATTCATAGTATAGGCCTTCATATATTTTAGGCTAGTTTTGTGTAACCGGTTACAAATACTCACGAACTGTCACAACGAATCGAACTCTAGCATCTCCAAGTTTGAAGATTTCCCAACATCCCGTAAAGGTATAAAGCAATTTAAAGTTTAAATTAATTTACAAAATTTATTTTTGGGATGTTTTATTTTTATCAAAAAAGAACAGGAATTTTTTATTTTGAAAAGAAAAATATTTTATTTCTAAATCTCGTTCAAACGAGATCATCACTTCGTTAGAAGGGTCGTTTAAAATGTTTCCTAATGTGCTTCGATCGAGGGGGTACTGTTTTCGGTCGTTTGAAGGTCGTCTGAAGCCTATTCAAACGAGATTACTTCTTCATTCAAATGAGATTTATTTTTATTCAAAGGAGATGCACTTATCGTTCGAACGAGCCTTGAAAGTCGTTCAAACGAGCCCATTGCCTCGAAATTAGTGAATATAAATACCTGTTTCATGTTCAGCTTTCTAAGACTTTTGTTAGATTCATTTTTGCATATCTTTTACAAAAGTTCTTCATTTCTTTGTGTTCAAAAACACTTTTGATTCACAACATACATCCTAGAAATAGTTTTTGTGTATCGGTTTAAATCCTAGAAAGTTTGTATCCTTATATTCACTTTTATCGAGAAGGCATCTCCATCGATGACTTGTGATACCTGAGGGGACTCACTTCTAAAGACAAAGGATGAGTCTGAAGAGGGTGGAGTGCAAATGACATGTGTCACTCCCTTATCCATCAAGTTGCATCCAATCAACACGTCAGAAGCATCTCATCAAAGTCCTCATCAACTCGTACCCCTCAGCCTCCTACTCACGCAGAAGACTAAAGGCTAGGGGGTGATTGATATGACCAAGTGTGACCTCGTCTTAGGACGAGGGATGTAAGGTCTCACAGCCGAGTTCTCAATGGACCTCACCAAGGTCATTTTCAAGACTCGTCCAGATTAGCATCGGCCTCCTCATCCACAACCTCGACCATTTCTATAGGTCGAGACCTCAGAAGAGTATTCATTAACAAGTACATCTCTCATCCTCTTCACTAGCTGACACCGAGGAATGACCTGTATAACCCGCCTCGGCCTGATGCCACAGGCCAAGTTCATACATGTCGCTTATCAACATAAAGTTATGCATTGCATCAGCTACCTCGTACTCGGCTAGGCTGAGACCTCTACAGATGACATATACATTACAAGAAGTAGAAGGTTCCAAAGTGGCGTGTCCCACATGGACAATTCTATTACAACAAGATTATCCCCTCACGAGAGGGAATGTTGCATCATCATTACTTACATGTGTTATGGACAGTTGTCATATTCCTATTGGGATCCTTCATCATCACACGCCTACTGCATAAATATTTGTCTTTTACCTCATATAAACGGATCACATATTAGAAACCATCCTGAAACTTTGTCAAATTGATTGTAAGAGAGAGAAAGATGGAATGCAAGTATCCATGGCCATTAGAGCCCATATTTAGTGGATTTCACACACTCACACAGTGGACATAGGCCCTACAAAGGTTGAACCACTTATATCTAGTGTCTTCTTCCTCTTTGCCCCATCTCTTCTTACTGTTATATTAATTATTCTCTGACATTGTTGTATCTGAATAAGCTCGTTCATCACTTTGATCTAGTTATACCAATTTTGGTATCATCGCATATTGCTTGATTTATTATGCGTATGACATACCTACGCTAACATGTATATAGTATTTGCTTTACAGCATTTTTAAATAGTTGTTAAACTGTTTTAAAATACTTTCACTCGGGCTCTGGCCCATTTCTTGTAAATCTATTTTCTTTGTGCAACTATTTTAGTTATCAATCCACAGGGACACCAGGAATCGAATTCAGTTGATTTGATGTGCTGCATCTATTATGTAAGTTGCATGTCCTTAATATTAGACGCCTCCCCATCTATCCATTCAGTTTCTGATGTAGTCATTCAGTTAGGGCATGTTTCCCATTTCTAATTACTATTCATTAATAAGATATTGTACTCTTTTATTTCTGATGGGATTTGGATATATTATTTGGTTATTTGTATCGGGACATTTAACTGGAACGTTTATTCCAATATTATTTACTCAGTCAGATGGTTTCTCGTTTAATATTGTTTTATACATTATAATAGCGAATGTGGTTAATGGCTTAAATTGTTGGATAATAATTAAATTATTAAATGTTCTTGGCACTAGCTTAATTAATTAGTAGGTGATAAATAAAATAAATCTTTTTTGACAGTGATGCTAAAAATGAACCAACTGGATATTCTGATTTAAGATAATAAAAGGACTGGTCACCCGATATTTAATTGAGCGGGGTGTCACAGGTGGTATCAGAGCATCAGGTTCTAGAGTCTTTTAGGATTTGTACGACTTATTATGCTTTCAGCGTAGCATTCTTTGATATAGAGCCCTATTATTAGGATTGTTGTATTCAAGATTATGCATTTACGTCTTCATCTAGTTGAGATTTATTGAACTGAGGACTTATGAAAAAATTCTCATTTCAGATGCCTCCCAGGCGTGCTCCGTGGGCTAATAGAAATGACCAACCAGAGCCTCAACCAGTGCCAGTCTAGCGTATTATGAATGCTACAGAGGTTGTCAAGATAGTGGTGTAGGAGGTGAATGCAGCTTTGGCAGCAGTACAGCAGGCCCCACCCCAGGCACAGGCAGTGCACCAGCCCAGGCACAGGTGTTACCTTCTACTTGGGAGCGAGTTAGAGATGCCTTCCATAAGGCACATCACCCATAGTTTCAGGGGAGTTTTGATGTTGGTGCTACGAGTCAATAGAAAAAGGACATTAGGAGGCACCTAAGAATGTACGAGTGCATCGATGTACAGAAATAGATAGAATCTACCTTTAAGCTAGTCGGGGTAGCCTTATAGTGGTAGGAGTCCACCACCACAGCTGATGAGAGACAATGTGATTATTCAGGATTTCTGGGTGTGGTTTGACAGCAAATATTTCCCTTCTGCCGTACAGACTGAGATGAGGCATAAATTACTAGACCTCACCCAGGAGGGGAAGACTGTTGCATAATATAAGGAGGAGTTTACGAGGCTGATTAATTTGGTACCAGGAGAGGTACCTACTAAAGAGACAAAAATACAAATGTTTATGGATGGTCTCACCTGGATAATCTGACAGCACCTTTTGGGTAATCTATCTCTGTAGTCATACATTGATGTGTTAAATGTGGCTTTGTTACACTACCAAGACCACCGCTTCCATGTTAAGGGAAGTAAACGAGTTAGATAGTCCAACCAGCAGGGCAGGACCGGGGGAGGTAGTGCCACCGGGGCACCATCAGCTCAGGGTCAGTTGAGGCAGGGTGAGCAGAGTTCCCAACAGGGGTCTTGTTAAGCGTTTTAGATTAGGGGATTTTCTTCATGGGCAGGGAGGTTCTAAACATGGCCACTAGGGTCAGCATGGCCAATAGGGATAATAGGTCCACCAGAAGTTTCAACAGGGCCACCAAGGCCAAGGGAGGGGTGGCAACGACCAGTAAGGATAGAGAGGAGGAAACTTTACAGGTCGATGTTTCATATGTGGCAAGACTGTCCATAAGAAATAGGATTGTCCTGACAAGGACAAGTTTACGTATCAGCAAGGTGCTCATCCGGAGCCACAGAGGCCTATTTTCCCATCCTCTCTCCCAGTGTCAGCTCAGATTACATATTTGCTAGCAATTCCCACTGCCCCACCTCAACAAGGGCAGTTGTAGTACGGGCGTGTTTATAACGTCCACTAGGCAGCTGGTCCTCAAGTACTGCCCGCAGTTGAGGGTATGTTTTTTATCCATGGGACTATGGGGCGTACTTTATTTGATACAGGGGCCTCACACTCATTCGTGGCCACTAGATTTGCATGGGTCGTAGGGTTATTAGACACGATCGATAATACGGTTACTTGTGTAGACTCACCACTGGGTAATGGGAAGCTAATTTTCTTTATATGCCAGGGTGTGAGTATAGAGATTGGGAGCCTTATTTAACCTGTTGATATGCATGTGTTAGACATGTCTGAGTACGACCCCATTATAGGCATGGATTGGCTAGTCGCGTATAGGGCCATGATTGATTGCTATAGTAGGAGCATTATTTTTGCTATTTTGGTACAGGAGATGTTCCTAGTGGAGATGCCTTACCCCAAGGGAGGATCATCCACCCATTTGTATTACATAGAGGAGGAGAACTCTCAGGAGGTAGTTATTTCTCTTGACTCGATTTCGGTTGTTTGCGAGTTCACCGATGTGTTTCAGGGGATATCGAGATTACTGCCTAGCAGGGAGATAGAGTTTGTGATTGATTTAATTCCAGGAACTCGGTCGATAGCCCGTGAAACTTATCGGATGGATCCTATGGAGATGAAGGAGTTGCATGATCAAATGAGCAGTTATTAAGAGAGGGTTTCATCCATTGGAGTACCTCACCTTGGGATGCACGAGTTCTATTTGTGAAGAAAAGGGATGGATCCTTACGACTATGCGTATATTATCGAAAGTTGAATAAAGTCACGATACAAAATAAATATATGTTGCCTCACATCGATGACTTATTCAACCAACTTAGAGGACCAGCCTACTTCTTTAAAATAGATTTGAGATTCAGATATCACCAGTTTTATATCAAGGAGCTGGATGTGTCTAAGACTGCATTTTTTATGAGATATGGGTCCTACGAGTTTCGAGTTACGCCATTTAGATTAACCAACACTCCAGCAGTATTTATGGACTTAATGAATAGGGTGTTCAGAGAGTTCTTAGATCAGTTTCATTATCTTCATAGATGACATCCTAATTTAGTCATGGACGGAGGAGGAGCATGCCGAGCATTTGCATCGGGTCCTACAGACACTACGTGAGCATCAGTTGTAGGCTAGGTATGAGAAATGTGGGTTCGGGCTACGTTAGGTATAGTTTCTGGGGCATATTGTGTCAGATATGGGGATATTAGTGAATCCTAGTAAGGTGTTAGCAGTGAGGGAGTGGAGACTATTGATTTTTCCATCGGGAATTCTCGAAGATTACAGGTCCGATGACTAATCTGACTCGTAAGGGCATACCGTTTATTTGGGATGATGCGTGTCAGTTGGCATTTGATGAGATGAAGGATAAGTTAACTTCAACACCCGTACTAGCACTTCCCAAAGAAGGTGTGGAGTACCTTGTTTATACTGACGCGTAGTTATAGGGGCTCGATTGAGTGTTATAGCTGGAGGATCAGGCTATAGATTATGCTTCCCGCAAGCTTAAGCCTCACGAGAGGAATCCCCACCCACGACTTACAGTTAGAGGCAGTCATGTTCTCACTTTAGATATGGGGACATTATTTGTTAGGAGAGAAGTTTTGCCTATTCACAGATCACAAGTCACTACAGTACTTATACACTCAGAGAGAGTTGAATATGCGTCAGCATAGGTGGATTGAATTTATGAAAGACTATAAGTTTGAAATACAGTATCACTCGGGGAAGGCTAACGTGGTAGCTAATGTGTTAAGCCATAGGCTAGAAGGTGAGGTCGTCGAGGTGTGGAAGAAGAAATGGAAGGAGCTAGGACATCAAGATGAAGTTGCCTGGTCATTTATGTCAATTATGATCGTTACACCCTAGATTGTGACGATGGTGGTACAGGCTCACACAGTAGATCCATTTTGTCAGGAGAGGATTAGATAGCTTTTAGCCGAGGAGCAGAGTCTTACTCAGTGAGTTTTGAGGGAGGCTTGCGCTTCAACGGTAGACTGATTGTTCTCGAGGGGGAGGATTCACATCACACGGTGATGATAGAATCGCATGGGTCTCGATTTACGATACGTCCCGATGGGGATAAGATGTACCGAGATATGAGGCATCAGTATTGGTGGAGTGGGATCAAGAGGGACATTATTGATTTTGTCTCGAAGTGTGCCACCTGTCAACTAGTAAAGGTGGACCACCTGAAGCTAGCAGGTTTACTTCAGCCTCTAGAGATTCCTATGTGGAAATGGGAGAGCATTTATCACAGGGTTGCGTACTTCTCAGAGGGGTCACAATTCTATATGGGTGATTGACTAAAGTAGTCCACTTTCTGCCAGTCCGTACCGATTATACTGCGGCACAATATGCTCAGATTTTCATTACCGACTTAGTGATATTACATGGGGTGCCCTAGATATTTTCTCTGACAGTGATAAGATTTTTGTGTCTCGTGTTTAGGAGATCTTGTAGGAAGCCATAGGTACAGAGTTACAATTGAGTACGGCTTATCACCCACAGACAGATGGAAAGACTGAGCTGAATAATCAGATGCTGGAGGATATGTTACATATGTGAATTCTTAATTTTAGGGGAGGCTACCTTCCACTAGTGGAGTTTGTGTACAATAACTCCTATCAGTTTACTATTCTCATGGCTCCATTTAAGGCATTGTATGGTAGAACCTGTCATTCTCCTGCTTTTTGGCTAGAGGTGGGGGACAACAAGCTACTCAGCCTAGAGGTGATGCAGGATAAGTCATCCAGTATTGAGATGATTTGGAGTCACATACGAGTATCCCAAGATATACAGAAAATCTACACCGATGCTAATCGGTTCTTTCGAGAGTTTAGTGTGGGGGACCAGGTGCTCCTGCGAGTATCTCCTATGAATGGGATTATGAGGTTCAGGAAGAAAGGGAAATTGGCACCGACATACATGGAGCCATTTCTTATCATCGAGAAGATGGGATCAGTAGCGTATAGACTTGGGTTATCGGAGAACTTGCACGGTATTCATGGCGTGTTCCACATTTCTTCACTGAGATGGGATCTCGGGATGAGTTGGCTCACACTCACATTGTGCTGGAGGAGATTGACTTACAGCTTGATAGTTCATATGAGGAGAGACCAGTGGCTATATTATACCACAGGGAGAGGAGATTGAGGTCAAAGGAAGTTCCACTTGTGTGTGTCCAGTGGGAGCATCATAATGTCGAGGAGTCTACTTGGGAGCGCGAGGATGAGAAGCGCGAAAAATATCTAGAGTCATTCTTACAATGTATACTTTTATTTTTCCAATTTCTGGATGAAATTTCGTTATTAGGGGGGAAGTACGTAACACTCCGTATTTTATAATAATTTTTAAATGTTGGATTATTAAATTAAATAAGGGAAATTAATTGATAATTAATCTGGAATAAAATAAATATTAACTGGCAAGATAAGGGTTCGTATTTATTAATGGTAATTATATTGAATATTACTTAGTGAGTTAAGTAATATGTGACTATGAAAATATTAAAATTATCGCGAGTGAAAAATACGACAGTTACAGTGATTTTGAAAAATACGACAGTTACGGTGATTTTGTTGGGACGAGCGTGTCAGTTGTGTCGGGATCTAATTTAATGGGATAAAAAGTAATCTATTCTTAAGTCATCCAAACTGTCATTTTTAGTGCACCAATGTGTCCATAAGGTTGAGATAGTCGGAAAAGTCTACCATGGAGTTTAATTTGGGTTTCGGATCAATTTAGGACCAAATCGACATCCCTGGAGGGCATTTTTATCATTTGTATTTTGGGGTAATTTAACCTACAAATTTCCTCAGTAAAATATACCTGATAAGAGAAGGGAAGTTGGGTGATAGAAGGGATAAACAAAGAATTACAAAAAAGTCACAGGAGGAAGAAGATAGGAGTTCCAAAGGCTAGAACCACCGTTCCTACACCTTTTGCACCACTGACACCGCCGGAGTGATCGAAAAGGGAGGGACACCAATATACCCATTTTCTTCAGAGGATCAGACCTTAGTATTGAGGCAAGTTTTTAATCTTGAAAAACTATGGCATGTATGATATCCATGTTAGTGTAGGATGTATCATATAAGAAATTTGTATACTTTGGGTTAAATTGGAATATTAAATCATAATCTTATGTTGGAAATTGATATAGGATTGAACCTTCCATATATGTAGCATGAAATCCATGAAATTACGTTGAATCTTGATGAAGAAATTTGAGTTTTAAATTAATACTTGAATGAAAGTGTTAAACTCATTTTTTTAAAGAATTTAATTGGGATTAAATTGATTAATTAATGATTTTTGATGAATTCATGATTCTTGTATATTAGAAATTATTCATTTATGTTGGTATAATGTTTGAAGTAATTGATTTGGAGTTTGAGAATTTTTAGTGAAGGTTTTGATGATTGAAAATGATGAAACCCGTAGGAAAAACTATCCAGAATTCGAGACCTGTAGGTGGTAAATTGATTCGGTCCTGACTGAATTGATTTGGCAAGCGAATCGATTCGATTGCCCAGTTTTGGCTAATTTATTCCTTTTGTTTAGTATTTTTGGGGGAATGGTTAGTATTCGATCGTGGGACTTATTTTTAAGCATAATGGGAATATATGGAGACACCAATAGGCCTAGGTGGGGTTCCGAGCTTAGTCCTAAGAGGGGGAATTAAGGGTTAAACTTAATTAGGATTTATCGAGGAATATACCTAATTTGGATAATAATTCGGGTCTCGTGAATTCGAGGGAAATCATAACTTAGACCAGTAGGGTATAGGGAGTTTATCTACTGATATTATGTCTACAATAAAAAATACCCTTCGAGTGGTGAGAAATACACGGGGTGTACGATAATAAGTAAAGTAATAAATTATTAAATGCATAGAATGTTAGGGACATACATATGCTACGTACGGGATATATGATATAGGATGTGCTTATGCCTATACTGTTGATATATGTATATATATATATATATATATATATATATATATATATATATATATATATATATATATATATATATATATATATATATATATATATATATGTGGTGTGAATGCCTATTGCTTGATTTATTATGTGTATGACATACCAACGCTGCTTGCTATCGAGAGAAGGTTTCGCGTTGTGGACGGTCTTATCCTGACAAGCCCACAGGGGGGATTTTAGACTCGTACCACGAACATAGAACCTTGGACACGTGCTAACTGAGAGTATGATAGTTTCGATAGTTGAATGGGTGCGTAGGTTGTAACAACCCAGGCTTTTGAGCGGCTATTTTATATTATTTTGCTTGATAGGATAATTGTATAAAATAGAGGAAGTTGGAGTAAATATTATTTCCCGTAATGCCAAGGGATAATATTTACCGTGTTTTGCCTATTTACTTATATGAGAAGGTAAATAGCCTTATATTGTGTTTATTGCGTCGTTGTAATTTAAACGACGGTTATGACTTATATTTATGTTGGATCATAATTAATGAATTAAAATGACATTGGACCCAAAAATATTGTACGTTACTCCGAATGCCAAAATAGTGGGTGCAGTTGATTTTAGAATAGTCGAGATAGTCAAAATAAGTGCCAAGTTGTATTTTTATGTTTCGGGCACTTTTGTCGGGTTATGACTCAATTAAGTTGTTACGAGTCATTTTAATGGTGTGTTGACATTTAAAAGAGGGAAATTATGTTTAAGGCCCATATAAGTCTCCCAAACCCTTTTTCTCTTCATTTTCTGTTATAAGCCAAGAGAGAGAGAGAGAGAGAGAGAGAGAGAGAGGAGAGATAGTTGGGAGAAAATGGAGAAAAGAGAGAGAAATGGAAGATTGGAGCCGAAAATCGTCGCTACCAGAAGAGAATCCAAGACTACAAACTTGAGGCAAGTTTCTTACTTGCTAGATCATGATTTAATGTGATGAATTGCATGTATAGTTATATTTTTGGAGATTTAAACCATTTTTGGGATTTGTAGGTTTTTAGTGATTTAACCCTTAATCTTGTAGTTTAATTTGATTTGAGTTGGGAAAATTAGTTAGTGGATGTGTAGGAATGATTTGGGGGAATTAGTTGTTGTTGATGTTGGATAAAATGGAGGATTGGAGGATTGGAGGTTTTCGGATTTTAGGGTTTATACAACCTGTAGCCCAAATGGGGCAAATCTGCAGGGCCGAATCGATTCGGCCTTAGGGCGAATCGATTCGGATATGGGGAAGGTTACAGGTCTGGGAAACCGAATTGATTCGGGTTGGGACCGAATCGATTCGGCTAAGGAAGAATGTTGGTTTTACTCATCGAATCGATTTGATTTTGGGTGAATCGATTCACAATCAGGGGCGAATCGATTCGGCCCAAGGGCGAATCGATTCGGATGCCCGTTTTGTGAGATTTTTCTAGTTTTTTTTTTAGCCCTTTTATTTTAGGTTCGAGGTTTAGGAACATTCCTTTGGGAAGTAATGAAGAGTCCTATAGGGTCGTGTTGGGTAGATAAATACCCTAGGCTATCAAGGGATAATTGGTCTTATCCCAAGGGTTAGTTATAGAGATTAATGTTCCATTTAATATCGAACGATAATCTAGAATTCATAGAAGATAGAATGATCAAGTTTGGGACTTTTAGGAGACTATTATCGAGGGAGACTCACTTTGTTGATTGATGGTATTGTTTTGGACTCTTGGAGACTAGTGTGAGGATATTGGCACTTCGGGTCTTAGGTCATTAATATTATATGACTTAACGAATAAGAAATGCATATTCTAAAATTGGTATTTCATCATTGAAAATAAATGGTTTGAGAATGTAAAATGTTAATGTTTTCAAATAGAAAAATAAATGATTTTCATAAATGATAATTTATGTAAACACACCTCTCTAAATCGCTATCATAAGGGAAGTTGCGAGCGTAAGGTGAAGTCCCTTGGCTAATGAATGCAGGGTGAATATATTCCTAGGCCATATAAGCGATTATTATATGTGTTCTGTGATGGTGAGGTAATTCTAGGTATGGTTATGACTCTCCCACAGGCATATGACTGTTTCCTAACATCTTGTGTTGTAGAATCCAAGGTTGCCTTGGTGATAGGCCCTGGAAGATGATAGTCATTTAGGGGCGCGCACAGTGGGGGAACCTGGACGGGCGGTCTTAGAAACGTTATATGATATGAAATATAACTATTCTTAATAATGTGGGACATTATTGATGTTAAAGCAATTTATGATAATGAATTGGCTTTAAATACATTTCTTGGATGGAAGAAGGGAAATGGGATAATTGAATCTTCTTTATATACATTTCCTGGATGGAAGAAGGGAAATGGGAACATATGAGATGAAAAAGCATTTTTATGATAATAAAATTGGCTTTTAAATACCTTTCCTGGATAGAAGAAGGGAAATGGAAAGGTTTGAGATTAAAATGAAATTGAATTGGTAAACATATTGTAAATGAATTCTCATTCCGAGCGATATATCCGGAAGTGTAACTTGATACGTATATAAAAGTGAGTATGAAAGATAATGATGAATATGTTATGTGTATTTAAATTAGATGAATATATATATCAGTAATGTACTGAGGGTCTAATGGATCTCGACGATCGACCTTGCCAAGTAGTAGTGTATCGGGGGGATCCTTATTTGGAGTTCGCTTCGCGAGACATCCCACGCATGAACATGGCGTTCTGTTGAGACTGGGGAGAAGTTTAGCCCTTAGTACTTGGGTTAACTAGAGTATTTTTTAGGATGCGATAGGTGTGCTTTTAGATTAAGAGGTGAGAACCTTTATGTTTAAATTGCGAGAGAAGTAAGTTCATGATGGTAATTAGGTTTACGTAACTGTCATGCATTTTAGTCACATGTTAATCATATCAAACCGGGACCTAACCCGTCTATATCTATCTTTGTTTTGCATATATTCCTTTCCGTACAAGTGCTCTACCGCAAGGACACCCGTATTGACACTTCAATTCCGGTTGTCCTGGAGCTACAGTATTTTGCGGATGTTGTAGGATATTGGTTATAGACGCTTCTATCCTTTGTATTCTAGTTATGTTCAGTTTATTTATTCGGGCGTGTTGCCCAAGCATTTTACTCATTTAATACAATGTGATATTTAATTTGTAATACTCGGTGTAACTATTGTATTGGTCTGTTAATCGACAGCTTATTCGGTTATTATTTAGTATGTTGTCATTTCTTTATTCGTTGATTTTTTATACCCACCATTTTTGCAAATGGGATTGTCCAAGTGTTTTTATTTTACTTGCAAAATTTTAAATTGACAGTCCGTTTTCTAAAATAATTGGTGGTTATCTCGTACTATTATTTTAATCAGCAGTGATGCTAAGAATAGACCGTTTATGATTCCTGTGGTTATTAGAGTACTGGGCTGGCCACCCCTTATTTTAGTAGGCGGGTTATCACAGATGGTATCAGAGCATCAGGTTTGAGTGTCTTTAGGAATCTGTGCGGACGTACTACGCCTTATGTGTTTCTTTTGATTTGATATAGAGCCTTAGGATTAAGAACGTTGATTTCTCTGGTGAGGTTTCGTTCTTCTGCTGTAGAGCAAGAACTTAGAGAATATTTTTCACGCTCGTTTGAGATTTGTAGGTCAACTGATGAAGGACGTCAGGAAAAGCCGTTACGAAGGCGTCATGAGACGGGTTTACTAAGAACTGTAAGTTGTAGTCGGGGATGTGGGCCACTTTGGAGGTCTCTCCCTTCGTAGAATTATCTTATATAGCTACCGTGACTACTAAGTACAATAAATATAGTTTTCCATGTACCGCTAGAAGTAGAGAGTGGTACTAAGCTTGTAATTTTAAGCGACGTTGATGTGAAGTTGAAAAGTCCTTGATAAGGACCCCATGTTGAAGTTAAGTAAGATAGAGGAAGTGTAACCTCATTCGGTGGAAATATAAGTCCAGGAGCTTTGGTCCAGAGAGGGGTATAGAAGTGCCCAGGTGCGAAGATTGGAAGAAAATCTTTCACCCATAGGAGTAAAGTTAAAATAGCAAAAATGGTAGTCGCCATATTTTGGTGGAGTTGGAAGTTTTTCCCATAGAGAAACTCATTAGATATTTTCAATAGTGAGTTTCTCTGGAATAACAAGAATGATGAGAATGTAGATTCTCAAATATTCACACCAGGTTCAGTCAGAGGCCGACCGTGAATAAATAGTGGTACGGTTAAGGAAATATTTTGGTTCATGAGACCCCATTGGTGGACATCCACCCGGGGAAAACTCATTGAACTAAGGAATAGGAGGTTGTAGCATGTTCTCTTTTATTGAGGAAGTTAAGGGAACTACACGGGTAATCACAGGGTAGCTAGAGATGGAGGAACGATTTTGACGTGGAATGTAGAACCACGCATTTTTATCTTGTTGATTGGAGAACAAGGGAAAGAATAGGGTTCCTAATCAGGACGTTGATGGAAGTATTTTGGTTCGAATAAGACTAGAATACTATGTCTGGGAACCATTAGTGTTGGCCAGGGGTGATTGGCTAGAATGTTGGCGGGAGTTCCACCTTAGTAGAGGGTGGTGCGTTCCTTGAGATAAGATGGAGTAGCATGGTATTTACCCTAGATTCGGGTGTGTAAATAGAGCTTGTGGTAGTATTGATGTTATTAAAGTAAGTGTATCTATATGACTTCCATGGTAGGGAAGTTCTTTATTTTTCCTACGCTCGTTATAAAGCGAGTGTTGATATTTTAGAAGTATATGTGTGGTATGTGATACTCGTATTATATGTGTTATTCGAGTGGGAATATTGTTGGTTTGGTTGGAGCGATAGCAAGCGAATAAATTATGAGGCTATCGTAATTGTAGTTCCAAAATGGAACTCGTTGTTCTATAATATTTCTCCTGGATACAGGTTGAGACTTTATAGAGATGGTTTAAGGTATGTAAGGATTTTTCTTTTTATTCTATTTCATTCATTTTTCATGAATGACGTTGCCTTATCTCCACGACCAACAAAGTTAAGTAGTAATGCATAAGAGGTGTTCCTTGTTTGGATTTCGCTTTGCGAGACGCTCCACGCGTGAACCTTAACGGCGTTGGAAGTGGAGAGATGTATTTTTCTTTCTTTCTTTTCTTTCTTTCTGTTGGTAGAGTGTTATGTTGGAAGGTTTAGCCGAGAGTCACATGATTGAGTGATTAAAGGGCTATTAAAGTGTGATATAGAAGCACTGTGAATAGTTATTTCTTCTGATCGATGTAAGGGAGACTGAGATAAGAAAATTCGAATTGAGACTTATGGTTATGCCTTGATGAGAAGTCCATTTAAAAAAAGGATGTATTTATGGATATTGTATTTGTAACACTTTGTGGAGGGCAAGCGCCCTATTAGTTAATTTTTTATTTGGCTGCAATGGTAGGACATAGAAGTAGAAGTACATTAGTAGGGTTACGAGTTTGAATTCTATCGGTCCCGATCAGGTGTCTTAGATCGTTACTTCTCGATGACCGACGATGTGAGGTAGTAGTGTAACGGGAGGGTTCCTTATTTGGATTTCGCTTTTGCAAGACGTCCCACGCATGAAACCAAGTGAATGTCAGAAGTTGATAAAGGTCTTGGACACTAGGGATATAATTAGTATTATACTTATACGACTTGACTAGAATATATAGATCAACCTTAGGATTACTAGGACGTAAGGCCCTTAGGGCATGTGATGTTCTGTTAGGAAGGCGGCAGGGAGTTGACCACAAGTAGTCTTGTGGGTTAACTCTAAGAAGTATTAGGTCCCCAGAAGAAGAAGTATGGGATATCGAGTGATTCGAAATGATTGGCCAGAGGAGATGAGGCATGTCTTAGGTAGAGTGTTACGTCGGTAACCTAGCTTTTGAGGAGTTGAAGGATGAGTTGACTTTTACTCCTGCACTCGTGTTGTTAAGATCGAGAGTGGATTTAACGAACGAGTCTCTGCCAGGAACGAGAGGTATTAATACTGGAGCATAGATCCATTGTTTATGCATCTCACAAACTTAAGCCTCGTGAGAAGTATTATCCCACGCTTGATTTGAGAGTTTCTAGCAGTAGTATTCGCCTTAAAGGAATAGAGGCACTACTTCTTGGGTAGGAAATTTAGTCTTTTTACGAACAACAAGTTGTTGTAATATGTTGTCGGGGCGACAGAGTTGGTGTTTCAAGTTCATGAAGGAACTATCAAGTGGATATTCCCTTTCGCTAAGGAAATGCGAATGGGGTAGCTGTTGCGCCGAGTAAAAAACTCGTCGAAGAGATTAGTGAAGGCATGGAAAGCCAAGTAGAACGAGCTTAACCAAGAGGACGCTCTAGATAGAGCATTTATGTCCGCGATTGACCCTTTCACCTACTGGTGTGAAGACAGTAGTGTTGGAAACCAAAGTGAAGTTGGAAAAACAAATGGAGAAAGTTAACCTAATATCAGAAGGCATACCTCAAATGTGCGTACTTGACATAGGAAGGACATAACATGTTTTAGGAGGAACGATAACTTGTGCCGAGTTATGTAGGTATTTTTCTTTCCATCGCAGAATGGTAGAATCGATAGTTCATAGAGCGACTAGGTGTTATTTTAGAGCACGAAGAATGTAGACTCAAATCGATAGTGATGACCTTCGTCCAAGTCCAATGAGGACGCCACAATAACGAGGAGTTTGCTAAGGATGATTAAACGATAGTTTAGAATAGTACACCCTTATTCTGGTTATACTATTTGCCTGAATTTTGAGGGAAAAATTCCCTTCTAAGGGAGGGAGTACGTAACAACCTAGGCTTTTGAGCGGTTATTTTATATTATTTTGCCTAATGGGCTAATTTTATAAAATAGAGGAAGTTGGAGTAAATATTATTTCCCATAATACTAATGGATAATATTTATCGTGTTTTGCCTATTTACTGATATGAGAAGGTAAATAGCCTTATATTGTGTTTTATTGCGTCGTTGTAATTTAAACGACGGTTATGACTTATATTTATGTTGGATCATAATTAATGAATTAAAATGACGTTGGACCCAAAAATATTATATGTTACTCCGAATGCCACAATAGGGGGTGCGGTTTGTTTTAGAATAGTCGAGATAGTCAAAATAAGTGCCAAGTTGTATTTTTGAGTTTCGGGCACTTGTGTCGGGATATGACTCAATTAAGTGGTTACGAGTCATTTTAATGGTGTATTGGTATTTAAGAGAGGGTAATTATGTTTAAGAACCGTATAAATCTCCCAACCCCTTTTTCTCATTATTTTATGTTATAAGCCAAGAGAGAGAGAGAGAGAGAGAGAGAGAGAGAGAGAGAGGAGAGAGAGTTAGGAGAAAATGGAGAAAAGAGAGAGAAATGGAAGATTGGAGCAGAAAATCGTCGCTACCGGAAGAGAATCCGAGACTACAAACTTTAGGCAAGTATCTTACTTGCTAGATCATGATTTAATGTGATGAATTTTATGTATAGTTATATTTTTTTAGATTTAAACCATGTTTGGGATTTGTAGGTTTTTAGTGATTTAACCCTTAATCTTGTAGTTTAATTTGATTTGAGTTGGGAAAATTAGTTAGTGGATGTGTAGGAATGATTTGGGCGAATTAGTTGTTGTTGATGTTGGATAAAATGGAGGATTGGAGGTCTGGGTATTTTAGGGTTTATACAACCCGTAGCCCAAATTGGGCAAATCTATAGGGCCGAATCGATACGGCCTTAGGGCGAATCGATTCGGATATGGGGAAGATTACAGGTCTGGGAAACCAAATCGATTCGGGTTGGAACCGAATCGATTCGGCTAAGGAAGAATGTTGGTTTTACTCATCGAATCGATTCGCTTTTGGGCGAATCTATTCGCAATCAGGGGCGAATCGATTCGGATGCCCTGTTTTGTGAGATTTTTCTCGTTTTGTTTTATCCCTTTTCTTTTAGGTTCGAGGTTTAGGAACCTTCCTTTGTGAAGTAATGAAGAGTCCTAGAGGTTCGTGTTAGGTAGACAAATACCCTAGGCTAGCATGGGATAATTGGGCTTCTCCCAAGGGTTAGTTATAGAGATTAATGTTCCGTTTAATATCGGACGATAATCTAAAATTCATATAAGATAGAGTGATTAAGTTTGGGACTTTTGGGAGACTATTATCGAGGGAGACTCACTTTTTTGATTAATGGTATTGTTTTGGACTCTTGGAGACTAGTGTAAGGATATTGGCACTTCGGGTCTTAGGTCATTAATAAAATATGACTTAACGAATAAGAAATGCATATTCTACAATTGGTATTTCATCATTGAAAATAAATGGTTTGAGAATGTAAAATGTGAATGTTTTCAAATAGAAAAAGAAATGATTTTCATAAATGATAATTTATGTAAACACACCTCTCTAAATCATTATCATAAGGGAAGTTGCGCGCGTAAGGTAAAGTCCCCTGGCTAATGAATGCAGGGTGAATATATTCCTAGGACATATGAGCGATTATTATATGTTTTCTGTGATGGTGAGGTAATTCTGGGTATGGTTATGACTCTCCCACGGGCATATGGTTGTTTCCTAACGTCTTGCGTTGTAGGATCCCAGGTTGTCTTGGTGATAGGCCCTGGAAGATGATAGCCATTTAGGGGCGCGCACAGTAGGGAAACCCGGACGGGCGATCTTTGAAACGTTATATGATATGAAATATAACTACTCTTAACAATGTGGGACATTATTGATGTTAAAGCAATTTATGATAATGAATTGGCTTTAAATACATTTCCTGGATGGAAGAAGGGAAATGGGATAATTGAATTGGCTTTATATACATTTCTTGGATGGAAGAAGGGAAATGGGAGCATATGAGATGAAAAAGCATTTTTATGATAATAAAATTTGCTTCTAAATACCTTTCCTGGATAGAAGAAGGGAAATGGAAAGTTTTGAGATTAAAATGAAATTGAATTGGTAAACATATTGTAAATGAATTCTCATTCCGGGAGATATATCCGAAAGTGTAACATGACACGTATATAAAATTGAGTATGAAAGATAATGATGAATATGTTATGTTATGTTATTTAAATTAGATGAATATATTTATCAGTAATGTGCTGAAGCTCTATTGGATCTCGACGATCGACCTTGCCAAGTAGTAGTGTATCGGGGGGGTTCCTTATTTGGATTTCGCTTCGTGAGACACCCCACGCACGAACATGGCATTGTGTTGAGACTGGGGAGAAGTTTAGCCCTTAGTACTTTGGTTAACTAGAGTATTTGTTAGGATGCGATAGGTGTGCTTTTAGATTGAGAGGTGAGAACATTATGTTTAAATTGCGAGAGAAGTAAGTTCATGATGGTAATTAGATTTACGTAACTGTCATGCATTTTAGTCACATGGTAATCATATCAAACCGGGCCCTGACCCGTCTATATCTATCTTTGTTTTGCATATATTCTTTGCCGTGCAGGTGCTCTACCGCAAGGACACCCGTACTGACACTTCCATTCCGATTGTCCTGGAGCTACAACATTTTGCGGATGTTGTAGGATATTGGTTATAGACGCTTTTATCCTTTGTATTCTAGTTATGTTCAGTTTATTTATTCGGGCATGTTGCCCAAGCATTTTACTCATTTAATACAATATGATATTTAATTTTTAATACTCGGTGTAACTATTGTATTGGTCTGTTAATCGACAGCTTATTCGGTTATTATTTAGTATGTTGTCATTTCTTTATTCGTTGATTTTTTATATCCACCGTTTTTGCAAATGGGATTGTCTAAGTGTTTTTCTTTTACTTGCAAAATTTTAAATTGACAGTCCTTTTTCTAAAATAAATGTTGGTTATCTCGTACTATTATTTTAATCGACAGTGATGCTAAGAATGGACCGTGTATGATTCTTGTGATTATTGGAGTATTGGGCTAGACACCCCTTATTTTAGTAGGCGGGTTGCCACATAGGTATGTGTGTTACCCATTTGGTTGGGGATTATGTTCGCCTCCTAATATGTGTGATTTATATTTATGGTTCGAGGGTGACACCGAACCGATTGTCCTTATTTAGTACGTGATGTACTAGGACTTATTTGCAGAGTATGCATGCATTGCAGTTGTGCCTCGGGGTGCCGTATTAGTATATATATAATATCGTGATATATATATATATATATATATGATTGTGATTATTCTACTTTGTAGATTTAGTAGATAAGTAGGATGATATAATCTAAAATAATTTAGTATGTGAACACTTAACCATAAACTGAGAAAATCCTTGTGTGTGATAAGAAAAGGAATATATTTATTAAATAAATGGATTGCATGGGAAATATGGGTGGACATTATGAGTTAGAGTTAGAAGACTTATAATTACAAACTAGTTAGGTGTTGTGACAGTAACTAGGGGAGTTTAGAGGTACGTTAGGGGTGCACATTAGATAAGAGGTGAGAATCTCAAGAGAGAGCCCAAAAAGCTAACATGTATATAGCATTTGCTTTACAGCATTTTTAGATACTTGCTAAAGTGTTTTAAAATATTTTCACTCGGGCTCTGACCCGTTTTTCACAAATCTATTTTCTTTGTGCAACTATTTTAGGTGTCCAGTCATAGGGATGTCAGGCATAGGAGTCAGTTGATTTGATGTGTTGCATCTATTCTGAAAGTTGCAGGTCCTCAATATTAGATGCCTTCTCATCTATCCATTCAGACTCTTATGTGTTCATTTCAGTTAGGGCATGTTGCTCATTTCTAGTTACCATTCATTTATGAGATATTTTACTCTTTTGTTTTAGTTTATGGGATTTGGATTTATTATTTAGTTATTTGTATTGAGATAATTAACTGGAACATTTATTCCAGTATTATTTATTCAGTTAGATGGTTTCTCGTTTAATATTGTTTTATTCATTAGAATGGGGAATGTGGTTAATGGTTTAAATTTTTGGATAATAATTAAATGATTAAATGTTCTTGGAACTAGCTTAATTAATTAGTAGGTGATAAATAAAATAAATGTTTTTCGACAATGATGCTAAGAATGAACCAACTGGATATTCTGATTTAATTTAATAAAGGACTGATCACCTGATATTAATTGAGCGAGGTGTCACACTTGAAAAGTGGTCCTCTAGATTATATACATATAATAAGAACATGCCATTAACATTACAGGCACAGGGCATTCAATCGACCACTCTCAATGTGTTGTTTTGAATACATTTTTTCGTTATTGTGGTATTTCAATGACTGACGGTGGTTTTTGTGATCATGGATGATTTATTTTTTGACACTTTAGATTTAGTGAACATGTATATTTATTACTCTTTTTAGTTGTTAATCTAGTTACTTGATTTGGTGACTTGTTGATGTTACTCTTGGTTTAGATGGTTTGAACACACACTTTATAATATACCCTTATGAAATTTTTATAAACATTTACATTTGAGAATATGGTGTGATATCGATTGTTTATGGATTTGCAAATTTCCAATTTAATACTTAATTAATTAGATGCCAATTTTTTATTCAAGTTAATTAAACCCTAAAACATGAATCTATGCCATCATAAATAATCACACAATGCTGGAAATGAAGATTTCAGGAAAAATACCCTTGAAGGGTAAACCTTTTATTTCATTATGAACAGTAAATTGCAACTTACAAAGTACACAATGAAAACTGCAATTAATCTATCGCAACAAACTCACATAGGCCGCAACCTAGAAATCAACAATGAACTCCCTCAATAGCCCACAATAACCGCAGCTCTATGTCCAGCAAGGAACACCCTCAAGTCTTCCCAAGTGATCGCAATCGTCAGCCAACAATTCCCTCGAGAATCACCAATCCAGTAGTAGAGATGTAGTCTCTACAAGAGAAACTTTAACAAGGTTAAATCTTGGGATCACAAATGACTCACTAAAGTATTTAGGATGATTTGTAAATCAAAAAACAAAGGTTTTGTAACCTAAAAGTGAAGACCAAAAATTTTGCAAATTGCAGTTTTGTGTTCTTTAAAGTCTTAAATTAAAAAGATTTACGAAGAAACTATTTATAAAAATCTTGAGTCGGTGGGTCATTCGAATGACATATGTAGATCATTTGAATGACATGTGTAGGTCATTTGAAAGACATCTTATGTCATTAGATCCAGCACGAAATGACCAAAAGAAAACCAAAATAGTATGTCTTCTTTAGATGCAAGCTTTAAGCGATCCTTCGAACGACCTTTCAAATGACATATAATGTCATTAGACGAGTTGTTTGAACGACTTGTGCATGTCGCTCTAATGACATACACTTGTCGTTTGAACTACTGAAACATCAAAAAAAATTATTTTAAAACTCCACCTACAGGCCTTGAAAATTTATTTTGGCTTAGAAAAATGCCTCGGATTGATAAAAACATTTTAGAAATAATATCCCAACACTTAAATGAAACATTAAGGAACTTAAAAATCAACCTTACCAAAATCAATCTTGTGGAGGAACTAAGGACGATGGAAATAATGTCCTTACAAATCTCCCCCTATGTCTATGCCGTTAAAAACTAAAAACAATCTGAATTATCAAATCAAATGTCCTATACAAATCTAATACCCTCCCATGAACACAAAAGTGAAAAGGTACTAAAAATGCAAGCCTTCAAATTCTTTAACATCTTCAAATCTCCAACGTTTCTTTATCATCATTAGGGTGTGAAAAATAATGATCCTCAACATTTGTACTTACACACGTGAGACAAGAAATAAATACCTTCATGACATCTCGAGTTTGAAATGAGATAAACATAAATCACAACAAAGATCAAATATCAAATCTCCCCCATAATTCAAACTCTCCCATTAAATCATAATTCGTTTCCCCCTTTTTATTTGTCTGAAATAGATAAAGAAAAGAATAAATAAATATAAGTATGGAGTGTCATTAAAAGCATAGCAAAGATTTAACAATTACGCTCATGAAGGGATAAACTCAAAAGCATTCACGATCTCTTTTTCCTTTTTCAATTTTTTTCCAAGCAAGACTAATTTTACAAAATAACACACCATGAATTTACACTTAGACAACCAAATCATGAAAACGAAACGAATGGGTGTGAACAAATTCGATACGAAGATCAATGCAATCAAACATAATATATATGGACGATGAATATGGATACTCCTAAGAATGATCTCAAAATCGACCTTAGGTGTCAAAATTGTTGAATTCAAATTACATCGACTCAATTTAATCAACACATCAAAGTCTAAAATGATTTCCACACCAATAACGTCTAAAACTATGCAATGATTTTTCAAGACTTTTGTCAGGAAGTGCAAACCCGTTGTTTTATTTCCAACCAAACACCCTCATAAAAAATAAATCTTTTATTTTTCTAATGAGGTGATCTAAAACCTAATGGCCCCTTTTTAGCATATATATCTTTTTATTACCTTAAATTTTTTCGGGCTCTTTTACCATTTGGACCTTGGCTACTTTTTACAATGCCACGCTTTTTTAGGTATGATTTAAATGGTGGATCAATCACAAAGGATATGTGTTCCTTTCTTAGCCCTTCCCCTTGTTCACTCATTATTTTAAACAAATTCCTCACGGGCAACGGTTCTTACATGCGTTACTTTCATTGTCAAGTTTTATCGCATTTGGTTCGTTTTAAAGTTAAGATTAAGATTAAAACATTTCGACCAATATGTGATAGACAATCACAATAATCAAATAAATTCTTGCAAGTGTGCATTAAAGGAAATCATGAGTCAAACATGTAGAAAGTAATCTCAAATTTCATCTTAATAACTCCAAACATTATAAAGCACAAAATGAAATGATGATGCGCCTCAAATCAACATTAAATAGTCACATGGATATGGAATGATGTTGTGACCTGGTTATCCTAAATGTCCATTCATAAATGGTGTATAAGGAAATACAAAAAAAATGTCCTTTTCTAAAAAAGTTATCAAAAATAAAATCTTTTTAGCTTTTTTAATTATTTTTTCAAAAAATAGAAAATCTTTTTGTATTTTTCCAAAAAATTTCAAAAACAAAAAAATCTCTTTGGTTTTTCGAAAAATATTTCAAAAATGTAAAAGATAAATACAAAAGTGGTACACACTAGCAATAGGCATAAAATATCATCTTGAAAATCATCTTATGCTAGCAAACTAGTCTAAACCTCGATCGTTAGGTGTAGAGGAGTTTTTCAAAGGTGGTGACACCCTATGAAAAACATCCATCAAATCATGTGAAGTTTTGACTAAAAACTTAATTTTCTCTCGAATATGTGCAAACTCTCTCATGTAATCTCCGGGAGCATCAAAAATGTCATGTGTGGGTGCGTGTGTGGGAACACATGGTAAAACTCTATGTGACACACTACCTAACTTAAAGTAAAATTCCCTAAGGTGTCCTCTCTTCTTAAAATGGGTGGAAACATACATGGGACTAGGAACACCTCTCTCAAATCATCTATGACGCACTCTCCTAATGGGAACGGGATCCCTAGATGGGTTAGGATGAGATCCATATGGATCTATCACAAACTCGAGAATCGGCTCGGGTGCAACCAGGGAAGTGGACACACTGTCATAACCTATTCCTAATCTCTCAACATTATCCAAAGAGGGACCGAGGATCATCTTACCAACCTTCTTATATGTGTCCTCTATAGTGACCTTGACCTCTCGAGCACGTTTGAGATCGCTCTCTATTCGCACCATACGAGCTTCAAGTTCACTCTTTTCTCGACCTCCGACGATTAACTGCGCACTCAAAGAAACCTTCACCTTCTCGAGTTGACTCACCAATGCCTCAAATTCCCTTAAAACGTATATATCTCTCTCCAACTCTATCACCTTAAGGCCTAAATCCTTATTTAACTTCTTCGTCTTTAAGGTCTCGGCGTATAAATCTCTAAAATCTTTTGGAGTGTGAAAGTGATATGTGATATTGATTAAATATGGATTCGCAAATTCCAACATTTAACTTATTTAATTGAAGTCAATTTTTAAACTAATTTTAATTGAAACCTAACACATGCATCTAGATGGGTAAAATCAAGTCATCACAAAATAAATATTCTTGGTACACGGATTTCAGGAAAAACTCCCTTTCGGGTAAAACCTTTTTATTTCACTATGCAAAGGTAAATCGCAACTTATATACACAATGAAATCTGCAATGAATATCCGTAGACACTCACATAGACCTCGGCCTAGAATCGGCAATGGATCAATCGTAGCAAACCCACAAGAACGCACAGCTTCAAATCATCCAGGAACACCCGCAAGCACTCTCAGTGGCACACAGTCATCAGCCATAGATTTACCCTCTTTACAAGAAAAACTTCACCAAAGTTGTATCTTGGGTTACAAAAAATTTCACTAAAGCTATTGGGATTTTTGTGAATTGAAAAACAAATGGTTAAGCCCTAAAGAAGAAGACAAAATAATTATGGAGATTGAAGTTTTCTTGTCTGGAAAAAAACTCAGGTCTTCTTCAAGAAAAAGGACTCATTTAATCATCTATTTATAAAAAAATCAGATTCAGTGACTTTGGTCGAACGAGATTGACCTGTCGCTTGAACGACTTTAAATGCCTTTAGATACCACTTTGCGCGACATATCAAATGACGTAATAAAAACTAAAACAGTAAGGGTTCGCTTGATGAAATTCATCCCGCGAGCCTTCGCGTGACATAGCATGTCGTTTGAAGTCCTCATTGGCGAGATAACTAATGTCGTTTGAACGACATAGTGATGTCGTTTGAATGACCAAAACGAAAATCCTTTTCTTTTAAAACTCCGCCTCAAGACTTGGAAAAAATTATTTTGACAAAAAATGACACCTCAACTGTTTAAAAACATTTTAGAAAAATTATCCCAACACTTTGTATGAACCATTAAAGGACTTAAACATAACCTTACCAAAATTTGTCTCATAAGGCTTGTCTGTTGAAGAATATTGATATTCAGATTCGTCTCCATGTATGATTGAAATTAAACTTTTCTTCGACGGTTGTAGCAGTATACGACATACTCTAATGTAAACAGGACTATGTCAAATATGTCCTTACAAATCTCCTCCTATGTATATGACGGTACAAAATAAAAACATCTGAATTATCAAATCAAATGTCCTATACAAATCTAATACCCTTCCATGAACCCAAAATTGAAAAGGCAACAAAAATAAAAGTCTTAAAATTTCTTCAAAAATCTTCAACTTCAAATCTTCAAATCTCTTTGCTTTTCTTTGTCATCATCAGGGTGTGAAAAAATAATGATCTTCAATTTTTGGACCTACACACTGAGACAAGAAACAAATACCTTCATGACGTATCGTGTTTGAAATGAGATAAGCATAAATCAAATCTCAATTCTCCCCCATAATATAAACTCCCCCATTAAGTCATAACTTGTTCTCCCCCTTTTTATTTGTCCCAAATAGACAAGGAAAAGAATAAACAGAATAAACATGGAGTTTCACGACAAGCAAAGCAAATCAACTACGATTATCAAGGATAAACTGGATAGCCTCCACAAACTATTTTTTATTTTTTTATTTTTCAAACCAAATTGCAAAAATATTTTACAAAAAAATCACACACCATAAATTTACACTAAGATGACCAAATCGTGGAAATGGAATGAATGGCTGTGAAGATATTCGATAGGAAAATCAATGCAATCAAATATAACATATGTGCAAGATGAATATGAATACTCCTAACGAATGCACTCAAAATTGTCCTTAAGAGTCAAAATTATGAATTTATATGACATCGACTCAATCAAATTGACACATCAAAGTGTAAAATGATTTCTAAGAACACACTATAAAATTGACTTACTTGAGTCTATATTATGTAGGAGTTCCAACTAATTTGGACATTGAGACAAAGTAGGTTAGATTTTAATGAGTTGCTCCATATCCCAAAGGTTTAATAAGAAGAAGCAAGTCAGTCCAAGAAATCCTCAAGAACAACATAGGGAAGTTAATTCTATCCTTAAACCACTATAGGACACTCTCACTGCATAATATTTTATTCCTATTTGCATTGGTGGTTTTTTAAAACACTTTAAGCCTTTTTAAAATCAATTTAAGTCATTTATAACATTTTTAAAACATTTTATATAATTTTCAAATAATTTTGAATTAATTAAATCTTGGTTTTAAAAAGTGTTGGGGATATAAATTGTATTTTAGAAAGTGTTTTAATTGCTTCAAAGTTCTCTTGGGTAGAATGTCAATGTGCTAGAGACTTGAGGGTGAATTTGTATTTATTTTCAAACACACATTTTTTGGTTGATCTGCACCGCCCACGTGTTGGCTTATAAGGCCTTCGATTTGTGTTTTCTCATAGACACAAACCCTACTACCAATCTCATCCCTTGGATGACTTTAATCTACGATCTGCGTGTCTTTGGTTACAATCCTAGTGCTTACCTTTTAACCAACGAGATTACGTTATTTCACCACTTGTTATAAGCCATTAGATCTTAAGTCAAACATAGAAGACCAAATATCAGCCGTTGGATTGCAACTGATGTTCGAGATCCTTTTTCACCATGTATAAAAGAGAACTGAGCCTTAGCATTTGGAGACTTTTGCTAGTTCATTCAAGAGAGAAAAAAATATAGTAGAGAGAGAAAAGAGAGAAGAAGATAACCTATCTTCGAATCCTTATACCTCTGAGTGATTTCCCACAAACCATACACCTTAACCTTTAAAGATCCATTTACCAGAAATTAAAAAGTTGATTGTTAGAATCATTCTAGGGTTTTTGTGAGTTTGGTGGTAGGGTTAACGTCTGGAAGAAGACATCTTTTTATTTGAGTCTCTCTCAGAACTCTTCTCTGAGAAAATAGCGAGTTTCACATATTGAAACTTGAGATTTTCTAAAGAGAACATCACAAGCCTATTTTTTTTTAAATTCTCTTTTTGGATCTCTTATATTAGATCCGACTGTTTCTAAGGATTTTCAAAAATAAAATTCTAAGATTTCAAGCCCAAATCAGATCTTTAAGAGAGTTTGTGTCTCCTGATTCATATTTCACATTTTGTGAAATAAAATTGTATAAAAATAAATCGAGACACATAGGACCTTAGCTATTTTTAAAAGAAAGGTTGTTTTTCTAGATGTGATCTTGTATTGAAATTTATTTCATAAAATCGTTTGAATCAGATCTTGCATATCATATAGACTTTATTGATTTGTAGGATATTATATGTATAAATTCTTTGAGAGGGTGAGTCGCTTAAATCTGCATATAGATCACCTTACAAACTCTTCTCACACGAACACTTAGATACACTGGTTATGTTTGAGACTTGAATCTGAAAGAGTTGCTGGAATCATAATTCAAAGAGAATGAGATCAAGTAAAAGACAAAGAACCAACAAAGAAGAGATCAGTTCTAATTAGAAAACCTTTGGATTGGAGTAGCTCATGTAGGTATAATTCTGAAATTAGATTTAGGATCCTTATGTGTTTGCTTAAGTGTTGTAACTTTATTCTTTATTCTAGTAAATTTTTACTTTGTGTCGTAGAGGGCATCGTGGATGTTTCTCTTGATTAAGGGTTTTACCACGTTAAAAATTCCTGTGTCTATTCCTTTGAATGTTCTTAATTGTTGTTGTGATTGGGACTGCATGGTAGCTTTAGTAGATGGTTTATAAATTTTAAAAACTAAGGTAATCAACTATTAAATCTAGACCATATATTCAGAAAGTTTTTACAACACATCTTATGTTTTTCGAAAAGAGTTTTGCCCAAAAAGTTTATTCAGAGTTTACACAATTTATAACAGTTTGTTATTAACCTTGTAAACAAGATTTTAGTATTAAAGTTTTCTTCAATTTCCACACTAATAACATCTAAAACTATGTAATGCTTTTTCAAGACTTTGTTAGGACGTGCAAACCCGTTGATTTATTTCCAACCAAACTCCCTCATGAATAATAAATAATTTATTTTTCTATTGAGGTCATCTATTTTTCTCAACTTAGAGATATTCTAATGGCCCCATTTTGGCATATTTATCTTTGTGTTGACTTAATTTTTTCTTGGGCTCTTTTTAAACGGTGGATTTCACGATGTGATTATTATTCACTCGCATCCCTTTCTCGTGTTCACTCATTATTTTTTATATTAAACAAATAACTCACGTGCAACGGTTCTTACATGCACTACTTTCATTGTCAAGTTTTATCGCATTTAGTTCGTTTTAAAGACAGGATTGAGATGCAAACACATCGACCAACATGTGATAGACAATTACAATAATCAAACAAATCCGTGCAAGTATGAATCAAAGGAGACCAAGAGTCAAACATATAGAAAGTAATCTCAAATTACATCTTAATGATTCCAAACATCGTAAAGCACAAAAATGAAACGATAACACATATCAAAACACTATCAAATACTCACATGGATATGGAATGATGTTGTGACTTGGTCATCCTAAATGTCCATTCATATATGGTGTAAACACAATACAAAACTCTTTTTGTCTTTTTCCAAAAAAATTATTAAAATAAAATATTTTTGGCTTTTTTATTTTTTTTCTCAAAAAAAATAGAAAATCTTTATGTATTTTTCCAAAAAATTTCAAAAACAAAATCTTTTTAGTTTTTTGAAAAATATATCAAAAATGGTACATAATAGCAATAGGCATAAAGTATCATCGCGAAAATCATCCTATGCTAGCAAACAGGTCAAAACCTCAACCGTTAGGTACAGTGGAGTTTTCCAAAGGTGGTGTCATCCTATGAAAAACATCCATCAAGTCATGTGAAGTTTTGACCAAAAACTTTAATTTCTCCCTAATATGTGCAAACTCTCTCATGTAGTCATTTGGAGCATCATGTGTGGGTACGTGTGTGTGTGAACACGTGGAAAAACTCTATGTGACATACTACTCAACTTAAAACAAAATTCCCTAAGGTGTCCTCTCTTTTTACAATGGGAACAAACATACACGGGCCTAGGAACACCTCTCTCAAATTGTCTACGACGCACTCTCCTATCCTAAATGGGACACCTAGGTAGGTTGGGTTGAGAGCCATATGGATCAATCACAAACTTGGGAACGGGCTCGGGTGCAACGTGGAAAGTGGATGCACCGTCATGACTTATTCCTAGTCTCTCAACATTACCCAAAGTGAGACTAAGGAGCATATTTCCTACCTTCTTAGATGTATCCTCTAAAGTGACATTTACCTCTCGGGCACGTTCAACATCTCTCTCTAATTGTGACACTTGGGCTACAAGTTCACTTTTTTTCCCCGACCTACGATGATCAACTGCTCACTCAAATTAATCTTCACCTTCTCGAGTTGACTCACAGACCTCAAATACCCTAAAAATATCTAACTCTCTTTCCAAATCTAACACTCTAAGACCTAACTCCTTATTCAACTTCTTCGTATTTAAGGTATCAGTGTACAAATCTATAAATGCTATTTGGATTTCACTTTCACCATCGCTCCCAAACTCGCTTTTACCCTCACTCTCACACGAAACACTCAAACTATCATCCTCGGGGCTCTCACATGCACAAGTATCCTCATTGTCATGGGACAAACTGTGGCACCCCGCCTAATTAAATACCGGGTGATCAGTCATTTATTAAATTAAATCAGAATATCCATTTGGCTCATTCTTAGCATCACTGTCGAAAAATAATTTCTTATTAATTCACCTAATAATTAATTAAGCTAAGTGTCAAAACTTTTCTAATTTTTATTTCAATTAAATCCATACCACCATACTGAATAAAATAAGTAACACCCCAACACAACTGAATTAAAATTCAACAAGTATAAATGTAACTGGAATAAACTCTCGAGTTTAAATACTCAATATCACCATCCAAAACAAAATGATAATAACAGTATCAATATAAAACTAGTACAATGTTCGAAATGGAAATGAAACTACTAAAATCTTGGGCGACATGCCCTACATGAGCTAAATACTATAAAGATAGGAATCCAGGAAATGAAAGCATCTAATCCAAATATGCATCTCCAGAAACTCGTTAAAATATCCACCCTCTAAGTAGGGCATCCCTGATGTTAGGCACCTGGTAATATAGATATAGTAGAGAAGAGAATATGCAAATAAACGGGTCAGAGCCCGAAAAGATTTTCAAAAATAGCAAGTTCTTAATAAGTGCAATTAAGCAGGTATTGTGTACATGTTAGTTCTCGGCTCTCACTTGAGAATCTCACCTCTCATTTAGTGTGCACGCCTAACGTACCTTATTATTCCTCTAAACAAGGTTCTTAGTTATTATTCTATCTCTTCTCATTATCCCGTATTTCCCACGTAATACTTATATTAATTAAGACATGTTCATTTCTCTTTAAGATGAACTAGGCATTCAAGGATTAAGTATTCACTTACTTAATTCAATTCAGAATTTATTATTCATTTTTTATCTACTAATTCACACAGTAGATTAGTGTATATATATATATATATATATATATATATATTCTCTTCACACTACTATATATACTAATACGGCACCTCCCAGACACAGCTGCGATTCATGCATACTCTGTTATCATGTCCAGTTACATCTCTCGCTGTAAAAAGGACTATTGGTTCAGCGTCTCTCCCGAACCATAAATAACATATCAAACATATTTGGAGGCGACCATACTCCCCAGCCGAATGGGTCATGCACATACCTACACTCCCATTCAACCGTCGAAACTATCATTCACACAGAGAAAATGTGTCCAAGGTCCTATGCTCAAGGTACAAATCTAAAATCCCCCCAAGTGGGATCATCAAGATAAGATCGACCATAATGAGAAACTTCCACCCCGATTGATGATGCTAAGATTTAGCACCACCGGATAAGTGATAGTGAGCTCAAACATGGCAGCCATAGAGATGTATAAGTGTATAAGTATGTAGAAGGGGATGAGTATAAGAGAAAATAAGACAATGATGTATGGTGGTTCAGCCAATTTGGCCTACATCCATTATGAGTGTGTGATCCCCTAAGTATGGGCACTAATGGCCTTGGATACAATGCACATAACCCTCTCTCTCTCTCTACTGTGTGTACAAGCAGAGCTTTAGCTAGGGCTCCCAGTTAATGGATCGATCCCCTGTAGGGTTGTAGGTGACAAGTATATATAGGTCTTGGGGGGTGTAGTGTACCCCCCCCCCCCAAGTATGCATGGTGCATGTGAATGATGATCTAGCCAATCCCCTGTTGACACCTGTAGATGCCAAATGATGACATAATATTCCCTCACGTGAGGGTGTGATTTGGTTATAACGGTCTTCCACGTGCCATGTGAGCCTCACGCGCACTGTTCCATGCGTCTCCCAAGCCACACGCTGTCATGATGTCACCCTCGGCCGAGGGCAGAGTTTCTTCCAGTAGTGAGCCTGGCCCAATTCTTGCCTCGTACTGTCGTACCCTCGTAGGGTCGTCTGGAGCTTGGTGAAGGGTCGACCCCTCGTAGGGTCGTCTGGAACCTAGTGAAGGGTCGGCCTCTCGTAGGGTCGTCTGGAACCTGGTGAAGGGTCGACCCCTCGTAGAGTCGTCCGTTTGGAGGTTATCATCAGCCAGGCCGAGGATATAAACGGGTATATCAATCACCCCCAGCCCTTAGCCATAGGTGCTGTTGAGATGGCTGAGGGATAGTGTTTTAGATGAGATGCATGTATGATCAGTTAGGTGAGTGACACCTGGGCAGATACTCATTGTTGTTCCAGTTTCCAAGGCATGGCGGCTGCACACTTATCTTGGGGCTTTGTGCCCTAATGATGCCTTCCTCGTGGGCTGTGTCCTGCCTTGGTCAATGGGCCCACTCATTACTAAGGTATTTAATGGATTTTTGAATTCTCTCTCTTCTTTTTCTTCTTCTTCGCGCCCAAGCATTCTCTCTCTAGAGTTTCATCAGCTCTCATCGCCATTTGCAGCCTTCAAGTCTTAGCAACATTTTTTGCTCTCTTTATCAGGTACTCTCTTTTGCCTTCATTTCTATTTGCTTTTTAGGGTTGTGGGGCTGCATTTTCTTTAGGTTGTGCTATAACCTTTTTCGGCGTCTTCTCCGGTAACTGGTTCTTGGGTGTTCTTGACAGAAACCATTGAGTTCCTTTGTTTTGATCCAAAAGTCCAACCTGGTCAATTTCCCATTTGTTTGTAGCTAAGTTAGCTAAGTTCCCCAAATTTCTCCAAGTGTAGGGTCTTCCCTTTTAATGCTTAGGAAGCTTTATAGTTTAGCGTCTGAATTCTCATCCTTGAGAGAGAAGCTCTTTGCAGAGATCAGACGAGTAGAGGAAGAGGAAGAGAGGAGACGAGGGGCCGACCCTAATTGGGTACGACCCATCTTTCCCGTTCCTCTTGCCACCATAAAACCATTTGAACCGTCTGAGTCTTGTGGGTCGTCCGCTCGTCCAGCCGAGACTCCCAAACCAAGTGAGATGGACGAGAGAGCATCCTCGCCAACTGGTGCTGAAACTTCTGGTAGGAGGGAGATGTCTGACCTAAGCCCAGGCCGAGAGGCTGAGGGTACGGTCCCCTCTGAGGCTGTCCCTGTGTCAACCCTGTCTCCCCATGCCTTCCAAGTGGCTTTTCCACAGGGCCCTCCTGCCGAGGGGGAGGGGATTGAGGACGAGGACGATGACACAGATGACGAAGTTGATACCTCCCATGCCTCGTCCTTTATATCCTCTGTTAGGGATCGTGACCTCCTGATACGGAGGCATGCCTATGGAGTGCCTCTCAGCATAACTATGAGGGTTCCCTCTGAGTCTGAGAGGGTTTTTTATTGTGGAGAGGGAGAGGTTGCAGTTTACGAACAAATGCTCAAGGTCGGAGTCAGATTCCCTCTGCATACTGCCATTGTAGACATCCTTTCTGCCCTTGGTGTTGCTCCCTCTCAACTTCCCCCCAACTCTTGGAGGACGATCCTGGGTTATATTTCCTTCTGGAAGAATGCCTTCACCAACGAGCCCTCGGCTGACCTATTTTTGGGTTGTTACAACATTACCTCTTCGTCCAAACAGCCTGGATAATTTCATCTGGGGGAAAGGAGGTCTGAGAAGAAACTCCTCCATGTGGCACAAACTTCCAACCATGATTGGAAAAAGAGGTTTTTCTTCATCTCCGGGGAGTGGGAGACCGTTGCCGATAGTCCGAGGGTCCCTAAGAAGTGGTCTAACCCCTCCATGAAGGCCAGATCAGACCCTGGACTTAGCCTGGAGGAGAAGGACATTGTTGATTACCTTAGAGGACGAGGGAGAGAGGGTGAACATCCAAAATTTGAAGACTTGATGACCCCTCGGTTCCTCAAAGAAGCTGGTCTGAGGGTCTGCCCTCTGACAGAACTATGTGAGTTATACTGCATATTTTCCATTCTTTACTTATTTTTGAAGTGTTTTCTCTTTATCTCTGCATTTTTCTGACGTGACGTCTTCTTATCAGGTCGTCCTGCAGGTATATCGGATTATCTTTGGTAAATGACTGCTCCCAGCTTATTATCAGGATTGGCAAAGAAGAAAGGAAAGGAGCCTCAGCAGGCTCCGAGGAAGACAAGGGCCGCTGGGCCGACGGTGGTGGAGCCAACCACCGATAGTCATAAAAGAAAGGAGCCTGAGGCCCCTATGGACCCTCGGCCAGATTCTCGGACGAGGGCCAGGGTCGAAGACTCTGAGGGGACGACCTCTTCATCTAGTATGGGGGCCTTCTGGTCTCAAAACCTGGCGCATCTGAGGGTCGATCCCTCATCACTTATTTCAAACTTGAGGGCAGCCAAGACCTCAATGTTCTCTGCACCCTCGGCCTCTGACTACGAGTTCCTGTCCAAAATGCCTCCCGTGAAAGTGTACGACTATGGTCTGCACGGCCTTGCCCAGGTATTGGTCTTGAACCACTTCTTTTAATTTCATTCTTTCACCAACTGTATCCTCTGCCTCTTGACATGTGTTTGATTTCCTTGTGCAGTCTGTGTGTGCCTTTACCTCGGCAACAAAATGGATGGCTGAGAACCAAGCAAAGTTCCATGAAGCCGAGAGGGCTATCCAACATGAGGCAGATCTTCAGTCGGAGCTTGACACTGCTAGGGCCGAGTTATAAAGTACCAGGACTGAGCATGCAAGGATCCTGAACGAGCTGACAAGGAAGCACGACGAGGACATTAAGGCCAGGGACGAGGACATTAAGGCCAGGGACTTGCTTCTCAAGGAAAAGGACGAGGCCTTGACCAACATGGAGGCCGAGTACAAAGTTAACCTTGAAGCAGCCATCATGAAAGCCGAGGCCGATGCTGTTGAGGCTTACAAGGTTTCTGACGAGTTTCAGGGCTTCGGCCTCGAATATCTGGAGAGGGGGATCAGGACGGCTTGTCGATGGGTCGTCCTCAGATTTGGCGACGTCGTCTCCTCGGTCCGCCCTTCAATTGAGGTTGTCGGATTGGACGACCCTCTGATCGCCGAGGCTCTGTCCCAAGTAGAATCCCAAGTGCAGGTTGAGGGGGTCGGCACGTCTGAGGATCGGCCAGTTATGGTTTTTGAAGAGACCCCCTTGGTGGATGTTGAGGCTCTGCCCTCTGACATTGTCCCTTAGGGTGGCTGCCTGTAGCCCATACCCTCACAATGTATCTATTATTTTTGTACTCTTTTTTGTAAAACACTTGGATATCTTGTATCTCACTTTTATTAATATCATATTGTCTCCTTTACTGTCTTCTATATCAGCTTCTTGCATGATTTGCTGTTTTTTGTTAGCCACTAACCTTTCCCTCGTCTTTTTTTAGGACAGTGGTGGGGTCGTTCCCTCCGCTAGCCCTCATTATAGCCGAGGGATTAAATTATCAAACATGATTTTAACAGTCTACCCTCGTCTTTCTTGAGGACAGTGGTGGGGTCGTCCCCTCCACTGGCCCTCATTATAGCCGAGGGTTCAACTTACCAAATTAATGGTTTTTAACAATGTCTACCCTCGTCTTTCTTGAGGACAGTGGTGGGGTTGTCCCCTCCACTGGCCCTCATTATAGCCGAGGGTTCAACTTACCAAATTAATGGTTTTTAACAATGTCTACCCTCGTCTTTTTTTAGGACAGTGGTGGGGTCGTCCCCTCCACTGGCCCTCATTATAGCCGAGGGTTCAACTTATCAAATTAATGGTTTTTAACAATGTCTACCCTCGTCTTTCTTGAGGACAGTGGTGGGGTCGTCCCCTCCACTGGCCCTCATTATAGCCGAGGGTTCAACTTACCAAATTAATGGTTTTTAACAATGTCTACCCTCGTCTTTCTTGAGGACAGTGGTGGGGTCGTCCCCTCCACTGGCCCTCATTATAGACGAGGGTTCAACTTACCAAATTAATGGTTTTTAACAATGTCTACCCTCGTCTTTCTTGAGGACAGTGGTGGGGTCGTCCCCTCCACTGGCCCTCATTATAGCCGAGGGTTCAACTTACCAAATTAATGGTTTTAATGAAGTCTACCCTCGTCTTTCTTGAGGACAATGGTGGGGTCATCCCCTCCACTGGTCCTCATTATAGCCGAGGGTTCAACTTACCAAATTAATGGTTTTTAACAATGTCTACCCTCGTCTTTCTTGAGGACAGTGTTGGGGTCGTCCCCTCCACTGGCCCTCATTATAGCCGAGGTTTCAACTTTCCAAATTAATGGTTTTAATGAAGTCTACCCTCGTCTTTCTTGAGGACAATGGTGGGGTCGTCCCCTCCACTGGCCCTCATTATAGCCGAGGTTTCAACTTACCAAACTAATGATTTTCTATAGATGTTTCCATGCGTGCTAGAACTGACAACCACAAGATGAGGGAAACACTGATATTTCTTATTAATTTTGCAAAGTGTTCTGTTGGAGCAACTCTCATTACAATTATGACCTTTCAAGACCTTACAACACTACTGATAGTATTTCTTCAAATGGTCTGCATTCCAGGGATTGGAAAAAGGTTCCCCATCTAGGTTTTCTAGTCTATAGGTCCCAGGGACAACTTCACCAATGACCCTATATGGGCCATGCCAGTTAGGGTGGAGCTTGTTGGGCTTTTGCCAAGTCTTCTTGAGGACCAAGTCCCCTACTACGATAGGCCTTTGTTTCACCCTCTGATTGTAGAACCTTGCGGTCCTCTGCTGGTAGGCGGCCTGCCGTATCTCAGCGTCCTCCCTTCTTTCCTCAACCAGGTCCAAGTCGAGTCTCCTCTCCTCCGCATCTTTCTGGGGGTCATACACCTGGACTCTATGCGTAGGAAACTAAATCTCGGTGGGGATGACGGCTTCTGATCCATAAGCTAGCATGAATGGGGTCTCACCGGTAGAGGTCCTCACTGGCGTCCTGTATGCCCACAGCACGGCATATAACTCCTTGACCCATCTTCCTTTTTCCTCCTTAAGCCTCTTCTTGATTCCATCTAGGATTGTCCTGTTTGTGACTTCTGTTTGCCCATTGTCCTGAGGTCGGCCGGGGGTGGAGAAAAATTGTTTGATACTTACCCTCTCACAGTACTTCTGTTGAGAGGCATTCTTTAACTGAGTCCCGTTATCCGAGATGAGGGTGTTAGGGAGACCATATCTGCATATAATATTTTTCCAGATGAACTGGAAGGTCTTTTGCTCGGTGATCGTCACCATCGGCTCCGCCTCCACCCATTTTGAAAAATAGTCAATGGCTACGATGAGGAATCGATAGTTATTGATGGCCCTAGGCAAGGGTCCTACTAGATCAATTCCCCATACTGCAAATGTCCACGGAGATGTAACGGAGGTAAGAGGCTGGTGGGGTTGATGAGGGATGGTAGAAAATCTTTGGCATTTATCACACTTTTTTACATATGCTGCGGCGTCTTTCCCCAAGGTCGGCCACCAGTAGCCTTGGGTGATCACCCTCTTCGGTAGGGATCTACCCCCAATGTGGCTTAAGCACGACCCTTCATGCACATCTTGCAAAATGGAAGGGACTTCTGAGGGATGCACACACCTAAGTAAGGGGAGCAGAAACCCCTTTTTGTATAAGGTGTCTCCGATGACAGTGAATTTTGTAGCCCTGTACCTCAGCTTCTTCCTTTCTTGCCTTGCTTCTGGAATCTCACCCTCTTTAATGTATCTGATCAGGGGGTTCATCCACGAAGCTTCTTGAGAAACATTTAGGCAATTTCCAAGTGTTCCCTCAGCGTCCTCAATAGTTGGCCGAGGCAAAATTTCTACTGAGGGTCCTCCTGATGTCTGTTCTTGTTGCCGAGGCCAACCTAGCAAGGGCATCAGCACGGACATTGTCGAGCCTAGGTACCCTCCTTAATTTCACTTCTCTGAAGCCCGTCAGTAATGACCTCACCTTCTCAAGGTACCTAGCCATCCTCTTGTCCTTAGCCTCGTAGGCTCCTAGTATCTGATTCACTACTAGCCTTGAATCACTATGGACCAAAATCTGGCCGACACTAAGAGACTTAGACAAGGAGAGGCCTGCTATTAAGGCCTCATATTCAGCCTCGTTGTTGGAGGCCTTGAAGTTGAACCTCAGGGCGTATTCAACGTCTGTGCCATCGGGTGCTGATAGTATCAGTCCAGCTCCACTTCCGCTGTCACAGGAGGACCCGTCAACGAAGAGGCTCCACAGAGTCTTTTCCTCTGAAAAATTTCCCTCAGAGAGGGACCCCTGTCTAAAGATGTACCTTCCCTCTTCATTTTCAGTCGATTTCCTTCTAGCGGTGCTTGTCTCAGCCCTATCTGCGGGTGTGTCAGCGGGTCTGTCTTCTGTATTCGTCTTCCCGAGGGTCTCACCCTCGGCCTCATCATCTTCCCAAGTGAACTCAGCCATGAAGTCTGCCAATGCCTTCCCCTTAATGGCCGTCCTAGGCAAATACACAATGTCAAACTCCCCCAGCTCTATAGCCCAGGCCATCAACCTACCTGATTTTTCTGTCTTGTGTAGGACCTGCCTAAGAGGAGAGTCGGTGAGGATGACCATTATATGGGACTGGAAGTACGGCTTCATCTTTCTCGAGGCATGGATCAAGGCGTAGGCCAACTTCTCCATCCTCGGGTATCTTTGCTCTGCCCCCTGGAGTGCCTTGCTGTTAAAATACACGGGCTTCTGTATCCCGTCTTTGTCTCTCACAATGGCTGCACAGATGTCCGACTCTGAGACGACGAGGTACACATAAAGTCGTTCACCCTGCACGGGTCGTGATAGCAGCAAGGGAGACCCTAAGTATGACTTTAGGTCCCTGAAAGCCTCGTCACACTCTTCACTCCATTCGAAGGCCTTCCTAAGGGTCTTGAAGAATGGCAAGAACTTGTCTGTGGCCCTAGACACGAACATGTTCAAGGAAACAACTCTCCCTGTGAGCCTCTGAACGTCTTTAATGGACTTCGGGGTCTTCATTTCAACAAGGGCCTTTATCTTTTCAGGATTGGCCTCGATGCCTCTTTGATTGACAATGAACCCCAAGAACTTCCCTGCTTCGACCCCGAAGACACACTTGGCCGGATTAAGCTTCATCTTTTATTTATCCATCGTATTAAAGGTCCTCTCCAGGTCTGCCACATGATCCTCTGCCTTCAGACTCTTAGTCAGCATGTCGTCTATGTAGACCTCCATAGACTTCCCAATTTTGTCTTCAAACATTTTGTTTACGAGGCGTTGGTACGTTGTCCCCGCATTCTTTAGGCCAAAGGGCATGACCCTGTAACAGTATGTCCCCTTGTCAGTGATGAAGGCGGTCCTCTCCGAGTCTTCAGGGTTCATGAAAATCTGGTTATACCCTGAGTAGGCATCCATGAAACTCATGAGCTCACGGCCTGCAGTAGCATCTACCATCTGGTCGATGCGGGGGAGAGGGAAGCTATCTTTGGGACAGTGCTTGTTGAGGTCTGTGAAGTCCACGCACATTCTCCACTTGCCGTTGGCCTTTGGGACAATGACTGCAATGGACAGCCATTCAGGGTAGATGACCTCTCTGATAAATTCAGCGTCTTCTAATTTTTTGACCTCGTCCCTGATGACCTCATATTTTTCTCTGGAGTAAATTCTCCTCTTCTGCTTCACCGGCTTCACTCCCTCTACCACATTGAGCTTGTGGCACATGACTTCAGGGTCAATCCCTGGCATATCTACATGACTCCAGGCGAAGACGCTTCGCCTTCTCCTCAATAGTTTAATGAGGTCTTCCTTGATGTTGGGCTTCAGAGACTTGCCAACTTGGACGGTTTTTTTCGTGTCATCCTCATCGAGGATGATGGATTCTACCTCTTCCATAGCCTCTCCTTTCTTCAGCTTCGTTTCATCTATGGGGTCTAGGGTATCAATATTATAAATGGTTGTAACCCTCTTGTGTGCCTCCCTTTCTTCAGCGGAGTTGTAGTAACATTCCCTCGCCGTCGTCTGGTCTCCCTGAACTTCCCCCACCCCGTAAGGGGTTGGAAATTTGATCATCTGATGGACCGTAGACGGCACGGCTTCAAACCCCTTGAGGGCCACACGCCCCAGTATGATGTTATAGGCCGAAAACACCTGCTCATCCATCACAAAGAAACTGACCTTCTTGGTGAGCCATCTCGGCCACTCGTCCCCCATCCTCACATCGGCCTCATATACCCCAAGGGGGTGAACCTTTTCCCCACTGAACCCAATCAATGGATGATGGTAGGGGACGAGTCTAGCACGGCTGAGACCCAAGGCTTTGAAGCATGGCCAAAACATCACATCTGCAGAACTACCCCCATCTACCAAGATCCTCGACACCTCGCATCCGTGCACCCTGGTAGTGATGACGAGAGGGTCATCATGTGGGGCTAAGAGGACTTTGAAGTCCATCCTTGAAAACCCTACTATCAGTGTGTCCATATCAACCTTTTTCCTCTTTTCTGACTTGACCTCCAGGGAGGTTGCGTGTACCGTCTTCGTCACTGCCTTTGCCTCAGCTACATGGGCCTTCCTATCGGCGACCTCAGACCCTCCTCCTGTAAGTCCCCCGGAGATCATTCCCACTCCGAGCGAGATCATATTAAGCCTCTTGACAGGGCCGTGTTCGTCTCTCGGCGGGAGGTCAGGGTCATCCTCATCATCAGAAGGATCGTCCCCTCTTTTTTGAGGACCTTCTCTGCATGCATCGCCTCGCTTTTTTCTGGGGTCGTCCCCTCGGCCCCTCTTGAAGGCGCCTTTGTCGACGTACTTTCTGAGCTTCCCTTCCTTCAGCATCTTCTCAATCTCATCTTTCAGAGCAAAGCACTTATCCGTTACGTGGCCGTGGCCTTGGTGAAATTCACACCACAGATTCTTATTCCTCTTGCCGGGGGCTGCCCTCGGCTTGTCTGGCTACTTCAGGGACCGGTCACTCTTTATCTCATTGAGAATCTGCTCACAGCTGACCATCAGAGGGGTGTACACAGCGAACTTGTCATCCGCGGATCTCTTCTTCCCCTCTTTGTTCTTCTTAGGGTATTTACTCCCACTTGCACCTCCTATTTCGTCCTCATATTTTGCAGCCATCGCCTCTTCGGCGTTCATCACCTTTCCCGCTGTCGACAACAGTTCGGTCATCGTCCTCGGAGGGTCTTCAGCAAGCTTCCATAACAGCTTCCCCTTTTGGAGTCCTCCAATCAGGGCTGTCATAGCTATGCTCTCCTCATAGTCTTCCACCTCCAGCTTCTCCTTATTGAATCTGGCTATATAGTCCCTCAAACTCTCACTCTTACCCTGCTTAACATAGAGCAGGTGGGTGGTCTTCTTCTGTGGCCTCACCCCAAAGCAGAAATTATGGATGAACAGGTCGGCCATCTGCTTAAAGTTTTCAATGGAATTTTTTGGAAGAGACGTGTACCAGACATGCGCAGCCCCTGTCAAGGTACCAGAGAAGGCACGACACCTCATCTCATCTAAGATAGAGTATATGTCTGCCACTGACTGATACATCTCCACGTGGTGGACGGGGTTGGTGCTCCCGTCATACCTTAGGGTGACCATAAGTGGCTTGAACTTTGACGGCGTGGGGAAGTTGACTATCTTTGCCACAAAGGGTGAACCTATGGTGTATCCCCTCTGAAGAGGGTCTCGGCTCTTCAATATATCTCCAATATTATCCTCTAACCGCTGGATTGAGTTATTCCAGGGCCTCACAGGGTCGGCCTGGCCGATGTTATCCCCTGCTGCCTCTCCGAGGTGGACGGAGGGTTCTGCTGCAACAGGCCTGTGTCGACTGTTCACTTCCCTTTGGCCGTCATCTCGTCCTCGGAGTCGGCCATCTGCCGCCTCCCTCCTGGATCTCGCGGCGCTTCTTGGTCTGGACAACTGTTCCCGCAGGTCATTTACTGGGCCTAGCCTCTCAAAGGCCGACGCCCTGCTCAAGCGATCAAAAGCAGAGCCTCTTGGGCGATCATCAGGGTTTGGTCTCCCGCACTTTCCCCTACTGTCCTGGAGGGGTCGCACAGTATTGTTGGAGACCTCGTAAGGTTCCCAGCACTCTATAGGAGCCTCCTCTCCCTCCATATCTCCATACCTATCCTCGGGGCAATGGTTTTCTTGCCTCCCCAGGCATAGACGCCGGGGGTCAGCAACATCCCTACGCCGCTGAGGGGGTGGCAGGTCTTTGCGTGGTGCCTGGGGTGGTCCCCTGGCCTTATGTTTCCCTGGAGCTGCTGCCGGTGTAATCATCTCAGGTGAAACCCCTGGTGCTCTTAATATGTTCTGGCTTAGAGCTGTGAACTGCTCCTGCATCATCCGCTGGCTTGCTGCCAGAGACTTTAAGGCTGCCGCCACATCAGCCATCTCAGACTGAGGCGGCGACTGACTGGAGTTGGGTCTTCCCCCATCATTCGGCGGGGGAAGTGGTGGTGGTGGCATCTCAGGTGCCATGTACTTGAGCTATGAGAAATTGAACTTAAGAAAATACTGGTGAGCCTGGGAACCTTAGTGGGTCTCTTTCAATGGTGAAACACATCCTCCCAGGGGGAGTGTTGGTTCACCACCAGAGTGCCCAGTGAGGTCAAGATGTACAAAAGAAGAGATGTCTTCTCGTTCCCACAGACGGCGCCAAACTGATGATGCTAAGATTTAGCACCACCGAATAAGTGATAGTGAGCTCAAACAGTAGCAGCCATGGCAGCCATAGAGATGTATAAGTGTATAAGTATGTAGAAGGGGATGAGTATAAGAGGAAATAAGACAATGATGTATGGTGGTTCAGCCAATTTGGCCTACATCCACTATGAGTGTGTGATCCCCTAAGTATGGGCACTAATGGCCTTGGATACAATGCACATAACCCTCTCTCTCTCTCTACTGTGTGTACAAGCAGAGCTTTAGCTAGGGCTCCCAGTTAATGGATCGATCCCCTGTAGGGTTGTAGGTGACAAGTATATATAGGTCTTGGGGGTGTAGTGTACCCCCCCCCCCCCAAGTATGAATGGTGCATGTGAATGATGATCTAGCCAATCCCCTGTTGACACCTGTAGATGCCAAATGATGACATAATATTCCCTCACGTGAGGGTGTGATTTGGTTATAACGGTCTTCCACGTGCCATGTGAGCCTCACGCGCACTGTTCCACGCGTCTCCCAAGCCACGCGCTGTCATGATGTCACCCTCGGCCTATGAGCCGAGGCCGAGGGCAGAGTTTCTTCCAGTAGTGAGCCTGGACCAATTCTTGCCTCGTACTGTCGTACCCTCGTAGGGTCGTCTGGAGCCTGGTGAAGGGTCGACCCCTCGTAGGGTCGTCTGGAACCTAGTGAAGGGTCGGCCCCTCGTAGGGTCGTTTGGAACCTGATGAAGGGTCGGCCCCTCTGAGGGGTCGTATGGAGCCTGTAGGAGGGGTCGGCCCCTCGTAGGGTCGTCCGTTTGGAGGTTATCATCACCGATAGCAAGCAGCGTAGGTATGTCATACAAATAAAAAAATATGTATTCACCCCACCTATATAATATCAAAAAGGTATTCACACAACCCATATGATAATTCCATACGTAGTATATTTTCTCTCTACAATCCTATTTATTCATAGATTATGACTTTAGTTATTAACATATATTTCTCGAGTTTTCCCATCACTCGAAAGTTAACCATTATCTCTCATATAAATTTATTAGGTAATTATCTACACCCTACTGGTTCATGTCATCCCAAATCCTGAATTTTCACAAATTCATATTATCCTCAAAAAGATTTATTCTTCGATAATTTTTAATTACTTTTAATCCATTATGATACTCTCAAGGATTAATTCAGACATAAATAATTTTCGGATCTCAATTACCACCCTAATGACCTTCCCTAAATCCCATTATGCTATAATTAATTTACACTAAGCATCCTTAGAGGTGGGGAATTTAATCAAGCCTTAAATAAAGGAGGGGTTGGGGAAAAGGTCCTCATAATTCTCAAAGTGTATAAAAATAGGACACTCCAAATAATTTTATAAATTTAGTCCCTGTACTAAAAATACCATGAAAAAATGGTGAAAATGGTGCCACTGGCGCAAACCAAAAAAAATAACTCCTAACTCTAAAGGGACCGCACAAATAAATGCTATTGTACCACAAGGACTAGATTTATAAACTTGAAAAGCATTCTCCTAAAAATCCAAATATAGGAAGGAACGTGACCTTTACCTTAATTCTCTATAAACAAAATCAACATATGAATTATGGGATAGTCGATCGATCGACAATCTTGAATTGATCGTTCGATCTGTTCGATCGATTGATTGGCATTCAAGGTCGATCAATCGATCGAACATGTATGAGCCTACTGTGTCTGCATATTTGGCCAACGGGTTTAACCAATTTTCATCATTAAATCCTCTATTTTAAGATCCAAAACTTCTTATGATTCATTCCTCATGATATAACAATACATATAAATGATTACCAATCATTAAACAATCTTAAACATCAATAGGTTTGGATTAAACATGATATTTCTCATAATTTCCAGAAAGCCCATATTTTATCATTTCTCCAATAATACCATATAAACTTAGATTTTCTTTAACAAATGATTCCAAATTAGTGGATTTAAATATATAATCAAAAGAAGGTTTGTTGTACATATTTCTCATATCAAGGATTCCATTAAGATCATCGTGGTTTATCTCTAAATCATGCAATTTCTCATAATTCTACAACTATCCTAACATGGGCATTATAAATGCTAATTTTGTATAAATTAAGTCATTTTCATTTAAATTGTAGGTCTTAACCTTTGGGGATGATAGTCTACTGGTGGTCCTCTTCCTTTTTCGGCTAACCTCCGGTGGCGGTGATGGTGTAGGATGACCTTTGACACTTGGCTTCCTAGGGTGTCTCTTCCTTTCTTATAAGAATCTCTCCTCTCCTCATAGACTTATATTTTTTATTTTTCATGAATGAACCACACTTAGATAAACTCTACATTTAAATAAGATAACTCCAAAATTCATAGGTAATGTTCACCTCCCATGTAAAATGACTAAAATACCCCTCCGAGGAATCCATTCGGTTCCAAAGTGCCTCGAGACCCAAATCAAACACCCAAGTAGACTTTTTCGACTATTTAAACTCTTCTGTACACTTTGACGCAGTCCAAACGACCCTTTGGATGACATAAAAATATTTAACTTTTAATTCCTCTAAATTTAGTCCCGACCCGACTCACATGCGCATCCCGACTTAATTCCTGTAATTGTCGTATTCATCACTCGTGATAATTTTTATTAAATCATAATCATATGTAATGTCATAATCATATATTACTTTTAATCACTAAGTGATATTCAAATAAATCACCTATTACTTTTATTCCCAAGTAATATTGAAATCTGGATTAATTTTTTAATTTAACCCATAATTAATCCAAATTAATCCCATTTTTAAAATCATTAAAATTATGGGACACTACATAAACTAGGTGTGCTCACGTGAATAGCTAAAAAGGCTACACATCCCATGTGAAGACTCATCCCCGTAATCCTTCACCTCTTCCTCACTATCGCTAAGAGTGGCTGGCATGGCAATCTTCTTGCCCTTTATCTTTAGCCTAGTGGGACACTCAAACGCCTTATCCCCCTTTCCCTCACATTCAAAATATCTCTCTTCTTCCTCTTTATCTTTCTCTCTCTCTTTCTCGTTGCTTTCTTTGACCTCTTCTTTCTTTTTATTTTTCTCAAAAAATCTTTTATTGGAATAATTTTCTTTGGAAAATTTGAGAAACTTTTTAAAAATTTTAGCAAGCCCACATCATCAAAATCAAATTCGCCCTCAGACTCAAACTCACAAACTTTCACTTTCTTTTTCTTTTTTCTCTTCGACACTTTCTCTCCTTTCCTAGACTGGGCTCTAAGTGATATCCCTCTATCCTTAGGATTCATGGTATCAGGAAACATGTCAATTTCATATGTTTGGAGGTCTCCTACCAGTTCTTCTAACTTGATATTGATCAAACTTCCTAAGGAATTAAAAACGGTCACTTTCGTGATAAAACGTTTAGGCAATGATCATAAAATATTTTTAACCACTCATGCATCAGGTATATGCTCACCAAGATTGATAATAGTGTTAGCAATGTCAAACAAACGTGCATAAAATTAATCAAAACACTCAGATTCAAGCATGGTAAACATTTCAAATTGAGTAGATAAATTTTATAATTTAGACTCTTTGACCGCATTCGTGCCTTCATGGGTAAATTGTAAAACATCCCACGCTTCTTTTGACGTAGTGCACGTCATAATACATCGGGACTTGTCAGGGGTGACGGCTCCTGAAATTACACTTAGCCCACGAGAATTAAAAGTGCTCCATTTAAATTTATCCTCAGTCCAGTCAGTCACAGGCTTAAGATTAGTGACATTGTTTGCGGTGACAGTGGGAGGAGTACACCATCTTTCACAAACAACCCAAATGCGCTCATCGATTACTTTTAAATGTGATTTCATACTTGCTTTCCAATAGGCATAACTAGACTCATCAAAAACTGGCAACCGATTATATGAGTTATCATTCGAAAACATTGTCAAATCTCAAAATTAATTTTTTTTTTTTTAATCAATATCACAAATTTTACGAAAACCAAGGATCACTCAATAAATTAAAGAAATTTGCTCTGATACCAATTTGAAAAAGTTATATGATATTGATTAAATATGGGTTCGTAAATTCCAAGTTTGAACTTGTTTAATTGGAGTTAATTTTTAAACCAATTTTAATTAAACCCTAACACATGCATCTAGGTGGGTAAAATCAATTCATCAAAAAGTAAATATTGTTGACAAACAGATTTCGGGAAAAAAAAACCTTTCAGGTAAAACCTTTTTATTTCACTATGCAAAGGTAAATTGCAGCTTACATACACAATGAAATCTGCAATGAATATCCACAGACACACACATCGACCTCATCCTAGAATCAGTAATGGATCAACCGCAACAAACCCACAAGAACACGCAGCTCTAAATCATTCAGGAACAATCGCAAGCACTCCCAATGACACACAGTCGTCAGCCATAGATTTACCCTCTCTACAAAAGAAACTTCACCAAAGTCGTTTCTAGGGTTCCAAAACAATTCACTAAATCTATTGGTATTTTTGTGAATTGAAAAACAAATGGTTAAACCCTAAAGAAGAAGACAAAATAATTCTACAGATTGCAGTTTTCATGTATGGAAAAAACTCAGGTCTTCTTCAAGAAAAAGGACTCATTTAATCGGCTATGTATAAAAAATATGAGTCAGTGACTTCGCTCGAACGAGATTGACATGTCGGTTGAATGAATTTAAATGTTGTTAGATACCACTTTATGTGACATATTAAGCGACGTAATAAAAACTAAAACTTCTTGATGAAATTCTTCTCACGAGCCTTCGTGCGACATAGCATGTCATTTGAAGTCCTAGTTCGCGCGACATAGCATGTCCTTTGAACAACATAGTGATGTCATTTGAATAACCAAAACGAAAAATCCTTTTCTTTTAAAAATCTGCCTCAGGACTTAGAAAAAATTATTTTGACAAAAAATGATTCCTCGGCTATTTAAAAACATTTTAGAAATATTATCCCAATACTTTAAATGAACCATTAAGGGACTTAAACACAACCTTACCAAAACCTGTCTTGTAGAGTCTTGTCTGTTAAAGAACGTGGATATTCAGATCTGTCTTCATGTATGATTGAACTTGAACTTTTCTTCGACGGTTGTATCAGTATATGACATACTCTAATGTAAATATGACTATGTAAAATATGTCCTTACAGAGTTCACTTTCACCCTCACTCTCAAACTCGCTCTCACACTCACTAGAAACACTTAAACTATCATTGGGGCTCTCACATGCACAAGTATCCTCATCGACGTGGGACAAATTAGGTTTGCTCACATGACTTTCCATAAAGGTGACAAACTTACAATGTGATGAATCATCCCCAAAATCATTCACCTCTTCCTCATTATCGGTAAGAGCGGCAAGCATAGCAATCTTCTTGCCCTTTATCTTTAGCCTAGTGGGACGTTCAAACGCCTTGTGCCCTTTGCCCTCGCACTCAAAACATCTCTCCTCTTCCTCTTTCTCTTTCTCTTTCTCAACACTCTCTTTGACCCCTTCTTTCTTCTTATTTTTCTCAAAAAACTTTTTATTGGAAGAATTTTCTTTTAAAAATTTGAGAAACTTTTTATAAAAAAATTGCAAACAAGGCCATATCATCAAAATCAAACTCGCCCTCAGACTCCTCACAAAATCTCTATTTCTTCTTCTTCTCTTTCTTCCTAGAAACTTCCTCACTCTTCCTAGATTGTTCCTTAAGTGCAATCCCTCTATCCTTAGGCCTAACAATTTTGGAAAACATGTCGATCTCATAAGTTTGAAGGTCTCCTACGAGTTCTTCTAACCTAAGTGTGTCTAATATTCCCAGCGAATTTAAATGACCTTAGGAATAAATCAGGATAGAAATGACCTCAAAATCTTTTGAATAACTCTCATCTCATCAATTTTCTCACCCAAATTAAAACTCGTGTTGACTATGTTCGACAACATAGCATAAAACTCGTCAAAACATTCAAACTCAGACGTTGTGATTGTCTCAAATTGGGTGGTCAAATTTTGCAAGTTCAACGCCTTAACTGCATTGGTACCCTCATGTGTCAATTAGTGGATATCCCATGCCTCTTTAGACGTGGTGCACGTCATAATACGGTGAAACTCATCAGGGATGACGGCTTCAAAAATAGTGTTAAGGCCATAAGAGTTAAAATTTCTTAATTTAAAGTCATCTTCAGTCCAGTCCGACACGGGTTTGGGATTAGTGACATTATCGACGGTGAAAGTGGGAGTAATCCACCCTCTTTCATAAACTATCTAGACACGTTCATTAATTGCTTTTAAACTTAATTTCATCCGGGCTTTTCAATAGGCATAATTCATCCCATCAAAGACTGGAAACAGATTATATAAGTTATCCATCGAAAAAATTGCGAGTTTTCAAAATCAGATTTCTCAAAAAAAATCGATATCACAAAAATTTTGCGGAAAAAAAAGATAACTCGATAAATTAGAGAAACCTACTCTGATACCAATTTGAGAATGTGGTGTGATATCGATTGTTTATGCATTCACAAATTTCCAATTTAAAACTTATTTAACTAGAACACAATTTTTTATTCAAATTAATTAAACCCTAAAACATGCATCTATGCCATTACAAACAATCACACAATGCTGGAAACATAGATTTTAGGGACAATCCCTCGAAAGGGCAAAACCTTTTATTTCACTATGAACAGTAATCGCAACTTACATAGTACACAATGAAATCTGCAATTAATCTACCACAGAAAACAAACATAGGTCGCAACCTAGAAATCAATAATCAAATCCCTCAAGAGCCCACAAGAATCATAGCTCTATCTCCAGCAAGGAACACCCTCAAGTCTTTCAAAGTGATCGCAATCCTAAGCCAGCAATTCTCTCAAGAATCACTAATCCAGCAGTAGAGATGTAGTCTCTACAAGAGAAACTTATTAAGGTTGAATCTTGGGCTCAAAAATGATTCACAAAGGTATTTAAGATGATTTGTTAATCAAAAAACAAAGGTTTTATAACCTAAAAGTGAAGACTAAAAATTCTGCAGATTGCAATTTTGTTTTCATCAAAGTCTTAAACTAAAAAGATTTACGAAACAGTTATTTATAAAAAGCTTCAGTCAGCGGGTCATTCGAACGACATCTGCAAGTCGTTTGAATGACATATGCAGGTCGTTGAATGACATCTTATGTCGTTAGATCCAGCATGAAATGACAAAAAGAAAACCAAAACAGTATGCCTTCGTTAAATGCAAACTTCAAGCGACCCTTCGAACAACCTTTCAAACGACATCTAATCTCGTTAGATGAGTCGTTTGAACGACTTGTGCTTGTCGTTATAATGACATACACTTGTCATTTGAACGACTAAAACGTCAAAAAAATTATTTTAAAATTCCACCAACAAGTCTTGAAAAAAAATATTTTGACCTAGAAAAACGCCTCAGGTTAATAAAAACATTTTAGGACAAATATCCCAACACTTAAATGAAACATTAAAGAACTTAAGCATCAACCTTACCAAAATCAGTCTTGTGGAGGCTTGTTGTTGAAGGACTTTGATATTCGGATCCGTCGACTTGAGGAAATGACCGTGAACATTCTTCGACGGGTGTAACGGTATACGACATACTTAATGTAAACTACGGACAATGGAAATAATGTCCTTACACCATTGTTCATCTAACAAAAAATGGGGAAGAAGATTAATAATTAAGGGGGGGTTTTATTAAGTTTATGTTAAAATAAATGCGTAAGTATAAATTTTAAGATGAATATGATAATGTGAAGAAGTGTGCATTTTTTACAAATACCAAATCAATCTCTTTATCTTATGTTATTCTTTTATTTGTTATATATATATATATATATATATATATATATATATATATATAATTTTATTTTTGCCACATATGTATTTAAGTATTCTACTGAGATGAGCGGATAAAATTATCCCCGATGATTATCAACCAATAGTGGTATTTCCTTTTGAGGATGTAAATTTAGTATCGTGTGTGGGGTATACTTTCCATACAAGTTTGAACTAATTTCTTTTACCATATTATTTTATGAAATATTATTGAGTCGATTAATCTCGACTTGTATACGATAGAGAGTGATGTCTTGTCCCAGATTCAAGAAATTAAGATATTTGAAAGGATAATATTTGTTCTTCTCCGACATGACCCCAAATAGCATTTGTGTATCACAATGCACAAAGCATACAAAATCTCGAAGCAGACCCGGAATTGAGTGACTCAAGAAAAATAGTCGCCAAAGACCGCTTCCAAAACAGACAAATAAATTTGAATAAAAATTAAATTCATAAAATATTTTCTTGTAAACTATGGCGGAAATGATATTTTAAGTAATTCTTCCTTTTGATTTTAATAGGATTAAAACTATTTTAATATTTTTTTGTGAAATTAAAATAAATATTTTCTAAGGAGGCATTTGGATTGAGAAAGTCATTTTTAATGAAAAATTACATATTCCAACCAATAGGTCTCGCGGGACCTGTCGTGAGGAGGCTACGAAATTGTATATTTAATATAAGGGTATTTCAACTGTAATGAAAAATAAGTTTTGGAAGATGCCTTTTTGACAACTCCAAAACTTTTCTAAGAGTTTTTCAGTTGCGTCTATTTTAACATCATGTCTACCATGATCTTTTAATTAAAAAAAATTGCAAACAAATCTTTCAAATCTAAATAATATTTTCTTAATCGAGTAAACATTCTTTCCTACAACTAATGTGCAAATGACAATTTCCTTTTCTGATAATTTTTATTCTATTTAACTTTCTTTGTTTCTTATATATATATATATATATATATATATATATAAAGATAAAGATAAATAAACTTAAATTTATATTGTATCATATAGTTTATTGAATCTGTTCTTTAACAAATTGGATTGGTTTAGATATGTTTGCGCTCCATTTAATAATTAGATACTCTTTTAAAAGGGTAATCGGATTTTTAAAATATAATCCAAAAAAGGTAAATATATAAAGTGTGTCAGATGTACAGATTCGATGCTTTGACAACCCTAGTCTATCATATTACTTTTAATATGACAACGCAATTATCTTGTTGTGTTATATGAAAAAAAAATATGACTATTACTCCAAGCATATTATTGTAATATTATTACATATTTACATATATCTTATGTAATATATTATGTATTATAGCAATATGTCTATTATATTATTGCATAATGTTTGTTAATTTTCTCTAATATTTCTGTTTGTCATAGTTATGCATAATCAATATTATCATAATGTAATATATATATATATATATAGCAGATTAAATAACAACTGCGAATCTCTTAGTTTGAAGTATTTGCATTAAACAAAAAAATCAATACATAACCAATGCCATAACAATAAAATATCAATTCAAATTATATTTACAATTATAATATGTCAAACCTATTAGGGTGTCAGCTTTGTTCTCAATGGAATAAAAAAAAAAGGGCAGTTGAATCATAGATAGCAGTTAGGGTAAACATAAAATGCCCGGATCGGTTGTCAAGATTTGATCCGTTGACAACCCGAGTCTATCATATTACTTTTAATATGTGAACGCAAATACTAGGTTGTGTTATATGAAACCACATTATCACTATTACTCCAATCTTATTATTGTAATATTATTATATATTCGCATATATATTGCGCAATTTATGTTATATGGTCACAATATGTCTATTATATTATTATTATATGTTTGTTACATTGCTATAATATTTATGTTTGTCATAATCATACACAATCACTATTACTATAATGCAGTAGTTACACATTTATACTTGTAACAAATCAAAATAACAACTATGAAGTATCTCTAGTTTGAAGTTTTTGGATTAAACTTAATAATATTTTATCAAGCCGACAAAAACTTTTTGGGAAAAAGTCAAATCACAATTTGTAATTTGTGGCTCCTGTAAGGATTTTGTTATGTCTGTGATGGTGTTTAGTCTTACTTTGAATTATTTCCTTTGTAAAAGATCATTTATTTAATTTTGATAGTTCATTTAGAACATAAGGGGGGTTTATCCATTAAAATAATTTTCCAAGAAATGTTCGTGACATTCTAGATTTCAATTTACATGTAAGAGAATAACTACATACGCTATGGCAAAGTTTTTGGACTAAGCATCTAATAAATAACACATTTTTACGCATGAAGTGTATGACTGCTATTATGATTTTGTTAAGCCTGTTATGGTATTTAGTCTTACATTGAATTTATAGCTTTATAGATTGGATTTAGCATTAATAAAAAGGGATTTTTGTAAATCTAAGTCTCATTTCCAATATGCATATATATGTATATTATTAGTCATTTGTCAAAACAGGGCCAATTGTTTTGTCTATTCAAACACAAGTCAACAATATACAAACCTATGTATATAAACCTACGCTTTCCCTCTTGTTTGTCTCTGGATACACCAAAACAAGTGCTTGTGTGCAAGGCACTAAGATGCATGACTTAGAATACACATCACCTTCTCCTTCTCCCTCTATGTTTTCTTTTTTATTTTCACTTCCTCTGTGTATACATGGTCGGTAACATCTTTGAAGATATGCCCTTGTGAGTTTTAATTGCTTTAGGTTTTCATCTTCATTTCCATGTTCATCTTTAACTCATCTGGATTTTTTATTAGTGTTTTTTATCTTTATTTTTTGTGTTTTTTTTATTTTTGAGATTATTATACTAAATCAGTGAATACGTGATTACATGGTTAAATAAGGCATGACTGTGTCTACCCAATCATTTACTAGAGAGGCCAAGGTTCCTCAAGGCCCGATCGGTACGTATTCTCTAACTCACATTGATTTTATACTTGTGTGCTCATTTATCTTAATTGCATATTATGAACCTATAGACATAAATATGAAAAGTGCTTCATAGTTTAATCATTTTATGTATAAAACATTTATTTCCCACCCCCAAATAATTGATTTCCATGAAAAAGTCCAAAAGTAAGGTCAAACCACTCCTACCATTTTCCAACTTTGATAAAAATAAACTATTTCTATAATCATTTTTCAACTTTGTAATCAAACACACCTTTATTGGAAAAGTAATTTTTTAAAATTCAAATAATTTATGATTGGCATGTATTTGAAAGATAAAAACTTCCAAAAGTGTATATTGTGTCCAATGCAAGATTCTACAGACGAGAGTGTTTCCAACAAATGTTGCAGTTGCATCCCACTCAAAGTATATATGGAACATAAAGGAAAACTAAGGCAAAATATGAGCAAAATACATTGTCCAAAAAATAAGACTAATAGTAGATTTTGTCACTTTCAACTAGGGCTCATCTTAAGTTGAATAAAATGTCTTGAATCTAGGGTTTAACAAATAAATAAGAAGATTCAAAATAAATCCTTTAATTCTAGAACCTTGGTTTAAAAAAATCATTCTATATTTCCATATTTGGCCTCTGAACCTTTCTAATCACACGGACTCCAACACACAACAGCTCTCCACGGTCGCCCTTTTTCTCTTTCACTCTCTTAACTCTGTTTCATGTTTTTTAGCAACCTCAAAAAATAATCCTAGGTTACTATGTATACTGTTAGGGTTACTCCTAGTATTTCCCAAAATATAAGCGTTGTTCTAAAAATGTCCTAGACCAAAAACTTCCAAAACTCTCAATTATTTCTCCCCATGTTATATCTCAAGTGATCCATAAAATTAATCCTATAGGTTTTCCCGTAAATTAAATATTTATGGCCTTTATCAATACATCTACCATTGATCTTATGATCCTTCATTGTCTCCACTTTAAGTCAAGTATCTAATCTTATCTCTAGCCTTTAAGAGGTAGTTCCGATCGCTACGTTAAGAAAGATACGATAGCATATGCCTATTATTAGTTAGGGGCTTTAACGGTCTAGTCCTTGGACTAGCAATTTTGGACAAAAAAACCAGGCCCAACAAATTTTAAACGATTAGGTCCAACATATAAATACCCCGAAATTAAAACAAACACGCACTATTCAGAAAACGAAGCGCCATTCAGAAAACGAAGCGCCAAAAACATTGTATTCTCTCTTGTATCAATCGTACCGTCTCTTCGATCAAAACCCCAAGACGATTCTATTTCTCAATCAAATTTTGGTCAACAACAACATATAAATACTCCTGATCGAAGCTCTAGAAACTCTGTTCGATCAAAACCCTAACTCTCTTCAATCAAAACCCTAACTCTCTTCAATCAAAACCCTAGCTCTCTTCTTTCAAAACCTAAGTTCTACATTTTACATTTTAAATCAAATTCTTCCAAACAAACAAGTATGTATACATTCTCTTATCACCTTTTTGTCCTTGTGTATTTTGTGTTCTCATATGTATAAATTTGTAGACATATGGACTGATGAAATCACATTCTTCTTTTTCATGCGTATTATTCATCATATATTTAGAATGTATTCATCATATGGACTGATGAAATCAAACATTGTATTCATCATATGGATTGGAATATGTACATGTACAAGCCCTGTGTTGCGTGTACTATGTGTATTTTGCGTGTACTTTTTAAAAGTACACGCAAAATTAACAGAGTACACGCACATTGAAAATGAATTTCTCAATTCATTATGCGTGTACTTTTATGTTTTATACGTGTACTCTATAGAATATCTACATGTACAAGTCCTGTGTTGCGTGTACTATGTGTATTTTGCGTGTACTTTTATAAAGTACACGCAAAATACACATAGTACACGCACATTGAAATTGTATTTCTCAATTCATTATGCGTGTACTTTTATGTTTTATACGTGTACTCTATAGAATATTAATTTCAAATCCATATTTCATCAATCCTATGTTATTTTGGACCGCGCCAGCGGCATTTGATTTATTTTCCATGAGTTTTTAAGAAGTATTATTATTTTGTTAATATTTAAGAGTGTTTTTTGTCCAATAGCCAGCTGCATTTGAATCCAATGTCCATGTACACGAACATTGAAATTCAATTTGTTCAATCCAGTGTCCATGTACTAATGTGTATTATGAGTGTACTATTTTGTATTGTTGTGTTATTGTTTAGGAATCGTACGATCAAGCATGTTCAACTACAAAACTGCTGCTTGCACGTTCGAAGATCTTAACAATACAAAACCTTTCACATTGACAGTGAATAGTACTAATGAAGACGAAATTCGTTTTCTCCTTCGCATTAACGATAGAGCTAAAAGGTTACTTGGTTTCTACTACTACTATGAAGACATTTACTGCACTTTTGATGTGGAACAGCTTCAAGTAACTGAATCGAAAGCGAAGGATTTATCTAAACGAATTGAGCAGTATTGCTTAAGGGGTTTTGATAATGTTGGAGCTTTTAGCATTCAACTATTGTATCACTTCTTTACTGAATATGTTAGGAGTAGAGAATCTTGGTTTTTCACTTGTCGAACAACCTCTGTTAGGTATTACCATGAAACTGACGATATATATTATCGCCTTTAGCATGTATTTTAATGAGACTTGTATAAATTGTTTGTGAGAATATTGCATGTACTTTTGTTAAATACGCTTGTATTTTATTGTTTTAGTCTATTTTTTATTCTAATTCGCATGTATTTTATTTTTTGTACATATAATTATAGGTTAGTAATTTAAATTTTGTTTATAGATCAATATAATGGGGATGAAGATGAAGGCAAGAAGAGGAAAGAAACAAAAAAAGAGCAGTTCTGATGATAGTTCTTCATCCAGTTCCAGTTCAGTTCCAGGGTGGCATTGAAAGCTAAATGTCCTCCAAAGGAGAATGACCAATATCGGTCAAATATTGTTAGCTTTCTCCATGATTTTCATCAGATTAAAGATAAAATAAACAATAGCCATATTGAACTTATTAAGAAGACTCCATTTTAGGAGCTTTTCAATGCCTACTACAGTGAGAAAGTAGTAGAAGTGGACCACAAGAAGACGGATAAAAATATTTTATCAATTATCGAGCTGTACAATACGGAAACCAAAAGTTTCCGTATGAAGAGAAGTATTCCAATAATGCCAATAGATATAAGTGAAATATTTGGCATACCCCTGGTGGAGGGTTTAAAATCAATAGAACTGAAAAAGGGACCGAATACTGCTAAAAAATCTAGATTACAAGCACGATACTTCTTAAAAAGAATAGGAAAGTCAGAAATTTTGAATGGTTTGAAGAAATCAGTTGAATTGGAGAGAGATGAAGGAATTGCCGATTTTGTTAAAATTGTGTGTCTCCACTTCTTGAACACGTTATTTTTCTCCAACTCAAACTTCACCCTTGGAGAATTTTGGTTGAAATACATTGAAAATATTGAGGAAATGAATAAATATGATTGGGCATCTGCTGTGCATGAGTTTCTGATACATTCACTTGACAAATCAGCAAGTTCAAAACCTAGCACAGTTACTGGATGTGTCTTTTCCTACTGGTGAGCAAAAAAATATTTTGATATTTCAAAATTTACATAGCAATACTCACGTGTATTTTGAAAGTACACGTGAATTTTTCACGTGTACTTTCAAAATACACGTGAACTAAACGTGTATTTTCAAAATACACTTGAAAATAAACGTGTATTATCAAAATACACGTGAAAATATCACGTGTGTTTTGAAAGTACACGTTTATTTTAACGTGTATTTTCAAAATACACGTGAATTTTTCACGTGTATTTTGAAAGTCCAAGTTTATTTTCACGTGTATTTTGAAAGTACACTTGATATTCCTGATATTTCAAAATTTACATAACAATACTTACCTGTACTTTGAAAATATTACGTGTATTTTCAAAATACATGTGATATTTTCTCTTATTCTTTCAAAATACAATTTATATTTAACGTGTATTTTGAAAATACACGTCTTATATCACGTTTATTTTGAAAATACACGCTAAATATCAATTGTATTTTGAAAATACACGTCTTATATCATGTGAAAGGACACTTGTATTTTACAAAGTACACGTGTACTATGTTTTGTAAATATAACCAGTGTACTCTCAAAATACTCTTGTTATATCTTCTGTCAATTACACGTATTAAATTCATTTTTTTTTGTATGATCTCAATATTGGGCATGTGAGAAATGTGAAATCATTTCTCCTGTTGAAGAATATAAAGAAAATACTCCAAAATTCCTGAAGTGGAAGTTGTCGTCTTTGAAACAATGGTTTGTGAAGAATGACATCGCAACAGCAACTTTGAAGCAGGCTACAAGTAAACCAGCTTCTAAGGACTGTCCTGTACAAAAGGAATCTCAGTTTGAAGGGCCAAGTTACTCTTTGAACATATCTACAGAAAGTCCTATACATGCTGATTCATCATCAAACAATGTTGCTGAAGATATTGATGACAATGAGTTTTCACATGGTTGGAATATTCCCCTTAAAAACATTGTGACTCCAAAGAAAAAGAAGGGAAAAGATCAACCAAAGGTTAATTTGGAGGAACAAATTGTTGTTTTGAAAAGGGAGTTGTTGGAAAAAAATAACCAACTATCTAAAGCAGCTGTAGACATTAATGTTGCACTTGATAAGGTGACCTCTTTGGAGATGGAGAGTGCCATTTTAAATGTACAGTTGCAGGTAGATCATGATTCACTTTTTGAAGCCCATGAGGAAGTGAAGAACTTAAAGGTGGAGAATTCCAACCTTTTGAAGGAAAAAGAGTTATTAAATAAGTTGGAGGTAGAAAATGCCCAACTAGTTGAGTTAAACAATTCTTTAAAAGAAAAGCTTGATCAAGTCACAATGAGTGACTCAGATAGAATTAAAGAATTGGATGAATCAACACGAATTTTGGAACAAAAGAATGGATATCTGTCTCTGACTAATGAAGATCTAAAAAGAAAGTATGATGATACATTGCAACAATGGAAAGATGCTGACTTAGAAAAGATGACTTTGAGGCAGAATCTTGAGGAGTCGGAGTGGAAAAGAACTCCACAGGTACTTTGAATGCAGAGTACACGCAGTTTTCCTCTAATGTACACGCAGTTTTCCTCTAATGTACACGCAGTTTTCCTAAAGTACACATTCAAAGTACACGCAGGTTTCTCAAAGTACACGCAGGTTTATCAAAGTACACGCAGTTTTCTTAAAGTACACGCAGTTTTCTCAAAGTACACGCAGTTTTATTTCATAATATTTTAATGCAGTTTTATTTGATATTAGATATAATGAAGACTACATGTATTATTTTATTAAAAATAATGCATTGTTTAAAATGTAACATTTTTTTGTATTACAGGAAAACAATAATAAAATTCTTAATGACGAAATTTCGGAGTTGAATAAAATGCTTGAAGAATCAGAATTGAAAAAAGCTGACCAGGTATCTATAAAATTCAATAGATATTTATTACACGCTACACTTTCTTAATTTTATTATAAATTTTAGCTATATTATAAATTTTATAAAGTACACGTATTTTATAATACACGCGTGTACTTTATAAAATACACGCATTTTTATATAATACACGTGTGTATTATATAAAATACACGTAAGTGAAAATCAATCATTTTTTCAAAAAATACTAACAATCCAACATTCCTTGTTAAATATATCAGGAAAACATTAATAAACAACTCCTTGACGAAATTTCGAGTTTAAAGATTGAATTAGCCTCAAAGAAAGTTGAGGGCAGCCCCAAAATATCCAAAAGCAAAGGACCTCTTACTAGAGGTCAGATGAAAAGAAAAGCTGACGGCGAAACAGAAAAGCTTGAACCAATGAAGAAACTAAAAGAGTCAAAGCTTAGAAAAGGCCCTACAACAATAGCTGAAAAAATTAAGGAAACTCGCGTCAAGCTTGAAGCAATCGAAGCATATAAATATCTCGACGAAGCTTCGAAGAAAAAGATTGAAGAGTTTATTAAAATTGCTGAGCCGGGGTAAAGTTTATTGTTTTATGATTTATCACTTCGCTAATTTATATTTTTTTGGTACAAAAGAATAAGGTTAATATTATTATACTATTGTTTTATTGATTATATAAAATACAGGGAGTTTATTTTCAAAGGGATGGTTTCGTATGTCCCATGGGAAGATTTACTTGAAGTCCTCAAAAATCAAGAAATATCAAGCCAAGTATGTAGTTCAAATATTAGACATCCATTAAATTTCAACATCCATTATTATTTCCTCACCATTTTATATTGTGTGAAACAGATAATACTTGCCTTTTGCGAAGTATTGAGATTAAAAATGTCAGAGGAAGGGCTCTCATACTCACACACTTTTTCTGATTATTGTTGGGTAAGTACAAATAAAATGAAAGTTTTGATAAACAATATTTCAGTTTTTCTTATTAACACTTGTCTATAATTTTTATTCAGATAGAAGCTTGTAAAACAAATGGAGTCAATAAGAAGGGGGAATTATAAAAGGATTTATTTGAATACTTAGGCAGTTGTAATAATTTGTTCATTGTACTTAGACATAGTATAGGACATTTCACATTATTTGTGATATACACTAAAGAAAATAAAGTGGTCCACATGGATCCCCTCCGACCGAGTGACATGGAAAAGAACACAACATTCTTCGATGATGCAAAAAAATTGGTTAGTGCCTAAACTTAATTAGTAATGTTACTCATGCTTATATTATACACTTGTACACGTGCATTATATAATGCGTGTACTTTATATTAGTTGTACATAATTACATAGATTATCAAAGTACACGCATCATATTTTAAAATACACGTGAAATGATTGATTATGCGTGTACTTTTAACTCATTAGACAAAGTACACGCATCATATATAATAAAATACACGTGATATTTTAAAATAAAAAATGCGTGTACTTTAATAGTATGCGTGTACTTTTAACACATTAGGCAAAGTACACCCATCATATTTTAAAATACACGTGATATGAAAAAATAAAATATGCGTGTACTTTTATATTATGGGTGTACTTTTCACTCTTTCATCTTCATATACTCTTTTATTTGTATACACTAAATATTTGTCTTCTTCACAGTTTTCTGTCTTCCAAAAATCACTGTCCGAATTGAAGACTGAAGCAGAAACAATGAAAAACAAAGGTTACAAAATTCAGAGGAAATTTGAGGAAGGCACCCCAAATGAGTTTACAATGGATGATGATCCATTGACAGAGCAAGAAAGAAGGACTGTAGATTTCTTGTTGCAAAGTGATCTCAAATTTGAACTAATAAGAGATCACGAATGCCCTAAACAATATAATGGGTAAGAAAAACTTCATTTTTAAAAATTACTAATTTGTATCCTTTCAAAACATTTCATCACATCATTCTAATTTTTATATTTGTTTTATTGTAATTTCAGGGTTGACTGTGGGGTGTTCTGCATGTACTATATTGAGCAAATAAGCAGAAACAAAGAAATGCAAAAATTCTTTCAAGACCCTGACATGCTTAAACAAAGAGCATATGTACTCAGGGAAATTCTTCTGTCAAAATATTTCTTCCCCCGAAATGGGAAGAAACATCTATAAATTGTGATTCAAATTCAAAACATATATTTGTAATTTTGTTTTGTGTTATATTGGTTATTGTTTACAATATTTTATTACACCAAAATGGTTTTTTCCAACTCAAACTTCAGCCTTGGAGAATTTTGGTGAAATACATTGAAAATATTGAGGAAATGAATAAATATGATTGGGCATCTGCTGTGCATGAGTTTCTGATACATTCACTTGACAAATCAGAAAGTTCAAAACCTAGCACAGTTACACGTGAAAATACACATGAATTTTTCACGTGTATTTTAAAAATACACGTGAAAATAAACGTGTATTTTCAAAATACACTTGAAAATAAACGTGTATTATAAAAATACACGTGTAAAATATCACGTGTATTTTCAAAATACACGTGTATTTTGAAAGTACACTTGATATTCCTGATATTTCAAAATTTACATACCAATACTTACCTGTACTTTGAAAATATTACGTGTATTATCAAAATACATGTGATATTTTATAAAAATGGTTTTTTCCCGCTGGCGCGGACCACAATCCACGTAAGGTTTAGACAAACAATGCATCTGATTGTTATGAAACAATGTAAAATTAGTTTTCACGAAAAATACAAGTCATAATTACTAAGTACAATTAATTATCCAAAGTGCATGCATTTTCACTAAAGTACACGCAGTGGTTAATATAATAATTATTTATTATATTAATTGAAAACTACTTTGAAGAATTCATTAAGGACACAATAACCAAATTCAATTTATTAAGCTCAACTACTCACTTCCCAACTACTTCTGGTCAAGAAATAAATAACTTTCACTTTTTTCTATAAAAGAGTAATATTTGTTCCTTTCTTAACCATTACATCTAGGGTAAAGATTACATAATGGCTATTCCAGCAGAAAACTTGCGAGAAACTCTTGAGAGATATGAAAGAAATAAAAAAAAAATAAGGCAAATTGAGGAAAATATTTCCTCATATGAAACTGCCTTTGAGCAGTTTCAAACATATGTGAGGGAAGGCTATTCTGGTCTTCCACCCAATCCCATTGATTTATTTGATGTGGATGAGGACGCTCCTCAAACACATGAAGAACTCATTTATTTCTATATAAAGGAAGTTCCCCTGAAAATCACAAAGCTGAAGGAGAAGAAGGCTCTCCATGAAGGCCTTGTAGGTGTCATAGAAAAAGATATTCGACACTGGTCGAATTTCATTGACTCTCTCCCTGACACCCTGGATGCCTTTGACAAACATCCCTTCTAGAAGCCCTGTTTATTTTTTTCAGTTTTCTTTATTTGAAAAATTGTACTTTATTTTTTTGTTTTTCATAAAAATTTTATTTCTTTCATGAATGTGTTCTTAGTTATTTCATAATCCAATATAGTAAAGTACACGTGAACCCTTATAAACATGATCACGTGTTTTGTTAAAAATTTTAACATTTATAACATTTCATCAAAAAAAATTATATAAATGCGTGTACTCTATATATTACACGTGTACAATACAAAGTACACGTGTAATATATAAAGTACACGCCTATTGAAATAATGGTAAAATAATGCGTGTACTCAAGACATTATATAAATGCGTGTACTCTATATATTACACGTGTACTTTATAAAGTACATGCATAGTCTATAAAGTACAAGCAGATTGAAATCTCTATATACTCTGTCTCTTTGATTTCCAACGAACTCAGTTACGATTTTCAAGTATTTGACTTCCTCAAAAGTGACAACTCTTCATTTCCAACGTACTTCTCTCTCCCTCTTTTCATCCCTCTTTGTAATGAAAAATAAAGTGGAATGGTTACACGTCTCACTACCCTATGGCCATTGATATAATCACAATAAACATTAAGAAGAATTTTATTACAATTAACATTGATGTTGGTCCAATTTATAATAGAAAATGTAGTTATTTAATCATCGAGCATTAGAAACATATGTACTACATAGTGCATTATATTGTTGAAATGGTTTTTCGAAATGATATTTTTTTAAATTATAATATTTTATATCACCACATGTTGTAATTAAATAACTACAAGTTGTATTTTTAATTAAAACCTCGCTCTTCAATGCAAATGTAAATAAGAAGCATATTTTTGTTACAAATTTTTTAGATATATTTTTTCTTATGTTTCGTACATTGCGCCTCTCTCGCGCATCGCGCGGGCTTATAACTAGTACTTGTATAATAATGACGCTGGCGCGGACCATAATACCCATAGGAGTTTAAGAATATGAGTGACCCAAATATCTTTTATAAAGTACAAGCAGATTGTAATGTCAAAAACCATTTTCGAAATAGTACATGCATTTATATACGTCTACTTGATAAAATTACATGCTGAATACATAAAATACACGTATATTGAATTAGATTTTTGTCATATCAATATGCGTGTAGTTTTCTAAAGCATGCATGTACAATTATATTTAAATGCGTGTTCTTTAATTATCAATGCGTGTACTTCATAAAGTACACGCACATTTCATCAAGTACACGCACATTATATTTATATTATGCGTGTACTTCATGCATGTACATTAAGTAAAGTACACGCATGATTTTATAAAGTACACGTATATTGAATTAGATTTTTGTCATATCAATATGCGTGTAGTTTTCTAAAACATTCATGTACAATTATATTTAAATGCGTGTACTTTACTTATCAATGCGTGTACTTCATAAAGTACACGCACATTTCATCAAGTACACGCACATTATATTTATATTATGCGTGTACTTCATGCATGTACATTAAGTAAAGTACACGCCTGCTTTTATAAAGTACACGCATATTGAACTGACCATCCACAACTGCTAAATGGGACCAATTATGAATAAAAAAGTCAAATGGGATTAGGACAAACAAAACTTTCACAAATGGGACTATTGCTAAAATACCTAAAATTTCTTTGGACATCAAAATGCGCGTGTACTGTACATAACATGCGTATACAAAGGTAAAGTACACGTGAACACAAGGAATAATGATCATGTATGTTTTATGAAAAATATGAGTACAGCAACACACAAAAAAAAACTGATATATGAGACTTAAAAATGAAAAGTACATTCATTTATGTGAAACAAATGGTTTATTAATTAATTTATTCAATCAAATGGTTAAAATGAATGAATTCAACAATTTTAAAAATAGTCAAATGGGTTCCTTACAAGTAGACCTGTAATGACCCGTTTTACTACACCTCGAGCAAGTAACTTCCCTTACTGTGATCTCACCAGAAGACTTTATTCTCTTATTTCTTGGCCTGCCTGTCGGTCTTTTAGTCATTGGTGGAAGGATAGATGGATTTTCAGGAATTAAAATATTTAAGGAAATCAAATCAGGAAGAGGAACTATAGGTATCGAGTATGATTTTCTATAGAAAGATACCTTATAGTACTCCTCAATATAATCATAAATACTGGTCCCTTTCCTCCGCACAACACAAACAGCATGAGAACATGGAAAACATCTAATCTGCCAACTCTTACAAGAACAAGTCCTTTCTCCTAAGTCAACTGTTGCTCGCACTTCTGAATGAACTTCAAATACATTTTGACTTGAGCGACTAATAGTCCAATGTCGGCTTTTATTCCAATTTTCATTCAGTAACTTTTGAAAAAAAGGACATAGCTCATTTGCCCAAGTGTCAGACTCAACAAGTTTATTTGCATTAAAATTCATAATCTCCACTCTCAATTTATCAAGCATATTCATTACTGGTAAATGCCTTTCCTCCAATATCCATGAATTGAATGACTCCGCAACACTAGATGCCATGTCACCATACCGTTTACCAGGGAAATATGCACAGGACCAATTCTCGGGAGGCAAACTATCAATGAAATCGGCAATAGCAGCTCCTCCTTCCTTCTTCAATGCTTCAATATTCTTGTGAAATACATCTACTGAGACAGCATATGCACAAGACAAAAAATCTTTAACAATTTTCTTTCAAAATCCAGCACAATTCTCACGAATTTTCTTTTTTATATTCCCTTGTAAATGATGAGTACAGTAGGAATGTGCAGACAACGGGAAGGCCCTCGAAACAGCTTCAAGTAATCCATTGTTTCGATCTGATATAAATGTTATGTTTCGATATTGCTCAACTACTGCACTATGCAAATTGACTAGAAACCACATCCAGTTATCTTCGGTTTCGGAATCAACAACAGCATATGCAACAGGAAAAAGTCCTGAAATTTAAAAAATATATTAAAATTAAAATAAATAACATATCCATGTACAATACTTTGTATATTGATGCTGTTGGCGCAGACCCTAAAACACATGGGAAATATATTGTGTTTAATCTAAATTGTTTGTAAATAACAAGACAAAACATAAAAATGTACCGTACACATGATAAAATGCACGTTTACTCATCAATCTTTTGCTTGGCTTTATTATTAACAAGACTAACATCAACATACACGCAGAAAAATGTAAAGTACAGGTGAACTAAACAAAAACATTCAAAGGTACTTTACATTTTTAACATTTACTTTGCTTTATTATTTCTAAACAACAACACCTATCATCAAAGTACACGCATAAAAATGAAAAGTACACGTGAAATAAAGAAAAACATTCACGTGTACTTGACATGTAAAATGCGTGTACTTTAGTTTGTATTCAACATAACATCATCATCAAATTACACGCATAAAAATGAAAAGTACACGTGAAATTAAGAAAAACATTCACGTGTAGTTGACATGTAAAATGCATGTACTTTACTTATTACTACACATAAAGTCATCATTATCAAAGTACACGCATAAAAATGAAAAGTACACGTGACATTAACAAAAACATTCACGTGTACTTTACATGCACTATGCGTGTACTTTACTTAGTATTACACATAATAAGACATATCATGACAATACACGTAGAAAAATGAAAAGTACACGTGAAATAAAACAAAGACCTTCAAAGGCATTTTATATTTTTCTACTTGTATTTTGATGTTATGGAATGGAACAAACAAAATTTCAATGTAATACACAAAATAAAATATTTAAAATTCATTTACCATTGTTCCCATTCCTTGCAGTAGCTGATAGTATTGTTCCACGGTAACGGCTCTTCAAAAAGGCACCATCAAGAAATAAAACAAGTCTGCAGTATTGAAATCCATAAATACATCCTCTAAACATTACAAATATTCTCTTGAATTTTCTACTCTCATGTTCCACGTCAAGGATGCAATGCGACCCAGGATTATACTGCAATAGAAGGTCACGATAATTATTCATTAATGCATAAGAAACCTTTTCATCACCATGTATATCAACAGCAGCCATCTCTTTCGCACGCCATGCATGTTGATAAGCTATATCAAGACCATAATTCTTCTTCATATCTCTAACTACATCAATTGGTCTCAATAGCGGGTTATCTCTAAGATCATCAGCTACCAATGTTGAAACCAACTTGGAGGCTATCATTTTGGCTGACGGACTACGAAAGACACCTCTACATGTATGCTCATTATTCATTGAACGTATGTAAAAGTATCCATTTATTGTAGATAATGAAGCATGAATTCTCCATATGCAATTCTCAGTAGTCTTTTTAGAGCATTCAGCCGTCACTTGAGTTTTATCATTCTTCAAATACACATACTTGAACCCAACCTTAACGGCATACTTTCGCAATTTATCCCGAAATTCCACTACACCTCCTTCAAAACACTGCTGCTCATGACTTATATAAGTCTTCCAATCATTCGAAAGATAGACTTTCGACTTACTTGACTCCACACCTCCAAGATAAAAGTCATTTTCAATGCAACTATTAAAATCATTTTTAGTGCCTGATGATAAAGACTCTAACCTCTGTGTATTTGTATCACCACTGTCAACCCTCTCAGACCTTGTATTACTGCAGTCAACCCCTTCAAAAATTTGATTAGAGCAGTCAACCCGTTCATCTCTTGTATTACATGGAAATGGTAATGAATCAATGACATATATCCAAATGAAATTAGCTTTCACGATCAATTGGGACCGCAACATACAACAAACATCGTTGTCACAAACCAACATGAACCGACATTCATCACCAAATGAATACCTCAATGAAAAACTCCCACTTCTCAAATTAGTAAACCTAATACACAACTCATTGCATATGAAATCTAATGAGCTATCTTCAAATATTTCAATACAAGCCATATTATCCAAATAACAACACCTTGTTATTACACTACTTACCATAATGTCCTGCAGTAAAACAGAGACGAAAAACATTTACTTCAAGGTCAACAATTCTAAAAATGCGTGCAATAATTTAATGCATGAAATATAAAAATATTTATTTATAATTAATATAAACTTACAGGCACTTTTTAAAAACATATACAGGAAGCAATAAACCAAAACATATTATCAAATATAAATCACGTGTACTTTATAAACATTGCGTGTACTTTGAAAACTGATATCGAACTGGTTGTTTCCGCTGGCGCGGACCTATATCAATAAGTGATTCAATACCAAATGAAAATCAAGGACTCTTAAAATTAGAATGAAACATCAATAATATTCATTCAACACATTCAACTAAGAATTACAAATATTGATAAATATAACTTATTTATGAAGAATCCAAACATAAATGCATAAAAAACACAAATTAAAAACATATACATATATAACGTATAAAAAGCTATTCAATCACATGAATGAATATTACAATGAGTCTCTTGAATTAAAACAAAGGACATATACTTATTGTAATCGATCGAAAATAGAAAAATCAACTGCTGATAAAGATAAACTTACAAATGATAGAGCCAAGTGATACAGGTAGAATCGAATAAGAACACTGTAATCGATTATAGGACAGACGATCAAAGCATAAGATTGATGTTATTTTCGATTTCGGAGAATAGTCGTTAGTTGCAGAGAAAACTCCAATAGCCGATTAGGTTTATGATTTTTTTAAATTGGGGGTATTTATATGTTGGACCTAATCGTTTAAAATTTAGCTCACCGGTTTTTTTGTCTAAAATTGTTAGTCCAAGGACTAGACCGTAAAAACCTATATTAGTTATGGTTGGTCATCGTAACACTACATGGCCTAAGGGTCAACAATTGAGATTTTCTAAGGGGTTAGATCTTGGTGGTTACATTCCTAAACCTTAGGAATTAAGTTCCTTGTAATTATGAACAAAAATGCACAAAATTTAATGGTAGTGTCATATGCGACTTGATTCCTGCAAAGCACTAATGCTAAAGGAACTCTTTTTGTACCTAACACATGATTTTTTTGTCAAAGATTTTTATTGGGTCCTCTTCATATCTCAAATATATGTAGGCTTCATACGACCCAATTATGATGATATGTTAGCAAACATTAAGGCATAGAAATGTGGAAAATGTTATGCCCATAAGTGTAGATAAGACATAAAGAAATTACGTATGCAAGGTTCCCAACCTTCTATAACACCTAATGGTCCAACACACCATAAACTTAAATTTCTCTTCTTCCCAACCCTTATAACTTATTTCTAATGTTATACCATTACGAAGATATGGTCCTCGGTCTCGAGATCATATCTCTTCTCCTAATATTGACCCACCTTTTTTTGCCTAACTTATCCACTCATTTTTCAAATTTGATAAAAAATAAACCAATTAAAACTTTTTATTAGTATTCAGGCATTAATAGAAAATTTGAACTAATTATTACCACTTTTTTTAATGACTTTCTATTTTATTTGATTTTATCTGTAAATGTGTTTATTTGTTTGGCCAACGAGGAGAGAGAAAAAAGCAAAAGAGAGAAATGGTTGCGCTTTTTATAGATTACTTCAGTTTCCCATTGAATGAACCAAAGATTTACCTCCTTTTTTGAAATCCATAAGGGTTTGAGACTTTTAAGTCTATCTCAAGGTAAGGGTGGCAATTTGTGTGCGTCGTATCGTGTTCGGGTCGTGTCATGTCGGGTTCGTGTCAAGTATTAATCAACCCTAACTTGACCCATTTAACTAATCGTGTCATATGAGCAAACACTAACCCGACCTATTTATTATCGTGTCGTGTTCGGGTTGACCCGCATAACCCATTAAGTAAAATATAAAATATTTTTTTTCTTCTCTATTAACCAATCATACCACTCATAGGCCTACAATAACTTAAATTTAATTAATTTTAACTTTTTGCAACACATAAATAATTTATCATCCAATTCTCTATGAATTTTATAGAATGTCTATCAAGATATATAAAGTATCTAATATAATCTCCATAAAATACGAGTTAAACGAGTCTATTCGTGTCATTTTCGAGTTAAACGTGTTTGACACTAACCCAACTCGTTTATTATTCGTGTTGGCGGGTCGTGTCATATTCGGGTTCGTGTCAAGAAATAGTCAACCCTAACCCGCTAACTTCGTGTCGGGTTATCGTGTCGTGTCAAAAATTGCCACCCCTATCTCAAGGTGATTATTACTATCTTTTTTAAACTTTTATTTTTTTTCACTTGACAAGTTGTTCCTGTTTGTCTAATATTTCACTATCATGCATGGTGAATTTCATGATAATTTATAGGTATACAAGTAAATTTTTTAAGTGTTTAAGTTAATTTGTTGAAAATTCTATAATATATCAGTAACATTTTGGTGAGAAATTAACAAATTAATGTGCAAATTTTGCTCAGAAATTTGAGTTTTTGCATCCAAATATAGAAATTTATCATCTTTTATTGAATTTAGCTTGTTTGTCCATTGTTTAAAATGAGTTTCTTTTTTCTTTACATTGAATGGTATCCCTAAAGGTTACTTAGCTTAATAGTGGTCATTATTCTGGGGCAAGTGTGTCACCCCACAGCCAGACTATATGGAAACAAGTACAAAATCATCCTTTAAGGTATTATCTCTTAAGTTTTGAATGGACTTTTTGTCATTTTAAGGATGATATATGCATAATCTCAATTTCAGGATGATCAATCACTGCCAGAAATGATTGAGCAGACGAATGGGTAGTGTGATTGGCCAACGCTAGAAATGATTGAGAAAATGACTCCTAAGAACTCTGATAGGATGTTGGGATAACCAAAACCCATCTTTCTTGGCTTCAAATATTTATTAAGAACAACATCATAGGATTCTTCCTACAAACCTGAATACCATTTAACACTTCTTAACATTGATAAATGTATTTCACGAGGCCATCTTCAAGTAGTTCAAGTTAATTTATTACCAATCAATCTTGAATTCATAAGGAAGAAAGCCTCAAGAAAGTGACATAATCCACTTGAATAATATAATTGATAATAGAATGAACATTATGTTAATTTGTGGCAAAAATCAAGTAATGTTCATTATATTATCAATTAAGTCTTCAAGAGGATAGTCTTTTTCTTGAGGCTTTCTTCCTTGTGGATTCAAGATTAATTGGTGATAAATTACCCTACACTGCTTGAGGATGTCCTCCTGAAATCCATTCTATAGACATCAAGAAGTGTTAAATGGGTTTAAAATTTCTAGGAGGAATTATATGATGGTATTCTTCATATATATTTGCAGCAAATAAAAATGGTGTTGATTTGACCAAAGTCTTATCAGAGTTTGTAGGAGGCATCTATGAGTTCATTTTTGGCATTAGCCAATCAGACTTCCTATTCATTTGCTCAGCCATTTCTGGAAGTGATAGATCATTATGAAAATGAGATTAAGAACATATCATCCTTAAAATGACAAATTGCCCATTCAAAAGTTAAGAGATAAAACCATATAATAGGATTATTTACGAGTTACCGAATTGTTTGGTTGTGGGGTGACGTACTTGTCCCTGAATAATGGCCACCGTCTAGCTAAATAACCTCCAAGGATTGAAGAAAGAAAATCATTTAAAACAATGGGCAAACAAGCTAAGTTCACCTAAAGATGATAACTTTCTTTGTTTGGATACAAAACTCAAATTTTTCAGTAAAATTTACACATTAATTTTTGAATTTCTCAACAAAATGTTACTGATATATTCATAGAATTTTCAGCAAATTAACTTAAACACTTAACAAATTTACTTGTATTCATATAAATTATCACGAAATTCACCATGCATAATAGTGAAATATTAAACCAACAGGAACAACTCGTCAAGTGAAAAAAATATAAGTTAAAAAATAGAGTAATAATCACATTGAGATAGATTTTAAACCCTTCTGGATTTAAAAAAAAAAGGCTAAATATTGTTGGAATAAATACAAATAAAGTGTCTCTTTCACTATGATAAGTGTTAATCCTCATTATGCACTACATAAGAACCATGTGAAGTGATAAGCCACAAAGATCACTTCCATGATTTTTAATATTTCTTTCTTTAATTGGTTTAGGTATTAATTCATCTCCTCCCTTGCTTTCTCTAGTGGGTTAGGTTAATGTTCCCATGATCAAATGTGTGTTCCTAGTTATTCCATTTAACGTGTGTCCGTGTGTGTTTTGTATATTCTACTAATAGATTTGTAAGCATGTTGTTTGACGTAAGCAATAATACGAGAAGAAAAACATTCTCTCAAAAAAATTTGTTATATTTATTTGTTATTATCTTTCAGAGAGTGTAAGTGTGAGTGTGATATAGTTTGAAAACTAATCACCCAGATAAGAAGTTTGGTATCAGGACTTGAATACCAATAAAGTGGTCTTATAGCTATTTCAATCCATTTTACATGGCTTCTAATATGGTGCAAATGCAAGTCCCTATATTAAAGAAGGAGAACTAAGAAAAATGGTGTATTCAATTCAAAGCTCTATTTGGATCCCAATACCTTTGGTATGTGGTCTGTAATGGGTATGTTGAACCCATTGCTGAAGAAGAGGTCGTTTACACCGATGAGCAAAAGAACACTCTCCAAGATCAAATAAAGAAAGACAAGAAGACATTGAATAGAATCTATCAAGGATTAGAAGATTCAACATTCGAGAAGATCGTCGAAGCAACAAAGGTCAAGAATGTGTGTTATATTCTCAAAACAATCTTCAAAGATTTTGATCGTGTTATGAGAATACGCCTTCAATTATTAAGGGTTGACTTCAAATCCACCAATATGAATGAAGGATAAAATGTCTCCAATTACTATTCACGATTGGTTTTAATTACGAATCAAATAAAGAGAAATGGAGAGGAATTTGGTGATGTTTGGTTCATGAAGAAGATTCTACAATCTCTCACACATAACTTTGAGCATGTGGTGACGGTGATTGAGGAATCAAAAGATTTAAAGAAGATAAGTGCAGAGGTGCTGCTAGGATCTCTTCGAGTTTATGAATAACATAGGCAGAATAATGTAACATCCATGTCACTGAACTAAGATTTGGAGTCAAAGATAAATATTTATAAACCACAAGCAAATAGTGGTGCATGAAGTTCATGGGGTGGAGGTTCTCACAGGTGAGGATGAGCATGAGGGCTTGGTAACATAAAAAAGCCACGAGGAAAGGAAAAAGAAGATTAAGTGTTATAATTGTAACCAACATGGACAATATGGCTCAGAATGTTCAAAAGAAAGAAAAAGGGACCAAGTCAACCTTGAAGAAGCATATAACAATAAAAGTATTATGGTAGCAAAAAAAATCATCCGTAGGAGGGTGCCCATTATTCACGATGCATGAATAAAAATAAATAAGAGAGAGACAAAGGTTTAAGTAGTTCGACCATGAATGGTCAACGTCCACGGGGCTACTTTAGTGCTTCATTATAATCATAAGAGAGTTTACATGAGAGTGTTTCTCTAGCCTCTGAGCCCCCTTTTCACAATGGGGGGTATCCCCTTTGTATAGAGTTAGGGGTTATAATTGGATAAGTCCTATCCTTGTAGAGTTTGATTTAAATAAAATATTGTTCCTTGGTCTTCCAGTGTATCAAGGTCTCTAGTCGTCCTTATCTTGTTGGAGCATATTCTTCTCACCATTTTTACCGTTGTGCTCGCCACGTGTCATGCTATTTTTATAGGTGAATTTTTTTCCCCCACAAGTCGCAGTTCAGCTAAGCTGATTTGGAGATGATTTGGGAGTTGGTTTGCAATCTCTTCAAACGTGCGTAGTTATCGATGTGAACTGGACTAGCATTTTTTGAGTTGTCGTTTAACTTTTAAGGCTTCTTTGGTTGATCTTCTTGCGTTTGTAAGGTTTTAGATGAATGTTTCGCTTGAGTTGAGAGACATTCAATCGATATAGGAATCGGACTCGAGCGTGTCAAGATGCCTATGTACCCTCATGGGACCAGGTTGTTCATAGTTTATTGCCTGTTTTTTTGTATGGTCCAATTGGTCAGGCCAACCAGAAGCCTGTTAAGCATTCGTGCGTCGAGGCTTCTCGAGCGTGCACCAAGTTTAGGGTATATCCCTATATTTTAATTTTCATATTATCCAATTGAAGAGGCCGACCACAAGCCTATAAAGCACTTGTGCGCCAACACTCGCTCGGGCGTGCACCTACTCTACCCCTGTATTAGGATTTTCACATGGTCTAATTGGAGAGGCTAACCACAAGCCTATGATCCACTCGTATGCCAAGACTAGCTCGGGCAAGAAACTACTCTAGGGTATGACCCTATATTTGGATTTCTATATGGTCCAATTGGAGAGGCCGACTAGAAGCCTATGCACTGAGGCTTACTTGGGCATGAACCTAGTTAGGGTATCACCCTGTATTAGGATTTTTATAAGGTCCAATTGGAGAGGCCAACCACAGGCCTATGTGCCGAGGCTTACGCGGGTATGCACCTAGTTAGGGTATCACCCTGTATTAAGATTTTTATATGGTCCAACTGGAGAGTCCGACCACAGGCCTATGCACTGAGGCTTACTCAGACATGCACCTAGTTAGGGTTTCACCCTGTATTAGGATTTTTATATGGTCCAATTGGAGAGGTCCACTATAAGCCTATGAAGCACTCATGCACCGAGACTCGCTTGGGCGTGCACCTACTCTAGGGTATGACCCTGTATTAGGATATCTATATGGTCTAATTAGAGAGGCCAACCAAAAGCCTATGTGCCTAGGATTAGTTGGGAATGCACCTAGTTAGGGTATCACCCTATATTAGTATTTTTATGTTGTTTAATTGGAGAGGTCAACCACAAGCTTGTTAATCACTCGTGCGTCGAGACTCGCTCGGGCGTGCACTACTATAGGGTATGACCCTGTATTAGGATTTCTATATGGTCTAATTGGAGAGGCCGACTAGAATCCTATGCCCCGAGGATTACTCGGGCATGCACCTAGTTAGGGTATCACCTTGTGTTAGGATTTTTATATAGTCCAAGTGGAGAGGATGACCATATGCCTATGCGCTGAGGCTTACTCAGGCATGCACCTAGTTAGGGTATCACCCTGTATTAGGATTTTTATATGATTTTGGAGAAGCCGACCACAAGCCTATGTGCCGAGGCCTACTCGAGCATGCACCTAGTTAGGGTATCACCCTGTATTAGGATTTTTATATGGTCCAATTGGAGAGGCCGACCACATGCCTTGTGTATTTCTTTCTTGACTAATGTCACGGTGAATCTCCTCACATGTCAACACTGCCATGGAGTCCCCCAATCGGGATGTGAAGAGAAGACTGACCAATGATAACGCTCGACCATCAATTAAGGCTTTGCTTTAGTTTAATGTCGATTATCTGAATAACCGAGATAACAAGTGTGTCAGACCATCCCATTTGTTTTGTCCAAGAATATCGCGAAGATCATTCGTCGAGATGGATATAATAATATCTTGCCCAACTTACTGTTGGAGCTTAGTAAATGAGGTTAAATAACCAATATATATCCGAGGAGTGCAACAATATAACGCTGAATAATGAAGGACCCTACACCCATTAACCGAGGTCGAATTAAATATGAATTGCATTGCCCAACCATCCATTGGGGATTAATAAATGATCACATAATATAACTTGCGTTGACTAACCATCGAAGCTGATAACAACTCCACAGAACTAATATTAGTGTTGATCGCCTATCGAGGCATTAATAGGATTTCAAAGGAAATAAATGATGCTTGAGCATCCGTTGAGGCAGAATTGTAAAGGATCTAGTAGATATTGCAAACAATCCATGAGCGAGCATCTATCGGGGCATTGATAAGATAAATGATGCCTGAGCATCCGTCGAGGCAAGATTTTAAGGGACCGGGAAGATATTACAAATGATCCTGCATGGTTAGAGAAAAATAGATTTCCAAATCATACATAGGGGTTGAATAACAATAATAAATGTAATGTCGATCATTAATCGACTGTGTCAAAAATTTATCGGGACTGAGTATAAGAATTATCCTGACCAACCATCCGTTGGGGATAAAATGCGACATGTGTAGCAAATATCTTCGGGACTAAATATATAGAAATATTTTGCTGACCATTTTTTGATATGAACCTTGAATATGCCTGATCGTCCTTCAGGTTAAGAATCATAGAGCCAGAGATCGATACTGAAATTCAATAAATATCAACACCCGATCATCCGTCGGTTATAATAAATAATCTTGCCCAAGCAGTTGTAGGGTCTAAAGTGTTGTAGTGTCCTCGACCATCCGTCAAAGAAGTAATAAAATAAATGGTGTTTGGCTAGTCCTTCGGGGCAAAGTTGTACAGTACATAGTAGATACAACAAGTGATCCCAGCTCTAGCATTCGTCGGAGCATTAATAATATTTCCAAGAGCTTAAGATTGTGATCGAGCATTCGTCAGGACTTAATCTTGAACCTGTGGAAGTTAATAAATTTCCCGACCATCTCTTGAGGCAAGATCAAATAGAAATTATCATAAGATTCATTTATTCAACCAGGGAATATGTAATATGAACCCGCTCGACCATGTGACGAGGAAAAAAGAAAAAATTCATAGTATCATATGAATGTAATGAATGATCCAATAATTTTTATGATAAAATAAATGTCACACCTCGAACCCAAATCCATTCTAATCATTTATTTTCATAACAATTAAATCATGATCTTCAGTCCACTTGAAATATAATCCACTTATCAATATTTATTTTCATAATGAATATAATACTATTCTTGTACCATGACTTAATCAACATCAAAGTCATAATTAGTGGCTATGCAATACTATGATTAACTATTACAAACATCAAATCAACCCATGATAACGAAATATATACAATGTGTGAGTGTATCAAAATCTTCAGTGTGACAATGACAAAATCCCCTATATAACCCCAGCTCTCTCTACTGGTGCAATTCTCAAAATCACCCCATCATATGGTATCCTAACTGGCAGCATACAACCTGAAAATTATTAAAATATAAATCGTAAGTATTAATATTAGTGAGGTACTCTTTCCCTGCAATGAATTAATAGTTCTATATCAAATATGTGGATATAAAATCCAAACAATCCTGCCCATTGGCAATAAAAAATCTTGGAACATAAGTTCCAACAAATCAAACCAATCCTGGATCATAAGACCTAAACAAATCCTGGATATTTGAATATCCAAACAAATTCTGAATACCACAGTATTTAAACCAATACTAGATAATTTAATATTCAAAAAAATCCTTCTCTTAGAGCTATATCCATAACCATCATATCGTTTATATATCTATATGTGAAACAATCATAAGTACACTCACCTTGGAAATTTAGCAGGCTTTCCCTTTTCCTTTATCTGGCACTTATTCAGTCGGTTCTTCTTCTCTTCCTATCATTCTTAAAGTATTAGTATCATCATAAGAACATTAAAAATTTAAATAATAACTTGAGTATAACTCAATTCATAAGCATCATATGATTCTATTCAAGCCATTCATCATAAATGAAGTCCCATCTAGATTCAGGTTATGATATCTAAGATATTTAAATTATAGCCCAAACCTACTTTAATTCTTCTTGGTAATCCAATCCAGGATCATATTAGGTTTCCAACACAAAATACGATACATCATTCCAACCTTCCTAGAGCAAGATATGCCCATTTCTTTACTACATAGCAAATCCACCCTATAGGCTCCTCTAGCGTACAGTCATCTTCCAAGAATTTTCATAATTTTTGTACATCATAACATTCCATGATATTCCACCTAATTTCATAAAAATATCAAATAATACAAGAATAAAATTTCATAATTTTCAGAGTTCATTTGCTATGTTAAATGAAACTCTAAACACAAGGTATGCATACTTATCCTTTCGGGGCAGATTTTACACCTCGACTTCAAATTATCACCCCAAGATTCATTTCTTAGTATTTTTAAATAACTTTTTAATATGATAGACATATATGAGTACATGTCAATCTCCAACTAGAATTAATCAATTTCAGTAAGTATAAAAAAAGATATAGAAGTTTGAACACTCAAGGTTTCTAAACGAAGCAATTTCAAGGGTCTACACGTTCAACTTTGCTTAAACTTGCATTTATCCATACGCACACATCAAGACATGGAAGTTTAGTAAATAAATGATGATTTCTATCATTTCAATCATTGATACAAAAAAAATAAGATTTATGGATGGAATTACCTTAGGGGCTTTTACATAATTTTCTATGAACTTTTCTTCAATTTCTCCTCACACCTTCTTCCTAAACTTCAAAATTCTCTTTCCTTACGTTAAAAATCTTCCATGGTTGAAATTTGCTTAAGGAGGATCTTAATTCAAGGGTTATAAGTCGGCATAAGGGTGCCCCCGGTCCAATCAAAATATAACATGTGGCGCCAAATAAGACAAAATATCATTTAAGGCTAAATGACTACTTTACCCCGTGTTCGTAAAAAGACGATATCTTCTCACTCGGATGTCCGTTTGATGCACCATTTATTGTGTTACAAATATAATTCATATATATATACAACTATCTAGTTTATACCTCAAGTCATTTAGTATATTATAAGGGTCAAAACTAGTATCCAACATGAACATTTTTATCGAAAACTTCAAATTTTGGTGTTTGTAACCAATTCGACCTTTCATGCTTTATGAAGGTAGGATTAGACTAGCATACTAACATATAATTATATATATTAATATAACATTATAAATATCTCATAAGGTAAGCATGATTCAACTATAATTAATCATAATAATATCAGGGTTGTCACAATTCTCCCCCCGTTGGGAAATTTCATCCTCGAAATTGACATACCTTGGGTGTTCAAATAAAACAAATATGGATAACACATCTTCATGCTATCCTCCCTCTCCCATGTAGCTTCTTCCATGTAATGCCTTCTCCACACAACTTTCACAAGTGGGATCACTTTGGATCTCAATATAGGTCCCTTCCTATCCACGATAGCAAGTGGTTATTCCACATAGCTCAAGTCTTCCTTCAACGCAATAGGTTGTTCGACCAATACATGTGAAGGGTCTGCTACATAGTTTCTCAACATAGAAACATGGAAACCATTAGGCAAATGAGATAACTCCGGCAGTAATGCTAACTTGTAGGCAACCATCCCGACTTTCTCGAGAATTTTATATGGTCCAATGTAGCATGGACTCAATTTCCCTTTCTTTCCAAATCTCATAACTCCTTTCCATGGTGATATTAGAAGAAACACATAATCCCCTTACGGAAATTCCAAATCTTTTTGTCATTTATCCGCGTAACTTTTTTCTCTGCTTTAAGCCGTTCAATTTCTATCTTGAATAATCTTCACTTTTTCGGTGGTAATTTCAATCTACTTTGGAACCTCTATCTTCCTTTCACTAACTTCACCCCAACATACTGGTGTACGACACCATCTACCATGAAACGCTTCATATGGCGTCATACCAATAGTAGATTGAAAACTATTGTTATATGTAAATTCTATCAAAGGCAAATATTCATCCCAATTACCTTTGAAATCAAGCACACAAGCTCTAAGCATATCTTCCAAAATCTGTATGGTTTTTTCAAACTTCCCGTCCTTCTGAGGATGAAAAGTTGTACTAAATTTTAAGTTAGTACCCATAGCTTAATGTAAACTATCCCAAAATCTGAATGTAAAAGTAGGGTCCCTATCTGAAATAATAGATACACTTGCTCTATGCAGTCGAATAATCTCATTAATGTATAATCTAGCATACCTATCAACTGTATACGTAGTCTTGATTGCTAGAAAATGAGCAAACTTGGTCAATCTGTCCACAACTACCCAAATTGAATCTGACCCCTTCTGAGATCGAGGAAGCCCAACCACAAAATCCATCGTTACATAATCTCATTTCCATTTCGGTATTGGCAATGGTTGAAGCAAACCATCAAGTTTCTGATGCTCCACTTTCACTTGCTGGCATATAAGGCACCTAGCAACAAAATCAACTATTTCCATCTTCATATTATTCCACCAATAATGCTCCTTCAAATCCCTATACATTTTAGTACTACCAGGATGCATAGTATAAATGGAATTATGAGCCGCATCTAAAATTTTCTCTTTCAATCCACCCACATTAGGCACACATAATCATTGTTTATACAATAAAGTGCCATCATTCACAATAAAAAAATCTTCAAACTTACCATCTCGGACATTTTTTCATTTTTCCTCTAGAAATGGATCCTGACTTTGTAATTCACGAATACGGGTAGCTAACAAAGGCCTCGTGCTTACATGAGCAAAGAACATGTCCCCATCTGCTAGCTGCAATTCTACTCCCATCAATCTCAACTCCATAATGTGAGCAACTCTAGCACACTAAATACAAGACAACCTGCCTGAAGCCTTTCTACTCAGAGCATCTGCAACTACATTTGCCTTCCCTGTGTGGTAGTAAATTGTACAGTCATAATCTTTGATTAACTCCATCCACCGCTTATGCCTCAAATTCAACTCTTTCTGAGTAAATAAATACTTAAGACTCTGATGGTCACTAAAAATTTCACACACTTCACCATACAAATAATGACGCCATATTTTCAAAGCAAACACAATAGTAGCAAGTTCTAAATCATGTGTAGGATAATTACGTTCATGTGTATGAATTATCTAGAAGCATAAGAAATAACCGTACCATGTTGCATAAAAACACAACCCAACCCCTGATGTGAAGAATTAGTATAAATAACAAAATCATCTCCACCATGCGTAATAGTAAGAACAGGTGCAGTTACCAACCTCTTTTTCAATTCATCAAAACTATTTTCACAATAAAAATTCCATTCAAACTTAATATCTTTTCGGGTTAACTTAGTCATTGGCAAGGCGATCGAAGAAAATCCCTTTATAAACCTCCTATAATACCCAGTTAAACCTAGAAAACTCCTTACCTCAGTCACATTAATGGGCCTCTCCCATTTTACAATAGCTTTTACTTTCTTGGGATTAACACATATACCATCTCCAAAAATAACATGGCCTAAAAATATAACTTGTGATAGCCAAAATTCACATTTGCTAAACTTGGCATACAACTGCTTATCTTTCAACACGTTCAAAATAGTTCAGAGATGCTTTTCATATTTAACCATATCATGTGAGTAAATCAGAATATCATCATTAAAAACTATCATAAATGAATCAACAAAAGGATGCAGTACCCGATTCATAAGATCTATAAATACAGCTGGAGCATTAGTCACTCCAAAAGGCATCACTAGAAATTCAAAATGACCATACCGAGTACGAAAAGTAGTTTTAGAATTATCACTCTCCTTCACCCTCAACTGATGATAACATGATCACAAGTCTATTTTTGAAAACACCTTAGCACCCTGTAACTGATCAAACAAATCATCTATACGAGGTAAAGGGTACTTGTTCTTAATTATAGCTTTATTCAGTTGCCTATAATCAATACACAAACGCATGGTACCATCTTTCTTCTTCACAAATAAAATTGGTGCACCCCATGGAGATACACTAGGATGTATGAGCCCCCTATCAAGTAAATGTTGCAGCTAAATCTTGAGTTCTTTCAATTCAGTAGGTGCTATTCTATATAGTGCCATAGAAATAGGGGTTGTCCCCGGTGCTCTGGAGGTAACCCAGGCAACTCACTAGGAAACACTTATGGAATATCCCGTACAATAGGAACATCAACTAATTTTAAAGCCCCCTTCCTAGTGTCAAGAACATATGCAATAAAACCCTCACAACCCTTGCTCAATAATTTCCTCGTCTGAATAGCATAAATGATGCAACTAGGAACAATTTTCCTTTCCCCCACAAATTTAAATTCAGGCTCACCGGGCATATTAAAAACAACTTTCTTACAGAAACAATCCATAAATGCATGATATTTAGATAACCAATCCATTCTCAGAATTATATCAAAATCAAAAATATCCAATAGAAGTAAATCTATAACTGTATCTCTACCCCCAAAGTCAAAACATAATCACGAAAAACATATTCAGCTACAACCATATCCCCCATAGGCATATAAATACCCAACCCCACATCTAAACGAGTACACGATCTATTCAGGTATATAGCAAAAGCATAGGACATAAAAGAATGTGTGGAACCAAGATCAATCAAAACATAAGCACTTATATCAGTAATAGAAAGTGTACATGTCACCACATCTGGGGTATTATGAGCCTCTTTCATTGTAAAGACTCATTCACCTGGCTTGGAACCACTAGCTTGTCCTTCGCACATGCTTTTCGCTCCACTTCCTGGAGGTAACACTTTGCTTGCTGCTTCACTAGGTGCTGCTAGAGTCTCTGCCAACTACGGACAATTCTTCTTAACATGCCCCACTTGATGATAATGGTAGCATTCCACTCCTTTAAGCTTAGGACACTTGTATTTATAATGCCCCTCCTCTTTACAAAAGAATCATGTAATAACTCTCATCGGTGCCTCACCTCTTCCTGACCTCCTAACCAGACTAGAAGATTCTCCACCCCTAGTATCTCTGTCAAATCTCCCCTGACCTCTACCACTATCTCCACCACCTCTCTGAAATTTATGAGGTTCCATCTTAACACTTCCACCCTCACCTCCCTTAGACTGAGATGCATCGAATCTACTTTTCTTAAAACTCTCTCTACTCACCACCCCTTGGATCATTTGTCTTTCTGCTATCGTGGCTTTATTCACCAGAGAATATTAATCTGCTAACTTATAAGTAGCCACTCTATTTTGACTGGGGCAAATTAGTCCCTCTTGAAACTTACTACATTTCTCCTCTTCATCCTCCACATACTTAGTAGCAAATCTAAACAAAGCTGTAAATTTAGCCTCATACTCCCTCACAGACATTTTCCCTTGGGTCAAGTTTATAAATTCCCTCACTTTCTCCCTCCTATAAACTTTAGGAAAATACTTAACATATAAAGCTTTAATAAATTTAGCCCAAGTAATAACATCAGTACCTTCCATCCTGGGCACCAAATGGTTGTTGGCTTCCCACCAATATTTGGCCTCTCTTTTCAGCCTAAACACACCCAAATTTACTTTCTGGTTATCTGGAACTTTCATCACTGCAAAGATGGTCTCTAGATCTCTGACCCGCATCTCAACTTCTGTAGGTTCCACTGACCCTGAATATTTTGGAAGATTCAACTTCAGGAACTTTTCATGCATGGAATCTTTCATTTCTTTCCTTGCCTCTTTCTCAATTCTAGCTACAGTCTTTGGTTTAAGATATTTAGTTTGTTTCTCTACCATTAATACCATATTTCTTTCCTGTTGTTCTACCATCCTCAGTATTTCCTGTGCCATTATTTGTATCTCTGTAGGCTGCTCATGCTCTCTAGCCCTTCTAGCAACACTCGGCTCTACTTCAGTATTGTCTGTACGAGAAGCTACTCACTTTTCTCTATGTTATCCATTCCCAGGTTCCATCTGTAATTATTTGTAATATAACAAAATTCTAACAACCAATATAAGCAGTTTACTGTACTTAACTATTGGTTAGTATATAAACAATTCAACAATATCAAAGCAACCAATAACTGCCATCTAACCGTTGCACACGTTCAGAATTTATAACCTAGACGCTCTTATACTGCTAATTATCACACCCTGAACCCAAATCCATTCTAATCATTTATTTTCATAACAATTAAATCATGATCTTCAGCCCATTTGAAATATAATCAACTTATCAATATTTATGTGCATAATGAATATAATACTGTTCTTGTACCATGACTTAATCAACATCAGAGTCATAATTAGCGGTTATACAATACTATGATTAACTATGATTAACTATTACAAACATCAAATCAACCCATGATAATGCAATATATACAATGTGTGAGTGTATTAAAATCTTCAATGTGACAATGACAAAATCCCCTACGTAAACCCCAGCTATCTCTACCGGTGCAATTCTCAAAATCTCCCCATCATATGGTATCCTAACTGACAGCACAAAACCTGAAAATTATTAAAATATAAATCGTAAGTATTAAGCTTAGTGAGGTACTCTTTCCCTGTAATTAATTAATAGTTCTATATCAAATCTGTGGATATAAAATCTAAACAATCCTGCCCATTGGCAATAACAAATCCTGGAACATAAGTTCCAACAAATCATTGGATATTTATCTAATTCCAATCCTGGATCATAAGACCCAAACAAATCCTGTATATTTGAATATCCAAACAAATCCTGAATACCGAAGTATTCAAACCAATCCTGAATAATTTAATATCCAAATAAATCCTGCTCTTAGAGCTATATCCATAACTATCATATCATTTATATATCTATATGTGAAACAATCATAAGTACACTCACTTTGGAAATTTAACATGATTTACCTTTTCCTTTATCTGGCACTTGTTCAATTGGTTCTTATTCTCTTCCTATCATTCTTACAATATTTGTATCATCATAAGAACATTAACAATTCAAAGAATAACTTGAACATAACTCAATTCATAAGCATCATATGATTCTATTCAAATCATTCATTATAAATGAAGTCCTATCTAGATGAAGGTTATGATATCTAACATATTTAAATTATATCCCAAACCTACTTTAATTCTTCTTGGTAATCCAATCCAGGATCATATTAGGTTTCCAAAACAAAATACGACACATCATTCCAAGTTTCCTAGAGCAAGATATGCCCATTTCTTTACTACATAGAAAATCCAACCTATAGGCTTCTCTATCATTCAATTATCTTCCAAGAATGTAAGGACACATTTTTATAAATGTCTGTCACAATGTAGTATGTCGTATATCGCTACAAGTCGTCGAAGAATTGAGAAGATTGCATCTACAAAAGACGGATTCGAATTACAAGTGGTCTTCAACATTCAAGACCAACAATATGCCATTTGGTAAGATAATGTTTAAAGTTTCATTTACATTTCATATTAAAGTGTTGGGATATTTTTATCAAATATTTTCTAAAGATTTTGTTCTCGCACACCTTTTCATAGAAAAATCATAACTAATTCAAAAAAATCAGAAAAATACGAAATTGGCGGCCACGCATTCATATCGAAATTATCTACAAACACGCATGAACTCTCGTTTGATAGGTCATTCGAATGACCTGCTTATATCGTTCAAATGACATATCTATCTCATTCAAACGAGATTATTTTTGTTCGAGCGAGTTGACTTTTTAACTGACACGCTGCTGACAGCCTGATCTCTTTGACCGCCTCAAAATTCCTTCATAAAGGGGAGTCTATCTTTGTTTTTAGCGTGGAGAAAGAGTATGAAACTTTAAGAGTTTCTTTTGGTTTTGTTTAACTTCCAACACCAATTCGATAATACCTTTTGGCAGAAATTTTTTCTTCAACGATTTGAGGGTTCAAATAATTTTGTTTTTCAATTCACAAAAATCCCAATTACTTTTGTGTGAGTTGTTTTGTGAAACCCAAGAACATATTTTGCCTTTGTTCATTCTTTGGGGGGAGAGCTCTGCAACCGACAGTTGCGTGCTATTGTGGAGGGAGTCCTTGTGAATATTTTAGACTGCGTGTCATTGTTGATTTATTTCTAGCCGTTGCTTTGGAGGTTTTATGAAGACACAGTGTGTTACTCTTGTGGAAGAAAGCAAGATGGTATGTAAGTTAATGGTCATGTAAACTTGTCAGAGTTCTAGAAATAAAATGTTTTGCCCTTCGGGGATTTTCCCTGAAATTGTGTGTCACATGCTATATCTTATTTGGTTTGATACGTAGTTGCATGTTTAGGGGATGAATTAACTTAGTTTAAAAATAGACTCTAATTAAACAAGGTTTAATTGGAAACTTGCGAATTAATTTAAATCGATATCACACACCGCATTTTACAAAGAATTTTCATAATTTTTATACATCATAACATTCTATGATATTCCACCCAATTTCAGAAAACATAATGAATAATACAAGATTAAAATTTTCTGATTTTCAGAGTTCATTTGCTATGTTAAATGAAACTCTAAACACAAGGTATGCATACTTATCCTTTCGGGGCATATTTTACACCTCGACTTCAAACTATCACCCAAGATTCATTTCCTTGTATTTTTACATAATTTTCGGATATAATATACATATATGAATCTATGTAAATCTCCAATTGGAATTAATCAATTTAAATAAGTATACAAAAAGATATAGAAGTTTGAATACACAAGGTTTCTAAACGAAGCAATTTCAAGGGTTTACACATTCAACTTTGCCTAAACTTTCATCTATCCATACGTACACATCAAGACATGGAAGTTTAGTAAAAAAATGATGATTTCTCTCATTTCAATCAGTAATACAAAAAAAAACAAGATTTATGGATGGAATTACCTTAGGAGCTTTTATGTAATTTTCTATGCATTTTTCTTCAATTTCTCCTCACGCCTTCTTCCTAAACTTCAAAATTCTCTTTCCTTAAGTTAAAACTCTTCTATGGCTGAAATATGCTGAAGGAGGAGATTAATTCAAGGGTTATAAGTCGACATAAGCCCCCCCCCCCCCCCCCCCCCCGGTACATTCAAAATATAGCATGTGGATCCAAATAAGACAAAATATTATTTAAGGCTAAATGACTACTTTACCCCGTGTTCATAAAAAGACGATATCTTCTCACTCAGATGTCCGTTTGATGCACCGTTTGTTGTGTTACAAACCTAATTCATATATATATATATATATATATATATATATATATATATATATATATATAACTATCTAGTTTATACCTCAAGTCAGTTAGTATATTATAAGGGTCAAGACTAGTATCCAACATGAACATTCTTATCGAAAACTTCAAAATTTGGTGTTTGTAACTAATTCGACATTTCAAGCTCTACGAAGGTACGATTAGACTAGCATACTAACATAGAATTATATATATTAATATCACATTATAAATATCACATAAGGTAAGCATGATTAAACTATAATTAATCATAATTATATCATGGTTGTCACAATAACCATGCTCGAGCATCTGTCGGGGTTGCGCTTGTAAAAATATTACACCGGCCATCCATCGGTATAACCGATAATCTCCTTCTGGCAAGATTAAATGTTGTAGCTAGATGAAAATAGTCAAAATTAAGTGATCGAATAAATGACGTGAGTACTCTAGAAGTGCGCCCCACCATTTATGTGAACAAAATAATTGTAATAAAGTCGAATAACATGTGTCATCTTAGATCATTGTTGGATCTGATCTGTGATAATAAAAAAAATGAGCATATTTAATGGATGAATGAATGTCATAGCGCATTAAATGAAGATAATAGTATAATGAGACCCCTCTCATTTTTTAGAGGGAGCCTAATAATGTAAAATTTGTCAAATATATCCGAGATGTAAGACATAGGATTTAGCCCCAAAAAAATTCAAAATTATTTGAATTCCAAGCAAATATTCAATTATAAGTTGGTTTCCTCATAAAGCTACATCAAGCTCTGAAGGGAGAAAAAATAGCAAATGTTTATTTTAACAACTCCAAAGAGTTTTAAAGCTCATAATCCAAATAGATTTTAAATGTGCTTATTAAAACATGGGAGGGTGCGGAGGACCAGTAATTATGGTTTGGTGCCTTATGTATGCTGTCGAGCAGTAATTACGGTCCGGTTGTCACAATTTGAAGAGATAGCCCACAAGAATTGTTGGCTCGTCGCTATAGCATAGTGGTCACCGACCACGAACGGTGGTCCGGTGACATCGTTGATGAGTGGAGCCTCCTTTATAGTCCGTGCGCCTGAAGGAAATTTCACGTAGTCTGTACCTAACCTTCTGATGGGTTCAAAGCACCTCAAAAAAGCGTTAATTTGAGATGGTATTCTAAGAAACGATGTTTCACCGAAGTGGATATCCCTGATGTCATCGCCACCCTCTTAGTCGGAGGGGGAATCTAAAGGGAACAAGTCCAGTTCGAGCTAAAGATTTGATCTTATAATCATATTTCATCTGTATTCGTGATTGTTGTGGGATCGAAGAGATGAACGGAGGGTGTAGATCGCCCATAACCGCTGAGTTTGGTTGGCGCTGGCCGTAGAGAAAATTGGAGGGAAATCCCGTTAATTTCCTCGCGACGTTACCCAGATCGTGATGGATTTGTGGAGAAATCCTCTCTACCCCTGTGCCAGTGGAAGGAGTTCCTGATTCCATGGGATATTGGTATCGTTGAGTCAACTCTTCCAGAAGAGAGAATCCAGTTTCAACGTTTATATCTTCATGTCAAAGAATATGGGATATGGGGATCAAGATATGATGTAAATAAATGTTTTTGCCCAGAATAACCGCAAAAGAGTACATATTTTTAAGGACTCGTGCAAAACTCATAACTATGAAACTCAGAGTAATGTAGAATCGTAAATGAGGATTCAACACAAGGTTTGTGGGTATGGTCATATGAAAATCATGATCGAATGAAAAGGGGTGTGCATAAAATATAATTATTTATAAGAAAATAAATAAAAAAACTTATCTCTCGATGAGATTTCATGCGTGTAACCCATTGCATTGCAACATAAATCTCCGTTTTGTCAACAAGAAGTAAAGACCTTTGTGTCATTTTTCACAGACGGCGCCAATTGTGATAGAAAAAAAACTCACCCGTAGGGGGGTGCCCATTATTCACGATGCATGAATAAAAATAAATAAGAGATAGACAAAAATGTACGTGGTTCGACTATGAATGCACTACGTTCATGGGGCTGCTTTAGTGTTTTATTATAATCATGAGAGAGTTTATATGAGAGTGTTTTTCTAGCCTTTAATCCCCCCTTTCACAATGGGGGGTATCCTCTTTATATAAAGTTAGGGGTTACAATTGAATAAGTCCTATCCTTGTAGAATTTGATTTAAATAAAATATTGTTCCTCGATCTTCTAGTTTATCAAGGACAATAGTCGTCCTTATCTTGTTGGAGCGTATGCTGGTCGCCATTTTTACCGGTGTGCTCGCCACATGTCATGTTATTTTCGTAGGTGGATTTTTTTCCCCCACAAGTATTGATTCTACTCTTTTGTTAGTTCACAATGAAGCTGATATTTGAGGTGACACTTGGTACCTTGACTCTGGTGCAAATAACCATATGTGTGAAAGAAAGGGGTTCTTTATTGAACTTAATGAAGGAGTTCATGGAGATGTAAGCCTTGAAGATTATTCAAAGCTATATGTTGAAGGAAAAGGAAGAATAAAAATCTTTCAGAAAAATGGTAAAGAAGAATACATCTCCAATGTTTACTATATTTCAAGCATGAATAGCAATATTCTCAACATTGGACAATTACCTCAAAGGGGGTATGTTGTTCTCATGGAGAATAATACTCTTTTCCTCAAAGATACAAGTAGGAGATTAGTTGCAAAGGTTCCAATAATGAATAATCTCATGTTCCCATTAAACCTTAATACCAATAAGGAAAAGTTCTTCCATGGGATTATGGAGAATGGAAGTGGAATTTTCGATTTGGCCCTCTTTACTTTAATGGATTGGAGCCTGTGTCGTTTGGAGGTAATAAGTATTTTATTACTTTCATAGATGATTATAGTAGAAAGGTGTGGGTCTACTTTCTTAAAGAAAAATCTTCTTTACTTTATTCAAGAATTTTAAGACTCGCATTGAAGTAGAAAGTAAGTGCAAACTAGTGAGTCTTAGATCTGATCGAAGGGGTGAGTACACTTCAAATTCATTTCAATAATTTTAGAGAGAATATGGGATATGACACCAGTTCACATTCACAATAAAATGGGATAGCTAAATAGAAGAATCACACTGTCCTTGAAATGATGAGATACATGAATAAAGAGAAAGGATTATCGAAGCCATTCTGGGCAGAAGCCGTAGAAAGTTAAGTAAATTTGTTAAATAGATGCCCAACTAAGAGTGTCAATAATAGGATACCTCGGGAGGTTTGGAGTGGCTATAAACCCAATGTTTCACACCTATGGATTTTTGGGCCGCATATGCGCGAATTCCTAAATAAAAAGGAAAGAAGTTGGATGATCATGGAGAAAAATGTTTCTTTATGGGATACAGTGAGGAGTCAAAGGCTTACAAAGTCTGCAATACACTAACAAATAATTTGGTGATTATTATAAGCGTTATTTTCAGTAAGGAAGAAGAATGGAACCGGATCAGTAAAGAGGCGACCACTGAAAATCTGGTGGAAGATGAATCTGAGAAAATCCTAGAAACTATAGTACCGATCGCTAGAAAAGATCCATCGAGCCCTTAATAGTACACTGAGCGATCACTAACTCCATTGAGTGCTTGAAAAAACTTTGATCTCCTGGAAGCTCTGCCAAGTTCTCCATACTTGACTCACAGATCATCCAATCACACCAGTATTTCTCTAACTCCCATCAGGATAAGAAGTCTCACAGAGATTTCTGAGATTGAAGAAGAAGAAGAAGAAGAAGAAGAAGAAGAAGAAGAAGAAGAAGAAGAAGAAGAAGAAGAAGAAGAAGAAGGTGGTATAAAACTTTTTTATTTGTATACATATCATGAGCCTTTATCATTTCAAGAAGCTATGCAAGAAGATTATTAAAGACCGGCAATGGAAGAAAAAATTCACGCCATTCAGAAAAATGACACATGGAAGCTGATAACTTTGCCACCAAAATAGAAGGCTATTAGTGTTAAATGGATCTATAATATCAAACGTAATATAGATGGTAGTGTTGATCTATACAAGGCAAGACTTGTATCCAAAGGCTACAAACAAAAATATGTAATAGACTGTGAAGAAGTATTTGCATATGCTGCTCGACTTGATACCGTGAGGTTATTAATATCACTTGTAGCCCATCATAATTGGAAGATTACTAACTTGAAGTCAAGTCAAATTTTCTAAAAGGTGTTCTTGAGGAGGAAGTTTATGTACAGCGACCTGAAGGTTTCGGAATAGAAGGTGAATAGAAAAAGGTGTATCATTTAAAGAAGGCCTTGTACAACCTAAGTTAAGCCCCATTAGCATGGAATTCATGCATTAACTGCTATCTTAAAGATAATGGATTTGTTAAATGTCCATATGAACATCTTGTCTGGATGAAGAATGGTGACAAAGGAGAATTCCTTATCCTTTGTCTTTATGTGGATACTCTGCTTTTTACTGGTAATAATGAAACTATATTTGCTGAATTTAAGTACTCAATGTTCAAAGAGTTCGAGATGACTGACAATGGACTGATGTGCTATTTATTGGGATAGAAATGAAGCAAGAAAATGGTGGAATTTTCATCTCATAAAAGAAATACATGATAGAGATCTTGAAAAAATTCCAAATCGATAGTTGTAACTATATCAACACTCTAGTTGCTATAGTACTCAAGATATCAAAAGAAGGAGACGGAAATTTTGTTGACTCTACTTTGTTCAAAAGTCTAGTTGGAAGCTTGAGGTACTTGACAATGACAAGGCTTAACATTGTATATGGAGTTGGACTTATAAGTCGTTACATGGAGACACCAAAAGAATCTTACTAGCTAGCTTCTAAGAGGATACTAAGGTATATTAGAGGTACTCTCAACTCTAACCTTTTTGTAATTATGGAAAAAATGAAAATATAGTTTGGTATTCAGATAGTGATTGGGGAGATGGTCGAGATGAGGGTAAAATCACTAGAGGGTATGTGTTCTACCTTGGTTCAACTAATTTCTCATGGACATCGAAGAAACATGTAATTGTAACATCGTCATCAAGTGAGGTTGTGTATGTGGAAGCTTCTATAATGGTTTGTGAAGGAATTTGATTGAAAAAACTATTGAAGTCATTGAAATACTCACAGGATGAATCTATAGTGATTCATGTGGATGCAAAGAATCCAGTACAACATGGAAGGAGCAAGCATATTCACATTAGGTTCCATTTTCTAAAGCATCATGTGAAGCAAAAGACAATTGAACTTGTGTATTGTCACACCATGGAGCAAGTAGAAAATATCTTTATGAATCCTCTCTCGATTGATTCTTTTAGAAGGCTACGTGGAATGCTTGGGATGAAGGACTTTAGATTCAAGGGGGTGAATGTTAGAATAAATAAAAATCAAATGTCTCTTTCACTATGATAAGTGGTAAGCCTCATTATGCACTACATAAGCACCATGTGAAGTGATAAGTCATAAATACCACTTCCATAATTTTAAAAAAAAAATCTTTAATTGGTTTAAGTATTAATTCATCTCCTCCATTACTTTTTCTAGCAGGTTACGTTAATGTTTCCATGATCAAATGTGTGATCCTAGTTGTTCCACTTAATGTGTGATTGTGTATGTTTTGTAAACTCTATAAATAGAGTTGTAAGTGTGTTATTTGTCATAAGAAATAACAACAGAAGAAAAACATTCTCGCTCTAAAAATACTTATTCTAATTATTAGTTTTTATCTTTGAGACAGTGTAAGTGTGATTGCGATATAGTTTGAAAACTAATCGCCCGGATAGCAAGTTTGGTATCAAGACTTGAATAGCAACAAATCTTTGGTTCCTCTAATGAGAAACTCAAGTACCGACAAATGATGTAATAATTTCTCTCTCTTTCCTTTTTATCTCTCCTCTCTGGTCAAACAAACAAACACATTTTACAAACAAAATCAAATAAAACTCAAAGTCAATAAAAAAAATGGTAATAATCAGTTAAAAATTTTCGTTAAAGGTGTAGATTTTTTAATAGTTCTTAGAAAATATTATCGACAAAAAGCATATAATTATGCCAACTCTTAAATATTCTACATCTCCTAAAAACTAGAATTAGATATTAGAAAGAACTATTGAGGGGATTGAGTTCTGATTTGCTTAAATTGGATATTAGAAAGAACTAACTTCCAAAAGGCCAAAAATGCGTTTTGGAGGTATAAGTGACACTGAAGAGACCTAAATTAACATAGCTATAAGAAAACTCGGATGAGGGACATGTCTCGTGCATCGATGGTGGATGAAAGAAATGCTCATTTAGAGAATATGGAATCATACTTGTGTTTGTATCAGAAGAGTAGCACACGGGAATATTAGTATTTTTCATTTTTCATATTATAAATAAAGTTTTCTGATATCCATTCTTTTTACATTCATGTGTTATAGACACCTACATTCATGTGTTTATACCAAAGTTATACGATCAATGTGCTGGGATCCAAACAGAAGGTACATTGCCTCTGTTAGTGAAGAAATCGTGAGGGCGTGGTCAACACCCCGTGGTGGAAAATGTGTACATACACTGCATTCTAGTGGAAATAAGTTTGAATCTTGCACATTTCACCATGGTTATGCTCTAATCATGGCCATTGGTTCTTACCAGGTACATACTGTCTTTCGTTACATATATATTATACCTTTATGTAAATAAGGATATAAACAGTGGGTTTAGGATATTATTTAATTAATGTTATACATTTCGAATCACTTGGTAAAGAAAACCAAGTGTTTCAATATAGAGTAAAATTAGTAAAGAAAAACCATATCTAATCAAAATAACCCCCCCCCCCCCCCCCCCCACCCACCCACTTCCCTACACACCACTAGAAAACTAATAAACTAGGAGAACTTCTCACCAAGCCACTTATCATTTTTCTACCCTTTTCAAACATATCATGGAATGAATTATGTTTTAGTTTTTTCTAACTCTGTAATCAAACGCATCGTGAGTGTTGTTAAAGTATCTTAGTCTTTATGATGGACTCTTATGTTTGTTTTCTTCAAGTCATTAGACTGATGGAATCCGATTTTGAAAAGTAAAATTATGTTAGTCAAGGTGCACAATGGAATAATTGTTGCGCTCGCCCCAGACTGATTTGATTGCCTCAGCGATCCATGACGGATGTGTCAAGTTATGGAAATGATAGCCCTCTCTCTATCTTGCCTCGCACATACAACGTATGGGTCACATGTTAGAACTCATTTGGGGGCTTTCATTACTATTTTTTTACATTTCTTATTTATGTTATATTTGCATAATCATATTTTTTCTTAGTCATATATAAAACATGCCATAGCTATTTTAAATAAGTAAGGATGCAAGCCTCATCGTTTATCTAATATAATACACCTAACGAATTAAAAAGTTACTTATATCCCAGAGTAATCAACAACTTCCTAGTGACTAAACTTCGTCAAATATGGTATACATTACATAATATGCGCTCATGTCACTCCTATGCATTATTACTGATAATAGGATTAAAATAAGATACCTACCAAGAACTGTTGGAGCGGAAGTCCAAGGGTCTATTGAAAACGCATATAGATCGAACTACAAAAAAAATTACACATACGTGAAATCCTACAAGGTAGATTTAGGATTTACCTACGAGATCTCTTTGACTTGATCTCGTTTTATCACGAACAGAATATGTGATGGCTCGATTCACCTCACGGTCTTCTAGTGTATTCCCTATATGGACAGCCACGAGTAGAGGGTGGGCTCCTATTTCGTGACCACCTTCTTATCTCCTTTTTCTTCTCCTTTGTCTCTCTTTCTCACAAGTATGAACTAGGGACTTTTGAGTATCCAAAAGTGAAGTCTATGTTAAGAAAGAATGAGACTTAGGTGCATATATATAGACTACAGTAGGGACCCTAAGGAAAGATAAGGAAGTGGCTCCTAATAGACCTGAGAAAACCTAATACATTCCGGATCCTAATCTCAGTCCTTTAATTATAATTGATACCACTAAATAATTATGATTGCAACTCCACTCCTTAACTCAAAATTATATTTAGAGCTCCTCATTATTAATTACTTAATTCTCCCCACGTTAAGGTTACAGATACCCGTTAATAAAATAAATTACTGATAATTTATTTGATTAACTTCTTTAAGTCCTTGACAGTCCAACTTAACTTATTTGTAGTGTCGGATTAACATAATCCACCTGCAGGGGTTGACACATACAAAACTTAAAAGTATCTCAAGAGGGTACCACCGATCTCTATACCGAGACGTGGATTTCATCCATAAAAGACTTTCATTGTACATTAATCACCATTATCCAGTTTATCAAGATTATTGATCTAATAATGTATCTCACCCGATAAGTCAAAGTAATAAATAACTAGTGCTTGTGTCCATCAATCATATCCAGATTAAGAGCCTTAAGTAAACCTAATAATCATGAGGTGTATATTGTCATATAAAATCAATATAAAAATAATGACCTCAAATTGGCCTCGTTCAATACACATAAAATGTACTAGCACAATAAGTTAAAACTATATAATTTCCTATAATCACGATAGACCAACTAAAATATTGTGCTACAGTCCTACTATTGGTGTGTCCAGTTCCATCTAAGACTAAACGATAAAATTTATATTCCACACGAACTGGTGATCTGATCCTCTATGTGTAAATCGTACTCTACACACCAGAACACCTACTGGGCAGAATAAAATATATAAGAAATATATAAATTACTGCAGACCTTGTATCCATACATAATTCTCATTAAAATAGGAATAATTGATTTTATTATAACAATAAATTCATAACTAAAATTATTACATAAAGCATGGATTTAGTCTACTTCTCTAATAAGAACATATTGAAAAAATTAGACCTGAAGTTCTATCTCTTTGTGATTAATTAATAATACAAGTAATAATAAGGCTATATACCCGTTTTTTGTTTCGTTAAATATTTTCCTTCTTTTTGATTTCCTCGTATTGTTTTCCAATCTGATATTTGCTACATACTCTATGGATCCATCTGACAGCACAAATTTGACAAATTTTGTCATGACATATATGATATCTTTTAGATTTGCCATCTTTTTAGCATAATTGATAGCAATAAGTTTGCCATGTCAAATTTTGTCAATTTACACTAAAGTATCACACACACGAATGCACATTTTGATGATTTTCTATGATAGAATTTTATTTGGGTATTGGGATGGCAAAAGTTTAAGGAATAATTTTTCAATGGCAAATTTAGTCAACTTTTTCTATCAATGGATCCGAATACCAAATTTTAGGCTTTAACATTAGCAACCGCTGAAGATAAACTAGTTTTGATAAATGTTTCATAGTCAAGTGACTCTAAAACCATCCATGTGCACAAAATTATTTGACATAAGAATAAACCACAACGATGGATATAAAACATTAGAAAATCTTATGTATTGCTTTGCGTTGAAAGATGATTCTACGTAAATATTTCATATTTATCCCCTTAATTTTGATTATTTTATGGTCTCGTGCGGTGTAATTAGAATGTATTTATCTCCTGTCCATGTTACTAACTCCTTTCTGCGAGTATTTCTGGTTTTGTGTATTTCTTGTGTATTTTACAGGCAAGTGAATGTGGGAGAGAAATCGGAATAAAGAAAGAAAATAAGGAAAGGGAGTTCAAGGGCATTAAAGTTATTTTTCAGCCATAACCCGAAGACAAGAGCTTGAAGCTAAGAGCACACTGGAAGAAACGACATCCAAATCTTAGCTACGGTAAAGAAGTTACGCGCATCCAAAGTTGAGAAGAGAATCTGGGGGCAAAAGAGGAAATTCAAAATTTTACAGGGTCAACCCGGTTCACCCCTAGCCCTAACTAGTTCGGTTAGTCTGATGCGAGATTTCTAGTTTAATCCTAGTTTTTAGCTAGAGCGTTGTATGGGTTTAGACTTCTTCCAAAACGACCCCAAGTAGTTATAACTTGTAATTATACTTGTAATATATTAGTTTTAACCTAGTTTAGATAGCTTTTGGAAGCAAGAAAGATAGGAGGTAAGAAGAACATCAAGAGATTATTATTTTGGCATTATTTTTCACTCTATTCACCAATATTAGTATTTCTTCCTTTATTTGCTTTCAAGATCCATTATTTCTAGGTTATAGTTATGATCTACAATATTCATTATTTATATGTGTTCTTGCAATTTTTACGTCACAATGATCACATGCAGCATAAAATTCATGCTTAATATTAGATTTTCCATGTTCGGCTAGGTTTTTAGACGGTTGGAATACATGAACCCAACCTAGGTGTTATGGATAGATATAAAGTATGATTGAATTAAATAAATAATTAGAGACTCGATACTTTATCGGTACGAGTATTGTAAGTCTTTTAACTTCGTTTATCGTAGGTAATTGGAGAGTTTAACGGTGCGATATGCACGTCGATAATTTGTCATTTGCTTTAGATTTATTTTTTACTATTTATTGTTGGGAGTAAAATCCTCATATATATAGTTCTTAGATTAATTTAAGGTCTTCTATCAATACCACATTTGATTCTTGAAAGTTTTATGTCCGACATAATTACTAACGATTCACGATAGTGTATTCTAATCCCACTTTTTTCATATAGTTTAAAGTCAGAAGTTCTTTCGTTCTTGAATACTTAGTTAATTCACATTTATTATTTAGGCCATTTTAGTTACTTAGACTTTCCCATAAAACCATCACCTTTTCTTTTCCCCTTTGTGAGTCGGTAATTAGATCTTAGACATTTTTCTTAGTATTCGTTACGAGTCTTCATCGTACTCCTTGTGTTCAATACCCAACTTGATCGAATTATTACTTACGCGACGGGCTTACACTTGAGCCGAATTTACACGCACTAGAGACACTTTTTTAGTCGCGACAAGTTTTTGGCGTTGTTGCCAGGGACTATGTAGACATACTAGGTTAGGTCGAATTAATCTAATAATTTGACTTCGATACATATATATATATATATATATATATCAAAAATCCAAAATTCAAAAACCAAAGTCCAAAAAAATCATAAAACCAAAAAGTACAAAAAAAATAGAAAAAATCATAAAAATCTTCTCTCCATCCTTAAATGAAAAACACTCAATCCAATCCCAATCCTGTTACTCCTACGGTACACAAAAATCCCATAGTCGAATTTAATCCTGATAGCCCGCACACTCCAAACGCTCAAAAGTTTTGGATTTCATCTCCTACACCGCACAACTCCATCACGAGTCACACGTCTAGGGCGTCCAGCGAGGATATCGATTCATTAAGTGAGAGCGTAATGTCTGTCCATGCTAGTTTCAGGACGAGTGAAGGAGTGATGATGTATCGCCCCATAAGAGACCTCTTATACCCCGAGTGAATCGTCGCTCTAGGTTGCATTATACTTCTGTATAATGCGGTGCAGTTTCACTTTAGGAATGGGATTATTCGGATTCTACCAATGTTTCACAGTATGGAGTCAGAAAATCCCTACCTCCACATTAGATACTTCGAGGAGGAGTAAGCGTGTGAGACATTCAATGACCAAACGTGCTTTTTCCTTTCTCTCTTAAGGATAAGTCCAAGACTTGACGTTAGTCACTAGCACCGAACTCGATAGGTACGTGGAGGGATATGCAAGCTAAATTTCTCTAAAATTCATTTCCCGCACATAGGACTAATTCTATTAGGGCTCAAGTTCAGACCTTTAGGCAAAACGAAAAACGAGCCTTTCGATAGATGTTGGGAGAGGTTCAATGAGTTAATCAACATGTGCCCACACCACAGTTTCGAGAAGTGGAGACTCATCTCCTACTTCCATCATGGGCTAAGCTTGAGTTCCAAACAACTAGTTAAAACTATATGCCCAGGAGATTTCTTAGGGTTAGACGCAAATGATGTGAAGGCCCACTTTAAGTACGTAACCGAGACTACTCAAGCGTGGAACACATCGGATCCAAATACCCAACCCAAAGCTAGACACACGTCCATGGCTGCTTCTGCATCCAGACTTTATCAATTGGACAAGGAAGCCGAATTAAAACTCCAAATTCATCAACTGGGTAAGAGGTTAGAAGACGTGGTCAAAGCTAAGGGGAGATACATATCTGGCCCCACTCGAGCAATAAGAGAGGAGTTGTGCGCTATTTGTGAGGTGGAATATTTAACTAAGGAATGTTCGACTATACTTGCCTACAAAGTTATGCTCTAAGAGCAAGTTGAGGCGGTGGGAGCTTATGAGGGTAATTTTATTGCCCCTCACGGGACTTCATAAAATCCCTTGTGGTGAAACCATCCCGGTTTTAGTTATGGGCAATTGAACTCAACGATGAACCCAAATCCACATATTGCCTAATAATATCCACCACTCCCACCTTAGCAACAAGCACCACCTATGCAAGTGCCCCCTCATGCGCCTTATATTAACCCACAGTGGAAAAGTCTCGAGGACATTGTAATACCCAGAGATTTTTGGGAGACAAATATTATTTTAATTGGAGAATAATTAAATTGGCATTGAGGTCAAAATTTAAAGATGTTAGAAAGTGTTTCAAATGGCAATTCTGAGGGTGTAGTTGTTTCCGGAAGGGTTGAGATAGTCGAAATGACTGTATTTGGGTCTTATTTGGGTTCCGAAATGTTTTAAGTTCGTTTGGCTCAAATTAAAGTGACCGAGTCATTTAAAGTGTGTATTATCATTTAAAGTTGTGTATTTTGGGAGATAAGAATTAAAAGCCTATGGGATAAACAATTATCCTTAGAGAGAAAAGAGAAAGAAAGAGAAGAAGGAAAGAAGAAGAAAGAGAAAGAGAAAAGTTGGGTTTTTCGGCCAATGCGCAATTTCAAGGACAAATCAGACTCTACGAATTTGAGGAAAGTGATTAAACTTGCTAAATAATTGTTGTTTATCATTTATCTCAGGATTTGTGGACAAAATTAGGGATTTTGGGTTTAAAATGCTAAAACCTAGATTTTGGGTTAAATATTAGATTTGTTGTGTATATTATGGATTTGGGGTTATAAATTAGTTGGGTTGAGTTATATTATGAATTCTGATGATATATATATGTTTGGGTTGAAGAGAAATGAAGATAAGATTGTATAAATGATTTTTGGAATTTTTGGCTTTTGAGGAAAAGTAGCCATTTTCGTAGCTTCTGGAAAGCCGAATCGATTCGGCCCCTTATCGAATCGATTCGGAATGTTGCAGGGGCCCAGGTGACCAAATTGATTTGCATGAAGGGTGAATCGATTCGCAAGGGCGAATCGATTCGCATGGACGAATCGATTCGGATTTGGCCCGAATCGATTCAGAAACAGGGTTGTTTTAGGGGAGTTCTTCTGGAGTGAGTTTTATCCGGGATCGTTCGAGTTTATCGATTGGGACTCTCTATATAAGTTATGATAAGCGTGTTCTGGAGACTTTTGGGGGGTTTCCCTTATGAGAAATTATGGGAGCCATATTGACTTAATTCGAGAGAATACCGATAGGAGAGTATCGCATCGACTAGTGGGGAAGCCCACTATAATTGAGAATTCTATTTGGAGATATTATGAATCTATAAGAGAGAGAGTTAGGATGCGCTTAGTGACAATGGATTTTAGAATTAAATCCCAAATGGGATAACTTTAAAGGTTCATATGATTGATTGAACCATATTATGGATAGAAAATGATAAATGGTGATAGATGTGCATACGGATCTAGAGAGTATCCTTAATGTAAATTGATTTAGAAGATGTTTCATAAAAATGATAAATGCTTATCGAGGTGCATTAGGATATAGGTAATATCCTCAACGTAAATAGAATTGAGTGACGATTCATACCAATAAAAGTGATGTGTGAATTTTAAGTGAGAAATAGTATAGTGTATACTAAGTGCGGAAGCTATGTGAGTTGTTGATGAATAGTATATCGAGAGTAAAATATACTAAGAAAGGATATTATTTCGTTCACGCCTAAGAGCGTAATAAGAGAATGTAAATAGTGATATATATATATAGAGAGAGAGAGAGAGAGGCAGGCTCATGTGCACACTAAGTTTGCACATTACCTTTTAAAAGTAGTAAAAAAAATATTTTTGAGTTGATTTTTTTTGTGTGCTATTTAAACATTTCAAGGAACCCATATAAAAAAAATCAGCTCAAAAAAACTTTTTTTGCTATTTTTAAAAAATCGGTCAAACTTTCGCAGTTTTTAAGCCCTTTAAAAACTGCGAAAGTTTGACCGATTTTTTAAAAATAGCAAAAAATGTTTTTTTGAGCTGATTTTTTTTATATGGGTTCCTTGAAATGTTTAAATATCACATAAAAAAATTGGTGTGCGCCAGCACTAAGTTTGCCTACTTTTAAAAGGTAATGTGCAAACTTAGTGTGCACAGGAGCCTGCCTCTCTCTCTCTCTCTCTCTCTCTCTCTCTCTCTATATATATATATATATATATATATATATATATATATATATATATATATATATATACTTTGTGTGATGGTATACATTTATATGATGCGGTTATGTATGTATATCTTTGTATGTATATCATATAAATGTATACCATCACACAAAGTATATATATATATATATATATATGTGTGTGTGTGTGTGTGTGTGTGTGTGTGTGTGTGTGTGTTTATGTGTGTGTGTGTGAAGCATATCCCCTCTATGCTATCATGGGAAGTTGCACGATGTGGGTGAGGTCCCTGGCTTGAGGAGCAGGGTGCGTATAGTCCCCAGGTCATAGCGTCCATTTATTATTGTGTGATTGTTATTAGGGGTGAGACGTGGTGGGTATGTTTCGTCTCATTTTCGGGGAGGAACTATGACCGTTTTTCGTACGTTTTGATTTATTGTTTTACCATGGCGGTGTGATAATAGTCCGATATATGGTAACCTGGGATAAAGTGAGTAATTCCTGGAAGATGATAACATTGAGAACCTGCGTCCTCGAGTTATAGCTCGTTGGGATGGTTATTATTATACTTGTGTGAATAGTATATTAATTGTATATGATTATATGATATCATATTTGTCTCTAGAGTAAAGAGACATAAGAAGGTTGCTTGAATCTCATTCCGGGAGATTTTTACTGGACTTAATTTGTGATAAATCAATTATGAGGAAATGAAGAGTAGACAATTATATGAGTATAGATAGTACTTTGGGTATCGAGGGCATAATGGACCTCACGACCAACATTGACAGGGAGTAGTGTATCGGGGGGGTCCTTGTTTGGATTTTGCTTGCGAGACGTCCCACGCACGAAACGCGGTGCAATGTTGGGAGTGAGGAGAAGTTATTCCTTTGTGCTCATATTTATATATTATTGTATATCTCGACGATCGACAGTGCCAGGAGTAGTGTATCGGGGGGTCCTTGATTGGATTTTGCTTGCGAGATGTCCCACGCATGAAACGTTGTGCACTGTTGAGAATTGAGAATAATTAATAAATCATTTATAGTAAAATAGAATTTGGGTTATACGCGTCATGCATTGAGGGCATAATGAATCTTGATAATCGATACTGCCAAGGAGTAGTGTATTGGGGGGTTCCTTATTTTGATTTCACTTGCGAGACATCCCACGCACGAACCGCAGTGCAGTATTGAGAATTGGGAGAAGTTTAGTCCTTAGCACTTAGATGCTAATAACTCATATATATATATATATATTGTTGTCCATAACTAGAATATGAGATATTCTAGCAAAAGAGAATGTTTATGTATATTATTTTTATATGTTTAGAAAGTGGTCAAATAGATGAGAGTGGTAATATTTGAAGTTGAGAGATAATTTAGATGGATTTTAATTGAATATAAACTTGGTAGTAAGTTAGATTACTTTACCCCTAGATAGATTTGGGGAATTATTTGGAGATCATGTGCATACGTTTAGTTGCGCGCTTTAGTTGAGCGGTGAGTTGAATCTTATGGAGAGTGTGACTCCACCTTAATCATGTCATAATGCATTTAAAATTATTATGCATTTTAATGTACTTGATATAAAATGTTTTTCACACCTCGGGCTTGTAACAACCCAGACTTCTAAGCGACTATTTTATATTATGTTTGCCTGTTGGGCTAATTTTATAAAATAGAGGAAGATGGAATAAATATTATTTCCAGTGAGTTAAGGGATAATATTTACCATGTTTTGACTATTTACCGTTATGAGAAGGTAAATAGCATTATGTTGTGTTTTATTGTGTCGTTGTGCTTTAAACGACGGTTATCATTTATATTTAAATTAGAGCATAATTAATGAATTAAAATGACGTTGGACCCAAAATTATTATAGGTTACTCTGGATGCCAATTTAGGGGGTGCGGTTAGTTTTGGAATAGTCGAGATAGTCAAAATAGGTGCCAAGTTGTATTTTTGAGTTCCGGGCACTTTTAACAGGTTATGACTCAATTATGTAGTTACGAGTCATTTTAATAATGTATCGACATTTAAATGAGGGGAATTTATGTTTAAGGCCCGTTTAAGTCCCCCAACCCCTTCGCATTCTTATGTCATAAGCCGAGAGAGAGAGAGAGAGAGAGAGAGAGAGAGAGAGAGAGAGAGAGAGAGAGTTGGGAAAAAATGGAGAAAAGATAGAGAAATAAAGATTTGGAGCTGGAAATCGATGCTACGGGAAGGAAATCTGAGACTACAAACTTGAGGCAAGTTTCTTACTTACTAAATCATGATTTAATGTGAATAAATTATATTTATAGTTATGTTTTGGGAGTTTTAACCATAAATGGGTTTTTGATGATTTTGGTGATTAAACTCTAAATTTTGTAGTTTAAACTTGATTTGAGTTGGGGATATTAGTTAGTAGTAGCGTAGGGATGATTGCGTAGAATTAGTTGTTGTTGATATTGGAGAAAGTTGAAGATTTGGGGTTTTGGAGGATTTTAGGGTTCATAACCCGTAGCCCAAATTGGGCATTTTTGTCAGGCCGAATCGATTCAGCTCCCCAGCGAATCGATTCAGTTACAGGGGAGGATACAAGTCTAGGAAGCTAAATCGATTTGGGTTAAGGCTGAATTGATTCGTACTGGGGCAGAAAGTTGGTTTTCCTCATCGAATCGATTCGGCCCTAGGCGAATCGATTTGGTTGCCCAGTTTTTGTGGGATTTTTCTAGTTTTGTTTTGAGTCTTTTCTTTTAGGTTCAAGTCTTAGGAACCTTCCTTTGGGAAGTAATAAAGAGTTTTAGAGGGTTGTACTGTGTAGATAAATACCCTAGGCTAGCATGGGGATAATTGGGCCTATCCCAAGGGTTAGTTATAGAGATTAATGTTCCGTTAAATATCGGACGATAACCTAAAAGTTATAGAAGATAGAATAATCAAGTTTTGGACTTTTGGGAGACTATTATTGAGGGAGACTCATTTTGATAATTTATTTTGGACTCTTGGAGACTAGTGTGAGGATAATTACACTTTGGGTCCTAAGTCATTACTAAAATATGACTTTAAGCATAAGAAATGCATATTCTAAAATTTGTTACATGATGAATAAGCATAAATGGTTTTGTGAATGTAAAAGTGGATGTTTTCAAAATGAAATAAGAAATGATTTTCGTAAATGATAATTTACGTAAACACACCTCTCTAAATCTCTATCATAAGGGAAGTTGCGCGCATGAGGTGAAGTCCCCTAGTTAATAAATGCAGGGTGAATATAGTCCTCGGCCATATGACCAGTTATTATATGTTTATTATTGCGCTAATGGGGTAATTCCGGGTGTGCTTATGACTCACTTGCAGGTATATGGCTGCTTCCCGATGTCTCACGTTGTAGGATCCCAGGTTGTCTTAGTTGATAGGCCCTGGAAGATGATAGCCATTTAGGGGCGCGCACAGTGGGGAAACCCGAACGGGGGGTCTTAGAAACGTTATATGATATGAAATATAACTATTCTTAATAATGTGGGACATTATTGTTGTTAAAGCATTTTATGATAATAATTTTGCTTTAAATACATTTTCTGGATGGAAGAAGGGAAATGGGAAGATATGAGATGGAAAAGAATTTTATGATAATAAATTTACTTTAAATACATTTCCTGGATGGAAGAAGGGAAATAGAAAGTTATGAGATAAAATGGAATTTGGTAAACATTTTGTAAAATGATTTGCCATTTATGTATTTCCTAAAGAAATTAGGAATTGTGCCCTTAAGTTGTGAATATTTGGAATGATGTCTCCTTGAGCAAATGTAGATGAGTTCTCCCATGCTTATATGACATTGAGCATAACCATTGATATTGCGCTAGGTTGTGCTTTTAGATTGAGAGGTGAGAAATTTTATAATAATTGCGAGAGAAAGTTCCGTACATAACTGTAATGCATTTTAGTCACATGGTAATCATATCAAATCGGGCCCTGACCCGTCTATATCTCTTTGTTTTGCATGTATTCCTTGCCATTCAGGTGCTCTACCGCAAAGACGCCCGTATTGAACTTCCCATTCCAGTTGTCCTGAAGCTATAGCATTTTGCGGATGTTGTAGGATATTAGTTATAGACGATTTTATCCTTTGTATTCTAGTTACGTTAAGTTCATTTATTCGGGCGTGTTGTCCATGCTTTGTACTCATTTATTATATTTTGATATCTAAATTGAAGTACTCGGTGTAACATTTGTATTAGTCTGTTAACCGACAGCTTATTCGGTTATCACGTTATGCATACTGTTATTCTTTTACTCGTTGATTTTTGGGTACCCACCTTCTTTTCAAATTGGATTGTCTAAGATCTTTCTTTTAACTTATAAAAAATTTATTAGACAGTTCGTTTTCTAAAATAATGGGTGGTTATCTCGTACTATTATTTTATAGACAGTGATGCTAAGAATGGACCATCTATGATTCCTGTGATTATTGGAGTATCGGGCTGGCCACCCCATATTTTAGTAGGCGGGTTGTTACAGGGCACTAACCCGTTTATATCTTATCTTTCTATGTATGTATATTGTATTATTTTAGGTGTTCCTCCGCAAGGACGCCATTGATGATATTCATCCGGTGTATTCGTGGAGCTATGGCAGTAGCGGACTGCTGCAATATGTTAATATAGTCGTTTCCTATCTTTCGTGTATGTAGATTAGGATTCAGTTTGTATATCATGTTATACCCAAATATTATAGAGTAACACTTTTATATTTTCTCTCTCAGATTATTGTATTGTCTCTGACCCGACAGCATATTCGAGTATTTTATTTTATACATTGTGTTATACTCTTTTATATCAATTGAGCATGCGTGTGTCTCTTATCATATAATCATGTTGTTGGTTAGTTGTTTCTTGGTTTGTTTGAGAGATATAAATAAAATGTTTTAAAAAAATTTGATACCCTCTTTTTGTGGTAATGGGTAGTTAGCCGTGTTTATTTTAGAATCGTCAGTAGATGCTGAGAATGATCCACTTGAGATTCCTGATCATTTTAGTATAGGTATGGCCACCCGTTATTATTTTGAGCGGGGTATCTCACACACTCTAGCCCAATTCATGAAAACTCATTCGACAATCAATGCCCAAAATTCTCTAACCTTTACCAACTTTATGGCATTGATTTTTAAGCTGCAATCCACCTTAAGTGTCCAGAGCAAGGTAAATTTCTCTCCCAAGGACAACTATCTCCCCAAGGTGAAACAATGTTAGATCTAACCCCAATGAAAATGAAGAGAAATGTAGTGCAGTGACAACTCTACGTAGTGGAAGATTTGTTGACTTGTGTGCTCTTCCACATGATGTGCAAAACGACAAGGAGGTTTCGTCCGGTACGAAAGGGGCCGAAGATGCCCCCTTGAAGGAGAGTGATAAAGATGACACAGTTAGGCTTAAGGTGGTAGTAAAACCCCTTAGTGCCTCCCCATACCCTCAATGATTGGCCCCTCCTCCTAAAGAGGTCGCCCGTGATGATATTCTAGATGTGCTTAAGAAAATGAGGCTTAATTTATCTTTTCTCGAGGCAATCAAGCAAATTCTCGCTTATGCAAAGTTTCTTAAGGACTTGCTAACGGTGAAACGTAGGTTAAAGGTAAAGAAGAAAGTGTTTTTAGCACAAAATTTAAGTTTGGTACTTCAAAGAGGCCTCCCACCTAAGTATAAGGATCTGGGTGCACCTACCATTTTGTGCATTATTAGATAGAGTAAAATTGAGCGTGCTTTAACAGATTTGGGGGCGAGTGTCAACATTCTCCCCTATTCTATCGATCAAAAGCTTAACTTGGGTGACCTTAAGCCCACCAAAATTACTCTCCAACTTGTTGATCGTTCCATGAGGATACCTCGTGGGGTAGTTGAGGAAGTGATCTTCCAAGTTGATACTTTCTACTTACTGATAGATTTTATCATTGGGACACGGATCACACTTCCCCTTTGAATCATCATGTTCCTATTATTCTTAGCCGACCTTTCCTAGCTATGGCTAACGTGTTGAATAACGCACATCATGGGCAAATGCAACTCACGTTCGGTAACATGATACTCGAAACAAATATCTTTAAAATCACCATGCAAGTGGATGATGAGTACGATTTACACGAATCAGATCTTACTAAGGAGGTAGTACACGAATGACTTGAGAGTGATAATTTTGAGAATCCACGTGAGGAGTGTTTAGTGACGGCTATTGAGAGAGAGAGAGAGAGAGAGAGAGAGAGAGAGAGAGAGAGGGAGAGAACGTAAATGAGAGAAGGAGAGAGAACTTGGACGAGAGCGAGAGAGAGGATTCGGAGATTGAGCAACAAAGAGAGTTAAGAGATATGAACCTAGAAAATTTTGAGAAAGAATTTAGGCCGGTGGATAAGAACCTCAATGTTGAAGTGCAATTGTTATTGGACTCTTGTTATCACTTAGAGGAGATCGACTGGAAAGATAGGATGGATCAATTCCTTCTTTGTGACCATCCACCTATGCCACTTCATTTCTCGGATGTTATCGAGGAGATGACTAGTGTTTCGTTCGATTTAGTGCTCGATCCATGCATTCTCGAAATTAAGGGGAATCTAGGTTTAACATGTCCTTATAATTTTCACCGTGACATTCTCTCCAAGTCCATAAAATTATCTTGCGATTTGATTGGGTTTAACCTCACTCATCACGTGACTCGAGGTGTCCAACCCACCTATAGGGATGATACCCAGTTGTTCTGACTTTTGATTTATGATGTGGGAAAGATGGAGACGATTATAGTGTCAGGCCTCGTCTACGGAGATGATTGAGCTTGAGTGAGAGTTCTCTGCACCCCCAATGCGTATGGGATGAGTTTGTTGTATATTTTTGTGTTTAGGGTGTTCATATATATTTTAAGTCCGCATGAGAAAGAGATAGGAGCCCATAGTTCCACCCCACCATGCCCGAGTGAGCGTACATCGCAAAATGGAGAGAATTCAAGTTTTCCTGGTGCCCAAAGTTGAAAGGGTTTTTTTAAGAGTCATTTGAGGAGGAAAATGATATTTTCAACACTTAGTCTCAAAAAAATGGGGGTCACTTTCGTGTTTGGGCAAAAGTATTTATCAAAACGGTTCGCCCTAGGGCCAAACCGATTCACTAGACCTGGTTCCAAAAAAATTAATTCCCTCATATTTTTCCCACCACATTCATCCCCCCTCTTTCCTTCTCCCTCCATTTCGAAATACCCACCACAATTTAGCTGTTGGACTCTGAATATAAGCCCGATTTTGATGAAGGTACTTTTCAATCAGCGGTTATAAACCGTCAAATTGATGACTTTGAGGCGTGGATCGACGGTTGTATTAATAAATATCAAGAGGATTGTCGTGACTACCAATCCGACACGAGCGTGATGGTACGTCTCCAAGTGAAGATGTATCATTTGTAAATGGGACCCAATTCGTAATTTCCTACCTACTTCTATGATCCATATGCACGTGATCCCAACGCACCTGGGCCCTCGCACTAGTTTCTATGGGTTACTTAAGTTTTTTTATGTAGTTCTTAATGTTTTTCATTGAATATCTTGTAAGAACTATGTATTGTCTATCTCCTTTCTTATGTAATGTCCTTGTCGTTTTTAATGAAAATTCGATTTTAAATTTTGCTCATTTTATTTCGCACTCTTCTTTTCTTATTTAGATTTTAGTCATTTTCATTGAGTATAATGGAAACGTCTAAGTTAAGGGGGGTACAAGTGTGTCTTTCATACTTCACAAATTTTAAAATGCCCAAGAAAATTGAAAAATGTCAAAATTTTAAAAAAAAAAAAGAAATTTTTTTTTAAATTCCCCAAAAAAAAATGAAAAAGTCAAAAATATTTTTTCTTCAAAATAAATAAATAAATGGAATTTAAAATCTTGAAAAATATCACCAAATTTTTGTTTGAAGTCTAAATTTATAAAAATTTAATGCACTAAGCTGAAATTGAGTGAAAATTAACCACTTTATGAATAAGTGTGGAGATTCTTAACCTAGTGAGATTTCGAGCCTATCACTTTTTGTAAGTAATTAAATCAGTCTAAGTTGAAAGTTGACTCAAAGTTCATTCCAGTGTTTAAATAATTCGTTGATGATCTCTAAATCATTGCTTTGATCGGTTACAAAAAACGACTAAAATGTAGTTTTAAAATTGCACTAAAAATATCTCAAAAATTAAAATTAAACTCGAGAAGCATATGGTAAAAATTAGTAATTCGAATAAATTAAGTTAGGCCATCGTTTGTTTTTCCAAAATTATTATCCATAAAAAGTTGCAAAAATTTCATCCTTTTGCAAACCAATTTGAGCCTAATAAATTTTCCCCTTTTGTTTGTTAGCCCAAAAATCCAAATTGCCCGGAATTGTAAAAATTAGATAAATTCATGAATTTTATCCAAATGGTGCATAAAAAGGGGTAAGAAAAATAATTAAAAAAATGTTCAAAAAAAATAGAAAGAAAAAAATAATTAAAAAAAGCAAAAAAGAAAAAAAATAGAAAATATGAGAAGAAAAAAGAGAATAAGCAAAAGCCCAAAAAAACGCCAACGGATATTGCAAGTAAATTTTTCAATTTCAAATTTTTAACACTCCCAATTTTACCCGATACACCTTACAACCTGAAAAAGCCCTAATCGAGTCCAAATGACGCAATTAATTACCGCGTGGAGAGCTAAAATATGAAAAGATAAATAAAAAGATTAAATGGTGTGCATAAACAACGATGTTTTTCGTTTTCCAATGACCGTAATCTGTTCATAAGATCTTTTCACCCATAAAATTTCTGTCTTTTAATTTCTATGCGTGAATTTGTCTCCATCATATTTACTCTTAATATCACGCACACCGAGAGAAATAGTCGTATTCCGAAAGATTCATTCGTAAGAGCATCTCGTGAGAATTTGAATCAAAGTGAATTTTTGAAAAGTAACGTAATGATCAATCGATGAAAATTAGCGGTTTAATCTTCGACTTTGCACACACACACGTATGAATTGAGATTCTAGAATAAAAATGTTAAGTGATTATTTTTGAAGAATTTAAAGGGTATAATTTTTAATTATTTTGATATTTTTCATGTTGCATATGCTAAATGCAATCGTTTTCCTGCGAAAAAGGTATTATATCCCAATAAAGTTTTTGAAAGTTATGTTTAGACCATACAATTATTCTATTTACATTGCTCGGGACGAGCAATGTCCTAAGTTAGCGGGTATGATTTGGCATAAATTTTTCATATTTATCCCCTAAATTTCGGTTATTTTATGGTCTCGTGCGGTGTAATTTGACTGAATTTATCTCGTATCCATGCTACTAACCCTTTTCTATGAATATTTCTTATCTCTTTTATTTCTCGTGTATTATATAGGTATTTCGTGCAAATGAATACGAGAGATAAATCGTAATAAAGAAAAAAATGAGGAAAGAAAGTTCAAGGGCATTACAGTAATTTTGTAATCGTAACCCAAAGGCGGGGCCTATAGGAAAGTTGAAGAGATTGAAGCTAAGAGCACACTAGAAGAAATGGCATCCAAATCCAAGCTACAATAAAGAAGTTACGCGCATTAAAAGTCGAGAAGAGAATCCAGGGGAAAAAGAGGAAATTCATAATTTTACAGGGTCGAACCAGTTCGCCCCTAGCCCAAACCGGTTCGGTTAGTCAGATGCGTGATTTCTAGTTTAATCCTAGTTTTTAGCTAGAGATTTGTATGGGTTTAGACTTCTTGCAAAACCAACCCAAGTAATTGTTACATGTAATTAGACTTAGAATACATTAGTTTTAGCCTAGTTTAGAGAGCTTTTAGAGGCAAGGAAGATAGGAGGTAAGAATGACATCAAGAGATTATTATTTTGGAATTATTTTGCACTTTATTCATCAATATAAGTATTTATTCCTTTATTTTCTTTCACGATCCATTATTTCTAGGTTATAGTTGTGATCTGCAAAATTGATTATTTATACATGTTCTTGCAATCTTTACGTCAGAATGATCACATGCAACGTAGAATTCATACTTAATATTAGATTTTCCATGTCCAACTAGGTTTTTAGTGGGTTAGGATACATGAACCCAACCTAGGTGTTATGGATAGATATAAAACATGATTTAATTAAATAAATAATTAGAGGCTTGATACTTTGTCAATATGAGTATTGCAAGCCTTTTAACTTCGTGTACCGTAGGTAACCGGAGTGTTTAAGGGTGCGATACGTGCATCGATAATTTTGTCATTCTCTTTAGATTTATTTTTGACTATTTATTGTGCGGAGTAAAATCCTCATATATATAATGCTTAGATAAATTTAAGGTCCTATCTCAATGACATATTTAATTATTGAAATTTTTATATCTGACATAATTACTAATGGTTCGGGGGAGTGTATTTCATATAGTTTAAAATCAAAAGTTCTTTCATTCTTGTATACTTAGTTAATTCGCATTTATTAATTAGGTTATTTTAGCTACTTAGACTTTCCCATCGCCTTTTCTTTTCCCCTTCGTGAGTCGGTAATTAGACTTTATACATCTTTCTTAATAGTCATTACGAGTCTTCATCTTAGTCCCTATGTTCGATACCCCTCTTACTCGGATTATTACTTACGCGACCGACCATCTTTCTTAATTATATTTTACATGCACTACAGACAGTCACGTCAAAAGCCTAGTTCCATCAATTTGGGAATAGAATTGTGAAAGAAGATGTACTCACACCTTGAGTACGCCCTATACTAACCCTTAGAAATTATTTCTTTTCACAAAACTTTCTTCCTAAACCTTTAGTATCTCTCAAGAATAGAAGCTCTCACAATATTACTCAACAATTTATTTATACTCTAAAATACATAAATAACCAAAAAGGAAACTAATCTACCTTCCCAAGCACTTTATTTATGAGGAGTACATCGTAATTTACATATAACTCACCAGTAGGTGAATCCATGACATGGCAAAGGGTTGACATGGCCTCCCCCAAGGTCTGAAAAAAATGAGAATAGTTGGCATATTAAAATCACCAAGAATCAAAGTTGAGGGGTATGATATTCGTAATTTAGAGCGCGAATTAAGAAAACGTATAGAGGTATCCTTATATGCTACTTAATGAAGTTCAATGGGCATACATAAACTATGGTCTATATCATTGCATTCTTCCAAAGTGCCCTCTATCTCGATTTGAAAAACATCTTTGTCATTTTCAAATATCATGGTTCAACATACTTTCATCTTGGTTAAAGTATTTGTCTATAAAGTATGCCACATTTTGTTTACCTTGTTACTTATTTAATAAGGAAGGGGTCCAATGGAACATTGGCAATGAAATTAACGTCCCGAACCCTGAGGAACCCTCTTATTGAGTCAGAAGAAGTTTGATGGAATGTGTTTTTTTTTCTTTATATGTTGTTCCACAAATTTAGGGTTAGGTTTTGATTAGTGTATTAAAAAAAATTCTTTTTACCTTCGCACAACCCTGTTATTGAGTCGAAAGACTTTTTCGTCGATCTAGAAGTCAAATATTTCTCATCAAATTTAGGGGATCCAACCATAATATACCTAAGTTTGCTACATGGTGATGGTGATTAAGAAGTGCTAACTTATTGCTACCATGGATGGTGATTGGGAGGTTTTAGCATTAGGTTTTGACTTGGGAAAGAAGATAAAGAAGAGGGTATTTTTGTCCAAAAAAACATATGGGATTAAGTCAATATAGAAATTAGTGAGGATTTTTTAACGGAGGTTGACATCCGTACAATTCTAGGGGGTAATGTCGAATTTCTGAATAATGGGGGGTTAAGTCAAAATATGCTATCAATTCAGGGGTTAAGTGAAAAAAAGCATTGTATATATAATCAGACTCATGTGCAATTCTGATAATGTGAACTTCGCGTGTGAACATTTTTTTAAATAGTAAAAAAAATAGAATTTTGAAGAAAACTAGGTGGATATGATCTAAATAGTCGTACGATCATCCACAAATAAATTCAATTCAGATGTGTCGAATGAACATCAAAAAATTTAATTGTTTAAAATGTACATATTTATCAAGTTACATCACTCCCATTTGTGGATATAATTTTTTGTGTGAATGATCTCCTCAAGATCATATCCACCAATTTTGGTTAAACAAATTACTTTTTTACTATTTTGAGAAAAATGGTATGCATTGAAAGTCCACGATATGAGGTCCGCTTATATATATATATATATATATATATACAAAGAGAGAGAGAGAGAGAGAGAGAGAGAGAGAGAGAGAGAGTACGTCTCTTGAATACACCTCACTTAACAAATTAAATAACACACCTCACTTAACTGTATTGAGTTATAGATTTATAGGGTAGGTTATTAAACTAATTTAACTCGCGATATTATATAACCCTTTACACTTAAGTGAGATTAAGTGAAGCATGTTCTTTGGTGTGTCGATTTGGAAGAGGGTGAGATGATGATCACAAGTTTTAACGGTTAAAAATGTACGTATTCATCCAATTTTCAAATCACCTACTTTTAAGTTATATTTTTGGATGAAATTTTTTGTAGATGATCTCCTAATAATCAAGATCATGTGTACCAAGTTTGGTTAAAAATATATTTTTTACTACTTTAAAAAAAAATAGGTACGTTTGAGAGTCTAACCTATATATATATATATATATATATATATATATATATATATATATATATATGGTGAGGCTCTCCAATATACATCCAAACAACATACTTATCTTTAAAAATAGAAAAAAATATATGTTTTTCCACCCAAATTTGGTATATATGATCTCCATAATGAAGAGGTCATCTACAAAATATTACATCCAAAAATTTAATTTAAAAGAGGGTGGCGTGATGATCACAAGTTTCAACGGTTAAAAATGCACGTATTAATCAAATTTTCGAATCACCCATTTCTAAGTTATTTTTTTGGATATTTTTTTCATATATGGTCTCCTCATAATGGAGATCATGTATACCAAATTTAGTTAAAAAAATATTATTTTTGACTATTTTAAAAAAAAAAATGAGTATGTTTATAGGTATGTTGTTAGGAAGTATGTTGGAGATTCTAATTGTACACACACACACACACACACACACATATATATATATATATATATATATATATATATATATATATATATAATATTAATTTGGACTAAAAATAATTATGTAATACATGAATGTGTGATTAACAATATAAACATATCTCTAACAGTACCACAACGGTGGAGTGTTCCCACAGTAGTTACTCTACCTTAAAGAGTTTTTGTATGTTAAACTCTTATGCATAAGAATTTTTTGGAGTTGTGATGGTTAATCCCCATTTTCACTTTACCATCCTCATTTTCATTTTTTAAATTAACTCCCCTTAAGCTTTTTAAATGCTCCAAACTACACCTTATAGTATTAAAATTCTTGAATGGAAAAGTGGCCATGTGCATCACACGGATAATATATATTAAAAAAATTAAATTTATAAAAATTACGGGAAATAGTAGAAAAACTATTAAAAATCTGTAAAATACTTTTAAAAATTTTGAAAGTGACAAAAATATTTACAACATTTCTAAATTAACAAAAAAAAAGAAAATACTAAGAATTTATAGAAAATAATATAAAATCGTGGAAAGTATTTTTGAAATATTGAAAAAACTTTCAAAAAAACTTCACATTAAAAAAATATTTGAAACATTGGAAATTACAAATAATATATTAAAAAAATCTAAAATTACAGGAAAAACATTGACAAAATATGAAAATACTAAAAACTAGTATAAAAATGTTGAAAAAATTAAGCAATTTTTGAAAAAATGGAAATGGCAAAGAAGAAATGAAAGAAAAAACCTTTAAGAAACACCAGAAAAAAATCTACAAAAAATTGATAAAAATATGGGAAAGAACTGAAAAAACTTTGTGGAACAATTGAATTTAACAAATGGAAAAAATTTTAAGAGATACTGAAAAAACTCAACCAAAAATTATAAAAATTTGAAAAAGTATCGAAGGATACTGTAATAACCCTTATTTTTTAGTAATTGTCTTTATATAATTTTGTCGTGTGAAGTAATTATATAAAATAATGGAGGTTGGGGTAAATATTATTTTAAGTGATTTAAAAGATAGTGTTTACTAAATATTGCATATTTACCTTTAAGAGAATGTAAATATCATCATGTTATGTTATGTTATATTTCGTCGTTGTGCTTTAAGCGACAATTATGGCTTAAAGTGATGTTGGAATATGAAATAATTTATGTTATTCCGAATGTCAATTTAGAGGGCGTGGTTAGTCCTGAAATGATTGAGATAGTCAAAATAAGTTCCATGTTGTATTTTTGGGTTCCGAACACTTTTGATAGGTTATGGCTTAATTATGTAGTTACGAGTTATTTAATTGGTGTAATGACATTTAAAGATGGAATTTAGTGTTAAATGAACGTTAAAGTCTTCCAATCCCTTTTATTTCTCAATTATATGTTCCTAAACTTAGAGAGAAAGAGAGAGAGAAAAATAATTATGGAGAAAAGAAGAGAAAAAGGAAGAGAATTGAAGAAATTGAGCTTGATCTTGTATCTACCAGAAGAGAATCCGAGATTTCAGCTTTAAGGCAAGTTTCTAACTTGCAAATTTATGATTTAATGTGGATAAATTGTAGTGATAGTTGTATATTTGGTAGAATTGAACAATTATGGGTTTTGATAATTTTTTAGTGTTTAAACCCTTAAACGTTGTTTTAGATAGAATTTGTGTTGGTTATCTTAGTTAGTGGTTATGTAGGATTGTTATGGTGGGATTAGTGGTGGATGGTGTGGGTAAAATGGAAGAAAAATGTGTTTAGGGAATTTAGGGTTCCGAAAACCCATAGCCGAAATTGGGCATTCTGGCCCAGGTGAATCAATTCGCCCCTAGTGAATCGATTCGCTAAAATGGTGGGCTACAGGTCTGTAACTGGCGAATCGATTCGGATTGACCGAATCGATTCAGAAAATACGCAGAAACATTGGTCCTCTTGACCGAATCGATTCGGCTAGGCCGAATCGATTCGCTTTCAATACTGAATCGATTCGGACAGGGCGAATTGATTCGGAAATCCTGTTATTTTAGGCTATTTTTCTAGCTTAGTTTCTAGCCACTTTATTTTAGGTTTAAGGCCTAGTAACCTTCTATTATGAAGTAAAACAGAGTACTAGAGTCTTGTATTAAGATTACGAATACTCTAGACTAGAAGGGGGATTATTGGGCTTACTTTGGGGGCTATATAATGGATGTAAGGTAATTTCTTTAATTAGTAAACTATCCTAGGACTAGGAAAAAGTAATTTTACATAGTTTTAGACTTTAAGAGACTTGTATGAGTTAAATTATACTTGGTGGCTCATAGGAATGACGCTAACTCTCGAGACTACTATGGGGATAATTAAACGTTGAGGTTTATAATTATGACATGAAACGCTTATGGATCCGGATAAAATGTAATGTACATATTAATTTGGCATATCTTATGATTATTGAATTGCATATACATACCTATCTAAATGCTATGATAAGGGGAAGTTACGCGAATGAGGTGAAGTCCCCTAACTAGTGAATGTAGGGTGAATATAGTCCTCGGCCATAGGACCGGTTATTATATTGTGTTGCTATTTTTAGAAGTGAGGTAATTTCGGGCATGGTTATGACTCACTGTCGAAAGGTATATGGCCGCTTCCCAATGTCACGCGATTTAGGATGCCCAGGTGGTCTTGGTGATAGGCCCTAGAAGATGATAGCTATTTAGGGGCGCATCCAGTGGGGTGACTCCGGAAGGATGGTCTTAGAATAGTTATATTTTGTGATTATAACTATTCTTATGAAAGTGATATTTTATAAATGGTGAAGCTTTTTACGAAATAAACTATCTTAGGGAATAAGTTTCCTAATGAGGAATAGACTTGTAAGGTCATAATGTACAAAACTGAAATGGAAATCTTATTAAGTGAACTTGAGTTATATTCTCATACATAAATGAATATTCTTCATTGTAATTTATATTGCGTTATGTTGTGCATTTAGATTGAGAGGTGAGGAATTATGATTATTTGTGAAGAGTGAGATAAGATTTTTCATAATGATTAGATATTCATAACTGTCATGCATTTTATTCACATGATGATCATATCAAACTCGGGCCCTGACCCGTTTATATCTCTTATTTTTGCATGAATTTTCTTCACGCCCAGGTGCTCCTCCGCAAGGACGCCTGTAATGACTCTTCCATCATAGCGTCATGGAGCTCTAATATTTTGCGGATCTTATAGGATATTTGTTATAGACGCCTCTATCTTTTGTACTCTAGCTATGATCAGTTTACATATTCGGGCGTGTTGCCCAAGTTTTGTACATGTTTAATATATTGGGATATTTGTTTAATACTCGGTGTAACCTGCTTGTAATGGTATGTTAACCGATAGCTTATTCGGTTATTATTTAGTGAATGAATGAAATTCTTATTTGTCTTTTACCCACCGCCTCTTTAAATTTGATTGTCTAAAGGATTTTCTTGAAAACTACAAATAATTTGACATTCGTTTTCTAAAATAACTGGTGGTTATCTCGTATTATAATTGTAACAACAGTGATGCTAAGAATGGACCATCTACATTCCTGTATAAATTGGAATATCGGGCTGACCACCTCTTATTTTAATAAGCGGGGTGTCACAGATACTCAAAACTATTTTTTAAAATGTTGAAAAAAAAAGTTGTAAAACTTCCTTGAAAAAAAACTAGAAATGAAAAAAAACGATAAAACTATATTGAATATTGGAATTTAAAAATTGAAAAAACTTTTAAGAAATACAAAAAAACTCAAAAAAAACCTTATAAACTCATCTAAAAAAATCTTGAAATTTTAGCCCCAATCAATCGTATCGTGAAATTTCAACCAAAAAAAATTGTAATTTCAACCCCCAATATACGGACAAGAAAAGTTATAGAAAAAAATAATAAAAAACCTATAATTTTTCACCCTAATCAACTAAAAAGAAGAGAGGTGGAAGGTTAATGAAAAAATTTCAGCCAAAAAATCTAGATTTCTATGTGTGCTTGCTTATTGGTTTTGGTATGTATACCCTTTTAACCTTAATAGTGTGCTTATTTATCAAAAATCCCTTTATATTGGACTGGAGATAATACCTTCATGTGCATGGCACATGACCAATTTTTATCCAAATATTTAACATTGTTATGTTTGGGAGTAATTTGTATCATTTTAATAAGTTGAGTTTATTAAGTCCAGAAAATGAAATGAAGGGTGGTGAAGTGAAAATGGAGGCAAAGTTGAGGGATATATGTAATTAATTCTTAGTAAAATGATAACTATGCCTTTAAGCTAGGGTGTTTCTAAGGGCACCACAAAAATTACTTCAAAATACCATAAGAAAAATAAATCAAATTTTTACTAAGGGCCACCACCTGATATATATATTTTTTAACCTAACTACAACACAAAATACCACTACACTCTAAATTCTCCATTTCTCTCTCTATCCACTACACTCCAAACTCTCCATTTCTCATTTCACTTCACCCAACAAATTTATCTCCATTAATCCAACCAACCATCTTCAACAACATTATTAAAGTTTTGTTCCTTTAGTCCCCACACATTATTATTAAAGTTTTGTCCACCGCCAACCATCTACAACAACATTATTAAATATCTAGGATTTGTTCTTTAAATATTCAAATACTAATGGATATTCCACCATTAGATAATGACACCACCTCAAAAGTAAATGACAACTCTACAAATCCCATTTTTATATATTTCTTTTTTCATAAGGTTTTAAAATTAAAAAAAATGAAAAAAACATATAGTTGGTTCGGGACCGGGAACCCAATTTCAAGGCAGAAATTCGGGGTAAACCTCCCAAACAACTCTATATTTTTTGTTCGAGGTAACTCCATTCATTATAATCCCGTCGAATAAGATACACATATTCGGCATATATACCCCGAACCAGATGTGTTTGTTCGTTAGGTTCACCCCGAACCATCTATAACTATTTGGCATCTTTACCCCAAAATAATGAAACCATTTCGTTATATTCATGCCGAATGGAATTCAAACATAGAAACCGTTGTAAGATTGTGAAATGTAATTACGTTGTGATTCAAATTCCATTTATTCCCACCTAATAATAATTTTACCTATGCAGGATGCCTTCATGGATTTCAATTCCTTGTTATTTGATCAAGCTTTAGCGAACATCGATATACCTCATAAAAGGGAAGGTGGTTCGGTGTTAGTATATGTTCGTGTGACGTTCTTTGCGTAGCAGGTATTATAATTTCTATTATTGATGTAATATATTTATATATTTTAATTACATTGTATTGACATTATATTCTTAATTCTCAGGTTTGTTTACACTCGGCGAGAGTTGGTTGCTTGGACGCAAGAGCACGCCAGATCCATTAAAATAGTAATAGTCATCACCAAGTCTGATGAACCTTTTTCAATGCGTAAGGGACGTCTGCATATGGGTTTTGAGAGAGGTGGTGAGTACCATGATCATCATGCGAAGAATGATGGGAACGTAGGCAGTAGTCAATGGGGAAAAGGTCGGAAGAGGGACACAACCACTCAGAAGTGCAATTTTTTATTTTTGTTAAAGGGAATTCCTCTTGACAACGAGCAATGGATATTGTCAGTCGTTAGCGATGTTCACAATCACCAATTGCCGAAAACGTTAGTTGGACATGCATACGTCGATCAATGTACTTCGGTGGAGAAAAATATTATTGAAGAGATGTCCTTGAGTGGGGTAAATCGGTCGCCATTCTAACAAAGATATGAAGTCATAATGTTAATAATGTTTCGACCATGAAAATAATTTACAATGTCAAGGAGAAGTTGAGGATTTTCTAACGAGAGTGTAGAACGGCGATGCAACGGTTAATGAAGTTACTTGGGGATAAACATTACGTCTATTGGTATAGAATGAATGAGTCTACCATGGAGATGGAAGACATTTTTTGGGCTCATCCAAACTTAATCCAACTGGCCAAGTATTTTTCGTTCATTGTCATTGTTGACTGCACGTATAAGACCAATCGATACAAGATGCCTTTGTTCCAGATGGTTGGTATAACGTCGTGCGGAAGGACTTTTAATATTGCCTTTTCTTTTTTAGCAACGGAGAAGGTAGAGAACTATCGGTGGGCATTGGGACATTTGAAATCCCTATTCGGTCTGTTTGCATGTCCCACAATTTTCATCATAGATCGGGAGTACGCGTGCATGAATGCATTGCGGGTTGTGTTCTCCGAGGAAAGATCTTTAGTTTACATTTTCCACGTTCATCGCAATGTATAACTCCATGCTAGGAAAGAGATCCACGATCACGAAGGATTGGATGCATTTGGTTGAATCCCCCACCAAGAACGATTTTAACGAAGAGTGGGCGCTTTTTCACTGTGATTGGATTGCATACCCGAGCACACTTCACTACATAGATTGCACATCGTACAATCTAAGGGAGAGATTCATTCATTCATGGACAAATATGATTAGGCACTAGGGCAACCGAACTATCAACCGTGCCCGAACTATCAACCGTGCCCGAACTACTCCCCCGCGTATAAATAGTATATCAATGAGATACCAATCTTTTATAAAGATTTTGTAGAAGATATCATCGAGGTTGATGCCGATGGAAATTGTGGGTTTAGATTCGATGGATGGAGATAGGTGAGATCAAACTTGATTGAAGAAGTTACGAAAAATAATGACTTCTATGCACACTATTTTGGTGATTGATTTCGAACACTATTCTGCATATGTTGGATGATTATACAAGCCCATGTATGCCAAAGTCTTGGATGATCATGCCCGAGTGTGGCTATCCTTTGGCGGAAACTTACAAGTGCGTGTGCGTCCTCATCTCGAAGAGACAGTGTCTCACATTTCTACCAATGAGACATGAATGAACCGTGCATCTAATGTTCATAGAGATTGCTCATGTTTGAGGAAATCACTTTGTAGCTTTGAAGTTAAAGTACGGTTGTCCAATTTCCCTGGTAGAAATTCACTGGCATAGTTATTCATTAACCAAAGCAAAACCTTGTATTGACAAATACGCGAAACAAGTAGCGGAGTTTCGAAAAATCTTCCCAAAGGATGTAGCAACCAATGATCAACCTATCGAGATCAACTAGTTGTGGATGTCTTTTATTTCACGAAATCATGTAAAGTTTGGTGTTGTATCTGTAAATGAAGTACGATTGGGATTAAGGTGTATGAAATGAAATATAGTAGTATGAAATGGATTGAATTGCATGATGCGAAACAAACTTGTATGATATGAAATTGAATCGAAGTTGTATTAAACGAAATGAAGTTGTATAATATTCAAATGTAGTTGGTTGATATTCTAATGAAGTTGTTTGAAATCATATTGAATTGAAGTTTATTAAATTAAGTTATATGATATCAAATTGAAATGAAGTTGTAGTAAAATTCCATTGTTCGTTATGTTTAACCCGAAATAATTGACCTAATTCGCTATGAACATAGGGAATGAAGGTAAGCCAATTTTTAATTAAAGTCCACTGTTTGGGATGTTCATAATGAACAAATCCATTCGCTATGTTTAGCCCAAAATAATTGACCTAATTCTCTATGAACATAGCGAATGAAGCCAAGTCAATTTTTAATCAAAGTCCACTATTTGGGATGTTCATAACGAACCAAATCCATTCGCTATGTTTAGCACAAAATAAATATTTTAATTCACTATGAACATAGCGAATGATGCCTAGCCAATTTTTAATTAAAGTGCACTGTTTGGGATGTTTACAACTAACCAAATCCATTCGTTATGTTTAGCCTTAAATAATTGACCTAATTCTCTATGAACATATCGAATGAAGCCAAGTCAATTTTAATCCAACATTTACACATATAATCCAGCATTTACATATATAATCCGAACAACATTTACCAACATATAACACAATATATACCAACTCCAATATATACCAACATTTCAAAGTTATAATTCGAACAAATAAAATAATATAATCATATTCATATAATTTCAAACTTAAATCAAGTATTACATTCAAATTAAGTTCAAACCCATAACCATCCATTTGGCATCCCTCAACTACAACTTCAAAACATTTCATCAAAACTCCTTTTTTTTCTTTTACTTCTTTGGGACCCCTCAATTACTTTCTCTATTTCTTTTCCCTTGGACTTGCTTTTCTTTGCTACCCGCCCCTCAATGACAACAAGCCTGCTGACCCCAATGGTCGCAGCTAGGATATTGTAGGCTTGGACACTGCGTGCAATTAATGCACACGGATCTGCAACAATTCCATCATCAATATTATTCTTCAATAAGTCCATAGCCTTGCGCACCTCGTTCGTCTATAGAAAAGATAATAACATGAAATTAGTAACCAAATTAGAACACCCGAAAGTAGTTAAAATATAAGACTTACCAACGATGTTTGTTGTTGGTTGCCTGTGCAGAACTTGGGGTTTTGGACTCTAGGATGGGATTTGGACAGGAACTAAGTCATATAATCACTACTACAGTCCCACGGGCTCGATACGGGCACCGACCGAGACTTCTTGAATAGAAGGTGGTCTTGCCAGTTTTCTTGGTACCATTTTTTCATATAAAACTTTACCTTGTATCGAGCCGTCTTATCTCCCCTAGCGTCCTTCAAAGGTGTCATGGGCTCGCGAGGTATGATTTGCAGTCGTTCAACTTGTCTAAGGCATCTTTCTAGGTAATAGGGCTCCCCCACCTCAAAATAAACTATAATCCCGTTATATCATGATGCTTGGTGAAAGGGATAAGCAGCCCGAGCATCTCGGTAGGGTTCCCAAATGGCCTACACATAAACAATACATAATTGAATGTCAAAAAGTATCAAAGTCAAAAGAAAACATTGCAAACAATCCAAAGACTTTACTTGCATTACTAACATTCATATTTTCCAACTGCTCACAACAATTTATTAGGTTTTGAAATGCATTTTTCTGAGAGGCGGATTGAAATGACCAACGTGCAATCCTTGGCATGATTTCATTGAACTCCATGTCGATGCATCCGCCAACCCCTAAAAAGTGCTCATATATCCATGACTGCAAAACACACATATTAAATATTTATTAAAAGAAAGGGGGGAAATTGATAAACATGCATAACCAAAATATGAATTTAGATTATAAGTTACTTGTATAAGAGATAGGCAACCACTCATCTGCCTCACACCTGAGCGAGAAGCAAGGCCCAACTGTCGATACACATGCATCAGGATACCCATCCCCCATGCTGGTTTCCCAACCTTCTTAACGTCTCTAAGAACATGAAGGTATGAAGGTAGTTCTTTGACTTGTGGGGGAAAATTGTGCACTCGATAATGTAGAGTAAATAGGTCCTAGTAGAATATTCTTTGACTGCACTCAAGGTATTGGCATCTTAATACCGTTCTTAGAAATTCACAGTGAGCCAATTCAATCGGACGGAAGCATGCTTGCCACATTCTTCCAGGGCAACGTCCTTGCTCACTCCCAACGTCTCCACCACAAGGTCCACAACCGACGGGACCACTACATCCTCATCCTCCTTCTCAACTACGGGTTGCGAGTTATATAGAGGTAATCCGATGAGAGGAACGCCCAATATCGTTGATACGTCGTCGAGGGTGAGTGTCATCTCCCCAAATGGCATATGGAATGTGTTAGTCTCCGGATGCCACCTCTCGACAAACACAGATACAAGGGCGTAGTCTATATAACGATGGCTAAATATTATAAGCCCGCCCAACTTAGCCCTTTAGACTCTCCTTTCTACACTTGGAGAAAGATCACGAAATTCTCACTCCCTGATCTTCGTCCAGTGATTGATGCACAATAAAGGCACCTGCTCCTCCTACAATATAAGCAAAATATTTATCAAGATTTATCAAAGTAATGAATTATATAAAATATTAATGATTTAACGTTGTAGGGAAATGAAATTACCACTAAATCGGTCCAAATACCGTAGGCCACGTGATGCTTGAAATATTTTAATAAGCTGAGAACGTCGGGGCACCCATAATCCGCAGTAGAGATGCCTTCTTCAGGCACCTTTTTCTTCTTAATATACGCTGCAGCGATCTTGTGCAAAACGGACGTGTACTACTCCGGTCTGACGTCTTATACCGAGGTGGAGCACAGGATGGTAAGTTTTTATTTTTCTATAATTATAGAAATATGTTATTGTGCATTATTTTACTTTGCATTACTTACTAATTTTGCATTATTTTATTTCAAGGGTCGGGGAGTGACCTTGGGGGTAGGCCACATAGGCTCGATGCCTATGTGGTAATTCAGACAAAGAAGGGCAAGGATAAAGAGGTGTCCCCGAACGTCGCGACCACGATTGTAAGTAATCCGACAGTTTGATTTTTATGAATTACGTTATAATTTTTTATTTACTTATTAAACTAATCTTGTGCTTTTTGTCGTTTCCGGCAAAGCTTAAGGAAGTGCATGAGTCGCAGTCTAATGCCGACAAGGTATCTTTGTCTACGGACGCACTCAGCCAAGTGCTTGGTGTTGATCGTAAGGGGAGGACTAGGGGGTGAACTCGCAGGTGGGAAAATCTAGGATCATCGAACTGGAGACGAGCAACACCGGGTTGGCTCGTCAGGTGGACAGGCATGACGTGAAGCTATCAAGGTCGGAGGCCACAGTACTAGATATGTACGCATTCATGAAGCGTCAGTTGGGCAGAAAGGGCAAGGGGAAGGAAAAGGAGAAGATGGTGGACGAGGACGAGGACGTGGACGTGGACGTGGACGTGGACGTCACTGCTTCATCGTCGATATGTGCGGACTCACTGCTTTATGATCTAGTCCCCTACTTGGCTCCCGTCCAGCGGCCTATGTCAACAACCGGTTGGCCGAGCGTGTTTTTACGCGACATATATGATGGTCAGCGGATAGCGAGGGGGTTAAGGGACCCGAATACCGTCCCGAGTATGCCGGCTCATAGACGTACCCTCCAAAACATCGAGGCCAAGGTGCTCGTCACTCATGTGATACCCAAAAAGGAGAACTTCGCATTGTGGTTGCGCGAACAATGCGGCATGACGCATATTGAGGGGTGTCTCAATGCGTATTTCGTGTGGCCCTCCTTCCTCCTCGAACCTACCCCAGACTCTATGGCGTGACATTATTTGTATCCATTTTTATTTGGACACTTGTATTATATTTGAATTGTTTTGATTTGTTTCATTTTGGTTTGGATATGGATTGTATTTTTATTTTATTTGGATGTGGAATTATATATGCAATGATTTAGTACATTATTTCTATTTTATTTGGATATATGTTGTTTAAACAGGTACAATTTTGCTATAACATATACAAATATACTATTGGGCAGTGACAGTGGCCAAACTGCCCTGCATTTTTTTTTTTAACTTCTGCCTAGATTTATCACGGTCAATGACCGTGATAACTTTTAAAGTTTGTCACGGTTTTTAACCGTGACAAACCTTGTCAAGGTCAAAGATCGTGACAGGATCGTGACAAGTCTAACGAACTTATCACGATCAATGACCGTGACAAGTCCGTGACAATAAAAATTATCACCCCCAAAGTTGTCATGATCATTGACGTTGACAAGTTGGACTTGTCACGGTCAATGATCGTGACAATCCGACAATTTTGGTGTAGTGAAAGTCATCCTCCTCCTAAACCTCAATGTTATCCTTAATCTCATCCTCCGACTCATCATGAGCCGCAACCTCCTCGTCATGCATAGCAACCTCCTCAGGCATCTCCACTACTGGGGCATCCACCTCCATCACATCCGGGACAACGCACTCTAAGGCAGTAGCAGTCGCAGTAGACAGAGCATGAATCTCTTCTCGACGCTTCCTCTTTGGGGCAATCAACGAATTTCGGTTCTTGCGAGAGTAGGTACTAGGTTATCCATGGTAGACCTGCATTAAAACAATTAACACACTGATGAGTACAACGAAATATAGCATTTCACTTAGAATTTATAAACATAAGTCGTGTATTGTTTAAAACTTAAGTTATAAACATAACTAACATAAACATAAGTCATGTAATGTTGTAAACATAAGCCATGTGTTGTGGTATACATAAGTCATGTATTGTTGTAAACATAAGTCATAAACACATTAAAACCTTAACATGTATTGTGTATATATTATTTCACAATCTAATAACACTAGATGGATCACACATTTAAAGGCAAACACTAAATGCACATTGAAACCTAAACATGGAGAGAGTGCTTAATACATTGAAAACCTAAACATGGAGTGAGTGTTGAACACATATAAATATAATATTGGTCAAAAATTATGGATCACACACACTCAGGGATTCATGACTCATCTACATTCAGGTCGGCATAAATATGTAGATATATGATAGTGCATTCGGTATGTTCCCAACGATTTTGTAGTGATGATTCGGTATGTCTATAATGAAATAATTGAATTAATTCGACATACACATAACGAATCAAACCTGATAATCCGGTATAAACATGACGAATGAAACCTTAGTTCAGATTGCACTTAATTCGTGTTAATCATACAGAATGAAACCTTAGTTCAAACAAATCGTTCATTTCGATAATCCAACAGTTTTGGGTTCACTCGTTTTGGTTTCAAAATTAAAAAAAAAATCAGAAGGATGTATATGCCAACAATTTATTGTTTATTTTTCAATCATACAAATAGATACGCCAAATGGATAACCTTGTGATGTTGCTTGCAAAAGTTCAATCCAACAAGTGATGTTGCTTGTAAAAAATAACGTTCGATCCAGCTAGTTTCGTTTAGGAGCCGTAGAGTTTGGATGTAAATAAATCGTAATATAATATATACAGTGCAAGGTAATTAAAAGATAAACTCATTTAATTCATTTGAAGATGAAAGATTATTTTGTTCAATGTACCAACATGATTAGCTTAATCTTTACTTGAAGATGAAAGGTTTGGAAGTTGAAAATGAAGGGTTTGAAGGTTTGAATGTGTAGAGAGATGGAGGGAAAGTGTGTAAATAATTTTTAAAACTTTATATATGTTGTAGCCCTATTGTGGTATTTTGTGATAAAAAAAAAAATTGTGATATTTTGGAGCAAAATGTGTGGTGCCCTTAGAAGCACCCTTAAGCTACCATTCCATAAACTTCACTACCATTTCAAGTAACGCCATCATAAAATAAAAATGCTGAACTTACCATTCATAGCTCCATTATTTTTCCATGTTCTTTAGACCATACTGTGGAGAAGGCGAGTATAATTTACCGTATATTCAGGAAAGCCAAGAATTTATACCGCCTGAGCTATAGTATAAAGTTTGAAAATTAAGAAAATAATTCAAATATAATTTTGTTTTAACAATATGATAAGTTTTTTTTCTTAAATTAACATGAACTCAAATAACTACTGAAGAATATAAAGCAAGGAGTGCATAAATCAATATAAAATAATTAATAATTTTAGTAAAAAAAGCTATGAAATTACACTAGTAAACAATATGATTGTTACAAAGCTTTAAATTTGGTGTCGTCAACACGAGGTTATCAATTGATAAATATTATAAACAAAAGAATCATCCATGACCCAAAAGATCTTCAAGTATGACTGAAAAAGAGAAACTCAAACTATAAAGTGAACAAGTATCCAAATTAGATTCAAACTGATGAAAATATGAAACCTGGTAATTACATAAATAAATAAAAAATAAAAATAAAAAGCACAGTATTCAACAATGTGAAGGGTGTTCCTCTTGTTGAGAAACTAAAAAAATGGAGAACGAGAACTAGTGTTTTGGAGAGAGAGAGAGAGAGAGAGAGGAACGAAAAGTGTGGTATGAGACTCGGTTTCTCCAAGTAGTGGGGTGAACACTGAACGGAACACCCAAGCAAAAAACAGGTTGGGTCTAGTTGGGGCGGACTGCTTATGTTCCGCCTCTGCGAATCTCACAAGTTAAATTGACTCTTTTAAGTTTATTTTGCCACCTCATTTGATACGATGTTTGATCTATATTAAGGAATAAACTGATGATTAACACAGATGTATAGATAGATTTGTTCATCAAATATAATGGGACGTATTAGTATTTGCTAGCTATGTTGTCCAGTGAACGGTTATTGGCTTCCTCCCATGCCCAAACTTTGGTTTGAAGAAGCATTTGTATACAAAGTGAGGAGACTGTTAGCTTCTTGTTCTTCTGTATGTTTGAGCTCATTTATAAGTATCTTTAAAGATGAATCTTCCTCATCTATAGCTTCCTGTGTATAGTGTTTGTTAATGTTGGTACAGTATGCGTTTGTTGGTCTGTTTGAGGCCTGCTGTGCTGGTTTTTCTATCTTTTTCCTGATGGAGATATACTGCAGAAGGCCAAAAATGGAATAAATTCATAAAAACAATTTTAAAGAAAAATCAGTCATCAAAGTGTCAAGCAATGAAACAAGACCATACCCCTCGTAGGGAAAAGGAAATAAAAAATAGAGGACAACATTTTTTATTAGTAGTAAAAAAATTCGCAGGATTTTTTCATGACAATTCTTTTTTGTCCTTTTTTAATTTATGGGGAAAGTGCTCTTAGGTCCTTCACAAAGAATTTTGACAAATTTTAAACACTTAGGCCCACTAATTCTCTTCTTGTAGAAGTCCACACTAGTGGCACAACAAGAGGACCAAATAGTAAATTGTCCTTAAATGTTTAAAAATTGTTACCAAGGGACCTAATTGTAAATTGCCCTTTATTTATTAGCCGTAAAAATTTGGTCCCCATCTGTCTTGCTATATTGAGTTTGACCCCTTCACTACTTTCACTTCTTACACATTGAACCAGCAAAGTCTCATATATACTCGTATAGAGTCACAAATTATTTTCACAAAACATCACAGAAAGTTTATGCATGAACTCTTTGGGTGGGTGGGTGGGTGGGTGGGTGGGTGGGGAGGGGTCAAGGTTCAAGAAGTGAAAATAGTGGGGGCCAACCCAAAATAGCAAAATAAATGGTGAGCAAAGCATAATAACAAAAATCATTTTTTACTCTTTCTTACTGAGATCAATCTCCTACATGGAATCCAAAAGCTCTTTGTAATAAGCAAGAAAAACTTACAAGATTCTTGCTTTTATCCTCATAAAGAGTTATACAATCTCCAATCTCCAATCCATTTTGCTTCACAAAATCACCTGTAAATTGAGAAAAAAACATACATATGTTAGACACTACCTGAGTTGCACACTAATGTTAAGTAAAGGTTGTGTAATAAGGCTTACCAACTTGATCGAGGATATACATCTTATCCTTGTAGTTTGACCAGAACCTGAGTTAACAAAGAATTAGGGGGAGAGGGGGGGGGGGGGGGGGAGACCAAGATTCGACAAAGTGAGAGAACAAAGAAGACAGAAAAATTAATCAAGATATCGATATGCTCACCTATATCTCATTTGCCACTCTTGAGTTGTGTATACATCTCTTATTAACACTGGGATACCTTCTTTAGATAAGAGGGTTGGTAGATTTCTCTGTGCCTCCCTCTACATTTAATGTTAACATTAAAGCACACGAAAAACTCTTTTAATCAGTTTACTACATCAGAGAATACTGTATCTAACAAAAAATTTTGAACACTAAAGAAACAAATCATTTTCCTCAATTAAAAAAAAATATATCGATACTTCTTGGGAAGGAGTTATAAGTGGCAATCCAACACTGAAACCATGTGGAAATGATCAAGTTGAGTAGTAGTGGCAAACAGAGTCCGTATTAATTGGGCTGCCCAAATGAACCCATTGTGGGCTGAAAATGGGCCACTTAATTTTATTTGCGCGTTAAAAGTGGGCTGACTCATGGGTTTTAAATAGAACGCGGAACAAACCCGTCAAACACAAATACTCTAACCTAATTTCTCCTCTCTTTCAAAACAACAAAATCTTTTCTCCCTCTTCTTTCCTCTTCTCTCTACATCTCTCTCTTCTCTCTCTCTTTCTCAGCTGCTCTCATCTCTTTCTCTACATGTATCGATTTTAGATTTTTGAAAAAAAAATGTATACAAAGCAACAGATTGGGCAGTACAAGAAATGGAAAGAGAATGGATTAACCCAACCCAACCCGCTTCCAGCCCGAATCCAACCAGCCGGGAATTGGCCCAAGCCCAAATCCAGCCGGAATCCAACCCGCCCGGAATTGGCCCAAGCCCAAATCCAGCCCGCCCATACCCACCCAAATGCCAGATCTAAAGTAGAGTAAACAAGAATTAGATGTTTGACTGGCAATTTGATTTTCCTTTCATCTTTGATAGTAGAGAAGAAAAAACAGATGAAGTAGAATTTGAAAGAAAAACAATCAAAACAAAAAATTCAAAACAGATGGAGAAAACTTCACCTTTGGAAGAATGATCCTTCGAAGAGGTCCAACATCAGTACTTGTTAACACCTTCTGCAGCAAGATTTTCAGTTTCTGTTCTCAAATAATAAGATTAAAAAATAAAAAGATAGTCATGAAAGCATCACACTATTACAAAAATCTGATGAACACTAACTCCGTACACATGTACAAGCATACCCTATTATCTGGTGTACAAAATGTGTAGAGATCTTTGAGGTCACTCTTGCCCCGATTCGGAGCACATGGCAAGCTAGAAGAAGCGCTACATCCAGAAGAGTTGATTTGCAAACTAGTACTCTTTTGGCGTGCCATCTTTCTCCTGGATCTTGCGGCTTTGGCAAGGGCTGAATGTAATTTTCTTTGTTCATCAAGTTCTGATGTGGGGCATGTACTTTGTAATATATCTCCCACATGCCCACTTCCCTCAACTTGGTACATATACGCAGGGAACACTAATGGAGCAGCATTCATGTGTAGGTATTCATATGGGAATTGAAGGGTTTGATTATGAGACTGCAGGTAATATGATGAGTGGTGAAAATCAGAGTGAGACATTACCAAAGATGGACCAGAACTATGGCCCTCATTAACGAACAGAAGTTGATTGTTTGGTGCTATGTTTGATGTACGTTGTTCTTGGTTGCACAAGGTAGTGTGGTTAATGTTGGTGGTGTTAGTGGAGGGATGATTCAAGTCCTCCATTGGAATAAATTCAAGAGTTGTGAAGTGAAGCAGAGGTAATGGGTAGATATGAAGGTCTGGGGGAGGAAGATGCTGCCAATTGGTGAATAAGGTCGAGAAATAGCATGCAAAATGTGTCGAGAGATTCTCAGAGTTGTTGACTGAGAGAGAAAAGGCCATGAAATATAGTGTTGAGCCTGCCAAACCTCGGAAAGATGTGAAGTAGTTGTGACAAGTGGCTGGCAAGAGGGGTTTCCAGTGATACCCATCTGATCAGCAAGAGTAGACACTTGTTAGTTGATGCCCCTTTCCGCTTAAAGTCCTCTCTCTCCATATACACATAAACATATATATATATATATATATATATATATATACACTCTTTATGAAACTCCACATGTGTGTGCATCTTTATCTATGATATACACTCATTATATGCAAACCTAGAGGTAGGGTGAGTTTGCGAGGGGTTCTTTTGTTTTTAACATTTTGTTTTTACAAAAGAAGGTAAGAACAGACGAACAGTGATTTATCAACATTGGGTTGTCATATATAACATTTTGTTTTTACAAATACGCATTTGTCATATATGGTAAGTGGTTTAGATATCAGATTTGTCATATATGGCAAGTTGGTTAAATATCACAAAGACAAATTATCCCAGCTGGCATAATAAACAGAGAACTCCTGAATAGGAACCCACTCACTGTCTTTTTGATACATGATGATAAGATTTATATGTAAATTAAAAGATGAAAAACTAATTTACGTGGATTGAACATAATTAACTTTTCAAGATTTATTACCAACAAGAACTAGATAGATGTCCGTTTGGTCATAGCATACACTTAGGGTCCGTTAGATTCAAGTTGATTTGTTTTCTGTCTTGGTTCATTTCTTACTTTTATGTTATGTGATTTCAATTACATTGTATGAAAAGAATAATTATAAATATGTAAAGTGCTCCATAGTTTTATCATTGTCCACGGAAAACATTTCTTACATTTTTGTTATGTGATTTCAATTACATTGTATGAAAAGAATAATTATAAATATGTATAGTGCTCCATAGTTTTATCATTGTCCACGGAAAACATTTCTTACCCATCCCCTAAAAGAATTGATTTCCATCAAAAAAAAACTTCAAAAGCAAGACCAAACCACTTCCATATTTTTCCACTCATTTTCCTACTTCTTAACTCTTTTTTTAACATGTTCAAAATTTGTAATAAAACACACTGATTGTTTTCTTCAAACTTTCTTAGCTTTAACAACCCTCATATTGCCTTTATCATCTCATTAACATCCTTTCAATTCTCTCTCTCTCTCTCTCTCTCTCTTGGAATTCCATAAAAATCTTTTTTCGGTACTGATATTTCCTGAAGAGAAAGGTATTCAGATCCGGGTCAAAGGCTAGTGTCGATGACAAAACAGAGGAGGCAATCGATGATAATATAAGAGACAGGATATAAAGTAATACTTACCTTCTGAAATTAGTCTGAATAATTGAAATGCAATAAACACCGACCTTGGCCTCTTTCTCATGAAAATTCCCAAATTAGGACTTGGGAATATAGTAACCTATGGGAAATAAATGGAAAAAATACATTAGGAAAAAAATGAAATAAGAGAATCTGGAGGATGTGCCAGTACAGTGAATAAAAATGAACATACTAATAAATATTAACTAAGTGAATCATGACGTGAAGAAATAACCAAACATGTTATGTATGTATACTAGCATATGCCCGTGGTAATGGGCTATGATAAAGTCGACTCCCGAATATCGCGAGCCAACCGCAAGACCCATGTGATAGATTTTCAACTCAATATCAATAAAGGAAATCATAATATTTAATTTACTGGAAAATGAGTAACATATAAGAGAACCCCAACTCATTAACACCAACGATAATAATAGTAATAAAAAGTACAAGAACAAAACAACATGAATGAATTAACCATGGTTGACTTTGTACAACTAAAATATAACAATAGTTTACATAAAAGTAACAGCATCCACTCATAGTTTAAATAAATTAGTCCACAAACCCAAAAGTTCCTATGTAATAACCTCTTGTCCAATCCCCCACCATCCAATATATTTCATTTCGTGAAAATATAATGCAAAGAGAGAGCTATAGTCTCATTACCAATTCAATCCGACAAGATTAACACTCCACAAGGCCATAACTCAACTCAACAACCACAAGGCCATAAGCATATTATAAAATTAAAAAAAAATATATCCCTATTTTTCCTAAAATTATTGACAAAACCATTAAGACAAATGGAAAACCAATAACAAAGAAATCAAATAGACTCTACTATTTAGTTTGGTTGCTCTTGTTAACTAAATTTTTAGTGTTTATTTTATATGAACGTCATAACAGACTTAAAAACCCTCATTAATGTGTATTTTATTTACATCCTATATTTTTTGGAATTAAAATTCTTCTTCCCCCACTTCATCTTCTTCTCCAAATCCTATTTTTTAAGTTTCAACATAGAATTATCACAGAACCATAAAGATACCATTTGAACAGTTCTTACAATTGAATAGTTATTAACTTCAATACCTAAAAACAGAATTTTTTATAATAGTTTCTCGTCTTTTTTGCTGTAACAATGTTATCTTCCCAGTCAAATAGGGAACAAGGTCATTTATAATATTCCCCCAAAACTGGAAGTATTCAAGTACCACTAAACTTTGCCGATAAAATCACTCCCTCAAAAAAGCGCAACAGCTACAATAGCCAAGTCGTCTGTAGGATAGAACATAGAGGTATATTGCTTAATGACACTGGCAAAGGAACTGCGTTGACTTCCTTTAACATATGTACAATAAAAACACCATCCATATGTACAGTAAAAACACCTTGCTTGTTGTTCCTTGTATTTGAGTTCTTCAAGTATGGTTAAAGCTAAAACTTTACCACCTTTAACTTAATTAGTGAAGATTATAATCATCTCTAACTTAAATTTGAGAGTAACAGATTCACTATTCTCCCAAAGTTCTTCCTTTTCCATGATTTGACCTGGAAGATTCCCCGACTTCTTTCCCTCCAAACACTCTTTAAGACAATGCTATCACAATGCATTTCCATACACTCAGATTTCTCTTTAGTACCCGTAAATTTCAACTTCATGAAAAGAAAAATCATAGAAGTTTTAGGTAAGGCTTACACAACACATGCAATATTATACCAAGAGAACCTTGTGTATCTGAAATGCAATAGAATATGATCAATATTTTCACCTTATTCTTTACACAAGGTAGAGGACCTTGGCAGTTTTCTCATGGTAGCCTTGATCAATGGAATATTAAGAAATACCTTATGAGGGTTTCTAAGGGGTCGCCGAAGTTTCGAGCTAATGTGCAATCGTCCAATGCACCTAATTGGTAAGTCTTCCATTTCTTCAGATTCATTGTTTGTTCACTGGGATGAGGGCTTAGGCCAACCTATGATGATTGATGCAACCGCGGTAAGAGTGTCTGTGGAAATGGATGTGTTTATAATGTTCCGAACCAACTCTATGTGGGATGTGGAGAAACTGAATTTGATGTGAATGAAGAATGGGGGTTATTTTTAGTATTTTAGTCATTTTTAGTGTTTCTTTTATTTTTAGTATTCATTGTATTTTCTCTTTGGTTTAGTATTTAGAAGAAGGAAGGTTAATTGACTCTTAGGGACATAAATGTAATTAGATAGTTAGCTTAGAGGCCAAGCAACCTCCTTTCTACAAATACCCCCTATGTAGCCTCATTGGAGTCATTCTTCCATATTTTGAGATTTGATTAGAGAGAGTTTGAGAGAGAATTATCTTTTCTTCTTCCCATTGACGTCATTTACGTCAATTGGTATCAGGGCCTAGTCGCTCCACCCGTTGTTGTTGTTGTAAAAAAAAAAAAAAACTCGAAAACGTCACTTGGGTCCAAGAAGGGATGAACACCTTTGCATCAAACCCTTTCGAGCAACTCTTGGAAGCCCTCAACAGATTGTCGGCCTCGATTGACAAACTCGATGCGCATACTCCTCCCACCAACAACCACCACCGCTCACCTTCCTCCACCGCCACCCAAATTGCCACCCACCACCATTAACCCTAACCCTAATTCAAGAAACCAAAACCCATCTAACCACGCTTCCGCAACCCATTTCCCATCTTTTTCCCCCAAAAAAAACTAGCCCTAGCCCTAGCCCTAGCCCTAGCCCCATTTATCTCCAAACCACCATCCAAACACCCCCTACCACCCCAACACCTCAAACCGCTGCCCAAACAATCCAAAATCCCTTCCAAAACACTCATGGCTGCCCAATCCTTTACCGTCCCACACCAGCCACCTATTCAGAACCATATCCAACCCAAAACACCACTATTCCGAAGTTGATTACCCTCCCGACCACCGGAGATCATGTCCCGTCCAACGAAAACTCCCTTTGCTGCCAATTGCACCAAGAAACCCATCGGAAGGGTCAGACTTTCACGTTGGCAGCCCCCAATGCACCAACTGTCCATAACCGACCTACCCAGCTGCCGAACAGCCCCTCCGAAGGTCGTCTGGTACCGACACTTCATTCCGGCCCCTTCCTGCTATCCTCCTCTCCAAGAAATGGTCGAACCACCACTCCAGTGGTCGGCCGACACTTTCCAACTGTCCAGCATGGCTGGAAATTTCAGCAGCAGCTCTACAGCATCAATACAAGCCCGACTTACCCTCCGATACTCTCAAGAACCCTAAGCGAGTGAACCCGAAACCCCAAAAACCCACCACAAATCCAAGAAATTGTCCCCACCATTCAAAAACATGTGTTTCTTTACCAAAAGCGTTCCGGAACCCTTCTCCCACAAAATCAATTCAATTTCAGCCCATTTTGCCCCAATCCTATCAAGACCCAATTCAAGAACTAGGGTTTGGCACCAAAACCTTGGTTTTTGATCCCAGGGGTATATAATTTTTTATGATTGGCACGAGCAGCATGAAGAAGAAGATGAAGCCGCCAGATTTCAAGAAATTTCCTCCTATTTTCAGAAATTACGTTTTAGCCCCTCAAATTTTGTCTCTTCCGCATTCTTGGGATATTTTTACATTTGACCTCAAATCTTAAAGTTCGAGAACGAACTTTTTCGAAGGCGGAGAGAATGGTGTGAATGAAGAATAGGGGTTATTTTTAGTATTTTAGTCATTTTTAGTATTTCTTTTATTTTTAGTATTCATTGTATTTTCTCTTTTGTTTAGTATTTAGAAGAAGGAAGGTTAATTGGCTCTTAGGGACATAAATGTAATTAGATACTTAGCTTAAAGGCCAAGCAACCTCCTTCCTATAAATACCCCTATGTAGCCTCATTTGAGTTATTCTTCCATATTTTGAGATTTGATTTGAGAGAGTTTGATAAAGAATTATCTTTTCTTCTTTCCATTGACGTCATTTACGTCAGAATTTTGGTAAAAAGTTGAGTAAGATTGTATTCCAAAATACTGTACTAAATGTATGAGGGCAAGTTAATTACATAGAAAAGGTCATTAGATAGAGGATTGTAAAGCTGGAGGAAGAAAGAGTTCTAATGACTCTACGAAAAAAGACCAAGAGAACTTCTACTCAAACTGAAGCAAAGAAGACTAATGAGAAAATTGGTGTGGCGGATTTGAAGGTGAGGCATGGATTGACTTTATATGAATATGTATATCCATCTGCCATTTTTCTGATATTGTTAATGGATCCTCTATTGGTTTCTTGAAGTCTTGAAGGATTTGAGATAAACGCTCTTAGTAGAGAAATCCTCTCATTTATCATCTATTCTATGTAGATGATGTGTAAATTTTTTGTAAAGGTAGTAGAAGATCTTTGAAGAATCTAAAGGACTTCCTCAATGGATAAGGAAAGGAATCGGGCCACAAAGTAAATTCTAGAAAAGTTGTTTTCTTGTATCTGAAAACTTACTTGACCATACTACTGGTTTTCTTAGAAAACCTTATCCGATTACATTTTTGCAATGTGCATTGTTTATTGGTAGGGAAAAAGCTCTCATTTTGCATACCTCTTATTAAAAGTTATAGCTTAAGTGGAAGGTTTGAAGTCTTAAGTATCTCTCTGATGTTGGGCAACTGAATGTTTTACAGTCGATGCCTATTCATCTAACCTCTCTGTAGTGGAACCTCTTAAGAAGATTACTTCTTTAAAGAATCAAAATATGAATTAATGAGACACTGGACAAAGTGGGACAATTAATTCTTTCAAGGGGAGGAAGGTTGCCTTGGTATCAGTTCTTCGGAAGATATTACTAAAGATTTAGCTATGAATTATTATGGAAGATGAGATTGGGTTCCTCTCTTTGGCAAAAGTTTATTAAAGTTAAGTACTGTAGGTGGGACTGTTCGTCTAATGCTCAATTTTCTTCTACAACCTCTCACATTTGGAAAAGATTGATAAAAGTTACGTATTTGGTGGAATCAAATTTGGCTTGGATCGTGGAAGATGGTAACCTTAATTTTAGGCCTGATAATTATAGGCTTGCAACTTGGTGGTTGGAGTTCAAATTTGGAACGTTAGAATTTTCTCTCGGCTATATCTTGCCAGCTTATATATGTTGGAAATTATGGAAAATTATAATTAGATGTATTTATGATAACGTTAGAACATATTCAGCTTATATCATCAAGGAATTTACCTCACAAGCTTCCCTTATGTTATCCAACTACAAATGGATGGTAACAGATTGTGCAGTGGCAGATATGTTTGGTTTTAAAGGAACAACTAGCAAAAAGAATTTAGAATTATTGAGTAGTTATTTCCTTCTATGGATAATTTCGAACTCAACTCTGATGGCTGCTTTAAGGGAAATCTGTGTCAAACAGGTGTGTTACAGGACTAATGCATCTTATGCATCTGATGCTTTTGGGATTATCTAATATAGTTGTTAAATTGAATTCTAAGATGTTAGTGGATATTTAAAATGTAGTCATCTCTTCCCCTTGGTTTATAGTTTATATTATGCATCTTTGTAAAGAGGGGACAAGAAAGTTACATTGTAATGTAGTTTACTGTTTTAGAAAAGCTAACTGATGCAAACGCAATGAATATTACTTAAAAAAATGGTTTCAGTGATTATAATAGACGGACAAAGACGTTATTCATAGCCTTAATGTTAGCCGATATAACCATAAAAGGGTAAAAAGACTAAAGAGGGTACACTCACTTATTTCCAATCAATATCACGGACAACCTAAAACATAACTAAGATAGGGAATAACCTAAAGAAACATGTAAATAAAAAAATAAAAAAATTAAGCCCTAACAACCTCTTGAACACATCACTCTTTCCCAATGGAAACGAGTTGGGAGAACATTATCGGAGTCGCACAAACATCACCATTGTCCAAGGAAAAGCCCAGTGTGCTAGCTAGCAAATGCGAGGGAGCGTATTCATGAGGCCCAACCACGACCAATGAATAAGAACTCGGACCCGGACTTCACCACGACGGAAACCAACATACCAATGATGAGCCTCCTCGATGCAAGCACTGACAATTAAGCTCTGAGCATGCCTCAAATGTCTCCAGAGATCCCCCAACACATAATTAATCACGTCCACCCATAGCAAAGAATTAATCTCAGTATATTCATAAGAAGAACCAACGTCAGCAAAACCATCTTTGTTGGGAGGAAGTCACCATTACAGTATGATGTGGCATCTCATACGAGTGCAAGTCACTCAACCATCCTCACCAAAAAATCAAAGAAATAACCATTATTGAACCCCAACATCTTCCTCGCCGGAGATGGGAAAGAAGTCTCTGGTTATCAAAAATATCCATGTCAGCAGTCTTCATAATTGAAAAGAAAACACAAGGAAAACATTGCAGATCCATACCATCCTCGGATGAATCATCATATTGCATGAAAGGGTAGTGGTTGAAATCATCATCGTATACAGAAACGATGGGGGGCTGAGAAGCCATAGTACTCGAAAGATCAAGCTAGATTTCTCTCCCTCTCGCGCACCCAAAGAACACGCGTCGTTTCCAACCCAAGAAACTCATCACGGCGCTGACAGATATACATGTCGCCCGATATACATGGCGCTGAATTGGTAACTCCAGATCTCCCTACAAAGAGAACCACTTGCATGACCGCAACAGTCGATTAGAACTTGAAGTTCCTCAATAGTTGCAGTGATTTCCGACAAGTCTTTCCGCATTTTTTGAGCAAGAAGCGGAACTAAAAGGGATGAAATGAAAAGTGTTTCGTGTACGTGATGTGAATTTGGGTGCGGAAGCGTAAAAAGAAGAAGTTAACTACGCAACAACTAGCTACACAACATCTACACTATACGACAACAACAACTAAAAGAAATGAAATGGGTTTTTTCCTCTCGCTTCTCTATTCTTAATATTCAAGGTTGAGTACAAATGAGGGTCAAGTGGCCTATTTATAGGAAGAATTAGCTTGCTAATCAAGCTATTACCCAAAAAGACTAAAATAGGTAACTAATATCTAAAAATGACATATTAGTCCCAAACATACTTGGAAACTAATAAAGCTCTAAAAATAAAGGAAAATTACAATAAAATAAAAGAAAATACTAAAATAAACCCTAATTCTCATCATTCTCCCCTACTTGAGAGAGCTAGTCCCGAGCGATAAAAATGTGTGTGAGGGCAACATCTAGGGGCTCCCCTACTTGAAAGGGAAGTCGTCCTTTAAAGCATCCCGCGTAACGACTCGCAAAATAGCCTCGAAGAAAAACCACAAATTTACGCCATGGCCGATCCGAATGAACACAAGATTGACGCGAAGAGGGCCATCGATGCCATATTTCATCCAAATTCCTCGTGATGAGCCTTCGTAGTATCAAATCATGTAAATGAATTGTGGAGCACTCCTCATAAGGAACCCAAAAAGGATTCACAAATCCCACACCAATCGTGATCAGCCTACGCAACATATACTCCTCATAGGAAACAACCACCAAACCATCATCACAAAGCTCATCATCATGACCAAAAATGAAAAAAAAATCCATCAAATCAAATATTTATACCTCACTCGTGCACGTATCCATTGTTCACGTGCCATCTCCATCTCATAATACTCGGCCCAACATCTATGTAGGCGTTGATGGGCAACTCATACTCTCCGATAGAATAAGCACTATATGCCAATATGTGAAGCTTTTGAGAGAGATATGAATCCGTCTCGGCCAAGAACCTTGAAGACTTTGGAGTTCCTTGATGATGGCACAACTAATCTTGTCAAAATCGGCACAGGCTTTCATATCGAGGCCGTATTTGGTACCATCCCACGAGAATTTGTAAGAAAGGTGTTCTTCGGGTGAGAGAGGGATTAAATCGTAGGACCTTGATAGCTTTGGGGCAGATTTTTAATTATTGGAAAATGCAGGTGCTGAATTGTAATTTTCAGAAATTGGTTGGGGATTAGTATGTTGAAGAGGTCCGGGTGGTGGGAAATTTGATTAGGGTTTGTGATGTGGTAGGAGGTTGCCGGGGTTGAAGAAGAATGTTTATTAGGGTTAGGGTTTGGGGGGAATGTAAGGTTATGGTATGAAATAGGGGTTGGATTGGAGGGTTTGGAGGGTGTTTTTGCGCCGAAAATGGGGTCAGTAGTGGCTGGCCAGTGGCCGGCAGTAGTGTTTGGGGAAATAGGGATCAAATTGGGGGGGGAAAGTCGGAAGAAGGAAAAAATTTGGCCGGACTAGATTGGGATTTTTTTGGGTCAAAACAGGGACCAGTTGGTTCATCGGGCACTGTCGGTGCATGATTCCGGCTTGGTTGTTGATGTGTTGGGTTCGGTCTGCTTCGGAAGTGGTGCCTGGCTGCAGAGATCTGTTGTCTGGTGGTTTGGGGTGCATTTAGGACTGGATTGGACTGGAATTGGAGTCGAATTTGAATGGGTTGGTGTTCCGACCTGTTATTGATCAGTTCCAGCATGCCGACGTGGTCTGGGGTCGGGATGGGAGGGTTTTGGGATAATCGGGGGGCGGGCTGAGTATTCAGGTTAGGGGTGACGGGTTTGGGGGTAGATTGAGTGTGGAGCTATGTCGGCTGGGAGAGGGGATGTGGTGGTTGGCCGGCCGGCAACTGCTGGGGGTTTTGGGACTGTTTTGGGTCTAATTGAGTGTGTCTAGGGGTTTTTTTTTTGCGGTCCGGTTAGGGATTGTTGTGGTGGGGTGACAGGGGCTGATCGGTGGGAGGTTGTTGGACGTAGAATGAAATCAGAGTGGTCCCAACCTGAATCTGACTCGTATTTGATAATCATCCTCGCGCCAAGAATAAACGCGGCTCTGATACCAATTTGATGTGAATTTGGGTGCGTAAGCGTAATAAGAAGAAGTTAACTACACAACAACTAGCTACACAACATCTACACTACAAAACAACAACTACTAAAAGAAATGAAATGGGTTTCTTCCTCTCTCTCTTCTCTATTCTTAATATTCAAGGTTGAGTACAAATGAGGGCCGAGTGGCCTATTTATAAGAAGAGTTAGCTTGTTAATCAAGCTATTACCCAAAAAGACTAAAAAAGGTAACTAATATCTAAAAATGACATATTAATCCCAAACATACTTGGAAACAAATCAAGCTCTAAAAATAAAGGAAAATTACAATAAAATGCAAGAAAATACTAAAATAAACTCTAATTCTCATCGGTACGCCCAACAAACGAGCCTAGTATTGCGATTAACTGGAGAAGCAAAGTTCCGTAAACAGCTTCGCTTCCTCGTCGCTTCTTTCTAGCGACTAGCTTCTCAAGCACAATCTGCCCCATACTTGATATCACCACCTTTGTCCCACATCAAATCGGAAAGAGAATAAGTGTCGGGTAAGGGAGTTGGGGGCAGCAAAGTGTTTTGGAGAAAGTTCAGGGGCTCATTTTAAAATTTTAAAAAGTTGGTGGTCAGAGATGTAAATTTCAAAGTTGAGAGGTAAATGGTGATTAGGATTAAAATATTGGGGTTATATCGGTGATTTTCAGAATGGAGTAGACGGGCAAAAGTTTCATGAGGGCTGGGTCGCAAATGTCCGGAAGTCAGGGATAGTGGGGGAATATGGTTCGAAGGGAGACATCGACAACCTTTGTCAGCCGACGATAAAGGTTACCTGACACCGACAAATGCTTGGGTGCGGGGGTGCTCTGGATCTGGTGTCGGGTCGACAATTTGTAGGGTTTGGTGAGGTGAAGTGGGGCATAAATGCTGCGCAGCAGAGTGAATTTGGGGTTGTATTGGGATCTGGTAGTAGTTGTCATAGTGAGGCTGGTGGGGGTCGGAGGTGAGCCATGAGTGGCTAGGCAGCAGTGGCACTGATGACAACTCCAATGGTTGCGGGTGGCCTAAAACAGCGGTCACGTGACCACAGACGACGGTACCATGATTTGGAGGAGTGGCTCATCGATTCTTCCGTGTCTCACCCGTGGATCTACAACTTTGGCGATCACATTAAGAGCGAACGTTGACACCAATTTAAAATAAACATAGCAGAAAATAGAAGTTTTTCACCATTTTTAGAAATAAAGATTTCATTCCCATTCATTCTCGATAGTACAGTAATTACAATATAGTGCCAAAGAACTTATTAAAATAGCCTAAAAGTATCTTGCTAGCCAAGATAAACTATAGAGGGTAGACAGACGAAAGAGGGTTCACTCAACTTAATACTCTTGTCGGATCTCAAGCCACCATCTCATGTAAAACCAGTCGGTGTGAAGGAGGATAAACTTTTACGGGGTCACTCAACTTCGTTGTCCACGAACAAGGTATTTGTTGTAGTCTCATTCCAACATAACCCCACAACAAATGACAAGGACAATGCATTATTTGATTTTTTTTTACTTTAACCCCCACTTGGCTTGAGACACAACAAGTGGTATCAGAGAATTTTATTTAGTAGTAGTCTTGTCCGTGGACAACAGGTAAATCGTAATAAATAAAAAGGGTTTTTCTTACTTAACCCCCATTTCTTAATGCGTTACTTGATTTAGCTCCCACTTTGCTAATCTCCTTGACATAACCCCCTAAATTATAAAATCAAACTAAAACCCTAAATAATATAAAATTAAGCCCTTACGACCTATCGTACACACCACTAACATAGCTATTGGTAGCTTGGCAGATTGAGGTTTTTCTAATCGTTATCCTCAAGTGTTTTATTCTTCTCAAAATCTTCTAGATTCAGTGAGAGGGCTAAAAAATGGACCTTATGGGGATGCCTAACTTTATAATCTCCAGATGCATATATGAATAGAATCCTTTGATGACGATATTTTTCTTTTGAGTTGTTCTTTTCTTGTGAATTGGGCCCATCTGTTCTATAAAGACTTTACACAAGACTTTAATTTTATCTTTCATTCTTTCATAATGCCAAGGAAAAATATAACTCCCTAAAGCTGAGAATTTCTCGGGCTAGAGATTTGCCAAAAATAATGTATATATATAAAAATATATTATCTATATATCTCATGTAAGACATTCAACAATTAGTATAATTTTAAACTGAGATTAACCTTGAGGGTTTTCTGAGATTTGTCACTATTTCTACTATGTGCATAAATCACTAAATATATATTTAATATATTTTCTATACTAGCATGAGAAAATAGGTCTTACCATTCCCATTCTTCTTGTATTCCAACATCTTTGTTCTTTGTCATTCGGAGCCATCACCTTGCACAAGTACGCACAAATAGCATGTTCCATTAAAGCAAATGGTAGTGAAGATATTAAGGGAATTTTATAAGGAAATATTTACAGAAATTACACAACAGATCTGGCTTTGCATGTAAGACCAACTACAATTGTCTAACAAGAAATATCGGTGTAATAAAGTAATTCAAAACTACAGGAACAAAAAAGATTATTGAAGATTATAAACATATATATGGAAAATTATCTATTCAATTTAAAGTTGAAACAAAATGCAACTTTCATACTGAGCACATACCTTAAATAGAAGTTATGAAAATAATCTATTCAATTTAATGTTGATATTAACTTTTAGCTTGCGACAATGTTGCACACAAGTAGTTATAGTAAACCCTAGTTATGCTTCTTATTGTCGAGGCATCAATCCGTGGTCACAAACAATAATATCAGTGATCATTTTGGTAAGAATGGAACAATCAAGGTGATCAGAAACAGAAACATTTTGAGCGATCCGTGCGATATCAACTAAAAATTAAGTAAGCATAGATAATCAACACAAGAACACGAAATTAAAAGAATATCCCGTCCAGAAGAGGTGGGTAATTTCCTCTTAAGGTCCAAAATCAACAATGAACTACCATACATAGGAAAATCATAAATGAAATACTTAACCAATGAAGATCAGAAATGGAGTTTGCTTTAGTCCATAAAGTTACACATTATAAATCAAGAACGGAGTTTCCTATTAACTTTAGCCATAAAAAGAACAAAATCCTGATAGAGTACTTTTTGATGAAGACTTGTGACAATAAGAAGGGTGAAGTTTTCTCACCAAAGATACTTACCGAAAATTCTGAAATAGACCCTTTACTTTAAGCAAAAGAAGAAGATGATATAGGGATGATGTACCTACGTGATGAAACCTTTATTGCAAAAAACAATTTGGTTAGGTCGGATTTTTGTACCATGCACATACACCGAGGTAAACACATGCCAAACTAGCGCATAGTTGTCAAACATGCAGAAGGCTACGACAAATCAACAGTAAAATGGCATTTTTTCAAAAAAAATATAATCTAATAAATCCTAATGGATCATATCAACATTGATCCTCCTTTCTAGTTCATATTTTTACCAATAAAATATTGCCAATTCTCTTCTCACAGATACCCAGATACAGAACCTATGAAGCACGGGAACTCTCCCAGAAGGCACGAATCTGGTTTGACACGTGTCGGACACGCGACACGCTCCGACACGCTCAGGACACGCGAGTCCTAGAGTGTCCAGTTTTTTTTTTAAATGGACACGTAGTGGACACACTGTGGACACGTAATTAGGATACGCTGGGGTTAATGTGAAATTATAAAAACTAAAAATGTGGTCAAATGTATAATTATTAAAACTTTAACTAAAACATAACAATAAAAAATAAAAAAACATACCAATCTGATCACAACTTAACAATTATACAAACACAACAAAAACAAAATCAAAACAACAACAAAAAAAAAACTAACTGATCGCAGCTTCTGTCTCTCTCTCACGATTGCAACAAAAGAAAAAAAAACTAATCTCAGATCGCAGCTTCTGTCTCTCTCTCTCGTCTCCATCGCAGCTTGTTTTGGAGCTTCTCCATCACACGGGTAAGTCTCCATCTCATCTCCCTCGCATCTTCATCCTTTTTTTTTTTATTGAGTTACGAAATACCATGTTTGTTGTCATCCTTTTTTTTTTTGGGTTTTGTTCATCTCCATCGCATCTCCATTTTTGTTGTTGCTGTTGATGTTTGCTGTTGCTGTTGCTGTTGCTGTTGATGTTGATGTTGCTGTTGTTGTTGTTGCTGATGTTTGTTGTTGCTGTTAATGTTTGCTGTTGTTGTTTTGTTCCCTTATAAATGTTGCTGTTGTTGTATCTTTGATGTTTGATCTTCATCCTGTTAAAAAATAAGATTAGAAACATCAAAGAACAACATCAAACATCAAAGAACAACATTTAATGTTTGAGATATCGGACTTTTATCTTTTGGGACTTTTTTGTTTTTCTGTTAGACTTGGAAGTTGGAACCATTTATGAAATTATGTTCAAACTGTTCTATTGTGATGGTGGTTATGTTTTATTTATTTATGAATATTGTTATGTTTAGAATTCGAACCATTTTTGTATGTTTTTTTTTTATGTTCTATTGTGATGGTGGTTGGAACTTGGAATATTGTTTTGTATGGTCCATCTTCTTAATTTATGTAAAGAATGCTCTAATAATGTATCTTATGGAAAAAAAAATTGTTTTATTTCTTTTATATATATTTAAATATATATTATATATTATACGTATCCTAGCGTGTCGTATCCTAATTTTTAGAAGAATCACGTATCGCGTGTCGTGTCGAAACACGTATTGCGTGTCGAGTCCGTGCTTCATAGTACAGAACTACAAAGGGCTATATGTATTTCAAAAGTTCAGTGCAACACTGTCAAATCAAAGACTGGTTAGATAAATCTTTCAATTGAAACCACTAACCCACATTTTAATATTACAATATCAATTATAGTCCCATGTTCTAATATGTTGCCATCCTGTATCGAATTATATAAAGCCCATAGTTGAGATGTAAATCTTTTAATGTCTTGTAGAGACTTACATGCCTAAAGAACATTATAAAAAATTTATCATCCTTTAAACATGTCTTACCTTGCTCATTGAATTTTAATTTTATTTGAGTTGTTCTAATAACATGTGTAGCGCGTTGATTGGATATTTTATAGTACTTGATGACAATAAATCAAACTAATATAAACGGTTATGATGAAACCAAGTTTAATCAAGACCTTGTGGTAAGAGTTGCAAACCTCACTCACTGTGTCAACTGCCTTGAGGACCTCAATGAGCAAAGATTCCTCCCCTAGTAGATTCTTGATGTGACGCGGAAGCCTAAATACAACTCAATAATAAGAAATACTCCTACTCAAACTCTAACTCTCGTTCTCTAATATATGTGGAATTTTATTCATCTCCACAATGGGGTACACACCACACCATATATTATATATAGAGGAAGGTTCCAGAGACAACCGCCCTACACTTTTCGGAATACTCGAGCATCCAAGTGATACATGGTACAAAATCTCGGCCGAGTTGACTCGGAATCACAGGCTTCTGATACGGTTCCGTGACACGAATCAATTTTTGGATGAAATCGATAGGAAGTTGGGCAAGATCTTGGAGATAACCGCAATCCTCTAAACTCTTTAAGTTTTAATAAAGTGATGAAAACAATATAATCATTTCTATTTAATTTTTATGTAACCTATTTATCAAGTTTTACGTGTCATTAGATTATTTTTCTAATTTACTATTGATTTATTATGGAATGTTGAATCTGAAAAGTCCGACTCGCGTCAATATAATCAATTAGGCAATGCTATGCATATTAAAGGATGGTTTTGAACTTATTTAATTGATCCACATTGTTAATCTTATTTGTTTAAATTTTCTATATTTTTTCTGAAATTTTTTGAACTCTCTAACTACCGTATCAATGCATATCGTCCGATACCATGGCCGATACCGAGGCTGGGTTAAAAATCGGGTGTCTGATAGGGGGTCCGCGACCGAGACCGAGACTTTGAACCATGAAGTGATGCCATGGGTCAAATCGCTTAAAGATAGTCCCCCATGACACTATATGGTCTAATAATATTCTTATTTACAAATATTACCCTAAATACCCCTCCAATTCCCTAACCAATGTTGAGATATTACACAGAAGTTACAAAGAGCAGCTGAACATTCTTAGTCATCGCTTGTTTGGTGGTTGGCATTGGACCACCTCCCCCACGCCCCAAAAACACACACACACACACCCATTCTCTAAGGCATTTCTACCCCGACCCTTATCTGGTGATAACCCCTTCCTCACAAGACAGTGCAGCCTGGATAGCGAGAAACGATCAGCATTGACGGACTGTTAATCTATTTTTTGCCTCCGGCGAATGCGATATCAAAACGGATTCTATAGCGGGATTCGCTGCCCTCGTCCTCCACCGAACCATCATCCTCACTCTCTTCTTCTTCATCCATTTCATCAACATAGAATTCATTGCACTCCACTCCCGGTTCATTGGAATACCTTCACTGCTTTGGCTGCTGGATGGAGAAAGTTCAAATGATAAACAGCTCATTGATCGAGTGGTGGAACCTAGGACTATAGAAGGATATCGAGGGCTATACCAACCTAGAGATAATTATCCTACACTATTGGGAATATTCTAGCATCCATGTGGCGTCATGAGTCAATTCACTAAAGAATGGTCCCCGTGACACTAAATGGTCTAAATTATTCTTATTTACAAAGAGCTTTATATATCCCTCCTATCCCTTAAGACAATCTCGAGAGAATTGGAGCATTTTGCTCCACAGCAAAATGTTCCAATGTTATTTTTCTCCCCAAGAAAATTGGTTTGCTCCAAGGTTCTAAAAAACGCGGGGTGTGACCGAGGCGTGGAGGCCTAGACGGGCTTTAGGCCTAAAAAGGTGTGAAAAGGCGTTTAGGCCTTGTTTAATATATTTTAACATTTTTTACTACAACAAGGCTATTAAAAATACTAAAATAGTACATATCTTAAAATATGTTTGTATATATGCAAACTAAAATAATATTTTTTTTAAATACTAAGAAAAAAAGAAAAAACGCACTTTCTTTTGGACGAGAGGCAGAGAGTTTTGGGATACCATTTGTCTTTTGATTGCTTTGAATGAGATATTGGTCCGGTCTTTTAAAAAATGTCTTTAAAAGGTTACTGTTTCCTCTTAATCGTAAAACACTTGCACAAATAGCTATATTAAATAGGAATTGTTTTTATATGATTTCAAATGAAATCATAAAAGAAGTAGATTGGAAAGAATCCACCGGAATAATTTAAATAGATTTCCCCGGAGAATGAACTCCAGGAGAGTAGAGTCAAAATTCATATAATACGAGAAAATATTATAAGTAGTCAAAATGAATGAACACGTTCAATAAATTCAATAAAAAAAATATTTCTTCTTCCCCAATTCTTTTTTTTCTTACAACACGATAATAAAATCTGGATTCTCGGATTTTTCAAACAAAATATCAATACGCGTTTGATTTCGGATTGGAATTTTGATGATTCAAGTGAAGAAAGTAAGCCTATCTATTTATGGCTCTAAGACCAGTAGTTCTAGAGATCGACTCGGTTCTTTCAATCTTTTCACTAAAGCGTTTTTGTTTTGAAAAAAGTGCGCCTTGAGCCTTTTACCAAGAATAAGGTGACAAAGGCTAAGGCGGAGCGTTTCTCCCAAGCCTCAAGCCTAGGCGCACCAAGGAGGAGCCTATACGCGCCTTTTAGAACACTAGTTTGCTCCAAGGCATTGTTTATATGTTGTCTTCCAAATGCCTCGGCAGGTCAAATGTTGTGGGAAGCTTCAATCCCCAAGCACAAGTTTGGGCGGCATTTCAACAACCACCCAAATTTCTCTCTAAACTTTTCCTCTCATTTTCTCACTGGAAGTAGACATATTCAACCCATACTTCACAATGAATCGAGTTAGCAGGTTTGTATGTTGACTTGCATGGTGCATCGTAGGAGACACACTAGTCCCATAAGGCGTTGAACACGTTACACACTTATTATTTTACCTTGGTGGTTATAATTATTTAATTAATTCGTAAGTTATGAAATATTTTAAATGAGTAAAGAGATAGTTCAATAATTTAATAAATTGGAAAGTTAGTACAATATTTCAATAAATTAATTTATTTAATAAACCGGTAAATTTGTATATTTATGGTTGAATGATTGAAAACATTACAAAACTCACTTCTGAAATTATGGGTAATCATTGACATAAATTTTCGTCGCACGATGAGATTTGTTCATATACATGGTGGCATGCTATGTAAGAATGGGGTGTAGGTTGGGCTTTATTGTTGACCAGATTTTGGCTAGTGTTTTCGGCTCCATTATTACTATGCCTTACACCAAGACTCATTGAGACATGGTTCAAAGTCTCGGTATCGGTCCCGGTATCGGACACCTGATTTTCAACTCGGTCGCGGTATCGGTCGCGGTATCGGGCGATACGCAAAGATACGCTATTTAGAGAGCGCAAAAAATTCCGGAAAAAATATAGAAAATTTTAAAAAAATAAGATTAACAATGTGGACCAATGAGATACATTCAAACTCATCATTCAATATGCATTGCATTGTAGAATTGGTTATACTGAAGCGCGGCAGAGTTGTCAGATTTAATATTGCATAGTAAACCAATAACAATATTGAAAAACAAAAATATACATTTTGTTTTAACAACAATGTATATTTTTTTACATTTTTACAAAAACGTACAAAAGAACGTTGTTACAAAAATGTACATTTTTAACAACAATGTACATTTTTTTACATTTTTACAAAAACGTACAAAAGAACATTTTTATAAAAATGTACATTTTTACAAAAATGTACATTTTTTTAACAAATATGTATATTGTTTTTTACATTTTTATAAAAACGTACAAAAGAACATTTTTTACAAAAAATTTCAAAAATGTACATTTTTACAAAAACGTACAAAATGACATTTTTACAAAAATGTACATTTTTTTTAACAAAAATATATATTTTTTTACAAATATGTACACTTTTTTTACAAATATGTACACTTTTTTTACAAATATGTATTTTTTTACAAATATGTATATTTTTAACAAAAATGTACATTTTTTTACATTTTTACAAAAAACGTACAAAATAATATTTGAACAGAAATGTACATTTTTTACAAACATAAATGTACATTATATATTTTTTGTAAAAGATTTGAATATTTTTTGTAAAAAAATAACATTTCTTTGAAAAAAGAGTTTTAGTAGTCATTTTTTTAAAATAAAGAGTACTACTTTTTAAAAGATTTATATATTTTTTTTAGTAGAGTCATTTAAAAAAAAAAGAGTTTTATGTTTTAAAAAATTAATGTTAATACTTTTGAAAAAGTAATACCATTCTATAAATGTTACAATATATTTTCAACAACGAAGAAATATGGTAAAAGATAAAAGTTCTATCAAAAAATAAAACAAAATATGACAATATCGTTTGAATCGGTTGTCTCGGCCGATATCGCGGCTGTCTCGGCCGATATCGCGGCGAGGCGTCTCGGAATCGGTTGTCTCGGGCGATATCGCGGCTGTCTCGGCCGATTCAGTGTTTTTTTTGAAACGTCTCTCGGTATCGGATCGGTGCCCTCCGATTCCGAGTTGACTCGGCCGATACCGAGTCAACTCGGCCGATACTTTGAACCATGCATTGAGACCTTATTATGTCACTCCTGGAGAGGTAGTGAAACACGACCCACAAATTTCACTTCTCGCGTGGGTAGATAGGGTTCATACTTAACTTTACCATGCTAACCGGGTTGAAGATTGGTTAGGAACAAATTGTTCCCTTCGATGGCGATCTCGAGACCTATGCTTATGCATGGTAGTATCCTCCTGAGCTTGAGGACCATCATGTCTCATCTAGAGTGGTTCAGGCAAAATATTTTCAGAATCTGTAGGATGCGGCAAGGATGACAAGGTATTTGTCGCTCATATGGGTTATGTTCAAGCGTTATTGTTTTACAATCTAGGCCAGTTCTTCGCAAATGGCAATAGTGGCATCAGATTAGGTTGATTGGATCCAATAATTGACTCAGGTCGTTTAAATAACTTTGACTAGGGTAGCGTCATCCTGGCGCATCTGTATACTGGGTTTGGCGTGCCGACAGAACACCCTACGTTACATCGGTCGTCACAGGAGAACAGATTCGCCTAGATCCTTAAGGTATATATCATTTAGTTAATTTCCATTTATATTTGTAGCCTTATTAATTTCATTAAATTAAATCATCTGCAGAGTAGGACGGACACAACACTAGTTTAGTGACGGTTTAAAGCAAGCACTTACAGAGGGAGAGGTCGGTGCGGTCCAAAATCATTATTGTGCAAAGGCTATTCCATCTACCGGGGATGGTATCCACGTTTGGTATTTGGAAGATAGGGGTCAGCGACAGCAAATTGGGTTTCTAGTAATCCCATGACCCTACTAAGCAACATGACATGCCAGAACGTGCAACCAAAGCAGATCACATACCACCGAGACCCCAACCGATGGCTTAATACTGTAATAGCCCTTATTTTTTAAGATAAAATAAAACTATTTTTTTATGAAATAAAATTCAAGTGAATTTAAATTAAATCGGTCAAATTAAATTAAGTTGCTGGTGAATTTATTTACTATTATTGCCAAGGTTTTAAAAGGCGAAACGAGGCGCGCCTCGAGGCGCCGCCTCAAGGCGAGGCGGAGGGCAGCAGGTATGAGGCTTATGCCTCTGGTGCACTTGAGTGAGGCTTACGCCTTGTCTATGAGAGGCGTGAGCCTTGAGGCGTATGAGGCGTCTGCCTCAATTTTTGGCTGTTAAAAAAAACGTGGGCTTTTTTTAAGGAAAACCCAGTAAAAAAAAGTCATATGTAAAATTACACAAAGAAAAATCAACTATCATTCACAAACCCTAGCTGCCGAACCATTTACACACAAAAAAACCTTCGATCGTCTTCTCTAAGAAAAACCGACCACCGGTCCACTTCTCTATCAGGTAATATCCCCCGATCGTCTTCGGTTTTGTAAGATTTCGCTTAGGTCCCCCTTTTTTTAAGATTTCGATTATATAAATATACGTTTTTAAGATATATTTATATAATATCCCTCGGGTTTTTAAGATTTGGCTATATATATATATATATATATATATATATATATATACAGCATATATTACATATATACAGCAGAATATATATAGATATATTCTGCATATAGATATATTCTGCTGTATGCAGAAGCAGAAATATATATTCTGCAGTATATATATATATATATATATATATATATATGGCTTTTATGCTAACACAAAATCTGTATTATTGTAGTGAGTTGCCACTATGTCAAATAGGAAGGATCCCGCTTGGAAATACGGGAAGGAGATGGAATTGCCGGATTTATTTTGTCTTGATGGTATAATATGTATTGTGATGATGAAATTATGGCGTTATTATTTGTATTGTGTTGTGGAATCAAGTTTACATCGTTTGTTTTCATGATAGATGTGATACTTAATTTGTCCCTCTTTTAATTACTATTTTTATATCAATTTTCAGTTACTTTTGTGGGAAAAAGTTGAGGCTTACGCCTCACCTCACAGAGGCAAAACGCCTCAACTACGCCTCGTGCCTTTTAAAACCTTGATTATTGCCCGTTATGTGAAATGAACTTTGCATGATAAATATATTTCAATAGGAAAATAATTGCATGTGCATTAAATAATTTATGTGACTCAATTAAAATATAATTTTTTGATAAAAATATTCGAGATGCATTTTGGAGGATTTTACGGGCTCGATAGGACACTTTAGACGCTTAGAAATGGTCCCAGGGTACATATATATGAGTTGGGAGGTTATCGAACCTAGGAAATAAGGTAATTGGGCTCATTTGGGGGTCCAAAATTGTGGCCCAAGACCCAACTCGAGAATTGTAAACTAATCACACTTATCAAGGGTTAAACAACTCCCTGGGAGTTACATCTAACCCTAAGAACCAATCCCGTGAGAAAGAGGCAAGAACACCTAGAAGAAAGAAGTGGAAAGGAAGATTCAAGGTGGATTCAAGGGTGGATTCAAGAACCAACCAAGAAATAATTCAAGATCCAAAGCAAGAATTATCTTGCTTAATTTTTATTGGTTCAAATTACCTCTTTATTCATTCTATGTTGTGATCCATGAAGAAATTCTGATTTAGGTATCTTGGTGACTTGATGCCAAAAATTGATCATAATTATGACATAAGTGACATTTATGAGTAATTAGGGAATCCAGAATTTAGGATGGTTCGATTATAAGGATTTAATGAATAGAAATCATGCTTAGGGCTCCTATTGAAATGGTTGTGTTCGTTCATATGTAGGAGACTTTTACACATATTATAAGGACTAAAATTATGATTTTTATAGCCCTTATGTAATAGAAATTTGGGAGATTTATTGTTATGCAAATTCTGAATTGATACGAACATAGATTGGTCACTCAAATTTCTGGGGTTTTAGAATATGAATTCATTGATAAAATACATGATTAATTACACTGAGTTGGTGAACTAATTATTAGAGATCCATTGGGTGGAACATACAATGGTAGGAACTTAGAAAATTAGGTTTTGCTTTAGAGAGTGTAAATCTCGTATAGAAGAAAAACTAGAAAAACGAATTATGCTGGTTCGGCTCATGGGGGCTTGGCCACGGGGTCCGCCGTTGGGTCCGGGTGATTTTTAGTTCATACGAGTTGGTAGAACCGTGTTTGGGCATTCGTGGAATTTATTAAAAATGGAAACGTATGACTAATATCAGAGAAGGACTAAATTAACTAGATGGTTAATAATATCCTATAAAGAGGAACTATTTAATAATTCACATGTTGGTAAATTATTAATTCAGAATAAGTTTGGAATATTGTTTTTGGGCAACTACGGGGTAATTATTAGAGAAATTACATTTACATATGATAATGTGTAATTATATTTTTGTATGGACATATCGATGTTCGTGGACCATCCTATCGGTTGGGGTACGCGCGTTCGGGATCGGAGCACACGTCGGCATAGGTGGGCAAGGCATAGTGTTAGGTCATATTCTAGGTACTACATGGCAACGCCACTTATAGGAGTTAAGTGTTGATGCTGAATCCATGTGACACCGCTTGGTATGTGGGTCGTGCAATGGTGAAACTGCGTAGGTACCGCCCTACTTGCTTGTATTTTGTTTTGTCCGTTTTGGATAAGGAACTCCTACGGACTTACCGATAGAGCACGAACGAGACACTATAGGTAAATGCCTTAGTATCGCATATATAATGACATATATGAAATTAATTGAAATAAATGAAAGAACCCCTAAGTCTGAAATTGTGGACTAAAGAGACAGACTCAATACTACATAGTATAAATGATATTAAATGCAACCTCTTTATGGGTAGAATAGCGGGGGTAAATTGGAAAACATTTACTTGAGAATATTTAACTCTGTTTCAATACATTATCTTGCTAGATGCAACTTTGTACTACCAATTGCACTTATTCTGTATCCATATCGGGTTATTCGAGTAAGCACTGCTTTTAGGTGAGGGGTGACATAATATTCATGAAAGTGAAGATGGGAACACTCACTTTGAATTCACTGAACTTTTGCCCCATTAAAATGAGTAAGTTAATTCTTGCACACTTTAGGGCACTGACCCAAAATTCAAATGTTTTCTCCCCAAGGTGTGCCTAGACAAGGATAGCAGGATTGTCAGGAGACCAATTGAAGTTGCAGGGTTATATGGTCTTAGTTTAATTCGTAGAATACACACACACACTTAATCCAATTTTATTATTTCTATGAAAGATGTATTCTTCTAACTCAATTTTAAATTTAGTTTCACAAATTTGCAAGAACAAATTCTAATTAAATTCATTTTATCCTAAGCATGCATCTAGGTGATATGATAAAATGAAAGTGCGAAAATCCCAACCACAACACGCCGATGTACGAGGAAAACCCAAATGGGAAAAACCTCGGACGGCTGGGCCTAGACAAAATCCACTACAACAAAAGGTTTTACAAGAGACTCAAAAGACTTACAGACATTGACTCACTCAAGACATGCTTATGCCGTCCTCGACCTCTGAAGTTGTAGTCCGCGAAACTCCAACGCGTTGCTCAACACTCCTCGTGTTGCGGTATCCACCGAAGCCCAAAACCACCGTCTCCTCGAAGCTTGAATGCAGAGATCCACCGCAATCTTGCTTGTTGAATGTGAATTGATGAAGGGGTTTTGATTTGAAAAATTGATAAAAATGTTGGAGAGATTTTTTATCAAAAAGGTTGGAAGTTATGGAAAAAGTGTTCTTCAAAAAATGATCTTCCTTAAGTTATAAAACTGAATTTTCGTCCATTAGAAAATAACTGAAAAAGTAGTGGGCAAAAAAACAGTTGTAGGAAAAAAACTGCATTAAAAAATAAGTTTAAAAAAAAATCAATTCTGGCGAAACTCGTTCGAACGACATGTCGTTCGAACGACTTATCTAACGGCGTGCCAGTTTAGGATGATTAGATGTCGTTAGAAATCTCGTTCGAACGAGGTCGTTCGAACGACATTTCTAACGAACTTCTAACGAACTACTAACGAGGCACCACTTCGTTAGAACCAGGTCGTTCGAACGACCTGGGTTAAACTTCGAACGAGAATCTGATTTTTGCCCAAAATTTTTTTCAATTTAATTCAAGGATTTTTTCAAAATTAATATAGCTTATATATGAACATTTTCTTATTTGAAATTTCTTAATTAGTCAAAATACTCCAACTTATAAAATTGTATTTAGGTCATATACCTTCGTAGGATAAATAGCACGGCATGAATATTGATGATGCGTGAACTTTGAATGCGATGCTTGAATCCTTGTGTTGAATGATCGTTGATGCAGTATGACCCAAAAATGTTTTGTCCAACGGAATTAAGCCAATATAACAAATGACTCGAATGAAAATTTGTCCTTACACCAATCTTGTCGTTGCTTCCATTTTAGAGATATCAGCTCTTGATTCTATCTAAGGTTGTCTTCTCATTTTGATTATTTCATTCTGGATTATTGTAAGGGCATGAGCCCGAAGTTTATTTCCTTTCAGTTGGGTTGAGACATTAGTCTATATTGGAGTTTTATTTAGTTAGTTATTCATAGTCTGGATGTTGGCTTAGTGTCGTGTGATTATTTATTCACTAGCAGTTAAATTCTTTTATTTCTATTAAATCTCTATTTTATGGTTTAATGCTAAGAATGATATAAATTGACAACAAGCCCCATCTTCAGCGTATTGTGTCTAGTCAACCTTTACGTGAGAAAAAGGGGGTTGTTACATATACCATCGCTTATGTAGATATGCACTTGGACTAATATACGTGGTGGGGAAGTATAAGACGGTGTTAGTGGTATCGATTGCTTACAAAGAGGCTAATATCAATGTCGTGTGTGTCAATGTCATATAACCAACGCTACATATCTCGTATTATGGCTAGCTCACTATGCCCGGTGGGCACATAGTAAAAGCACCCCACCCCCATGTTGCGGTCGAGGATGACTAAATGGCACGTATTGTGAGAGTGCATGGGATGGAAGATTGCATTCTCATTACGTAGGTAGCCAAGGAGGTTGCGTTGCGTATCATCTTAGATTTGTGCCAATTGCAGGAGGTAATATTTTATATTTGTGAATGATTGCAATATTCTACTTTATTGCTATTGTCATCTTTACTCATTTATGTTTATATAGGACGAATAGCAAAGGCAACTCAAGCATTCTCGCCAGGTCAATCATAGTATAAGAGAGACATCATACCACAAGATGCAGAATCAACACCACCATCTCCGGCAAACAATGGCACATTTGAGGCAAACAACGCAAGATTTCGCTACAACGAATTGACTATAATGTGATCCAGATGGAGCGTAATGACCTCCAATAGATCTTTGAGGCAAATGACGACACGTCGACACCCATAACAAGACGAAGCCATCATCCTGTTGGAGACAACGTAGATCGGGTCGGAGTAACCAATGCAATGCAATGTAGTTTTCTATTATTTTTTTGCTTGTATAAATCAACAATGTGTCACGAACACTAGTTTTGTATGCTTCTTCTGAATATTACAATTTCAATGCATGTTAGTGTTTCGTTTGGCTCCATTTCATTCTTTAAATAAATTATATTTAATCAAATGTTATGCTATTTGTCTCATGCCTTGGAGATGGTCAAATTAACTACTAAAATGCCATAACTTATCATGGGAATATTCCCTTATTACAACAATAAAATACATATAAATTACAATCAACGCTATTTTTCATTTTCGACTTCAATAGACAAGCCCCATTTTCATACATAGATAACTCTCATTGCCCCTAAGAGCCATTGCTCACAAGAAAAACTCCAGTCACCTAGCCAAGGCGAGGTTAGACCTTAGCTGATTAAAGAAACTTCAATCGACGGAATAGTCCCTCAAAGCGCTCACCTCCAAAAGGACTACCTATGAGAATCTGTAATCGCCGAACAACAAGCATTTGTACTTAGCACAAGGACTTAACCATTACAAAGGTCTTCCACGGGCATATTCATATGTGTCAAAGGAGCATTATCTACAGTGGCCATCTGGGAATCTTTCACACGGAAAAAGGAAATTTACGTGTGGGGATCAAGGGAGAAAATCATCTTTCCACCACTCGCGATATTCGCGGGCTCCCACGGGCATATATCGGTCGGCATCAAAGGGGGGGAAATATAGAAAATGGAATCACCAGCCTATTTTTCTCAAAACAGGCAAAAAATATAACCTTCCCGAAAGAAACGGCATCAAAGACAAACTGATGCATACGAAACCAAATAGATCACGGGTCTGGGGATTAAGTTACAGAATGGGAAGGTGTTAGGCACCCCTTCCGCCCTTTCAATCTCTCATGGACTATGAAATATTCCCTTTTTTCTTTACAACGCAATTTGTGTATGATGTGTGCGGAATGAAATAAATGAGAAAAGAAATCGTCACAATCACGTCATGGAAAAGACGGAGATGAGTCATTCTAAGGAGTACAAATAAAAATAAAAAAGATAATCTAAAAAGTAGCCGAAATGTGAGCAACATACCGGATCATAATCCAGCGCAAGGAATAGATTAAACATGTCTAATGGAACTGCTAAGAATATAATAAAGAAAAAAGGTTACGCTATGTGCAATACACCGAATCATAATCCACTATGAGGAAATGGATACGCATGATTGCGAAAACGAAAAGAATAAAAAATGTGAAAATATAATATAATATAATATGAGCAATATACATCATGATTCACTATGAAGAAATGAATATGCATGTCTGACGGGGTTGCTAAGAACATATAAACTAGTGTATATGATATAAAAATGAGAATAAATAAAGTAAAAAAAATAAGAAAAGAAGATTCGAATCCCGAGGAAGGCTCGAAATGCCTATGTAGTCGAAGACAGCATCAAAGTCCACGTAGTTCGTTAACACACAAGGGTGGGATTTAACCCATGAGGCCAAAACTAGAATTCTCTTTAGTTTATTGGAAAATGTGCACAAGTGGAGAAAGTGTGAGAAATGGGGGAGGAAAATTCTAATTGGGGTTTAAGGTTTAAACCCTCTTTTTGGCTTTTTTTAGATTTATGAAACTATATTTTTGTGAGTAATTTTTTTTTTTTTTTGAACATACGTATCTAAGTAATAAAAGAGATTATTTAGTGTGAGAAAGTAAAAATAAAGCAAAAGATATGCTAACAGTAAAAAAAGTGTGATAAATGACACTAATTAAATGAGCTAGAAATGATAGAAGTAGACCTTCTATGAAGCTTTGTTTTTGAATTTTTAAATGAAGTGGGCTGGATTTTTTTGGTGATGAAAAGGTGGGGTAGTGGTGGGGAAATGGATGACAAAGGTGAGGTGAAAGTGATGTAAGGGAAGGTGGGGAGAATGCTTGGAAAATGATGTTTTGGAAAACGGCGCACTAATTTCGAGGTAGGGGCTCTTCAGATTTCGAGGAGGGATCCTTGAGAATGAGGTTATGGCCTCCTTAAATAGTAAAATTTTAGAGTTAGGGGGTCTGCCGATCGGCATAGGCCTAAGCTTGCTTATCGGCATACCCCATGTCTTGCGAGCTAAGAAAGGTACCCTTATGCCTGGCCAAGGTGCCTATAGGCAGTCCAAAACGGATATTTTCAAAAAGGGCATAAAATGTAAACCGTAAATCCGTATCGCGCACAGTCGGGGCCTTTGGAAAGGATATTCAGAGCACTAAGAAATTTCATTGAGTTACTCTCAAATCCGAGATTCACCAAAGTCAAACGAAGCTCGAAAGCGACCGGTGGCCTCTGGGTTAGGGTTTGGAAAACGGCGCACTGATTTCGCGGTAGGGACTCTTCAGATTTCGAGGAGGTGTCCTTGAGAATGAGGTCATGGCCTCCTTAAATAGTAAAATTTTAGGGTTAGGGGGTTTGTCGATCGACATAAACCTACTCTTACCTATCGGCATACACCTTGTCTTGCGGGCTAAGAAAGGTACCCCTATGCCGAAAGGCAGAGGGCCAGGGATGCCCATATGCAGTCCAAAAGGGACGTTTTTGAAAAAATGGGAATAAAATACAAACCGTAAGTCTGAATCGCGCACGACCAGGACCATTGGAAAGGGAATTCAGAGCTCTAACAAATTTCATTGAGCTACTCAACTCAATCGGAGTTGGAAAGGGCATTCAGATCCCAATGAAAGTTCATTGAGCTACTCTCGAATCTGAGAATTGACCAAAGTCAAACGGAGCTCGAAAGCACCCGGCGACCTCTGATTTAGCATTTGGACTAGCATCTGTCGTCTAAGGGTGAAAGGAATGATGTTAGAGACCTAAGGAGGAGTTTGAAGGGTACAAGAATGGGGTGTCTACATCTACAACATGACCAACTAGTAAAAGACTTTATGAAGACCTCAGACATATCCCACCAACCCCTCTAATTGTAGAACGAGAGTAAGGAAACATTTAATTACATTTAATGCACGATATCTACCACCACTCATCACCAGATGAACTCCAATCACACTCCTCATTCACCTTCGGATCGGTAAAGGACCATTATGTTGGCGTCATATGTCACCTTCTTCTTTGAAATCCTACGAGGGCCTGAAGGAAGGTTTTCAACAAAAGCACCACATTGCATTTAGTATGCACAAGCAAAAAGAAGTCTAGTTTCCATCCTTGAGTGATCTCCATTGTATCAAGTGTTCAATTATGTGTAATTTATCTCTCTTGAGTCCTAACCAAGTAATGTCATTCATATAAACCAAGGAATTCTACTTACAACAAAGACAACCTTTGTCAATTTGTCTAAGGTTGTCTACGCATGTAAACTATACACCTTAGAGTGCAATTATACACAAAGATCATATTATATTTACAGTGCATGTAGGAGTCCCTCAATAACAAGGGCTATAACACTTGTTATTTCCATAATTATTTATCATATTCAACATTCAGAGAGTAGGAACATCTGCTAAGTTAAGGTCCCCCATGATTCTAGGCATCACCATTAAGTATTGAAATTTTGATCCCCAAAATTTTGGGTAACACGGGTCACTAAATCATTTATACTATTTTATAACATGGTATGACGGTATTTGATGACATTTATAAACTCTTTCATATGTCAAACCTATATTGCACATAACTTGAGAGTGAGTCACAATAAGCATAACAAATGGGGTCAATGGCCAAATAAATTGTAAAAAATCAAAAATAAAACAAGTTATGGTCAATTATGCATGCTTGTATTAGCCAAACCATACATACATATATGGGTTTTTTTCCACATTTGTACATGGGCAATTTTTCTTATAAGGAATTGACCCCCTAATTAGAGGGTTTCTATCTGTTGACCAAAACAATAAGTTGGGTCCATGACAAACCTTTAGAAAATCAAAATAAATCCCCTCTATAATCTCGAAACTGTATAATCTTTTTCACTCTCACTCAAAAAACCCGCGAAATCCCTCCGCTCCACCTTTTTCACCAAACCTCTTCCCACCATTACCAAGAATTTTTAACCCATTTCACTGTAGACAACAAGTTGAGGGTCCACATTTGTCTGTCATTATCATTGAAGACAAGTAGCTAATGTTTGGTGAAAAGTGAACAGGGGAAGTTTTCTAACCTTAATGCATGCATGCATGTCATTATTATTAAATTTTACATTGTATTTCAGTCAAATTTACCATGTATTCCACTTCTAGGGTTTGTATTTAAAACACTTTATTTCTATTTTGGGTTTTTTTTTACTTTTCCCCCCGAGATAATGCGGTATTAGACAAAGCCCCCCACTTTTCAAATAATTAGACTCACCCCACTATGCATATGGTACAAGCGGGTTGATGCATAATGTACAAGAGAGACGACGCACATGCGACAGTATGTCCAATTATTTAAAAAGCGGGGGGTTATGTCTAATTATGACATTTTCTCAGGGAGCAAAGTCAAAAAACCTTTCTATTTCTGATGGACAAAAAGGGCTCATAGAAGCTGTGAAGCAAGTGCCTAGTGGGGGAAACATTAATATTGCTTTAGGTCGTGGTTCAATGTATTGGGCAAGTCAGCTGGTATCGACGGATTTGACTCGGTTTCTCAGGTAGCCGATCTGATAACATTACAAGAGTCAATGGATAGAGAAATTAACCTAAAATGAGTCCTATATCGATTGAACCGCCTGAGATATCAATGACATGGACGAGTTGGAACCGAGTCATAATCAGTTTACCAAGTCCAGGCAAATCAAACAACAAACTTTATGAAGGGAAGAGATTTACCTTTTATAGCTTCTTTTGCCTTAAACCTTCACAAATTTGAACTTATTCACAAATCTCATTTGTGACCGCCGTTTTGAACACTTACAATCATTGGATTTAACGAAGCCTAAACAAAACCCCTATCTGCTGTCATAGGAAACCTATTTGCTGCCACCAAAACCAGTTTCAATAGAAAATCAGTTTCAACAAAATATATTTATTATTTATATATTTGCTATAATTTGCATTTTTGGATGTTAATCAACCATTTTGTGTGTAATAGATTATGTTATTCACTATATATGTTTATTTTCGCGTGTAACGGCATAAACAAGGCTGAGGATTCAAAATCTCAAAACAATATTTTATTGAAACTGATTTTCTGAAATTCTTTCCATGGAACTCTGGGCTCTTTCTTGAGGTCATAATAGTTGCCGGTTTGATGACACTTTATGAGTTTAAAAGCTCATAATTCTTTTTGTGTATTAGATTCACTATACAACTATAAACAATAAAATAATACTTCTTGCCACATCTTTGAGACAACAAACAATCATGGCTGGGCGCTAAATTATAGTCTCTTGGGGCCTTGGCCCAAATCTTTATGTTGTAGTATTTTTTTTATTCAGTTGCAATTTGTTTATAACAGTATTGTGGGCCATGGTGAGTGCAAAAGAGTAATTACACATATAATTCACATTCTAAGTAAGTGGCATGTTACTATGTATTATATTTTGAAAAGTTTGTCTTTAATATCATATTTCTTCGACAATTACCTTGAACCTTCTTTAAAACTACAAAAACAGTATTTGTATAATCATAATTTTGGTTTAATCATTTGTACAATGTACTAATTTTTTTTACATCCCCCCATTACATTGCCTATTATTATTTTTCGTTTACATTTGTACTAAACTTTCTATTTATTGCCTATTTTTTTATTGAAGTATGATTTTTGAGTTGATTAAAATGTATAGTTGTGCATACTCATTTTGTTCATTTCTCAGGTATTGTTTTTACATCAACCACAATTCTAACCACATTTCACACCGGTAATCACATATGTATTGCACTTTAAATTTTGGGCATTTGCTCGATTGGTAATATTCGTACTAGGGGCATAAGTTCTATTAATACACTAACATGCAACCCGTGCGATGCACGGGCAGTTTGTAGAAGGAAAATCTCATAATAGTGTTATTTTTACATTATTAATATCGATTAAACATAAATCACTTTGGGTTCAATTGTTCACATTTCACAAATAAACAGAATGGGAAAAATTAAGGAGACCTTAGTAAAAACTATGTTCATTGAAACATAAGAACAATTGCAATACAACCAAATTCAACACACTCTCGAGAAAAAAAAAGAGAATATGTTACAACTTCTATTCAATAATCAATGATTTGTTGTTGTTTCAGATGCAACTGATGCCGACAATCTCTCAAACCAACTCCAATCCACTTCACTCTCTCACTCTACAGCCCCCTCTGGTAACTAACACAATTTCTGCTTATTCTATTAACAAATTTGTTTATTTAATTGATGTTTACTACCTAAAAATTGCTTCTTTTAATGTTTACTCCAATTTGTTTTCTAAAATATTTTTTCTAATATAGGTTAATGTTTGAGGCCAGTGGAAAAATATAGGTTAATAATATATTGCCCTATTTTTTAATATAGGGCAGTGAAATAATTTTATGTTGAATAAATTTATTCATCATTTATGATTTTATATGTTTTTATTTTGATTTCATTCATATGGACTAATATTATTTATTTTACTGACTACTTTGAATTTTGATTGCATGTAATTGGGTAAATAATATGATGAGAACTTATGGAGCATGCATGCATATGGAAAAGGGGCCCCAATTGCAAATATTCGGTCTTATTTTTTAGATATGTACCATTTTAGTATTTTTAATAGCCTTGTTATAATTAAAAAATATTAAAATATATTAAAAATGGCCTAAATGCCTTTTTACGCCAAGGCTTCTAAAGCTTAAGGCTTGGCCTCCACGCCTCGCGTTTTTTAGAACCTTGGCAAGAAGAATCACACAAAGAATATTATGATCTTTAAACTAGAAATAACAATCAAAAAAGCATATTCCATTGGAAATAACAAATTAAAATCCACAAGTACTCGAAATAAGAATAAATGGAGTACATGAGGCAGCTACAGCGAATTACTCATCATTAGATAAACATCCATATATAAACTTCTACTTCCAGTTAAGAACAAAAGACAAATCTCCCATTTACACGCAAGTACAATTGTAGTAAATCCTCTATTAAGTAACATTGCAATGCATATACCGTTGAGATATGACTTTCTATTTTTTCTCATATCTTTGTGGCATCTGACCAACCAATGCATATACAACATAACTAATAGATAGAATCAGCATCTTCAAGCAAAGAAAAACAATATTATCAAATCCCGAGAGACTTAACCTTAAAAATGTTATAAATAAAAATTTTGAAGCAAAAATATATAATCACCTTAAGATGGTTGTTAAGTTACACAAAATGAATTAGTGTAGCGTGGAGAAATTCACTCATAGATTTTATCAAACACTTTGGTAGTCTCCATATAAAAACGGAATGAGTGTCGGATGTAGTAAAATACAAAGCTAGACAAACATACAAATAATTTTTTTTAAGCAACAATATATAATCACCTTACCATGGTTGTTAAATTACTGAAAATGAATAAGTGTCGCGCGAAGAAATTCACTCAATAATTTCATCAATCACTTGGTAGTCACCATATAAAAACGGAATGAGTGTAGGGTGTAGAAAATACAAAGCTATACAAACTTACAGAGATAGTTTATAAATAATAAGAACATGAGACATCAGATCTTTCCGAAACCTACAAAACAAAAAGAATCTAAACAATAGACCAAATTCAGATTAATGGAAAAAATCGAACAATACAATAAAAAAATTGTGTGATGTGGTTTTATAAAGAATAAAGAACATGAATGAGACATCAGATCTTTCTAAAACCTGAAAAACAAAGAGAATCTGAACAATAGACCAAATCCAGATTAATGGAACAATATAATAAAATGGAAGAGGAACGCGTCCAACCATTTTGAGAGAAAAAGGAGAGAAATGGTTCTGTCACAGGGAGTTTCTTGTAGAGGTAATGAATGGGATGGGTGTAAAAAAATATAGAGAGAGTTTTATATAAATGAAACGATTGAGCTAGCACAGAGGTAAATAATGAGGGAGACAGAGATAAATAATGAGGGAGATAGAGATCATTAAGCAAAATGGAGGAGCCACATGGCACAGTGTGGCTTTGAAAGGCTTCCGTATTATATTATAGTATAGATTTGCAGTTGTCTCTCCACTAAGTATCCCAATAAGAGTAATTTATATGTCTTCAATGCTTAATTAGGAAAAATATAGTGTCTGATCTTCTGCTTTCTAAATTGAATAATAGGAATAACTCAGTTTATATTCTTACTACATTATATTCTTACTACAGGTGATCACATTTGCCACCAAGGGGTGGGGCAGGAGTGTGAGGGGATAGGGCTGTGGCTGATTTCTTTTTTGACTCATAGTTATTGATGTCAACATCACTTTTGAATGTAAATATTCATAAATTAATTAGTTTGATTTTTTTTTATAGTAAAAACTGATGTGAATCGAGGTCATTTTTGTCATTTTTTGGCATATTAGTAGTTTTATTTCTTTTTTATTATTTTTATTTATTTTTGCTATAGTATTTTCTTTTGTTTTGTTTGAGTATTAAAGGGGAGGAATAGTAATGACATTTTTGTAATTAGGGCGCCTTAGCTTGTAGCCTAAACTACTTCTCCACTTTAAATACCCACTTGTAAGCCTCATTTGAGGTAGACTTGAATTTTGAAATAGAAAAGAGTATTTCTCTCTCTAAAGTGTGTGTTTATATATTTGTAGAAGCCTTTTGACGTGTAGTTTACGTCAAATTGGCATCGGAGCGAGTGTCGCTCCACATTGGTGTTAGTTGTATTGGTGTATTTGTATCAAAAAAATCGTACGCTATAATCAATGGCTCCCAAGAAATCAAAACAACCATTGGAAGAGATTCAAGAACTCAAGCAACAAATGGAAGATATGGCTCTACAACAAAAACAGCAAACCCTAACCCTAACCCAAGAATTCAATCAAAAGTTTGAGCCATCTTTCAACTCTTCTCTACAAAACAACCTCCCACCACCATCCCCCAGCCTTCCGACCAACCTGCTGCCCTAAACCTAGTTTCCCCTCTACCACCATCCCTTACAACCCCTATGACTCTACCAATGTAACCCATCCCTACCCAGCAGACCCCATACCCTCAAACCCTAGGCCTGCTGCTGCCGCTGCCCACTCCTGTGCGACAGCCAACCTCCCAAACCCAGTCGCACACTCTCGGCCCATCGCACCCTCGGAATCAGCCCCCACCCCAACCGACCTGCTTGCCAACCTCCTCAACCCGCTCGATCGTCCCTGTTCAGCCCCGGGAAGACCTACCCGCTGCCCCGAAATTCAGCCCCAAGCCACTCGGGCTCCATCCGACCCATCCGCATGCCGACCAACCTCTTACTGCCCCATTCCCCAATCCCCTAAGTGCCGACATTCACCCTCAACCCCTCGTCTACCCCAAAAAAAATCCCCAACCCGATTTAAACCCGCACCCTAGTCAAAACCAGCCCCTACCATACCCATATCCCAACCAGCCTGATTTTTTTGGTGCCTCCACCTCATTTCAGCCCCCGAGCCTATTTTACCTACCCACCGGACCACCCGAGTCATCTTCGCACCCCTTCGGATTGTTTAATTTCCCCGGGGGCATGGAGAACCATTTTGGGAACTCCCGACCACCCTCCCGATGCCAGTTCACACTACCCACACGGCCTCACCATTCCCCTTGACCCCGGCTAGCCACACCCTAACCCTCCACCTTTGCATCATACACCCTCCCACCACACCCTATCACTACTCCATTCTGGGTCTTCCGCATCCTCCTCCGAGTTCGGGGATAGTCACCCTAGTATTTTAGAGTGGATACCTCCACACCCACCCGATGTCCACCATCGTGCTCTGCTTCGAGATCGACACTTTCTATTGCGGCGAACATGGCTACTTAATAGGCACTTGCCCCCACTATCCCCGCGTTCCCCCAGCTCCTCCCGTGCCCCAGCATGGCCAATCTCTTCATCCACTGCCTACACGGACACCACCGCCTCCTGCTGATATTGTTCCGCCTGTGTCAGGTGACGTGATGAGCCTAGATGCTCATCAGGACAAGGGTCCACTATCTATGGCCCTTTAGCTGCTTTCCCAGAGCCTCCACGGGGATATCTGCATAGACGTGCCCATGTTTGACGGGTGATTATCTCCAAATGCCATGGTTGATTGGTTTTAGCTTCGATGGAGACAGTTTTTGAATACAAGCGGGTTCAAGACCGCTCATGTGTTCTCGCAGCCACCAAATTCGAAGGATTTTCCCGAATTTGGTGGAATGACCTCTGTTATTGCCGCACAGCGGCTGGATTGCCTCCTATTCAGACTTGGCTTGAGTTAAAGGCCTCTCTCTAAGCGTCCTTTATCCCATCTACCTACCAGCGAAACCTCTTTGCTCGCGTTCAATCTCTCAAGCAGGACACCTTATCGGTAGTGTAGTATACGAAGCAGTTTCAGCTTCTGTGCACCAGAGCTCGCCTTCCCGAGATCGAGGATCAGCGGATCAACCGCTATATATTGGACTTGCAATCGCATATTCAGCACAATCTCGGTCTGATGGAGATAACGACCTTCCTGAAGGCAGTCGAGTACGCGACCAAGGTCGAGACTTACCACACTCTGTTCATCAAGTCCATAAACACTGCTGGAGCGTTGGTCAAACTGAAAGGCATAACCCAAAACTCGTAAGAACCATATCTCAACAAGAACGCGGTCTTCGAGACATCCTCCTCCCTGATACGCAACTGATGGTATCCTGACCTCAAGTCAATCTTCGAGAAGAAAGAAGCTCCTCTCAACTGGTCGAATAAGTCATCATTTCGAGGCAACGGATACTTATTCCGTATCGTGACCTTATTCAACTCTCGGTAGTCCACACACAATCTCAGTGAACCGTCCCTCTTCTTCACAAACAAAACTGGAGCGCCCCAGGGTGAGGTATTCCTGCGAATAAAGCCCTGTCCTAACAGCTGCTCTATCTGATCCCGTAGCTCTCTCATCTCAGCTGGAGCCATACGGTACGGTGCGCGTGCTATAGGTCTCGTACCCGGTAGCAAATCTATAACGAAGTCTATCTCTCGACTGTGTGGTAGGCCTGGTATCTCCTGAAACACATCTGAATACTCCCTGACAACCGGGATCGAATCCAAAGGAATCACAACCTCCTTAGAGGTATCCTCCTCTATGTAATACAGATGAGCGGTCGATCCTCCCTCTGGGCGAGGCATCGCCACTATAAACATCTCTTGCCCCGGAATGGCAAAAACAATGCTCCCGCTGAAGCAATCAATCATGGCCCTATATGCTACGAGCCAATCCATACCGATGATCACATCGTGAACATGCATGTCTAACACTAACATGTCTAACACTAACATGTCTGCAGGTAATACCAAACCACCGATCTCTACTCCCACTCCCCGGCATATAAAGAAAATAAGTGACCCACTCCCCAATGGTGAGTCGACACACGTCACTGTGCTCTCTGCCGTAGCTAACAATCCTAAAGCTTTCGCGAAGTGTGTAGCTATAAAACAATGTGTAGCACCCGTATCAAATAACACCCGACCCATAGTGCCATGGATAGGAAACGTACCCTCGATCGCGGGCGGTGCCTGTGGAACTGCAGCCTGGTGAACGTTGTAGACACGTCCATACTGTAGCTGCCCCTGCTGAGCTGGGACTGCAGGAATGGGTGGCAATGCTGCCATCTGTGGCGGTGCGGGAAGAGCGGCGGGAAATATAGGTCTCTGTGGCTCCTGGCGAGCACCCTGCTGCTGCTGCTGTGGGGCCCTGCCCCTATCAGGACAATCCTGCTTCTTATGGCCAGTCTTGCCACAAGTAAAGCACTTCCCTGGGAAATTCCCTCCCCTCTGCCCCTGCTGTCCCCGGCCCTGGTGGCCGTTACCATTCCTCCCTTGGCCCTGATGGCCCTGACGGAAACCTCCCTGTCCCTGCCTGTAGTTCCCTGACCGGAACCTCTTATTATCCCCCTGCTGGGTACCCTGCTCACTCTGCCTCTGCCCCTGACCAGATTGTGCCCCGCTGGCACCATGTCCTCCAGTCCTGCCCTGATGGCTAGACTCCCCCGACCTCTTGCCCTCGGCCATATGGAAACGGTGGTCCTGGCAGTGTAACAATGCTGCGTTAACCACATCAGAATAAGTGGCCAACGATAGGTTCCCTAGCAGATGTTGACGGATCCTCCAATTCAACCGGTCGGTGAACTTCTCTATCTTCTTCTTCTCTGTTGGAATCTCGTCTGGAACGATATTCAACAGGTTAGTGAACTAGGCCTCATACTCGGCCACTGTCTTGCCCTCCTGCTTCAAACTCATTAGCTTCCTCCTCATCTCTGTATGAACTGCGGACGGAAAGTACTTGCGGTCGAACCGCACCCAGAACTCCTGAATCGTGAGGGTATCCCTCTCCTCTGCGGTGGTAATAGACTCCCACCACTGCAGCGCAGATCCAACTAGCTTGAAAGTAGCTAGCACCTGCTTCTGAACATCTGTGCACTCATGCATCCTCAAATGCCTCTGCATGTCCTTCATCCATTGGCTCGAGACTACCACGTCTGAGCTACCTGCAAACTCTGGCGGATGCGCTTTCTGAAAAGCGTCACGTACACGCTCCCAAGCAGACGGGAATGCATTAACCTGTACTGGCGCGGCAACCGGCGCCTGGGGTGGTGCCTGCTGAATCACGGCAATCGCGGCATTTACCGCTTGGGCTACTATAGCAGCAACCTCAGCGGCGTTCATCATACCCTGAACTGGAGCGGGCTGGGGTTCGGGCATTGCATTCCTGGGAACTCGTCGTGGAGGCATCTGAAATAAGAACAAAGTTTATAAGTCCGCAGTTTATAAACTTAAAAAAGCTGAAGAACGAAGCATACACAAAAAGAGTACAACAGTCCTAAAATATAGAGCTCTATATCAAAGAAACGTAGCGAAAACATAATAGCCGTACAGATCCTAAAGGACACTAGAACCTGATGCTCTGATACCACCTGTGACACCCCGACTAATTAAATACCGGGTAGCTACTCCTTTATTAAATTAATTCAAAATGCCAAGTTGGCTCAGTTAATAGCATCACTGTCGAAAACATTTTAATATTACTAACCACCTAGTATTTAAAAAAAAATGAGTTGCCAAATTTTAATTTAAGTCCGATTAACATGCAACCAATGTAATGAAGAAATAAATAACACCATTCACCATACTGAAGTACAATGAATAACCATCACAATAGAGTAAATAAAGTCTGGAGGAAACCCCTCACTACAATCCCATAACTGAAATAAATAAACTGAAACAATACATGCTAAAGTCTGAAAACTGAAATGTAAAAGATGTCACTAAAGAAATGGGCAACATGCCCCACAACTGATAGATAGTGACTCTGGAATCCAAAGAGATAGAAGCGTCTACATGCAAATCCCTGTAGCTTCCACAAGCAGCTACAGCTCGTCACCTGAATGAGTACCTATGCTTGGTGTCCTTGTGGCTGGGCACCTAAAATGGTTTTACAAGGAAAAAGATTTGAAAAGCAAACGGGTCAGAGCCCGAATGTGGAGTTATATTTTAAAAACCTGCAAGTGCTTTAAAAACATTTAAATTATTAAATGCAAAGTACATGTTAGGACGTGCACTCACATTATATTCTCACCCCTCGTCTAACTGTGCACTCCTAACGTAAGTACCCATCTATATCTACCCATACCATTAGCTAAGTGACAACGTATCTAACTAGACGGTCAAAGGTTCTACCCATGATACTCGGTTCCATTAACATAATAACGCTCGTAATTAAAAAAAGTTTAATGTAAACTCAGTTACTAAATATGCCATATATATAAGTGTCAATTAACTCATTATATAACTCGAAACAATACCGTAATAGGTTCACAATATTAACAGGAGGATTTCCATTAATTAAATGTATATTATTCACATCATAAATATACGATACAAGCACCCCGCAATCTAAGCTATGGTGCACACATACTCTGCTATCCCTCCCGGTACATCACGTACATAAGGATCACATATTCCGAATCTCTCAGGAATAGTCCAGATAACACAAATCACAAGTAGTGGAGGCGAACACAGTCACCATCACGTGGGTCACGCACATACCTACGCTCCCACGGTCAGCGGACTTATTAATATCACAATAAGTCTTTCTATGACCCATGTTCATCGAGGTACCAGTCTATATCCCCCCCGTAGGCACACAAGGAATAGAGGGTCCTAAGCGAACGCAACCTCCCGTGATAGCAAGTATGGTAGGTATGTCATACACACAATCCATATACCAATACTAAGTAAACACACGTCTTAGTAATACCGTATTTTAATCGTAGTACATATTCTCATACTATCTTATAATTAACACAATTCATACTATTCCGGTTTGTAATTAAACGCGCCATAATTATCTCACGTCGTAGTAGACACTCACGTCTCAACCCAAACCGTCCATGTAATACACTCTCGTATGTAAATTCCTTCTCATAAATACCCAAATGTCCCAAATCTATCATTATTACATCTACGGAATGATATCTATATCCTCGAACAAGTTTACGGAACTCCAAAAGTCAAAACAGTCCAAAAAGGACCAAACTGCCAGCTCGTTAGAAGTCTCGTTCGAACGAGATATCGAACGAAATCCCTACTCGTTAGTAACGACTGGTCAACTCGTTAGAAGCTCGTTCGAACGAGTTCGTTCGAACGACCTGGGGGCTGCTTCTAACGAGCTACCAGTTTCGGCCCAGATTTTTCCCAAAAATCGTTTTTCACCATTTTTATCAATTCTAATCTCTTCCAAAGTTCATCCAATCAACGTTTTAGGGTCTCTAATTCATCCTAAACATATTTACATCATCTCCTAACATGTTTTCAAGGATTGAATCATCATAACATCAACCAAATTTACAAATCTCTACACTTTTCCCAATTTCTCTAGAACATGAACCCTAGGTTTATATCATCATCAAATCCCAGAATTTATTTCGTTTTAATTCCTACAAATCACAATTATTATAAGGGAAATCATCTACCTATCATACTACATGCAATTCTCTTCACAATTTCTCAAGTTCTATGATCTAAACTACATGGGTTTTCATATTTTCTTCAAGAACAAACCATAAATCCGAATTTTCTAACATGGAGGAAACATTCTCAGAAATTAAATGGAATAAAGTCACTTGCCTTGGTTGTCTCTGAGTTTGGTGTAGACTAGATGCAGTTTTCTGCAGAAATTCCTCTCTCTCCAAGCTCTTCTCCAATGGTGGTTTAAGGTGGCTAGGGTTTTGATTTGGGGAAACTTAGAAAACCTAAATGATAACCTACGTAGCTTTCTAGGTTAATATGGGTTGGCTAATGGGCTTAATGGGTCTAATCCACATCAGATTTACATCTCTAATTTTCGTCACTTTTAATTCCTCAAAATGTAAAATTACCAAAATACCCTTTAAGTTACCGGTATGGCCTAAAAATACCCCGGGACCCAAACTATACCCCCGGCTAGTGTTTTCTGACTATCTCGACCCTTCCGGACGCGTTGGCGCACTCAAAACGACCATACGGATTATAGATTTTAAATTCACTTTTATTATCAAAATATTATACCGTGACGCGGCGGTCCCACGCGTCTCAACAAAATTTCTAAAATGTCGTATATAAATCCCACGACAAATTTTATAATACCAAGTTCATATATAATCATATATGCACATAATCAAATACTAACTCGTATCACATTAGTATTTTTATCCCGGATTAATTTTCGATTAATACGCATTTAATTAATTAATCCCAAAAATACGGGGTATTACAGGAGGGTGATTTCGTTGGCCTTCCCCTTTGAATTTGAGGACGAACTCTTTTCAAGGAGGGGAGATTGATGTTAATCGAGGTCATTTTTGTCATTTTTTGGCATATTAGTAGTTTTATTTCTTTTTTATTATTTTTCTTTATTTTTGTTATAGTATTTTCTTTTGTTTTGTTTTAGTATTAAAGGGGAGGAGTAGTAATGGCATTTTTGTATTTAGGGCCTTAGCTTGGAGCCTAAACTACTCCTCCCCTTTAAATACCCACTTGTAAGCCTCATTTGAAATAGAAATAGAAATTTTGAAACAAACAATAGAAAAGAGCCTTAGCTTGGAGCCTTAGCTTGCATTTGAATTTTGAAATAGAAAAGAGTATTTCTCTCAAAAGTGTGTGTTTAGATATTTGTAGGAGCCTTTTGATGTGTAGTTTACGTCAAAAACAAACAATAGTTTAACAGTAGGTAACTCTCTCAGTTTTTTGATTTAATACAGTTGAACCTCCCTATTGTGTGGCATTTTGGGGATCACATATGCAGTATCATGTAGAAATTTTGATCTTTGGGTATTTTCAAGGCAAAATTTTCATTGCAAACCATGTACAGGTATTGGCAAAGCAATGTACATGAATAGTTGTGTTTAGAGCCAAATATTGTTTGGGGCATTTTGAAAGAGAGCGGGATTCTTTATTTTTTTAATTATTGGGGGTAGGGTGATCCTCAACTCGCAATGTCTTCAATTGTATACTATTTTATAAAGTTTGGTTAGCTTTTTAGGTACTCACTAGAGCATGGATGAGACTATCAATAGCTAATTTTTCACATAAATATCCTGCCTTGTACTTTTTTACTTTGTTCGCCCTTTTGCGTACCGATGAAATTAATACTTTTATTCTTCTGAAATTTTGTAGTTTTATATGTAGCTGAATTTATATTGCTACAGTATTTGGTTGAATATGTCTTCTCATTGAGGGAGTTTTTTGTTATGTTTCAAATTGTACATGGAGATTATCCTCACTCACGGAACGCACATTGTGGTTATAAGCAATTGAGATTGACATTACTTTTGGTATATGCTCAGCTAATCTTGATTTTGTGGTACTTTTAGTACAACTTAAACACACCTTAAGGCCCATATTGTGTGTTCCATCTTATATCCAACTTTCAGTCCTAGAGCACTATTTATGGGTTTATAGGGTTCCTTTGGATTAAGAAATGATGCATATTGATTGTGGGTTTGATTGGTTACCAGGTTATTTTTTTCCTCATACAGAGGTAGTTTTTATCTCTATTTTGCGTTCAGAATTGTAGGTCTTTTTGGAGCCGGAAACCATTAGTAGAACTTAAAAATGATATATTTAGTTATCAGAGTACAAAATTATGTTGCTTTGGTTAAAATCATACAGATTTTAATTTTTATTTTTCATTTAGTTTGACCATTCCATACGAACCGTATAGGTTTTTTTTGGTTGGATTGTTGAGTTTTGTAACTTCTTTTTAACTTCAGTGTCCTAAAAATTGAAATGGGTTGCCAACACCCAAACCAATTTGGTTTTGATGATTTTGTGAGGTTTAACTTCAGTTTCGCAATAAGGTAAGTATGCCAATTTAGTTTTGTGAGAAATTTTTGCATTCCATCAAAAAAAAAATCATTTGTACAATTGATAGTTTTTGCATTTCAGCAATTTTCCTTTCCTTTAGTTGTAAGGACAAATTTCCAATTCATTCAATTTGTATGTAATTGGCATTATTCCGGACAAAACGTTTGAGTCATAGGATAGACTTTGTGTTGATGATCCCATAAGCTTATGAAGTTGTTTGATGAAGACGTAGCGGTCAAGCTTCAAAGATTGGATATGTCGTGTCGTGTATAGTGCCAAGTTTGTCTTCACGTTTAATGAGGATCTCGTAGATTTGAATGCATATTTAATGTGTCCTTGGAAATATTTTAAGGGTGTTGGCTTTTGATTTAAAATTGTTTGGAACTGTTTTTTAATATTTTTTTAGAAGAATTGTCTGAGTTTATTTTCGTTAGAACGAGATATGAACTCGTTAGAATGAAAATGTAGTTTTGGTTCGGACGACTTTATGACTCGTTAGAACGACAATGGGATTTCGTTAGAACAAGGATCAAACGAATATCAAACGAGGATGCTCTGCCAAGCAGAACCAAACTCGTTTGAAGCTTGTTCAAAAGAGATTGCATTCTCGTTCGAACGAACTCGACAGAGCATCTCCTCGCTTGATGTTCGTTTGATCCTTGCTCTAACGAAATCCCATTGTCGTTCTAACGAGATGCGATTCTCGTTCGAACGACCCTAGTTTTCCTTCAAACGACCCGTTGCCTCAAAAAACGTGCAAACATGTTTTAAGGCGTTGTGGACTCAAAAAATTTAAGAATTTTTGGCGAAAAACGATTTTACACCTGATTACAAAAGTTCCAAGCCCCAAGTTTCACCCTATACGTTTAAATATCCAAGTTCCATAATTTATATGCTTTTAGATCTTGATATTGGGCACCAAAGTTTGTTTCTTTCATCTGGAAAGAACCCGTTTCGTGCGGTGGAATTCGTGCGTGCTATTTGCGGTGTTTGACAATTGGCCTCATCGGTGGATACCGAGGCGCGCATGGACTCGTGTGCTGTGACAGCTTGCGTATGTGGACTCCTACGTAGCATTGTGGAGGAGCGGTTGAAGATAGAAGAGCGTCAGTTATAATTTATGGATTAACTACATAGTACATAGTATAAGGTAGGCCTGTCAATGGGTCGGGTCTGGACCCGGACCCGATCCGTATAATAGGGTCTGAGCATATTTTTTTGGACCCGAGACACGAATACCCGAAGACCCGTTTATTAAACGGGTAGGGTCTGGATCTTATACAAGACCCGGACCTGAAGACCCGACCCGGATTGTACATTATTATTTTTTAAATATATATACATATACTATAAATTTATATATATTTATAAATATATCTTATCAATATAACATGTAAGTAATATATATAAAAATATATATTTATGTATCTAATAAATATAAGTAATATATGTTTTATTTATACTAATAATATTCTATAATACATTACAAAATATTTTAATTTAAGATTAAAAAATAAAGAAGGGGAATAATATAAAATAAATGTATATATTTAGCCAGACTCGGACCCGAACCCGAGACCCGAAGATCCGAACAGATCCGGGTCAAGATCCAATATTGTAGACCCGATGAAGATCCGGACCCGGAACCGAACCCGATGAAGACCCGATTACACGGATCTGGATATCCCTAAACCCGACCCGGCTCCGACCCGTTGACAGGCCTAGTATGAGGTATCGTATGGGTTGTACGGATGGACTAGATGTCTAGCGGATCAAAGTAGGTTAAGGATGTTTAGACTAGTTAAGCGGGGACGCATAACTAGGAGGATAAAATATACGTGTTAGGAGCGCATTATAGATGAGAGGCGAGGATAATCTCATGTGAGTGCGACACTAAGTGAACATGAATATTACTTGTTGCTTTATTATTATTGCATTTAGATGCTTGCAACTGTTTTTCAAATGTTTTGGGCGTTGACTCATATCAAAAAATATTTTCAAAACCTTTTAGCAGCTCAGTCACATGTTCGCCAGGAGACGATGCTGTAGCAAATGTGGATGTCTGCAGGACATGATTAGACGCTTTACTCGTTTCTATGTAGATAAGTTTCCAGTTCGGTACTTTTCTTTGGACATGTTGCCCGCAGTTGGACAGTTGTATCTTTAGACATCATTTACATTATTTCAGTTAAATATTTGGATCATTGTATTCTAGATACCGAAAGTTTATTCGGTTTATCAGTACTCTTTACGTTCAGTCACTGTGGGTATTTATATTTATATTGTAGAATGGTTTCATGCGTTCACGTTAATAAGATTTAAAGTTGATAACGGACTTAATAGGTTATTACTTTAATTAACTGGTTTTCGACAATAATGCTAAGAATGAAATCAGATAGTTTAATAAATGCTTGATCAATCGGCATTAGAATAGGCGGGGTGTCACATACCCCCACCCCACAGCCCGATTAGCGCCTAGCATCTATTAGATTATTGAGGCCACCAACCTCCTCGAGTGATGGGTTCGTATTTAATGGGTTTGCATTTCTTTTCAATTTTCAGTGTCGTAATTGCCATTTCTTAACCATAGTATAGTGCATCAACTGTTAAGGAAAACGAATGATGATGCCATAAATCCAGCGGGAAGGTTTCAGTAGCTGAGATTTTGACATAAAAATGGAAATCACCATCTATGCCACTGCCACATACATTGTTGAGTACAGTGGTTCTTTCCCCAGCTCTGAGGTCAACCTTGCCTGATATGTGTGTGTTTTGAATTTTTATGTTCCATCTATTATAAAATAGCTCGTAATAAAATATTTCTTTGTGAAACGCACTAACCTCATTTATTCAAGAAGGCAAGCAGCACAGTGATGGTCCAGCCTCTACAAAAGCCGGAGAAGAACACCAATTCTCTCTCTCCATATTCAGTTGCTTTTCAGCCTTCGTTTTCTCTTATTCTGTTTGGTGGTGGTTGTGTGTTGGTGGTGATGGTGTTTCAGTTGGGATGGAATTTTGGTTAATATTAGTTTTTTTCGAGAACAACATTTCACACGTGCTTTGAGGTAACTGGATATAATCTTTCTTTGCTAAGTCATCTTAACACGATGAATGGAGGCCCAACACAGGACCAAAATTGTACAATTTAAACACATTAAGGTTGACATTGCAACAATTAAAACAATTGGTCTAAAATTGATAAATAACATTGAACTTTGAGGTAAAATTTAGATTTAACACAAATATATTTTTATGTTATTATAGTTTAATACAAATATATATAATTAGATTAAGTATTATATATGGGTGGGGTGGGTGGGTGGGTGTTTATTTAAAATGTTATGGTTTATTCCAAACATACATATAATACTAGATTAACTGTTTTAATTTTATTATGTAAAAAAAAAGGTCGTAGACTCCCGCTTAAACGCAGGGTCTCGGAGAGGCAGATGTCAACTAGCTTTACCCCCGTATATGGAGAGGCTGCTGCCATGTCTCGAACCCGAGACCAACCATAGCTTGGGCGAGGGCACATGCCATCGCACCAAGGTACTTGTATTTCTGGTTTACTATAATTAACCTCACGTGTGCATATGGGAATATATGCAAGTGTTCAGTTATTTTCTCTTTTCCGAGGCAATGGAGAAATTGATTTATAAATCGCACGCCATTCTTTAAAGTTGTACCGTACTGGTTCTGCCAATTATCATTATATTTTGAATATAAATATTTTGTTTAGCCCCAAATCTGGTGATTGATTTTGTTTATTATCCACACACTTCATAATGAGAATTATTGTCGTACTATTTCCTTGGTTATTATTTCGATCCCATACAAGTAAAACTCTGTATATTTATATTTCAAAAATATACCTATTGCTGTTTATAATTATGATAAACATAATTATTAGAGTATTATGAAAAACACATAATGACAATAAGGAAGACATAATACGATTTCCAAAATATAAGAGATATTCCTTAATAAATTTGCAGATACATAGTAGTTATATTACAAATATTAATAATCACCTGCCCTGGGTAAAACTCATATTTGCGTTGTCATATTAAATTAATAATAGTCATAATTTTGGATAGGTCACAATGACTGTAATATTTGCAAGCAGAAGATCTTTTACCAAGGATAAATCATTTGAAACCACAACCAAAGTTCAAATCACCTAAAGGATTTAAAGGTAAACACCTGTAATTTGAATGATTTAACCAACTAAATCTAAATTTGGACAAACATTAATGGTTCGAAAGCAATATGTGAAGGAAGAAACGCCAAGTTCTCTTGATATAGAGATGTATTCAATCATTGTAGACTTTGCTGAAAACGTAAATAAATTAATCCAAATTAATGAATAGACATATATTGTTTAGTCCCAAAAAAAAAAAATCCAATTTAATTATAAACCTAACTTACTTAAAAGACTAGTGGGCTCCCAAAAAGTATAAAATTCACATTATTGAGCTGAATGAGCCAGTAATTAGTGATCTCATTTTGGATAAGGTCTGCATAAGAAATCAGAACTAAACAAATACAAGAATATAAATATAAAAGAAGACTTATATACCTGGTAAGAACCAATGACCATGAGTAGAGAATAACCCAAGTGAAATGTGCAAGATTCAAACTTAGTGACATGGGAATGCAGTTGATGAACAGATTTTCTACCATTGGCTGTTGACCACACCCTCGCAGTGTCTTCACTAACAGATGTATATCCCAGCAGACTGACCGCACATCTTTCATATGTCCCTTTGAAAGAAAAGAAAGAACATTTCACTCTGACATTTCGATGCATCCTTATGTCCCGTTTCATTAACGGTGATGTATTTTTCACCTGGGTACTTTTATTTGGATTTTAAAAATTTGTATTTATAAAATAGTAAATAAGTGTACGCACTATAATTATGTAACAAAATTGTGCTCCAAAATAAGTAAAAATGTTTTACCCAAACCCAAATGGGGCCTTAGATGTATAATAATGAAACGTGAAATGTGTGTATCGTTGATTGTACCTCAAAGCGGGATTGGATGGTTTTCGTCTCAACATAAACTTATAGCATTCCCTGAAGCAGCAGCTAAAAGTTTCCCAGCTCGACGCTGAAAAACTTGCCTGCCAATTCCCTGTCAATAATTTATGGGAAAATCTAAGCAAGGCTTGCAACATTACTTGAACTATCGTCACTTACTTTATTTTATTTGGAAAGTTGGAACATAAAAGGGTAAAGTGAAATAAATCCTAAACTAATGCAGTTTGTTCAATGGAAAAACCTCTCAGGAATATGGATTTTGTTGGAAGGATCCCCTCGTGTTACTAAATCGCGTGGCTAAAAAGCCCCCAAAGGGGACCTTTGAAGCAAAATGCATAATTCAAAGGGATTTTTTGCTAGGAAGATAATTACAGGAGTTGTTTTTTGTAAGCATGCAAAAACTGCATATTGCAGAGATTTTTTTTTCCCATTATCAACATCAAAGAAACGGGATAAGAAACATATTTCTAGAGATAAAAATTTGAGGGAAATGGTTTGAAAGTATGGGAAAACAAGGATAGACTATTTTGACGAAAGCATAATTTAAATGTGAAAATGCGAGAGAGACGACCTATGGGAAAAAAAGAGTTGGAAAATAAACTTGATTTCTAGAATTATCTAGATACATTTGTTACTAGTTCATGTATTAGGGCGTTCATGTTTAAGAGTCTAAAGGTTTTCTTGAGGAGGGTGGTCATATTAATTGTAGCTAAATTCATCACTATATACCTCATGTAATCTAGTCATTTGATAAGAAGTGGATTAAGAGTGTTATGTATGAAGTTTAAGAGTTAACTCCAGTGAAAATTAAGTGAAAATCGAGTTATATCCTCCTATCCACTTCTTTCCCAATCTAAGTGTTTATCTCTCTTGTATGTTTCCAATATTAAGGATAAAAAGGGTCATTATGAGTTATCTCACCGATTCCTTTTCAAGCACATTATACGCGAGGAGAAAAATGAGACTAACAAGGAATTCAACATAGCACGACGAATTAGTATACGAGAGCAAGCCAAATCGAATAAACCCTCTTCTCTCTATGATATGTAATGTCTCCTCAATGAGGGGCACGGGAGTTTATATAGTATTGGAGAGTGTGTCTAGACCAACACTTAAGTAGGCTAAAAGACTAAAAAGGACAAAAAGAAGGTTATAGTACTAGCTATTCACAGTGTAGGCCTTACATCACTCTTAAAAGGAAATAACTAAAACATATTAGTGTAATGCTTCACCACTATTAAAAGGTAAATAACTAAAATGAAGAAAACATAATAATACCCAAAAGTAATCTAAAATACACGTGATGACAAAGACAACCCAAAAATAGAAGAAAAGATATAATTGCTCAATAGTGCTTTGGGCTCATCCTATCAACCCCCCCCCCCCCCCCCCACACACACACACACACACCCCACCACCACCACCACCTACGAAAGAGCTCGACCACTAGCTCATAGGGGAACACCGCTCTAACCTGGTGAGATTATGAGCGGGTGAGCTACCAAATTTTCATGCTCTTCTTCTCTTGATCCTCTGCCTTGATTATCTCCTCGCCACAAATTGTGAGAATGGGCCACTTCTTCTTCTTGGGGCACTCAAATGCTTCGTCTCCTGAAACTCAGCGATCCTTGCATTTGAATGCTCCTATGAGCCCAGTATGTTCATCTTGTTCCTTTATAGGTCCTGAAGAGATCAAGTAAGAGAATGTAGTTGTCCTCGGGACTGAACGAAAGTACTCCTCAAGAAGAAGTGTGTACTCAATGACCTTCCCTAAAGATGGGTGTTTCGGAGCTAACGAATATAGGGATAGAGCCCCTGAAGGTACCGGACGTTCTACTGCTCTTCGTCCTCCTCCAAGTATTGAAACTTCTTCATATAGTCCAAGACGGAAAGGGAACCATAATGAAGGAACTGTAGGGGAGTGAAGAGGTCCCTCCTGTAAACGAGAAATGAAGGCCTCACGTAATAATTGTCGCATGACGGCCCATGTGCGCACCGAATTCAAAACCTCGACCTCACGTTGTCTCAACAACTCATTCCACCAAACCCTCCACTCAAATGTCACAGTGACTAATCTTGGTCAAAAGCCGTAAGGCCTGGCCCGAGTGATCTTAGCCCATAGCATCAGCCCTAAAATCACCATTGTCATCTACGTCAACTCGCCCTTTTGCACAAGGCCTCCTTCCTCCTAAATGTGGTCGTGGGACCTCAACAAGTAGCCTCTGGACCCGGACATCGTGGTGAGGGAAATCATCCATCTTGTGTCCAATCTTCTGGCAAAAAAATCAAGCATGCTGATCTAAACGGTCAAATGGTCGTACCTTATGACTTATGTCCTCAAATAGAGATCAGTTTGTCTTCCACCGCTCGCGATTGGACTGCTCAAGGTCCTCATAGGCCGACCAACACATCAAATGTATTGGACCAGCCTGCCTCGGGATGGGAAAAACACCATTAATCCATCCCCGCAAACCCACCACAAGCGATCTCGTAGTGGGGGATGTTGCACCAAATCAAATCTCGTACTATCGTCCTGCAATCCCCCTTTATGAATCCAATCAAGTGGCACTCATGGTAGCCCATACCTCAATGAGAACAACATCCAAGGTTGAAAATGGGAGTGGTCGTGTTGTATGCGCAAGTGGTCTGGCGCTTAAGTATGTGGTGGAGGGCCTGCCTCTGGAGGGTGTTCTGGACGCACCTTAGCTTTGCACCACCACCTATTGATGAGTGTCGATTGGGGCTAAGGGGGATTTCCCTTTGTCTCGCTTGTCTATTGGTACCCCAGGGGTTGTAATCACAAACTTCAATCGTAAATGGGTCGGAAACCTCCAAACAGGCCTTGTCAGCTTTGTGAGATGTTCGCGACCCCTGCTCCTCCCATTTCTCTGCTCAATCCTTCATCTTATGTTGTCCACAAACCCTACTTAAGGTTTCATGAGGCTGCGAACCCCCGAGGCATGAACAACAACATGAGATGAAGGGAACACATAGGAAGGGGTCAACCGACTGGACCAAATGCTTGGACTAACAAACCTAGGAGTTGATGGGCATGATGGATTTTAGGTGGGTTTGAAAGCAGCTTGCAAAATATTGTTGGTAGCTTGTTGGGAAAGCCTCATTTCTTTCATTTCAGCCATGAACAAGCTAATGGAATCTTCTAGGGTTGAGAAACCTTTGTCCATCCCAATATATTGCGATTTCTTGTGTGCCATTTTAAAGTTGTAACAATTTGTGTTGGACTCAGAGAACAACAGCGACAACCATGTTGAGCTTGTGACTCAATTACCAATTTGACGTAACTCGGAAAGTTAGCACACAAAAGCAAGCCAAATTGGAATAAACCCTATGTAATGCCTCCTCAATGAGGGCTACAATAGTTTATATAGTATTGAAAAGTGTGCCTAGGCCAACACTTAAGAAGGCTAAAAGAATAAAAAAGACAAAAGGAAGATTATACGAGTAAAAGGTAAAGGTTGTACCCAGTGCACAAAGCTCCCGCTTAATTGCAGGGTGTGGGAGAGGCGGATGTCCCCTCAATAATGCCCAAAAGTAGTCTAAAATACCCATGATGACAAAGACAACCCAAAAACAATTACAAAGACAAAATTGCCCGTTGTCGTAAACTTTAAATTAGAATTTCTACAAGATCTCTAAATCAAAGATGACAGAAGTGCTCGCTAGAATGGGCAAGTAATATAGTTACTCTGTTAGCATCCCATATTTGAGCAGTTGTATCAAAAGAAGATGTTGCAAAGACTTTTGAATTTGGTCATAATCGAACACCTGTAAAAACATGAGAATGCCCTTCACCAGAACTAACCTAATTAAGATCAGGTTAGGATCGATAGAACCAAACCTTCTTCTCATGCTCAGAACTAACTAATAATTCTGCCTGGTGAAAAAAGGCAACACAGAACCTTGCTATTGCTCAAGTGGAGGCTGCCAACCTCTTCCATCTAACGGCAATTTCTATGTATTTTTGTTCAAAATCACATAATTATAGGTGTACATTTAATTACAATTTCATAGAAATTTAATTTACTTCCCAGGTGAAAAATAATTCCACCCAAACGGAGCCTCAGAGATGATAAAAGACCTTTTTTTTCTTTTTTGTTGCAAGCTAAAGAAGTTCGTTGCAAGTTGCTGAAAGAATTGGTCATAAAATCAACATTACCAGTACATCATAAGACATATAATATAAGACTAAGTATTTTCTTCCACGGTTTTATCCATCTTTGCATAGCACCACCCTAAAATTACAAGGAGAAAAAAAGGACAAAAAGATCAAGCAAAAGTATATTTGTACAAAAAAGAAGGCTTTCATATTTTCTCAGGGAGGTGATTAACCTACCAACGCACTTTCTACAGCAAGTGAATTCGATAAACTTCCTCATTTTGTAATTCTGGTCCCAAAAATAGAAAGTCTTACAACATTATGTACAAATAATATAAATGTATACATGACTTGGGGATTGTACTGAGAAAAGCTTAATATTGCACGTGTAATCCCTACAAACCTCATGCAATGTCTGCTGCAGCTGATCCTTCTGTTGTTGCTTTGCAGTTTGTTCCATGGGGACCTTCATTACAAAATAATAAGAGATGATTCAGAGGCAATCTTTTTAAATTGTTTGTCTGTTAAGTGTATGATCAAGTGTAAATGTCTTTCAAAGAGTTCGCATCACCCCCTTGTCTCCTTTTTTACAAAGATTCATCAGGCGTACGCCTCCCGCACGAAGTTCGCTGTGTCACTTTATCTCTATATGCAAGTGAGAGATGAGTTTCCATTTAGGTAAAATACTTGTTTTCCAACGTTCTCCGGAAGTTTAAGTCCCAATTATTATGTATTCAACTATTGTAAAATACTTCATCTTAATTCGAATATTAAGTAGAAAATCTTTAGTTGAATTTTAGCTAGTCTTAAATAAGTGTTAGATGAGTGCAATGTGCGCATATTGAAGCAAAGAAGAAGATAGAGGTGCTTTTGAGGAACAGCACAAGGATGAAAAATCTTTCAGCTTGGTTGACCAGAGGAAAAACAAAATTAGTAAGGCCCTTGGAATTCCAGAAAAATCCTTTTTTCGGTACTGATATTTCCTGAAGAGAAAGGTATTCAGATTCGATCGAAGGCTAGTGTCGATGACGAAACAGATGAGGAGCCCGATGACGATATAAAACCCTCAATGTATAAAACAAGTGGTTCAAGAGGCAATGAGAAATTATGATTAGTAGTTTTTTGTGAGATCTCCATCTCTAAACCGTTTTTGAGAAGTTCTTTGACTAAGCAATTGCTAACCCAACATCATGGAAGTTTAATCCCACAATCTCGTTCTTTCAGTGATGGAGAATCAGTTGAATCTCTAAAGGTGAAAAGAAACCCAACATCATGGAAGTTTAATGCTCTATGTAAGAAGGAGAATTGCGAAAAGGGTTTAGTCTTTGACTCAGACTTGGAAATCACGGATGATCCAAGGGAGATTTTGATTCAGCTAGGGCAGCGCCACGATGAAGAAACTAAAGTGGGTGCAATTGATGAAGCATAAAATCAATTCCAACAAGAGCATGGGTCTATTGTGATGGAAAATAAACAATAAGCACCTGTTTCTAATGGTCATCCTGATTAGAGGCCGATGGTTTCATCTATTCCCCCCCTGATCTTGTTATTTTAAAAGGGATAGTATGGAGAGAGCAATAGTTCCTTATCAACCACAATCTTCCTTTTCCACTGACTTCTCGAGGGGATTGAGCAGTAATTTCCTTGTTCCACCCACCATATACAGTCGTGCTTAATATTTTGATCATTTGATTCCTGGTCATAGAAGGAATCCAGAGTTTAAGGGGAGTGATTGGGGACGGGGACGGAGGATTTGATGTTTCGTCACCATAATATGGTCAAATCAGGGATTACTGATCTTCATAATGAGATTTCTTCAATGGAAAGCGGAAATTCTTGTGGAGCTATTAATAATAGTAACTTCGTTAGCCACAAATCTAAGAGAGCTCATTTTTCTTCAATTTTTCCCGGTTACAATGGGGTGGGGGGGGTATGTGATTAAGAATGGGTCGTTTTTAGAGCTCTTGTGGTAAAACAAATTTGTCAATTGTACCTTTGAAAAAGGGGGAAAAAAATCAGCATCTTCAATTAAAAAGAAGGAACCAGGAAAGAAGGGTCATGTTCGTCACGAAATGGTGTCGCCTCGTGTTCGTGTCAAAATTACGAGTGGTGTTATCGTGTCTCGTCGTGCTAGTCGTATTTTATACGAGTCGTGTTTGTGTATGGTAAAAAACACGAAGTCATGTCGTATCGAAAAAAATGTTGTAGTGTCGGCAAGGCTCACATTCGACCCAAAAACACGAATTGTCACCCCTACGTTAGTCAAATCGGTTATTCCTAGCAACCCCGCTTAATTTTTCTCTTTTAAAATACCTTTTAAAGTGGCTAACAAATTTGAAAAATTCATGAGAACATTTCTTTGGGAAGGTAATGGGGTGGAAAAAAGGAACATTTAGTCAAATGTGTATGTAGAAATAAATAAAAAGGAGGGGAGGGTTGGGATTGGGATTGGGATTGGTAACTTAAGTAAAAGAAATTTTGCTCTCTAAAGTAATTGGCTATGGAGGTTCCCATTAGAATAGGGAACGATTAGGTGTTCCATCTTTAAAATATGGTGTTCATGAAAACAGGTGGGATTCTAATGTGGTGGTGAGAGGACCCTATAGTCATCCTTGGAAATCCGTTTTGCATGGTTTGGATTCTTTCTTATAGAATACCCATCTTGTTGTTGGTGGGGTTAACAATATTTGGTTTGGGGAAGACGGTTTGATTAGGGAGGTTAGTTTTTGTTCATGATTGCCTCGCCTTTATAGAATCTCTCTTAAGTCTCAAAGCCCAAAATAATGTAACTTTTGATTTCCATTATCTTATTAAATCGGGGCTGCATTGAAAATTCCCGATAAAATGAAAATCTCCCGCTTTTCATGGATATTTTAGTACTGAAAAGTTGTTGCATCCGAAAAAAGAGCGGACACTCTCACTCGAGCCGGAGTAATATCAGGTGAGAGAGAAACACCATAGCCTCCCTCATATAGCTCAATCTTCTAAGCACTTTTTTCTATCCCTATACTCTTGAATTCCTTTTAGATGTTTACGTGGAACACACTCTTTGCAAATTATCTATAGCAATGGCAATAGGAACTAGGTATGAATGAGCAAGTCCAGTGACGAAGTTACTTTGGCTGGGGGGCAAGTGCCCCAACGAGTATGGGAAAAACATTTACATTACAAATATATAAGGGTATATGTGTATACTTATAAAATAAAGGGTAAACTTTTGTAATATCCCAACTTATAACTAAAAATAACTCACTTAAAACCCCTTACCGTTCCAACTCTCCGCACCCTTTTCTCTCTCTGTCTAAATTTAAAAGTCAAATCTAAACCCCCTTTTGCAAACCAAAACCCTTCTCCTTCCCTTTTTCCATCCTCAACATGGACTGTCATCATCATCATCATCCATGCCTTAGTCCCATCACATGGGGTCGGCCACATAGATTCTCCTTTTCCATTATAATTTATTATATGCAATATTATCATTCAAATTTAATTCCTTAAGATCTTTCTTAATAATGTTTTATCAAGATAGCTTAGGAAGGCCCGTTTGTCTTTTACCCACTATTTCCAGTATTCTTCCTCTTGTTATAGGTGCATCTAATGGTCTACGCAACACATGTCCGTACCATCTAAGTCAATTTTCTCTTAATTTATCACTAATGGGATCTACTCTTAACTTATCCCTCACATACTAGTTTTTAATCTTGTCATTTCTAGTAATTCCTATCATCCATCAGAACAACCCCATCTCACTAACATGGATATTTTGCTCATGATTTTTTAAAGCCCAACACTCCGTTCCACAGAGGGTCGCTGGCCTAACAACCGTTCTATAAAAGTTTTGTTTTAATTTATTAATTATCCTCTTATCACATAACACTCCACTCGCTTGTCTCCATTTCATCCATCCAGTTGTTATTTTACTCGTAATATCCTCATCAATATCCCCATTACTCTGTATCACTGAACTTAAATAACGAAAATTATTAGTTTGGTTTATCACTTTATCTTCAATCTTTAACATTATGCTATCAGATGACTTAGTATTAAATTTATATTCCATATATTCAATTTTATTTCTACTGATTTTCAGTCCCTTATGCCTTCTCCGATCTTCAACATGGACCATGGACTGGTGCTGGCTTGGTGCTTCCGCGAATTTGTGAGTGTGAATATATTTTATTTCTTTGTTTGGAACTTAGTATTAAGCTTTAGGGTTGTTACTTCTTTTATTTAGTCATGTTAATTGTTTCAATTAAGCTTGTTGCATGTTTCATCTTCCTTAAATGACTTGGATTAATTTGGTTGTTGTTTAGGTTAGGGGTTGAAATTATATTAATTTTGATGTTATTTAGTTTAAGGGTTTGATTTGGTTGGCCTTTAGGATTTTGCAACTTATGGTAGAGATTTGCTAATTTAGAATAATTCTTTAATTGGGATTGCTATTGCTGACCTTATAGTTATCTCCATTTAGGTAATTATTCCAAATTTTAATAGTAATTTCTTAAATTTGACATAATTATAATTGTTTGTTCAGTAATAATAGGTGAGAAATAATATAAATTAAGGCATTTCCTAAAAATGCAAATTCTCAATTGCATATTTGTAACAAAAACATAAAAAATAACCCTCAAAAAGGTCATGACGTAAACTACACGTCAAAAGGCTCCTAAAAATATCTAAACGCACACTTAAGAGAGAAAAATACTCTTTTCTATATCAAAATTCAAGCCTCCCTCAAATGAGGCTTACATGGGTGTTTTTAAAGGGGAGGAGTACTTTAGGCTCCAAGCTAAGGCCCTAATTACAAAATGCAATTACTACTCCTTACCTTTAAATACCAAAGCAAAACAAATAAAAATACAAGTAATAAAAGAAAAGAAAATAAAATGACTAATAAAACCCTAAAATATGGCCCATTTCCATCACTCTCCCCGACTTCGAAAAGCTCGTCCTCGAGCATAGGAGATAAACAGTAAGAAAGCAACGCAACCATCAAAGAGCTCCTCACTAGGAAGAAGAGCCGTCCTCGAAAACACCCCTTGTACTGATTTGCAATAAATCCAGGGAGAATAAGAATACATTCTAAACTTGGCCGATCACCAAAATAGCGACCCAAGATTCCCATGATGAACCTCCTTAATGCTACACTTTCCTCCGAGTGCATATCAAAAGCTATCATATATGGGTCCACAAACCCACCACCTATCACATCACCCAAGATCACCACCCATCCTCGGGAGAGAGAAACACCGATCCAACCTCATCAAAATCGTCATCCCCATGCCCAAAGATTGGGAAGAAGTAGCTCAAATCAAATGTTTCCAACTCGCGAAAGTGCGTGCGAGTCACCCAAATATCCTCGACAAGAATGTCAAAAAAATCCCCAATACACAACCCAATTTCGTCGTTTCTTTTTTTCTTGCAATCAACCGACTTGGGAGGGAACTTTTTATTGTTGATTTGACCCAATTAGGTGTATGAGTGAGGGAGTATGATTGGGTGGAGCAACCAATCTTGGACTAGCCGACGGTAATCTTGAATTGAGCCTCGGGGGTGAATCGGGACGAAAACGTAATTTTTTTATGTTTGGGGTTTGAAAAATGGATGGTGGGTTGGGGAATTCGGGTTGTTGGTGGAGGAATTTTGTAGGGTTGGTCGCTAGGGTTTGTAAATTGTGGATTAGATTGTAAAATGGAAGGTGAAACCCTAGAAGTGGGTTGTCTTGGATCTTGAATGAAAGGTTTATGAAATGGATTTGGGTTTTAGGGGAAATAGGGTTCAAGATTTGAGTTTTCAAGGTGTTGGGTTTGGTGTAGAGGGTGGGGGAAGGGCAAGGGTCGTGTGTAGAGATTTTTAAGGTTAGGGTTTTGGAAATGGGTATAGATTTGTTGTCGTGATTGTACCCACTCTCCTATTCGTTTTTGAATCTCCTCGTATAGTTGTTCTGGTCTTTCTTGGAGCCATTGATTGTAGCGTACGATTTTGATAACAAAAATACACCGATACACCAACACCAATGTGGAGCGACACCCGCTCTGATACCAATTTGATGTAAACTACACATCAAAAGGCTACTAAAAATATCTAAACACACACTTTAGAGAGAGAAATACTATTTTCTATTTCAAAATTCAAGTCTCCCTCAAATGATGGGGGTATTTAAAGGGGAGGAGTAGCTTAGGCTCCAAGCTAAGACCCTAATTACAAAAATGTCATTACTACACCTTACCTTTATATACTAAAGAAAAACAAATGAAAATACAAGTAATAAGAGAAAATAAAATGACTAATAAAACCCTAAAATATGGCCCATTTCCATCGGTTCGTCTTGTGGGCCCCTGAGCAAGTGGATTTGCAAAGGAAGTTGAAAATTATAAACGCAATTTATTGAAATTGGATGAATATATATATATATATTAATGTACAGTAAGATAGGCGTAGTAGTTTATTATTAAAAGGAACTAGCATGGAACCCGCGCGATGCGCGGGTGTAATTGTAGAAGACGATAACTCTATAAATGGGAGAAAACGAATCGACCCTCTCCAAACTCGGCTATTGAATTCGGACTCTTCAACTAAAATTTTAGTATTTGTGTGAAATAATTCGGCATCCAAAATGCCCAACGACGTTACAAACTCGTTAGTTTCTTTCACCACTATCTAAGGTACCCTGATAACTTTACAAACAATGGAGTTGAGTCTAAATACAATTTCTTTATAACTATTTTCTAATACGTTTTTTAAAACATTTTCATTATGAAGTGACTTTTTTATAAATAAGTTTTTTTTTAATTAAAAAATACAGTCTCGGATTCCATAAGTTCAGGTTTCAAGAAGTGGTGGAATCTGGGTCTGTTTTTTTTTTACTACTTCAAAAACATTCATTAACCCAATATTAACAACTAATCCAGACAGATTGCATAATAAACATATCAAAAACTGAAATGGGTGTCTCGGAATATCAACTAATATAACTATTTGTCCTCAAAACACTAAAAAGAAACAACAATAACCCTTGAAACTCAAAAAAAAACTGAAAACCTGAGCTTGGTGAGGAACCAGCTGTTTTTGCCTGTCTTAAACCTCTCCTTAGCAGCAGTCTCCTTCTTATCCTTGGACTGAAGACAATCAGACGTAACAACATATTTGAGATCCACATCCAGAGTTGGCATAATTTCAGCATTATAATGGGTTTGAGAAATTTCAGCATTATAATGGGTGGTTGTTTTGTTTTCTTGAAAATCCTTTTTTAAAATGACAATGGGTGTTTGTTTCTCTCTTTTAGAAACCCAATCTACCATTATATATAGGTTTTGGAGAATAAAAATGGGAAGGGGAAGGGGAAGGGGAAGGGAATCAGCCATATGGGTTTTAGAGGGTGGCAAGAGGAAAACTCATCTCATTTAGGGGTCGTTGGTTCGTCAAATTTGCAAATGTCAAAAAATTGAAAAAAATAAAAATTTGTTTACATTTCACAATTTGTCTAGACATTATTTGTCAATGTCCAATACCTTCTATGCACAATCTATGGGCAAATTTTACTTACCTATTAGGGAAATATTTGCTAACAAATTTGTCAACTTCTTAAACGGTTTTAATGTTTTAAAAAATAATTTAAAAACTGTTTTAAACAATTAAAAACTGTTATGAATATTTAAAAATTATTTTGCAATGTTTTAAAAACTATTTTTAATATTATTAAAAATTGTTAAGAAACTGTTTTATAATTTTTTTTAAAAATCGTATTAACAAAATATTGTAAAAACTGTTTTTAACATTTTTAAAAACTATTGTGAATATATTATAAAAACAGTTTTAAAGTTTTAACAAATAATTTTAAAAACTGTTTTAAATACTTAAAAAACTGTTATAAATATTTAAAAATTGTTTTGTAATGTTTTGAAAACTGGTTTTAATATTAGAAAAAATTGTTAAGAAAATGTTTTACAATTTTTTTTAAAAACCGTATTATAAAAATATTGTAAAAACTGTTGTTAACATTTTTAAAAACTGTTTTGAATATATTATAAAAACTGTTTTAAAGTTTTAAAAAATATTTTTTTAAACTGTTTTAAATAGTTTAAAAAAATTGTTGTGAATGTTTAAAAATGGTTTTGTAATATTTTAAAAATTGTTTTTAATATTATAAAAATTTGTTAAGAGAATGTTTTACAAATTTTTTGAAAAAACGTAATATAAAAATATTGTAAAAATAGTTTTTAACATTTTTAAAAACAGTTTTGAATATAATATAAAAACAGTTTTAAAGTTTAAAAACAAAATTAAAAAATATTTTAAATAGTTAAAAAAAATTGTTGTGAATATTTAAAAATTGTTTTGTAATATTTTAAAAACTGCTTTTAATATTATAAAAAATTGTTAAGAAAATGTTTTACAATTTTTTAAAAAAATCGTAATATAAAAATATTGTAAAAACTGTTTTTAACATTTTTGAATATAATATAAAAACTGTTTTTAAATAAATTAATTGGATTGACTTTAATTTCGTCTAATGGTTGTTTGATAGCGTCATGTGAAAAAAACTAGGTAAAATTTGCCTAGACAAATTTTGCCATGCCCACTCTTTCGCCTATAAGCAACCAAACGGAACCTTAAGGGTTTTTGGTCGTGAAGTGAGCAAATAGGTAATTAGATAAAAAAAATATGGTAAAATTTGTTATGGTAAAAATTTTATAGGAAAATGTTAAATTTGTCCACTTTTGAACTAACAAATAATCAAATAATCAAAAATTAAAGTCAACTCAATTAGTCAAAAAGTAAAATATTTATTTCAAAATCAAATAAAAAATTGACTATCATAAAATATATTTCACTAAAATATATAGATTTTACCAAAAGAGTAAATTAATATATTTTTTGAAACATTTAAATAATTTTAACGATTATGAAAACAGTATTTGAAAATAGTTGTTAAAAACTGTTTTCTAAAAACAATTTTTAAAAAGAGTTTTTAAAACATTCTTTAGCTAATTTATAAAACAGTTTTAATACAATTTTTTAAAACAGGTTTTAAAAAGGTATTATTTAAAATAGTTTTTTAAAACATTTTAAAAAAAAAAATTTAAGTTTATTCAAATATTTTAAACACTTTTTCTTAAGTTATTTAGAACAGTTTTATAAAATAATTATTAAAACATTAGAAAACATTTGATAATAACAGGAAAAAAAAAGGTATTCATTCAAAGTTGAAATTTTTTTTAAAAAAAATTTCTCAACCAAATAGATAAGCAAAATTTGCGCCAAAAATGTAGACAAATGATGGTAAAACATGGGTACATATGGAAAAAAAATCATGGCAAATTATGCAACCAAAGAGACCAAAATATTGGCAAATCCTCCATTTGTCAACTTATTTTATAATTTTCATGGCAAAAGTGGGCAACCAAACGGATCCTAAATGATGAAAGCGGAGAGATGTGGTGATGACTTAATTCAAAAAAAAATCCACATGATATGTTGAGCCTCTTCAACGTTAATTATTATTTATATCTCTAATATTATTGTATTAGGGGTATAACTAGCATGTAATTCGCGCGATGCGCGAGCGTATTATAATATTATTTATATATAATAATTTGAAAAGACATAATCAAAAAATAAATAAATAATAATTTTTAAAGAAATGCTTCGGAATAAAAAGTTTTTAGGAGGATCAATAAATCATAAAAACAAAAATCATAATGAACAATCCAAACCCATATAATGATATAGTTAAGTTTGAATAAAAAAATACAGAAAACGAATCTCACACCTTGTTAAGTATACATATTGAACGTATATCACGAATCCTGAATTCATAGTGAACAATCTAATAAACATTGCAAGTAGAGTAAAAGCTTCACACACATCCTTAACCTCTTTAGTTAAATTCTTATAAGTATATTTAACAGTTAGGTGTTAACGAATACCCTTGGAGACGTTGATGACAAAAATTTATCCAAATTCAATTAAAAGTGAGAATGAGTATAGCAAATCCAAGATTGTTTTAATAGTTAGCAAAAAATAATATTCTTTCTACCTTTAATGTGTTATTAAATTTCTTAAAAAATATAAAGAAATGCACATTTATATATGTAATCAATTTCTTCAATTAAATAGTATGGTGCCACCTCCGCCAGTCGAAAAAAGTACAATTCGTCCCAACTTTAGCCCCAATATTAAAGTAAGATTTATTCTTTCTAGAGGTTGTATAGATAATTTGTTTCTTAATTTGTGGTTGGGATTGATTACTCTCGAGACTTATAAAGTATTTGAAGCTCCTGCTAAGGGATAGACATTTGCATGCTTTATGAATGATTGGAGGAAGTTTTGGAGGCTTGCGGTATTAACTTTAGTGGTGTCATTGGAGGTATAATCAACCATAACTGATAACTTAGCTTTTGTATATGTGTTTATCGTTGTTGAAACCAAGTTAATCAAAACCTTCAAATACCTACAAAAATATAATAAACTAGATTGTAGAGGTAAGTAAGGGTGTTAATCATAATCTAAGGATGAAACATATGAGAAGAGAAAGATGTAATTCATTTTTATTTAATTTCTTTTTAGACTTTTTACTTTTTTTATTTTTTTTGCTGTTTCTTGGGATGGTGAAACTAAGTAACTACACTAGATGAAAGATATAAAAACAATACTAAAAAAAGATCAAGTAACTCAAATAAGATGTGAATAAAATGAGATTAGATTAAGTGAGATAAAATCAAGGAATGAAAATCCACCTCTACTTCATGAATTAAATGCATGTAATTATTCAAGATTACTACATTCCCAAATATTTATCTATTTCATCAATTGATTCTCACCATTTGAAGAAATAAACAAATATAGATTTAGTTAGCTAATTTGTCACCCCTGCAACTCAAATGAAGAAAGGATTTAGCGAGATTATACAAATCACTTGCTAGAGCTAACTCATATATTCAACTTTAAATCCTTAAAAAAAATTAAAATAAGAGTAATATGAAAATCTAATATACTCTAACTAGTGGATCCTCCTATCTCTAGTTTGAATCCAAAAATTAAAACACATATGGGTATCTTTATTTGGTTTTTATTTTTTTATTTTGTTTTGTGTTTATGCAGGTAGATAATCGGCTAAACCATTAGGGAGAAATGGAAATGGGTTTTGGGGTTTCGGTCTTTCGGGTTGACCACCACCTGATGTTGGTGAGGTCACTGGATTTAGGACGGAATTGGTTACGAATTGCAGGTTCGGAGGTCAGTGGGTGGGTCTTGCTAGGAGCTCGGGGTTCCGGGTTTGGTTGGGATGGAGTTGGATTTAGGTCTATATCAGTTTTTAGGTAATGGTGGTTCGTGTTTTAACTGGGGCAGTAGGGGATTAGAATGAGTAAAGGGTTTGAGAGTGTTAATGGAGGAGAGAGATAATGGGATGGTGAGAGGTTGAAGATGGTGAGGGTAGTTTCGGTGTAGTGAGGGTGTAGGATAGTTAGAGTGTGGGATAACTAGTGTGTGTGCTTGTGTGTTTGTTTGGGACCCTGAAAAAAATAAAACTATCTAACTAAAAAAAATAAAAACTAATTAATAAAACTAAAAATTAAATTCTATAAAAATTAAAGATTAAAATCCACATAAAATAAAACTAAAGAAAAAAAATAAAATCAAATAAAACTAGAAAACTAAATTCCTAATAAAAGATAAAAATAGACCTATCCTAATAAAAATGAACTTAAAAGAAAATAAAACTTACACCTAAATATAAAAATAGTGGACACAAATCTTGACAACGCTGAAGGACCATAGTGAGGTGAGATAGGCATTGTTCAAATGATGAACCAAACACAGAAAAATCGTCCATAAAGACTTCGAGAAAACGCTATAACATGTCACTAAAAATACTAGTCATACACCTTTGAAACGCCGCAGATGCGTTGCAAAGGCCAAAAGGCATGCAAGAGTGCGCAAAGGTGCCAAAAGGACAAGTAAAGGTAGTTTTCTCTTGGTCTTTGGGGGCAATGGGTATTTGGTTGTACCCTGAATATCCGTCGAGGAAGCAGTAATAAGCATGGCCTGTTAAGCGTTCAAGCATCTGGTTAATGTACGGGAGAGGGAGGTGGTCTTTGCAAGTGACATCATTGAGCTTTCTATAATCAATACAAACACGTCAGCCGATTTGTGTACTGGTGGGCACAAGCTCATCGTCACTATTTTTAGCGACGTTGATGCCAGACTTTTTAGGCACCACGTGAATAGAACTGACCCACTGGCTATCCGATATGGGGTAAATAATACCGGCATCAAGCAATTTTAAAATTTCAGCTCTCACGACTTCTTTTATCGCTGGATTGAGTCGACGTTGTGGCTCACGAGAAGTCTTGACGTTCTCCTCCAAATGAATGCGATGGCTACAAACATTGGGGTTCACACCGTGAATGTCTGAAATGGTCCACCCAAAAGCAGTGTTATGTTGAGTAAGAGTGTGGACCCATTGCTCTTCTTGATTCGGGGTCAAGTCGGAAGCAATTATGATGGGGTGATGTTGGTTTGTGCCTAATAAAGCATATTTCAACTCAGAATGTAATGGCTTAAGCTCCAAACTAGGTAGCGACTCGGGAGAGGCATCAGACTCAAACACAGAAACACAGTCCGGGGAAATATCGGGGCATGGGTTAATTGGGTTATCCACAAAAAGAAGGGTATCGTCAGACACAGGCTCAAATGGAGTATCCCAAATGGATGTGTCCATCAGTGTTGTGGAATCTAATAAGGCATTCACTTCAGAGATGGAGGAATCAATATAAAAGTCGGACCCAAAATGAGCCAAATATTGTTAGATAGGATCTTCGGGGTAAGTTTGATCCAACATCTCTTGGACTAAGGAGTCAATCACACACACCTCATCAATAAAATCAACGTTGGACTTTTGTTGCACGAGGTGAAAGATATTGACTTCAACGGTCATATTGCCAAAAGAAAGATTCATGGACCCACCTCGACAATTGATGATGGCATTTGCAGTTGCCAAAAAGGGGCGACCCAATATGATAGGAATATTGATTGGGTAAGGAGCAGGGGTGTCTAGGATGATGAAATCCACAGGGTAGTAAAAGTCTGAAACTTTTATAAAAAATCTTCAACTATTCCTTAAAGCACTTTCACGGAACGATTAGCAAGTTGAAGAGTAACTCGTGTAGGGTTAAAGGCATATGTTTCTTACAACTCGAAAGTGACGTCGTTCTCAGTGATCAAGCCAAAAAATTTAATGAACAATAATGAGATCATACAACGATTAAAGTGCGGACCCAAAGGAAGTTGAATCAACTTGTGACTCAGAGATTGCGTAAAACCTTGTAAAAGGGTGAAAGGCACGAATCTCACAAGCTAAAGTCTCCACTAGTGATCCTTAAGGTTTTCTTGAGAATTGCAGCAATCTTCAACTTTAAACCGTAGTGACGTGATAATTGCGTAAATTTTGTTGAGTCTAGAAATTCATGGTGCAATATGCCTTGAAACGTATTACATAAGCTATTTAGAAAAATTATCCTCTAACTTGATTCCTTAAAAGACGGATGATAGAAAATTCGCATCAATTAACAAGATGAAAGAAACTGTACGAAATTTTAAAAATCAGGTTTTAAAAATTAATTTTTTTCAAAAGAGGTACAATTTTAATAAAATTCCCCACCCCTAAACGAAAAGGAACATCGTCCTCGATGTTAAGTAAAATGATTTTTTTTAATTGAGAGCATAAGGGAGGAAAGAAATTACAATAATCAACGGTTAATGAAGTGGACCATAGGTTTCCAAGTTGAACCTGAATAAGTGATACGATAAAAAAAATGTGTACAGGTCTATAAACATGGTAAAGCATTAGGTGATGTGAAAGACCACCCCCAAACAAAATAAGACTCATAATCAGAAACAGCGGGCTGCCTCCCGGTAACGCTAAGTTTAATGTCTTCAGCCAGACCGAAGGGAACTCGCCCTAAGGATAAGAACTAGGTAAGTGCGAGGTAGCAGAAAAATAGGTGATGATAATCACCCCCAAATAAGCATGAAGCTTCAGTTTTCTTAGATTCGGTCAACAAGGTCAATTTATTCAACTTGAGTGGGACCTAACTCTAAGAAAGGCTTCAAACGTTGACCGTTGACTTGAAAGAGGGTGCCATCCTTGGGATTTTGAACGGTGATGGCACCATAAGGAGTAACTAACTCAACAATAAAAGGTCCAGACCACCTGGTTTTTAATTTCCCGGGAAAGAGATGAAGTCGAGAATTATATAACAAAACTTTTTTACCACGGTGGAATTCTTTTCGCATGATGCTTTGGCCATGGATCCACTTCATCTTGTCCGTATAATTCTTGGACAAACCATATGCATCATTTATTATCTCCTCAAATTCATTAAGTTATAGCTTCTTATGAACTCCGGCTTCGTCAATATCGAAATTAAGGGCTTTGTAAGCCCAATATGAATGATATTCAAGCTCGACATGAAGGTGACAAGTCTTCACGAAGACCAATCGATAAGGAGACATGCCAATTAAAGTCTTGTAAGCAGTACGATATGCCCACAATGCGTCGTTCAAGCGTAAGGACCAATCTTTCCTATTAGTATTGATGATTTTTTCAAGAATTTAGTTAATCTCGCGATTGGAAACCTCAACTTAACTAGTAGTGTGACAACCCGAATAAAATTATGATAAATCATATTTAAATCATGCTTACCTTGTGGGATGGGGATAATGTGTTATTGGTGTATATAATGTTAAGTTATTATGTTTAGTATAATCCTACCTTCATAACTCATGAGATATCGAATTAGTTACAAACACAAATGTTTGAAGTTTTTGGTAGGAATATTAAAGTTGGAGACTTATTTTGTCCATTATAATATAACAATTAACTTGAGGTGAAAACTAGATAGTTGTAGATATGTGAGTTAGGTTTGTAACACAATAAACAGTGCATCAAATGGACATTCGAGTGAGAAGGTATCGTCTTTTTACGAACAGGGGGTAAAGTAGTCATTTAGCCTTAAATGATATTTTGTCTTACATGGTGCCACGTGTTATATTTTGATTGGACCAAGGGGAGGTGCCTTATTCAGACTTATAACCCTTAAAAATCATGCCGTTTCTTCATAAAATCGGACTTGGTTCAGTTTGGAGAGTTTAGCTTGAGGAAAGAGAGTCGGAAAGTTCAAGAAGAAGAAAGTGAGGAGAAAAATAGGAGAAAAATCCGTAGAAATTACGTAAAAGTCCCTAAGGTAATTTTATATATAAATCTTGTTATATTTTTGGAATTATTGATTTAAATGATAGAAATCATCATTTGCTTACTAAAGTTCCATGTTTTGAGGTATATGTATGGATAGATGCGAGTTTAAGCAAAGTTGAACGTGTAAATCATGTATATTTCTTGGACTGGAAGCCTTGAGTATTCAAAATTATATATATTTTTGTATATTTATTGGAATTGAATAATCCAAGTTGGATATGAAAATAGACAGATATATGTATAACATATCCGAAAGTTATATGAAAATGCCAAGAAATGAATCTTTGGTGATAGTTTGAAGTTCGGGTATAAAATTTGCCCCAAAAGTGTAAGCATGCACACCATGTGTTCGATGTTTTGCTTGACATAATAAATGAACCTAAAAAATTATGAAATTTTAAATTTGTATTTTTTAATAAGTTTTTTATGTTGGGTGAAATATCATAGAAAGTTATGATACAGAAAAATTATGAAAATTCTTGGAAGTTGACTGAACGATAGAGGAGCCTAGAGGGCAGATTTGCTATGTAGCAAAGAAATGGGCATATCTTGCTCTAGGAAACTTTAAATGATATTTCGTCTTTTGGATTGGTAACCCAATATGTTAAGGATGAAACTACTAAGAATAAATTAAAATATATTTGGCCTATGATTTGGGAATGGTAAATATCTTACCATGAAGTTAGATTGGACTTCATTTATGATATATGATTTGAATGGGATTATATGATGCTTATGAATTGGGTTGAGTTTAAGTTATTCTTTGGATTTTTAATATCCTTATGATGATACTAATATTGTAAGAATTTATATGCGAAAGGGAAGAAGAACCGGTTGAACAAGTGCCAGACAAAGGCAAGGGAAAAGCACATGAAGTGGCCAAGGTAGGTGTACTCACGGGTAAGATGTATTACACATGGTTATGGATACAATCTGAATATCACTCACGGGTAAGATGTATTACTCACGGGTAAGATGTATTACACATAGTTATGAATACAATCTGAATATCACTCATGGGTAAGATGTATTACACGTGGTTATGGATACGATCTGAATATCACTCACTGGTAATATGTATTATACATGGTTATGGATATGATATGAATATCAATTTATTGGTAAGATTTATTATACAAGGTTACTGATATGATCAGAATAATATTGAACATGAATTCTTTCATTTCGATTTACCGAAATGGGAGGTTACTCCCTAACCCGGAATGGGGGAGATTTGTCTATTAAAGACAAGAGGTTACTCCTCGACCAGGAATTGAGATGAATTGTCTATTGCAGACATGATACGTGAATCATGATTCGGATAAGTTGGTCATTTTTTATGAATGAGCTGGATAAGTTGGTCATTTTTTTATGAATGAGCTGGACAAGTATATAATTGGCCATTCTTTATGAATGATACAGATAAGTATATAATTGGTAATTCTTTATGAATGAGTTGAATACGTATGTAATTGGTCATTCTTTATGAATGAGTCCGATAAGTATATAATTGGTCATTCTTTATGAATGAGCTGGATAAGTATATAATTGGTAATTCTTTATGAATGGTCTGGATAAGTATGCATATATAATCACGGGGATATGTTTTATTGCATTTTTTTTATGCAATAGTGTAGTAATGATGCATTTGCTGAGCTATTTTGCTCATGGTTCCTATGTTTATGTTTTTCAGGTATTGTAATATCACTGCCAAATCTAGGAGGTCGATGGGGTTAACAAGGGATGCATAAGCGTAATTAAACACTTATCTTTTTAGTTAGTTTGAATAAGCGTAATTACCTCAAAATTTATGAAAAGTTTTAGTTTTATTGGTTCATGTTAATAACTGGAAAAAGGATACTCGTGTTTATAGTTTAGTTAAGGTAATTATGATTTAACTCACTTTAACTTTCAAACTTAATTATACGTAACTGGGTTGAGGTGTGTCAACTTTGGTATCAGAGCCTAGGTTTTAGAGGTTCTGGGGGAGGAGAGCCTAGATTTGGCAGTGTAAGTAGAAATTATTTTGAGTCATAAGAAAATTAGCTTTATTGAGTAACATCTTTTAGTTATACATATATATTATTGTAGAGGATATGAAATGTAAGGATCTTGCAGGAACGGAAATGATATGCTAAGGTTTATTCGGGGATGACAGCGAATACAAGTATTTTATTATGAATGATTGCATTGTTTTATTTGTGGTATGGACAAACATGTCATTGAAGGAAAATTTTTAAAGGCAAAATGTGGTATATGAAAATTGTGAAGTATTGGATGTAATCTCTTCTTATACTGTAATATGTAGACTTGAGTTCTGTCACTTATTAAACCATAGTTTGGTATGTGCCCATTTATGTGGGAAAGTGAGGTACGGGAACCCATATTCCGTTAAAGGATGAAATGGTAAATTGTTAGAGTGGGAATAAAATGAAGATTCACATGGTAAAGGTGAAGTGAGAAGATTAATAGTTGTATATGTTTAAAATTAATATGTGAAATGGTCTGAAATTCAATTACTAGTCAATATATCACAATTGGCCTGAATATGGGTGCATACAGAATTATGATAAGTAGAAGAAAAGAGTAATAAGAGTTGGGATGTATTTTTTTTAATAGTATGAGTATGTGTAGTGAATATTACTCTTGGGATGTTTTGAAATGCTTATATGAATAGTAAAGTTGGGATGAGGTGTTAAAGAGTTGGAAGTTTAAAAATATTAGGGAGTCCTTTTAAGAGTATGTGTTGTGTATGAGTATGGAAAAGATGCTAATAGGGTTGGAATATCGACAACTGATTTGGGTGGATATTGAGTTTTATTTGTCATTGTACGTACGTGTTATCACTAAGATTATGACATATAATGAATATGATTGACATTATACGGAGTCATCAAGAAGTATGTGTAAGGAATGTGCTATGTGAGATAACGTGAGGGGATATTTTAAGGTATTTGTACAGGTTATTTGAAAGAAATACAACATATAATAGTTAAAGAAGTATTATGGGGTTGGTAAGTATGGTTAAAGTTTTAAGTGGTGATGGTACGTTTAACATCCATGTTACCAAACGGGTAAGTTGAGTGTATTAATGACATTGCATAAGAATATCATGTTAATAAACATTGGGATAAGATTATGATTGCAAAGTTATTTTCTTGGATAATTAACTTGTTAAGGTCATTGTATGTTTAGCTAAAGAACAATCAAATGATACTGAAAAAGGGAATATAGTGAGAAGTTAGTTTGAGTTCGTAGTGCTTGACTGCACAATATACATGAAGGTGAATTTGAAATCTTGGTTAAGAATAAACATTTAGTGAATGATTGTTCAGTTTCGATATATGAATACTAGTGAGGCTATATTTAAATTAAGAAATTATACGGATGATATTTAACATACTCTTAAACTTCAGAAATGATACAGAAAGTAGTTAAGGTCAAGCACATGTATTGGGTGTTGGATGGAAGATGGAAATGTGATGTGTAATAAGCTAGTCTGGTAATATGATACAAGGGCATAATCTTTATAACGCAGATACAAAGGCATAGTCTATATAACAGTGGCTAAATGCTATAACCCGCCCAAATTATCCCTTTGGACTCTCCTTTGTACACTTGGAGAAAGATCACGGAATTCTCACTCCCTAATCTTCGTCCAGTGATTGATGCACAATAAAGGAGCCTGCTCCTCCTACAATACAAGCAAAATATTTACCAAGATTTATCAAAGTAATGAAGTATATAAAATATTAATAATTTAACGTTGTAGGGAAATGTAATTACCACTGAACTGGTCTAAATACCATAGGCCACGTGATGCTTGTAATATTTTAATAGTCTGCAATCATCGGGGCCCCTGTAATCTGTAGTAGAGGTGCCTTCTTCAGGCTCCTTTTTCTTCTTACTATACACTACAGCGGTCTTGTGTAAAATGGTAAATGGGGTATCAAGCCGTTCGGGTAATACATTCCCCTGAGATGGAGCAATATCCTCCTATACGACATCACTCCCATCGCATCATGTCCCTCCTCCTCAACCTCAACATCAATCCCATCCTCAACCTCAATGTCATCCTCAATCTCATCCTCCTACTCATCACGAACCCCAACCTCCTCGTCATGCACAGCAACCTCCTCAGGCATCTCCACCACTAGGGCATTCACCTCCATCACATCCGGGACAGCGCCCTCTAAGGGAATAGTAGTCGCAGTAGATATAACATGGATCTTTTCTCGATGCTTCCTCTTTGGGGCAGTCAACGGCTTTCGGTTCTTGCGAGAGTAGGTACTAGGTTATCCATGGTAGACATACATTAAAACAATTAACACACTGATGAGTACAATGAAATATAGCATTTCACATAGAATTTATAAACATAAGTCATGTATTGTTTAACACTTACGTCATAAACATAGCTAACTAAAACATAAGTCATAAACCTAAAAGTCATAAACATAAGTCATGTATTGTTGTAAACATAAGCCATGTATTGTGGTATACATAAGTCAGGTATTGTTGTTAACATAAGTCATCCACACATTGAAACCTAAATATCTATTGTGTATATATTGTTTCACAATCTAATAACACTAGATGGATCGCACATTTAAAGATAAACACTAAATGCACATTGAAACTTAAACATGTAGAGAGTGATTAATACATTGAAACCTAAACATGGAGTGAGTGCTTAACACATTTAAATGTAATATTGGTAAAAAATTATGGATCACACACACTTAGGGATTTATGACTCATCTACCTTCAAGTCGATATAAATATGTCGATATATGATAGTGCATTCGGTATGTTCCTAACGATTTTGTAGTGATGATTCGGTATGTATATAACGAAGTAATTGAATTAATTCGGCATACATATAGCGAATCAAACTTGATAATCAGGTATAAACATGACGAATGAAGCCCTAGTTAAGATTGCACTTAATTCATGTTAATCATACCGAATGAAACACTAGTTCCAATAGATCATTCATTTCCATAATCCAATAGTCCGGGGTTTATTCGTTTTGGTTTCAAAATAAAAATTAAAAAAAATCAGAAGAATGCATATGCCAACAGTTTATTGTTTATTGTTTATTGTTTCAATCATACAAATGGATATTCCAAATGGATAACCTTGTGATATTGCTTGCAAAAATTCGATCCAACAAGTGATGTTGCTTGTAAAAAATAACGTTCGATCCAGCTGGTTTCGTTTAGGAGCCTTAGTGTTTGGTGGTAAATAAATCGTAAAATAATTATAATTTATATAGTGCATGGTAATTAAAAGGTTAAACGCATTTAGTTCATTTGAAGATGAAAGATTATTTTGTTCAATGTACCAACATGATTAGCTTAATCTTTACTTGAAGATGAAAGATTTGAAAGTTGAAGATGAAGGGTTTGAAGGTTTGAATGTATAGATAGATGGAAGGAAAGTGTGAAAATGATTTTTACAACTTTATATATGTGGTAGCTCTTTTGTGGTATTTGGAAGTAACTATTAAAACTAAATGGTATTTTGTAGTGAAAAATGAGTTGTGGTATTTTAGAGCAAAATGTGTAGTTCCCTTAGAAACACCCTTAAGCTACCATTACACTAAACTTCACTACCATTTCATATAATCCCATCACAAAATGAAAATGCTAAACTTACCATTCATAGCTCCATTATTTTTTCTTGCTCTTTAGACCATACCGTGGATAAGGTAAGTATATTTTGCCCTATATTCAGGGGCAGAGTTAAGAATTTATACCGTCCCGAGCTGTAGTATAAAATGTAATTTTGTTTAACATTATGATACGTTTTTTTAAAATTAACATTAACTCAACTAACTAGTGAAGAATATAAAGCTAGGAGAGTGCATAAATGAATAGAAAATAATTAATAATTTTAGTAAAAAAAGCTATGAAATTACATTAGTAAATGATATAATTGTTCCTAGACTTCTTTAATTATTATTACAAAGCTTTAAATTTGCTGTCGTCAACACGAGGTTATCAATTGATAAATATTCTAAACAAAAGAACCATCCATGACCCAAAAAATCTTCAAGCATGACTATAAAAAAGAGAAACTCAAACTATAAAGTGAACAAGTATCCAAATTAGATTCAAACTAATGAAAATATGAAACCTGGTAAATAAAATAAATAAAAAAGCACAGTATTCAACAATGTTAAACAAATTATACCTTAAAAGGGAATATATAAGCTAATCACTCAAAATTAATCCAAGATTCCAATTAAATTAGTTAACATACTTGAGAGTCAGAGTAAAGGTTGTTCCCTTTATTGAGAAACTAAAAAAATGGAGAACGAGAACTAGTGTTTTGGCCCTTTTGGGAAAATTTGACCAGTGAGAGAGGGAGAGGGAGAGAAAAGGAAAGTGTTGTATGAGACTAAGTTTCCCCAAGTAATGGGGTGAACAATGAACGGAACACCCAAGCAAAAAAATATTGGGTCTAGTTGGGATAGGCTGTTGGAGATTTTTAAAATAAGTGAGTAAAAGATTTGGGAGTAAAAGATTGTCCCACATTAGAGGTGTGTGGAGAAAAGTGGAAAACAAACCTAATATAAAAATGGAGAGTGTCCCACATTGGAAAATACGCCTTGACGTTTCCAGAATTTATTTGAAATCTAACAGAATTATATTCAAGAAGTTTTATTGTATTCAAGTTGACAACATTATTATAAATAGAAGAGTTTCATTTCTGCCTTTGCATACATATTATCCAATAATCTAAATATAATATCACCAGAAATGGCAGACTCTTCCAAATCACTTTGAAAAATAACAAAAGGTTTTGTCAAATTGGATCGTTTTGATGGTGGTAATTTTCCGAGTTAGCAGAAAAATGTTCACTTTCTTCTAACAACATTGAAGATTGTGTATGTCTTGTCACAACCGAAACCAAATAAAGAAGAAAATGAAACCGTGGAACATACTAGGCAGCGCACAAAATGGGAAACCGATGATTATCTCTGTCGTGGTCATATTCTCAATGCACTTATTGATAATTTGTTCGACTTGTACCAAAATGTTGGGACTGCGAAAAATTTATATGGGACACATTGGAGATCATATATCTTACGAAAAACGCTACAAGTAAGAAGTTCCTTATCGGTCAGTTTTTAAGATTTAAAATGCATGATAATAGGCCTGTGCTAGAACAATTTCATGACATCCAATGCATCTTAAATCATTGCAAACATAATAATTTAAATATGGATAATAATGTAATTGTTTCTGCAAAAACTTCCTCCTTCATGAAAAGATTATAAGATAGAACTTAAGCACAAAAAAGAAGATATTTCACTTGAAGAATTAAAGACTCATTTAAGAATTGAAGAAGAGTCTCGAATTCTAGATGGTAAAGAGGAACAGGATAATTATGTTTCTAAAGTCCATATGGGGGAGGAAGGAAAGGAGCAAAAATTTCGCAATCATGGAAAAAATAACAAGCGAAAGAATTTTTCAAATAATTCTAAAGCGAACAAAAAGAAGAAAGAAAATTATTTTCATTGCAATAAACCAGGTCACTTCAAGAAGGATTGTCGCGAGTTCAAGAAACTAAAAGAAAAAGGAGATCATTAGACACAAAGCAAAAATTTGCTGCTATGATATCTGAGGCTAATATGCTTGGCGAAGATAACTCTTGGTGGATTGATTCTGGTGCCACAAGGCATTTATGTAAACACAAGAGTTTGTTCTCTACGTATGAAATCGTGAAAGGAGATGTTCTTTATATGGAAAATTCTTCAACTGCTACGGTTAAAGGCAAAGGGCAGTGGATCTTGATTTCACTTCCGAAAAAATCCTTAGTCTCATCAATATTTTTCATGTTCCTGATGTTAGGAAAAACTTAGTTTCTGGAAGTCTTCTTAACAAATTTGGCTTTAAGCTTGTATTTGAGTGAGACAAATTAATTATGACTAAAAGTGGTATCTTTGTAGGCAAAGGTTATTTGTATGAGGGCATGTTTAAGCTCAATATCAATGAAAAAGATTCTTTACTTTCCTCAATTTTGTGAAGATATCGATATTATATATGCAGTTACTGCACCTTATACACCACAGCAAAATGGAGTAGCAAAAAGAATGGTTAACGCTATACTTTCTTATTCTGGTTTAAGTAAAGGGTTTTGGGGAGAAGTACTTTTAACTGCGTGTCATATTCTGATTAGGATACCATTTGAAGATAATAAGAAAACTCCTTACGAATTATGGAAGAATAGAAAACCTAATTTAGGTTATCTTAAAGTTTTGGGTTGTAGAGCTATTATAAGACTACCTGAAACTAAAAGAACGAAATTAGGAAGCAAAGGCGTTGAGTGTATTTTCATAGGCTATGCACAACATAGTAAAGCCTATAGATTTTTGGTTAGTGAACCTAATGATTCTGTTGAGGTAAATATAATAATTGAATCGAGAGATGCAATTTCTTTTATGAATAAAGGTTTTCTTCTATTCCTAGAATAAATAATGAAAAAGAAGTAAACACTCCTTCACAATTACTTGAAACTCCACCAGTAGAATAAGAAGAGATTAGAAAAATAAAAGACTTAGAAAAGAAAAGAGCTTTGGTCCTGACTTTGTAGTCTATCTTGTTGAAGGAACTGGAGACACACCTTGTAATCAATTTTATTTGGCTCTTAGTGTTGAGACAAACCCACAAACTTATAGTGAGGCAATTAAGTCTGTAGATTCAGCCTTTTAGAAAGACCTTATAAATGATGAAATGGATTCGATCATGGGAAATAAAACTTGGAAGTTAGTAGAATTACCTCCAGGATTTAAACCTATAAAGTGTAGATGGATTTTTAAAAAGAAAATAAAAATAGATGGAACAATTAATAAATTCAAGGCTAGATTGGTTACTAAAGGTTTTGCACAAAAAGAAGGAATTGATTATTTTGATACTTATGCACCAGTTGCTAGAACATCTACTATTAGAATTTTGATTGCTTTAACATCCATATATAATTTTGAAATTCATCAAATGGATGTGAAAACTGCATTTTTAAATGGTGACTTAGAAGAAGAAATTTACATGGAACAACCCGAAGGGTTTGTTATGCCTGGACAACAACATAAAGTATATAAACTTGTTAAGTCCTTATATGGCCTAAATAAGCACCTAAATAATGGCATGAAAAATTTGATAAAGTCATTATTTCTCATGGTTTTAAAATTCATGAATTTGATAAGTGTGTTTATAGTAAATTTGCTAATGGTAAAGGTGTGATCATTTGTTTATATGTAGATGACATGTTAATTTTTGGTACTGATTTAGAAAGCATTAATAATACAAAGAGTTTTATGTCTTCTAAATTTTATATGAAAGATATGGGTGTAACTGATGTCATATTAAGAATGAGAATAATAAGGAAAGATAAAAATATAATTCTCACTCAATCTCATTATGCTGAGAAAATTTTAAAGAAATTTAATCAGTTTATTTTCACACCTGTTAGTAGACCTTTTGAGCCACAACTAAAGATGATCTCTAATACTGATAGAGCTATTTCACAATTGGAATATGCACGAGTAATTGGTAGTTTAATGTATGCCATGATATGTACTCAATATGATATTGCATATGCTGTTGGTAAATTTAGTAGATATACTAGTAATCCAAGTTTATTGCATTGGCATGCTGTCAATAGAATATTAAAATATTTAAAAGGAATATGGACTATGGTATATACTATAATGGATATCCTTTAGTATTATAAGGTTTTTCTGATGCCAGTTGGATAACTGAGCGGGAGGATCATTTCTCAACAAGTGGATGAATTTTCACTCTTGATAGAGGAGCTGTTTCTTGGGGATCGAAGAAACAGACTTGTATAGCTGATTCTACAATGGCCGCTGAGTTTGTAGCATTAGCTGCAATTAGTAAAGAGGCAGAATGGTTAAGGAATTTATTAATTGAAATTTCAGTTTGGCCAAAACCAATGCCTCCAATATATATACATTGTGATAGTATATCTACACTTTCAAAGCTTATAGTAAAGTGTACGATGGAAAATCTAGACATATTGGCCTGAGATATAGTTATGTCAGACAAATAATTACAAATAGTGTAATCACAGTGGATTATATAAAATCAAGTCAAAATTTAGCTGATCCTTTTACAAAAGATCTTGCAAGAGGACAGGTGTCTAAGACATCATTGGCGATGGAACTAAAGCCCATTAACAATAATCACTCTTGATGAAAACTCAACTTGATACTTGACATATTCAAGTCTCAAGTTCAATGATTAAAGTATATCATACGACGTGATTGTAAGCACTACAAAATCAAACATCCCAAGAATAAGTGCTCTGAATATGTAATGAATAATGAAAGAGGATGAGTTTAACCTTAATAGATTTCTGGTGTTTTAGTTACATGGACACCTATGATAATCTACCTATATTAGTGTGGAAGTGGTGCCGCTTCCTATGAGAACTGGGCTTGACTCTAAAGCACTCACAAAATCAAGGTACAAACACAAGGCCTAATACATGTGTCAGCTTATATGGATAATCAGTGACTAAAAGATTTGTGTGTGTAGATAAATCCGGCTGATCAATATGGAGTGATAGTTCAAAGACAAGTCTACTATACTTCCATGGTTAGCCTTGACGAATCTTTATAGGGTATTGGTTCAAGTCATGAGACACCAGTGCTTATACACAGTCTTACAGACAATCAAAGATTTACAAAACTTATTTTGAAAATGATGAAGGAATGTTGGAGATTTTTAAAATAAGTGAGTAAAAGCTTTGGGAGTAAAAGTTTGTCCCACATTGAAAGTGTGTGGAGAAAAGTGGAAAACAAACCCAATATAAAAAGGGAGAGTGTCCCACATTGAAAAATGAGTAAAGCTAAGTGATACCCACTAAGCTATAAAAGGAGTGGGCAACCTTTTGTCCCACATTGAAAAAATATAAAGAAAGTGCGCACTTAATAAGTACAAATGGAAGATGAAGAGTTACTTCATCTAGCATTTAGAGGGATATTCAAGAGAGCTCCAATACGGTGCGAAGCACCGTACGCACGTGCACCCGCAGACGCACACGTGCGTGCGGGGCAGTGGGCTGCAGAGGGGTACTTTGCACTTCGCTTGCCAAGATTCGTCTCGGTTGGATCACGGTAGCTCGAGCGCGGTCAATTTTTGGGTGTTCCGGGTAAAACCGGTTCGGTTTAATTATAGCAGTTCGAAAATGACTTAAGATTGTTGGTAATTAATAGTCATACAATTTCAAAATTAATTAAGACTGTTAATTCAACATTCATGACTCTTGAAGACAAAGCCTTTAATATCTTTAAATAAAGGCTGCCTAATTCGAAATTACACATTATTCAGATTAACCTAGTTCCAGATTTTTCAACCCCCATGAATTATCCACTTACATTTTCAGGAAATACAAAATTATCTTATTCTATTTTGTGTACAAAAACAGAATAAGAGCTTGAAGTTATTCTTCGCTGCTGCATCCAAGGTCTATCTTCAAACATACAATTTGCAGACAGTGCAATTGTTTCATTGTATCTTGAGTACGAATTTGCAGATTCTCGTTTGTATACCAAATCATCTTGGTGGGACAAATACTGTATTTAAGAAAGTAACATAACGCCTTAAAGTTTCCAGAATTTATTTGAAGTCCAACTGAATTGTATTCAAGAAGTTTTATTGTATTCAAGTTGATAGAATTATTATAAATAGAAGAGTTTCATTTCTGCCTTTGCATACATATTATCCAATACGGGCTACTTATGTTCCGCCTCTGCCTATCTCATAAGTTAACGACTCTTTTAAGTTTATTTTGCCACCTCATTTGATATGATGTTTGATTTATATTAAGGGATAAACTGATGATTAACACAGATGTATAGATCGATTTGTTCATGAAATATAATGGGAAGAAAAAAACCTTCACTATTTTATCTGAAAAAATATTATTTAGAAAATAGAATACGTTGACCTCTTCATACAACTAAATATATTTTTTATACAACTGAATATTCTACCAATACAAAAGGAAAAGCATAGCTTTTTCTAAATCTCATCCCACGCCCAAATAAAAAATTGGTGAAAAAAAGTTGAAAAAAAAAATGTAACCACGTAACTAGGGTGCTTCACTTGACTACAATGGCTTATATATATATATATATATATATATATATATATATCACTATTCTAAAAAATTCGCCTAGGCTTGAGGCTTGGGAGAAATGCCCCGCCTTAAGATTTTGACGCCTTATGCTTGATAAAACCCTTAAAGCGTACTTTTTCTCTAAAGACAACAATGCTTTAGTGAAACGATATCGCCTTTTAATGATTTTTTTACAAACCGAACCATTATCTCATCCAAAATAATCAAATAGTATTTTTATTTGCAAATATTCAGACATGTATTTATGATATGTACAATTTTAGTATTTTAATAGCCTTGTTATGGTTAAAAAATATTTAAAACGCCTAAACGCCTTTTCACGCCTTTTTACGCCTACGCCCGCCTAGGCTTCTAAGGCTTAAGGCTTGACCTCCAGCCCGCGATCACGCCCCACGTTTTTTAGAACCTTGATATATATATATATATATATATATATGCAGTACTGCTCGTGTGTGTAGACCAATCCGCATTTTAAGCGTGCGGATCGGACATGTGTCACCTGACAGTGAGCACAAAAAAGAGAGTGTCTATAATTTAGCCGATAATTTCTACTCTCACCACCAGGAGACACATATCCGGTCTGCACTCTTAAAATACGGACTAGTCCTCACGAGAGCAGTCCTATATATATATATATGCCAAGTGATCAGTCATAAGACAACCCTAACTTCAAATATCAAGGGTAACAAGGCTTGAAAATCAATTAGGACGTATTAGTATTTGCTGGCTATGTTGTCCAGTGAACGGTTATGGCTTCCTCCCATGCCCAAACTTTGATTTGAAGAAGCATTTGTATACAAAGTGAGGAGACTGTTAGCTTCTTGTTCTTCTGTATGTTTGAGCTCATCTATAAGTATCTTTAAAGATGAATCTTCCTCATCTATAGCTTCCTGTGTATAGTGTTTGCTGATGTTAGTACAGTATGCGTTTGTTGGTCTGTTTGAGGGCTGCTGTGCTGGTTTTTCTTTCTTCCTGATGGAGATATACTGCAAAAGGCCAAAAATGGAATAAATTCATAAACACAATTTTAAAGAAAAATCAGTCATCAAAGTGTTGAGCAATGAAACAACACCATACCCCTCGTAGGGAAAAAGAAATAAAAAATAGAGGACAACATTTTTTATTAGGGGTAAAAAATTTCGCAGGATTTTTTCATGACAATTCTTTTTTGTCCTTATTTATTTATTAGCCGTAAAAATTTGGCGCCCATCTGTCTTGCTATATTGAGTTCATGCATGAGACTTTGCGGGTTCAATGTGTAAGAAGTGAAAGTTTATGCATGAACTCTTGGGCGGGTTGGTGTGTGGAGAGGGGTCAAGGTTCAAGAAGTGAAAATAGTGGGGGCCAAACCCAAAATAGCAAAATAAATGGGGGGTAAAGCATAATAACAAAAATCATTTTTTACTCTTTCTTACTGAGATCAATCTCCTACATGGAATCCAAAAGCTCTTTGTAATAAGCAAGAAAAACTTACAAGATTCTTGTTTTTATCCTCATAAAGAGTTATACAATCTCCAATCTCCAATCCATTTTGCTTCACAAAATCACCTGTAAATTGAGAAAAAAACATACATATGTTAGACACTACCTGAGTTGCACACTAATGTTAAATAAAGGTTGTGTAATAAGGCTTACCAACTTGATCGAGGATATACATCTTATCCTTGTAGTTTGACCAGAACCTGAGTTAACAAAGAATTAGGGGGAGGGGGTGGGGACCAAGATTCGTCAAAGTGAGAGAACAAAGAAGACAGAAAAATTAATCAAGATATCCATATGCTCACCTATATCGCATTTGCCACTCTTGAGTAGTGTATACATCTCTTATTACCACTGGGATACCTTCTTTAGATAAGAGGCTTGGTAGATTTCTCTGTGCCTCCCTCTACATTTAATGCTAACATTAAAGCACATGAAAAATTCTTTTAATCAGCTTACTACATAAGAGAATACTGTATCTAATAACAATTTATGAACACTAAAGAAACAAATCATTTTCCTCAATTAAAAAAAATATATATCGATACTTCTTGGGAAGGAGTTATAAGTGGCAATCCAACACTGAAACCATGTGGAAATGATCAAGTTTAGTAGTGGCAAACAGACTCCCTATTAATTGGGCTGCCCAAATGAACCCATGATGGGCAGAAAATGGGCCACTTATTTTTATTTGCGGGTTAAAAGTGGGCTGACTCGTGGGTTTTAAATCAAACCGCGGAACAAACCCGTCAAAACACAAATACTCTACCCTAATCTGTCCTCTCTCCGACTCCGTTGAAGATAGTTTCAAAACAACAAAATCTTTTCTCCCTCCTCTCTCCTCTTCTTTATACATCTCTCTCTTTCTCAGCTGCTCTCTTCTCTCTCTACATGTATCGATTTTTAGATTTTTGATAAAAAATGTATACAAAGACACAGATAGGGCAGTATAAGAAATGGAAAGATAATGGATTAACCCAACCCAACCCGCTTCCAGTCCGAATCAAACCCGCTTTCAGCCCGAACCCAACCCTCCGGGAATTGTCCCAAGCCCAAATCCAGACTGAATCCAACCCACTCGGAATTGACCCGAGCCCAAATCCAGCCCACCCATACCCACCCAAATGCCAGATCTAAAGTAGAGTAAACAAGATTTAGATGTTTGACTGGCAATTTGTTTTTCTTTCATCTTTGATAGTAGAGAAGAAAAAACAGATGAAGTAGAATTTGAAAGAAAAACAATCAAAACAAAAAATTCAAAACAGATGAAGAAAACTTCACCTTTGGAAGAATGATCCTTCGAAGAGGTCCAACATCAGTACTCGTTAACACCTTCTGCAGTAAGATTTTCAGTTTCTGTTCTCAAATAATAAGATAAAAAAATAAAAAGATAGTCATGACAGCATCACACTATTACAAAAATCTGATGAACACAAACTCCGTACACGGGTACAAGCATACCCTATTATCTGGTGTACAAAATGTGTAGAGATCTTTGATGTCACTCTTGCCGCAATTTGGAGCACATGGCAAGCCAGAAGAAGCGCTACATCCTGAAGAGTTGATTTGCAAACTAGTACTCTTTTGGCGTGCCATCTTTCTCCTGGATCTTGCAGCTTTGGCAAGGGCTGAATGTAATTTTCTTTGTTCATCAAGTTCTGATGTGGGGCATGTACTTTGTAGCATGTCTCCCACATGCTCACTTCCCTCAACTTGGTACATATACGCAGGGAACACTAATGGAGCAGCATTCATGTGTAGGTATTCATATGGGAATTGAAGGGTTTGATTATGAGACTGCAGGTAATATGATGAGTGGTGGAAATCAGAGTGAGACTTTACCAAAGATGGACCAGAGCTATGGCCCTCATTAACGAACAGAAGTTGATTGTTTGGTGCTATGTTTGATGTAGGTTGTTCTTGGTTGCACAAGGTAGTGTGGTTAATGTTGGTGGTGTTAGTGGAGGGATGATTCAAGTCCTCCATTGGAATAAATTTGAGAGTTGTGAAGTGAAGCGGAGGTAATGGGTAGATATGAAGGTCTGGGGGAGGAAGATGCTGCCAATTGGTGAATAAGGTCGAGAAATAGCATGCAAAATGTGTCGAGAGATTCTCAGAGTTGTTGACTGAGAGAGAAAAGGCCATGAAATATAGTGTTGAGCCTGCCAAACCTCGGAAAGATGTGAAGTAGTTGTGACAAGTGGCTGGCAAGAGGGGTTTCCAGTGATGCCCATCTGATCAGCAAGAGTAGACACTTGTTAGTTGATGCCCCTTTCCGCTTAAAGTCCTCTCTCTCCATACACACAAACATATAAATATATATATACAGTCTTTATGAAACTCCACATGTGTGTGCATCTTTATCTATGATATACACTCATTATATGCAAACCTAGAGGTAGGGTGAGTTTGCGAGTGGTTCTTTTGTTTTTAACATTTTGTTTTACAAAAGAAGGTAAGAAGAGACGAACAGTGATTTATCAACATTGGGTTAGAGTCCATCTGGAAAATACACATCTGTCACATATGGTAAGTGGTTTAGATATCAGATTTGTCATATATGGCAAGTGGTTTAAATATCACTAAGACAAATTATCCCAGCTGGCATAATAAACAGAGAACTCCTGAATAGGAACCCACTCACTTTGTCTTTTTGATACATGATGATAAGATTTATGTGTAAATTAAAAGATGAAAAACTAATTTACATGGATTGAACATAATTAACTTTTCAAGATTTATTACCAACAAGAACTAGATAGATGTCCGTTTGGTCATAGCATACACTTGGGGTCCGTTTGATTCAAGTTGATTTGTTTTCTGTCTTAGTTCATTTCTTACTTTTTTGTTACTTGATTTCAATTACATTGTATGATAAGAATAATTACAAATATGTAAAGTGCTCCATAGTTTTATCATTGTCCACGGAAAACATTTCTTACCCATCCCCTAAAAGAATTGATTTCCATTAAAAAAAAACTTCAAAAGTAAGACCAAACCACTTTCATATTTTTCCACTCATTTTCCTACTTCTCACAAAAATGAAGTCTGTTTTTTAATATGTTCAAAATTCTCTTTCTCTCTCTCTCTCTCTCTCGGAATTCCAGAAAAATCATTTTTCGGTACTGATATTTCCTGAAGAGAAAGGTATTCAGATTCGGGTCAAGGCTAGTGTCGATGACAAAACAGAGGAGGCAATCGATGATAATATCAGAGACAGGTTATAAAGTAATTCTTACCTTCTGAAATTAGTCTGAATAATTGAAATGCAATAAACAACGACCTTGGCCTCTTTCTCATGAAAATTCCCAAATTAGGACTTGGGAATATAGTAACCTATGGGAAATAAATGGAAAAAATACATTAGGAAAAAAATGAAATAAGAGAATCTGGAGGATGTGCCATTATAGTGAATAAAAATGAACAGACTAATAAATATTAATAAAGTGAATCCATGACATGAAGAAATAACCAAACATGTTATATATGTACACTAGAATATGCCCGTGGCAATGGCGCTAGGATAAATTCGACTCCGGAATATCCCAAGCCAACCGCAAGACCCATGTGCATAGTTGTCAAAATCGTCCGATTCGCGATTCGAATCGGACGATTCGATTCGATTCACTACCAAAACGATTCGAATCAACCTTAGAATCGCAAATGTCTAAAGAATCGGACCGAATCGGCGATTCACGATTCGAATCTTCCGATTCGGTCCGATTCACTTTTTTTTTTTTTTTTTTTTTTCTTACATTAAATTAATATATAGGCTCTTTATGATATATATATTTGTTTTATGTAGGGTGTTTTAAATTAATATGTAGGCTGTTTTATGATATATTTTTGTTTTTTACATTTTTAAGCTTAAAATGAATGAGAACATGTACTACGGTTAATTTTTGTGATATATTTTGGTATATTATCATGTGCTACGATTAGTTTTTTGTCATATTACACTTAATTACCAATTCTATAGTGTTAAATTCTATTTACATATGTTTTACTACCTTATTTTAGTTTGATTCCGATTCGACCGATACGATTCACGATTCGCGGGGTAAACGATTCACGATACGATTCGCGATTTGACAACTATGCCCATGTGATAGATTTTCAACTCTATAACAATAAAGGAAATGATAATATTTAATTTACTGGAAAATGAGTAACATATAAGAGAACCCCAACTCATTAACACCAACGATAATAATAGTAATAAAAAGTACAGGAACAAAACAACATAAACAACATGAATGAATTAAACATGGTTGCCTTTGTACAACAAAAATATAACAATAGTTTATATAAAACTAACAGCATCCACTCATAGTTTAAATAAATTAGTCCACAAACCCAAAAGTTCCTATGTAATACCTTCTTGTCCAATCCCCCACTATCCAATATATTTCATTTTCATGAAAATATAATGCAAAGAGAGAGCTATAGTCTCATTACCAATTCAATCCGACAAGATTAACACTCCACAAGGCCATAACTCAACTCAACAACCACAAGGCCATAAGCATATTATAAAAAAATAAAATAAAAAATATCCCTATTTTTCCTAAAATTATTGACAAAACCATTAAGACAAATGGAAAACCAATAACAAAGAAATCAAATAGACCCTACGATTTAGTTTGGTTGCTCTTGTTAACTAAATTTTTAGTGTTTATTTTATATGAACGTCATAACAAACTTAACCCCCTCAAAGAAAAAAACCCTCACTAATGTGTATTTTATTTACATCCTATAATTTTTGGAATTAAAATTCTTCTTCCCCCACTTCATCTTCTTCCCCAAATCCTATATTTTTAAGTTTCAACATAGAATTATCGCAGAACCATAAAGATACCATTTGAACAGTTCTTACAATTGAATATTTATTAACTTTTATACCTAAAAACAGAATTTCCTATAATAGTTTCTCGTGGAACAAGGTCATTTATAATATTCCCCCAAATTGGAAGTATTCAAGTACCACTAAACTTTGCCGATAAAATCACTCACCCAAAAAAGCGCAACAGCTGCAATAGCCACGTTGTCTGTAGGATAGAACATAGAGGTATATTGCTTAATGACACTGGCAAAGGAACTGCGTTGGCTTCCTTTAACATATGTACAATAAAAACAACATCCATATGTACAGTAAAAACACCTTGCCTGTTGTTCCTTATATTTGAGTTCTTCAAGTATGGTTAAAGCTAAAACTTCACCTCCTTTAAGTTAATTAGTAAAGATTATAATCATCTCTAGCTTAAGAGTAACAGATTCACTATTCTCCCAAAGTTCTTCCTTTTCCATGATTTGACCTGGAAGATTCTCCCACTTATTTCCCTCCAAACACTCGAAGACAATGCTATCACAATGCATTTCCATACACTTAGATTTCTCTTTAGTACCCGTAAATTCTAACTTCATGAAAAGAAAAATCATACAAGTTTTAGGTAAGGCTCACACAAATAAGCCCTAACTCACATGCAATCTTATACCAAGAGAACCTTGTGTATCTGAAATGCAATAGAATATTATCAATATTTTCACCTTAGTATTTACAAAAGTTAGAGGAGCTTGGTAGTTTTCTCATGGTAGCCTTGATCAATGGAATATTAAGAAAAACCTTATGAGGGTTTCTAAGGGGTCGCCGAAGTTTCGAGCTAATGTGCAATCGTCCGTCGCACCTAAAAGGGTTAAGTCTTCCATTTCTTCAGATCCATTGTTTGCTCTCTGGGATGAGGGCTTAGGCCAACCTCTGATGATTGATGCAACCACGGTAAGAGTGTATGTGGAAATGGATGTGCTTATAATGTTCCGAACTGACTCTATGTGGGATGTGGAGAAACGGAATTTTGGTAAAAAGTTAAGATTTTATTCCAAAATACTGTACTAAATGTATGAGGCAAGGTCATTACATAGAAAAGGTCATTAGATAGAGTATTGTAAAGCTGGAGGAAAAATCAGTTCTAATGATTCTACGAAAAAAGACCAAGAGAAAACTTCTACTCAAACCGAAGCAAAGAAGACTAATGAGAAAATTGGTGTGGCGGATTTGAAATTTTGGGTTTGGTGAGGCATGGATTGACTTTATATGAATATGTATATCCATCTGCCATTTTTCAGATATTGTTAATGGATCCTCTATTGGTTTCTTGAAGTCTTGATGGGTTTGAGAAAAACGCTCTTAGTAGAGGAATCCTCTCATTTATCATCTATTCTATGTAGATGATGTGTAAATTTTTCGCAAAGGTAGTAGAAGATCTTTGAAGAATCTAAAGGACTTCCTCGATGGATATGGAAAGGAATCAGGCCACAAAGTAAATTCAAGAAAAGTTGTCTTCTTGCATCTGAAAATATGCAACCGAGCAGAATTTCCTTACTTGACCATACTACTGGTTTTCTAAGAAAACCTTCTCCTGTTACATATTTGGAATGTTCATTGTATATTGGTAGGGAAAAAGCTCTCATTTTGCATACCTCTTATTAAAAGTTATAGCTTAAGTGGAAGGTTTGAAGTCTAAGTATCTCTCTGATGTAGGGCAACTGAATGTTTTACAGTCAATGCCGATTCATCTAACCTCTCTGTAGTGGAACCTCTTAAGAAGATTATTTCTTTAAAGAATCAAAATATGAATTAATGAGACATTGGACAAAGTGGGACAATTTATTCTTTCAAGGGGAAGAAGGTTGCCTTGGCATCAGTTCTTCGGAAGATAATACTAAAGATTTAGCCATGAAGTTATTATGGAAGATGAGATTGGGTTCCTCTCTTTGGGAAAAGTTTACTAAAGCTAAGTGCTGTAGGTGGGACTGTTCGTCTAATACTCAATCTTCTGCTACAACCTCTCACAATTGGAAAAAATTGATAAAAGTTACGGATTTGGTGGAATCAAATTAGGCTTGGATCGGGGAAAATGGTAACCTTAATTTTAAGTCTGATAATTATAGGCTAGCAACTTGGTGGTTGGAGTTCAAATCTGGTACATTAGAATTTTCTCTCGGATATATCTTGCCAGCTTATATATGTTGGGAATTAATGAAAATTATAATTCGATGTATTTATGATAACATTAGAACATATTCAGCTTATATCATCAAGGAAATTACCTCACAAGCTTCCCTTACAAATGCATGGCAACAGATTGGGCAGTGGCAGATATGTTTGGTTTTAAAGGAACAACTAGCAAAAATAATTTAGAATTATTGAGTAGTTATTTCCTTCTATGGATAATTTCGAACTCAATTTAAGGGAAATCCGGGTCAAAAAGGTGTGTTACAAGACTCATGCATCTGATGCTTTTGGGATTATCTAATATAGTTGTTAAATTGATTTCTAAGATGTTAGTGGATATTTAAAATGTAGTCACCTCTTCCTCCTTGGGTCATAGTTTATATTATGCATCTTTGTAAAGAGAGGACAAGAAAGTTACATTGTAATGTAGTTTACTGTTTTAGAAAAAGCTAACTGATGCAAACGCAATGGATATTACTAAAAAAAAGGCTTCAGTGATTATAATAGATGGACAAAGACGTTATTCATAGCCTTAATGTTAGCCGATATAACCATAAAAGGGTAAAAAGACTAAAGAGGGTACACTCACTTATTTCCAATCAATATCACGGTCAACCTAAATCACTAACTAAGATGGGGAATAACCTAAAGAAACATGTAAATAAAAAAAATACAATTAAGCCCTAACAACCTCTTGGACACATCACTCTTTCCCAATGGAAACGAGTTGGGAGAACATTATTGGAGTCGCACAAACATCACCATTGTCCACGGAAAAGCCCAGTGTACTAGCTAGCAAATGCGAGGGAGAGTAGTCATGAGGCCCAACCACGACCAATGAATAAGAGCTCGGACCCGGATTCACCACGATGGAAACCAACATACCATTGATGAGCCTCCTCGATGCAAGCACTGACAATTAATCTCTGAACATGCCTCAAATGTCTCCAGAGATCCACAAACACATAATTAATCACGTCCACCCATAGGAAAGAATTAATCTCAGTATATTCATAACAAGAACCAACGTCAGCAAAACCATCTTTGTTGGGAGGAAGTCACCATTATGATGTGGCATCTCATAAACGAGTGCAAGTCACTCAACCATCCTATCACCATTATTGAACCCAACATCTTCCTCTCCGGAGATGGGAAAGAGGTCTCTGGTTATCAAAAATATCCATGTCAACAGTCTTCATAATTGAAAAGAAAACACAAGGAAAACATTGCAGATCCATACCATCCTTGGATGAATCATCAAATTGCATGACAGGGTTGTGGTTGAAATCATCATCGTATACAAAAACGATGGGGGGCCGAGAAGCCATTGTACTCGAAAGATCAAGCTAGATGTCTCTCCCTCTCGCGCACCCAAAGAACACGTGTCGCTTCCAACTCAAGAAACTTATCACGGCGCCGACAGATATACATGTCGCCCGATATACATGGCGCTGAATTGGTAACTCCAGATCTCCCTACATAGAGAACCACTTGCATGACCGCAACAGTCGATTAGAACTTGAAGTTCCTCAATAGTTGCAGTGATTTCCGACAAGTCTTTCTGCATTTTTAGAGCAAGAAGCGGAACTACAAGGGATGAAATGAAAAGTGTTTCTTGTACGCCCAACAAACGAGCCTAGTATTACGACTAAATGGGGAAGCAAAGCTTCGTAGACAGCGTCGCTTCCTCGTCGCTTCTTTCTAGTGACTAGCTTCTCAAGCACAATCTGCCCCATACTTGATATCACCACCTTTGTCCCACATCAAATTGGAAAGAAAATAAGTGTAGGGTAAGGGAGCTGGGGGCAGCAAACTGTTTTGGAGAAAGTTCAGGGGCTGATTTAAAAAGTCAGAGATGTAATTTTCAAAAGTTAAGAGAGGTAAATGGTGATTAGGATTAAAATATTGGGGGTATATCAGTGATTTTCAGAATGGAGTAGACGGGCAAAAGTTTCATGAGGGCTGGGTTGCAAATGTCCGGAAGTCGGGGATAGTGGGGGAATATGGCTCGAAGGGAGACATCGACAAGCTTTGTCAGCCGATGATAAAGGTTACCTGACACCGACAAATGCTTGGGTGCTCTGGATCTGGTGTCTGGTCGACGATTTGTAAGGTTTGGTGAGGTGAAGTGGGGCATAAGTGAATTTGGGATTGTATTGGGATCTGGTAGCAGTTGTCATAGTGAGGCTGATGGGGGGCGGAGGTGAGCCATGAGTGTCTTGGCAGCAGTGGCACTGACAACAACTCCAATGGTTGCAGGTGGCCTAAAATAGCGGTCACGTGACCACAGACGACGGTACCATGATTTGGAGGAGTGGCTCATCGATTCTTCCCCGTCTTACCCATGGATCTACAACTTTGGCGATCAGATTAAGAGCGAACGTTGACACCAATTTAAAATAAACATAGCAGAAAATAGAAGTTTTTCACCATTTTTAGAAATAATGATTTCATTCCCATTTATTCTCAATTGTACAGTAATTACAATATACCCCCAAAGACGTTATTAAAATAGCCTAAAAGTATCTTGCTAACCAAGATAAACTATAGAGGGTAGAAAGACGAAAGAGGGTTCACTCAACTTAATACTCTTGTCAGATCTCAAGCCACCATCTCACCTAAAACTAGTTGGTGTGAAGGAGGATAAACTTCTAAACTTTTACGGGGTCACTCAACTTCGTTGTCCACGAACAAGGTATTTGTTGTACTCTGATTCCAACATAATCCCACAATAAATGCCACGGACAATGGATTATTTGATTATTTTTTTACTTAACCCCCACTTGGCATGAGATACAACAAGTGGTATAACAGAATTTTATTTAATACTACTCTTGTCCGTGGACAACGGGTAAATCGTGATAAATAAAAAGGCTTTTTCTTATTTAACCCCCATTTCTTAATGCGTTACTTGATTTAGCTCCCACTGTGCTAATCTTCTTGACACAATCCCCTAAATTATAAAATCAAACTAAAACCCTAAATAAAATAAAATTAAGCCCTAATGACCTATCGTACACATCACTAACACAGCCATTGGTAGCTTGGCAGATTGAGGTTTTTCTAATCATTATCCTCGAGTGTTTTATTCTTCTCAAGATCTTCTAGATTCAGTGAGAGGGCTACAACATGGACCTTATGGGGATGCCTAACTATATAATCTCCAGATGCATATATGAATCGAATCCTTTGATGTGGATATTTTTCTTTTGAGTTGTTCTATTCTTGTAAATAGGGCCCATCTGTTCTATAAAGACTTTACACAGGGACTTTAATTTTATCTTTCATTCTTTCATAATGCCAAGGAAAAATATAACTCCATAAAGCTGAGAATTTCTCGGGCTAGAGATTTGTCAAAAATATATACAAATATATTATCCATATATCTCATGTAAGACATTCAACAATTAGTATAATTTTAAACTGAGATTAACCTTGACGGTTTTCTGAGATTTGTCACTATTTCTACTATGTGCATAAATCACTAAATATATATTTAATATGTTTTCTATGCTAGCATGAGAAAATAGGTCTTACCATTCCCATTCTTCTTGTATTCCAACATCGTTGTTCTTTGTCATTCGGAGCCATCACCTTGCACAAGTACACACAAATAGCATGTTCCATTAAAGCATATGGTAGTGAAGATATTAAGGGAATTTTATAAGGTAATATTTACAGAAATTACACGACAGATTTGGCTTTGCATGTAAGACCAATTACAATTGTCTAACAAGAAATATCAGTGTAATAAAGTAATTCAAAACTGCAGGAACAAAAAAAATTGTTGAAGATTAGAAACATAGATATGGAAAATTATCTCTTCAATTTAAAGTTGAAACAAAATGCAACTTTCATACTGAGCAAATACCTTAAATAGAAGTTATGAAAATTATCTATTCAATTTAATGTTGATATTAACTTTTAGCTTGCAACAATGTTGCACACAAGTTATAATAATAATAATAATAATAATAATAATAATAATAATAATAATAATAATAATATACCCTAGCTATGCTTCTTATTGTCGAGTGGTCACAAACAATAATATCAGTGATTGTTTTGGTAAGAATGGCACAATCAAGGTGATCAGAAACAGAAACATTTTGAGATCCGTGCGATATCAACTAAAAATTAAGTAAGCATAGACAATCAACACATGAACACGAAATTAAAAGAATATCCCGTCCAGAAGAGGTGGGTAATTTCCTCTTAAAGTCCAAAATCAAAGATGAACTACCATACATAGGAAAATCATAAATGAAATACTTAACCAACGAAGATCAGAAATGGAATTTGCTTTAGTCCGTAAAGTTACACATTATAAATCAAGAACAGAGTTTCCTATTAACTTTAGCCATAAAAAGAACAAAATCTTGATAGAGTACTATTTGATGAAAACTTGCGACAATAAGGATGAAGTTTTCTCACCAAAGATCCTTACCGGAAATTCTGAAATAGACCCTTTACTTTAAGCAAAAGAAGAAGATGATATAGGGAGGATGTACCTAAGTGATGAAACCTTTATTGCAAAAAACAATTTGGTTAGGTCGAATTTTTGTACCATGCACATACACCGAGGTAAACACATGCCAACCTAGCGCATAGTTGTCAAACATGCAGAAGGCTACGACAAATCAACAGTAAAATGGCCTTTTTTCAAAAAAAATATAATCTAATAAATCCTAATGGATCATATCAACATCTATCCTCCTTTCTAGTTCATATTTTTACCAATAAAAAATTGCCAATTCTCTTCTCACAGATACCCAGATACAGAACTCCAAAGGGCTATATGTATTTGAAAAATTGAGTCCAACACTGTCAAATCAAAGACTGGTTAGATAACTCTTTCAATTGAAACCACTAACCCACATTTTAGTATTGCAATATCAATTATAGTCCCATGTTCTAATATGATGCCATCCATGTATCGAATTATATAAAGCCCATAGTTGAGATGTAAATCTTTTAATGGCTTGTAGAAACATACATGCCTAAAGAACAATATAAAAAATTTATCATCCTTTAAACATGACTTACTTTGCTCATTGAATTTTAATTTTGTTTGAGTTGTTCTATTTAAACGTGTAGCGCATTGATTGGATATTTTATAGTACTTGATGACAATAAATGCAACTAATATAAAGGGCTTATTCGCTGTAATCTATTTATAGTACTTGGAATACCATTTGTCTTTTGATTGTGTTGAATGAGATATTGGTTCGGTCTTTTAAAAAAAGTCTTTAAAAGGCAATATCGTTTCACTAAAGCGTTTTTGTTTTAAATAAAAGTGCGCCATAAGCATTTTACAAGGAATAAGGTGTAAAAGGATAAGTCGGGGCGTTTCTCCCAAGCCTCAAGCCTAGGCGCGCCAAGGAGGAGCCTAGGTGCGCCTTTTAGAACACTAGTTTGCTCCAAGGCATTGTTTATATGTTGCCTTCGAAATGCCTCGGCAGGTCAAATGTTGCGGGAAGCTTCAATCCCCAGGCACAAGTTTGGGCGGCATTTCAACAACTGCCCAAATTTCTCTGTAGACTTATCCTCTCATTTTCTCACTAGAAGTCGACGTATTCAACCCATACTTCACGATGAATTGAGTTAGCAGGTTTGTATACTGACTTGCATGGTGCGTTGTAGGAGACGCATTACCCCATAAGGCGTTTAACACGTTACATACTTATTATTTTACATTGGTTGTTATAATTATTTAATTAATTAGTAAGTTATGAAATATTTTAAATGAGTAAAGAGATAGTTTAATAATTTAATAAATTGGAAAGTTAGTACAATATTTAAAAAAATTAATTTATATAATAAACCGGTAAATTTGTAAATTTATGGTTGAATGATTGAAGACATTACAAAACTATCACTTCTTAAATTATGGGTAATCATTGACATAAAGTTTCGTTGCGCGATGGGATTTGTTCATATACACGGTGGCATGTTATGTAAGAGTGGGGTATAGGTTGGGCTTTATTGTTGAGCAGATTTTGGCTAGTGTTTTCGGCTCCATTATTACTATGCCCTACACTAAGACTCATCGAGACCTTATTATGTCACTCCTTGAGAGGTAGTGAAACACGACCCACGAATTTCACTTCTCTCGTGGGGAGATAGAGTTCATACTTCTTAACTTTACCATGCTAACCGGGATGGAGATTGGTTAGGAACAAATTGTTCCCTTCGATGGCGATCTCGAGACCTATGCTTATGCATGGTAGTATCCTCCTGAGCTCGAGGACCATCATGTCTCATCTAGAGTGGTTCGGGCAAAATATTTTCAGAATCTGAAGGATGTGGCAGGGATGATAAGGTATTTGTCGCTCATATGGGTTATGTTCAAGCGTTATTGTTTTACAATCTAGGCCAGTTGTTCTCTCCAATTGGCAATAGTGGCATCAAATTAGGTTGATTGGATCCAATAATTGACTTAGGTCGTTTAAATTACTTTGACTAGGGTGGTGTCATCCTGGCGCATCTGTATACTGGGTTTGGCGTGCCGACAGAACGCCCTACGTTACATCGGTCGTCACAGGAGAACAGATTCGCCTGGATTCTTAAGGTATATACCATTTAGTTAATTTCCATTTATATTTGTAGCCTTATTAATTTCATTAAATTAAATCATATGGAGAGTAGGACGGCCACAACACTAGTGTAGTGACGGTTTGAAACAAGCACTTAGAGAGGGACAGGTCCAAAATCATTACTGTGCAAAGTCTATTCTATCTACTGGGGATGGTATCTACATTTGGTATTTGGAAGATAGGGGTCGGCGACAGCAAATTGGGTTACTAGTAGTCCCATAACATGCCCTCTGTTCTAAAAGGCCAGCCTAGGCTCCGCCTAGGCTTGAGGCTTGAGAGAAACGCATCGCATACGCCTTATTAAGCCCTATTCTTGGTAAAAGGCTTAAGGCACACTTTTTTTTTTAAAAACAAAAGATTAGTTGACAAATATTTGTTATGGAGCATGAATATGAGAAAGATGGCTACCAAACATATGGATATATTTTCAAAATTCAAGGTATGTACTATTTTATTATATTACAAGCCTTGGAATAATTAAAATAATAAAAAAAGGAAAACGCCTTGTTACGCCTAGGCTCCTAAGGCTTGAAGCTTGACCTATACGCCTCGATCACGCCTCGCGCCTATTAGAACCCTGGACATGCCATAACGTGCAACCAAAGAAGATCATATACCACCGAGATCCAACCAATGGCCTAATACTGTAATACCCCTTATTTTTTAAGAAGTGAATTTATTTACTATTGTTGCCTGTGATGTGAAATGGACTTTGCATGATAAATAAATTTCAATTGGAAAATAATTGCATGTGCATTAAATAATTTATGTGCGACTCAATTAAAATATAATTTTTGGATAAAAATATTCGGGATGCACTTTGGAGATTGGTTAGGAACAAATTGTTCCCTTCGATGGCAATCTCAAGAACTATGCTTATGCATGGTAGTATCTAAGCTCGAGGACCATCATGTCTCATCTAGAGTGGTTCAGGCAAAATATTTTCAGAATCTGAAGGATGTGGCAGGGATGACAAGGTATTTGTCGCTCATATGGGTTATGTTCAAGTGTTATTGTTTTACAATCTAGGCCAATTGTTCTTCACAATTGGCAATAGTGGCATCAGATTAGGTTGATTGGATCCAATAATTGACTTAGGTCGTTTAAGTAACTTTGACTAGGGTGGCGTCATCCTGGCGCATCTGTATACTGAGTTTGGCCTGCCGACAGAACACCCTACATCACATCGGTCATCACAGGAGAACAGATTCGCCTGGATCCTTAAGGTATATATCATTTAGTTAATTTCCATTTATATTTGTAGCCTTATTAATTTCATTAAATTATCATCTGGAGAGTTGGACGACCATAACACTAGTGTAGTGACAGTTTGAAGCAAGCACTTAGAGAGGGATAGGTTAGTGCAGTCCAAAATCATTACTGTGCAAAGCCTATTCTATCTATCGGAGATGGTATCCACGTTTGGTATTTGGAAGATAGGGGTTGGCGATAGCAAATTGGATTTCTAGTAGTCCCATAACCCTACCAAGCAACATGACATGCCAGAACGTGCAACCAAAGTAGATCACATACCACTGAGACCCCAACCGATGGCCTAATACTATAAAACCCCTTATTTTTTAAGTTAAAATAAAACTACTTTTTTATGAAATAAAATTCAAGTTAAATAGGTCAAATCAAATTAATTAAGTTGCTGGTGAATTTATTTACTATTGTTGCCTGTTATGTGAAATGAACTTTGCATGATAAATACATTTCAATAGGAAAATAATTGCATGTGCATTAAATAATTTATGTGTGACTCAATTAAAATATAATTTTTAGAAAAAATTAATCGGGATGCACTTTGGAGAGTTTTAAGGGCTCGTTAGGACATTTTACACCCTTAGGAATGGTCCCGGGTACATATATATGAGTTGGGAGGTTATCGAACCTAGGAAATAAGGTATTTGGGCTCATTTGGGGGTCCAAAATTGTGGCCCAAGGCCCAACTCGAGAATTGTAAACTAATCACACTTATCAAGGGTTAAACAACTCCCTGGGAGTTACATCCAATAACCCTAAGAGCCAATCCCAAGAGAAAGAGGCAAGAACACCTAGAAGAATGAAGTGGAAAGGAAGATTCAAGGGTGGATTCAAGAACCCACCAAGAAACAATCCAAGATCCAAGGCAAGAATTATCTTGCTTAATTTTTCTTGGTTCAAATTACTTCTTTATTCATTTTATGTTGTGATCCATATAGAAATTCTGATTTAGGTATCTTTGTGACTTGATGATGAAAATTGAATATACTTATGATATAAGTGACATTTATGAGTAATTAGGGAATCCAGAATCTAGGATGGTTCGATTATAAGGATTTAATGAACTGAAATCATGCTTAGGGATCCTATTGAAATGGTTGTGTTGACTCATATGTAGGAGACTTTTACACATATTATAAGGACTAAAATTATGATTTTTATAGCCCTTATGTAATAGAAATTTGGGAGATTTATTGTTATGGAAATTCTCAATTGATATGAACATAGATTGGTCACTCAAATTTCTTGGAATTTAGAATATGAATTCATTGTTAAATTACATGATTAATTACCCTGAGTTAGTGAACTAATTATTAGAGATCCATTAGGTGGAACATACATTGGTAGGAACCTAGAAAATCAGGTTTTGCTTTAGAGAGTGTAATTCCCGTATAGAAGAAAAACCGGGAAAACAAATTCTAGAGGAGCAAACTGGTTCGCTCCTGGGCCGAGCCGGTTCGGCTCATGGAGGCTTGGCCACGGGGTCCGCCGTTGGGTCCGGGTGATTTTTAGAAGTTCGTACGAGTTGGTAGAACCGTGTTTGGGCATTTAGGGAATTTATTAAAAATGAAAACGTATGACTAGTATCAGAGAAGGACTAAATTAACTAGATGGTTAATAATATCCTATAAAGAGGAACAATTTAATAATTCACATGCTGGTAAATTATTAAATCAGAATAAGTTTGGAATAATGTTTTTGGGCAGCTACGGGGTAATTATTAGGGTAATTACATTTACATATGATAATAAGTAATTATATTTTTGTGTGGACATACCAATGTTTGTGGACCGTCCTATCGGTTGGGGTACGCGCGTTCGGGATCGGAGCACACGTCGGCACAGGTGGGCTAGGCGTAATGTTAGGCCATATTCTAGGTACTACGTGGCAGCGCCACTTATAGGAGTGAAGTGTTGATGCTGAATCCATGTGACACCGCTTGGTATGTGGACCGTGCAATGGTGAAACTACATAGGTACCGCTCAATTTGCTTGTGTTTTGTTTTGTTCGTTTTGAATAAGGGTCTCCTACGGACTCACCGATAGAGCACGAACGAGACACTCTTGGCAGATGCCTTAGTGTCGCATATATAATGATACATATGACATTTAATTGAAATAAATGAATTAACCCCTAAGTCTAATATTGTGGACTAAAGATACAGACTCAATACTACGTAGCATAAATGATATTAAATGTTATCTCCTTATGGGTAGTATAGCGGGGGTAAATTGGGAAACATTTACTTGAGAATTTTTAACTCTGTTTCAATACATTATCTTGCTAGATGCATCTTTGTACTACCAAGTGCACTTATTCTGTATCCATATCGAGTTATGGGTGGGGATTCGAGTAACACTGCTTTTAGGTGAGGGGTGACATATATTATTCATGAAAGTGAAGATGGGAACACTCACTTTGAATTCACTGAACTTTTGCCCCATTAAAATGAGTAAGTTAATTCTTGCACACTTTAGGGCGCTGACCCAAAATTCAAATGTTCTCTCCACCCAGGTGTGCCTGGACAAGGATAGCAGGATTTTCAGGAGACCAATCTTGCTGTTGCTTCCATTTCAGAGATATCAGTTCTTGATTCTATCTTAGGTTGTCTTCTCATTTTGATTATTTCATTCGGGATTATTATAAGGCCATGAGCCCGAAGTTTATTTCCTTTCAGTTGGGTTGAGATATTAGTCTATGTTGGAGTTTTATTTATTTAGTTATTCATAGTTTGGATGTTGATTTTGTGGTGAGTGATTATTTATTCACTTGCAGTTAAATTCATTTATGTCTATTAAATCTCTATTTTATGGTTTGATGCTAAGAATGATATAAATTGACAACAAGCCCCATCTTCGGCGTATTGTGTCTGGCCAACCTTTACGTGAGAAAATGGGGGTTGTTACAAATACCATCGCTTATGTAGATATGCACTTGGACTAATATACGTGGTGGGGAAGTACAAGCGGGTGTTATTGGTATCGATTGCCTACAAAGCGGCTAATATCGATGTCGTGTGTGTCAATGTCATACAACCAACGCTACATATCCCATACCATGGCGTGCTCATGATGCCCGGTGGGCACAAAGTAAGAGCACCCCACCCTCATGTTGCGGTCGAGGATGACTAAATGGCACATATTGTGAGCGTGCATGGGATGGAAGATTACATTCTCATTACGTAGGTAGCCAAGGAGGTTGCGTTGGGTATCATCTTAGATTTGCACCAATTGCAGGAGGTAATATTTTATATTTGTGAATGATTGCAATATTCAACTTTATTGCTATTTTCATCTTTACTCATTTATGTTTATATAGGACGAATAACAAAGGCAACTCAAGCATTCTCCCCGGGTCAATCATAGTATAAGAGAGACATTTTACCACAAGATGCAAAATCAACACCACCATCTCCAGAAAACAATGGCATATTGAGGCAAACTACGTAGGATTTCGCTGCAGCGTATTGACTATAATGTGATCTAGATGGAGCGTAATGTCCTCCAATAGATGCTCGAGGCAAACGACACATCGACACCCATAACAAGTAGAAGTCATCATCCCGTTAGAAATAACATTGATCGGGTCGGAATAACCAAGGCAGTGCATTGTAGTTTTTTATTATTTTTTTGCTTGTATAAATCAACAATGTGTCACGAACACTAGTTTTGTATGCTTGTTCTGAATATTACAATTTCAATGCATGTTAGTGTTTCGTTTGGCTCCATTTCATTCTTTAAATAAATTATATTTAATCAAACGTTATGCTATTTTGTTTCATGCCTTGGAGATGGTCAAATCACCTACTAAAATGCCATAACTTATCATGGGAATATTCCGTTATTACAACAATAAAATACATGTAAAATTACAATCAACACTATTTTTCATTTTCGAATTCAATAGATAAGCCCCATTTTCATACATAGATAACTCTCATAGCCCCTAAGAGCCATTGCTCACAAGAAAAACTCCAGTCACCTGGTCAAGGCTAGGTTAGACCTTAGCTGATTAAAGAAACTTCAATCGATGGAATAAAGTCACCCAAAGCGCTTACCTCCAAAAGGACTGCATGTGAGACTCTGTAATCTCCGAACAAAGCATTTGTACTTAGCACAAGGCCTCAACCATTACAAAGGTCTTCCGTGGGCATATTCATATGTATCAAAGGAGCGTTATCTACTATGGCCATCCGGGAATCTTTCACAGGGGTTCGCCCCAAAAAAAAAGGAAATTTACGTGTGGGGATCAAGGGAGAAAATCATCTTTACACCACTCGCTATATTCGCAGGCTCACACGGACATAAATCGCTCGTCATCAAAGGGGGAAAATATAGAAAATGGAGTCACCAGCCTATTTTGCTCAAACCAAGCAAAAAATATAACCTTCCCCAAAGAAACGGCATCAAAGACAAACTGATGCATACGAAACCAAATAAATCACGGGTCCGAGGATTAAGTGACAGAATGGGAAGGTATTAGGCACTCCTTCCGCCCTTTCAATCTCTCATGGACTATGAAATATTCCCCTTTTTCTCTAAAACGCAATTTTTGTGTATGATGTGTGCGGAATGAAATAAATGAGAACAAATCATCATAGTCACGTCATGGAAAAGACGGAGATGAGTCATTCTGAGGAGTACAAATAAAAAGAAAAAAGATAATCTAAAACGTAGCCAAAATGTGAGCAGCATACCGAATCATATTCCAACTCAAAGAATAGACTAAACATGTCTAATGGAACTGCTTAGAATATAATAAAGAAAAAAGGTTACGCTATGTGCAATACAACGAATCACAATCCACTATGAGGAAATGGATACACATGTCTGACAGGATTGCGAAAATGAGAAGAATAAAAAATGTGAAAATATAATATAATGAGTAATACACCGGATCGTGACTCACTATGAAGAAGTGAATATGCATGTCTGACGGGGTTGTTAAGAACACATAAACTAGTGTATATGATACTAATAAAAATGAGAATAAATAAAATCAAAAAAAAAAAAAAAGAGAATTCGAATCCCAAGAAAGGCTCGAGATGCCTATGTAGTCGAAGACGACATCAAAGTCCACGTAGTTTGTTAACACACAAGGGTGGGATTTAACCCATGAACCCAAAACTAGAATTCTCTTTAGTTTATTGGAAAATGTGCACAAGTGGAGAAAGTGTAGGAAAAAGGGGAGGAAAATTCTAATTGGGGTTTAAGGTTTAAACCCTCTTTTTGGCTTTTTTTAGATTTATGAAACTATATTTTTGTGTATCTACGTAATAAAAAGGGATTATTTAGGGTGAGAAAGTAAAAATAAAGCAAAAAATATGCTAAGAGTAAAAAAAGTGTGATAAATGACACTAATTAAATGAGCTAGAAATGATAGAAGTAGACCTTCTATGAAGCTTTGTTTTTGAATTTTTAAATGAAGTGGGTTGGTTTTATATGGTGATGAAGAGGTCGTGTAGTGGTGGGGAAATGGATGGCAAAAGTGATGTGAAGATGATGTAAGGGAATGTGGAGAGAATGCTTGGAAAATGATGTTTTTGAAAAACAACGCACTAATTTCGAGGTAGGGGCTCTTCGGATTTCGAGAAGGGATCCTTGAGAATGAGGTTATGGCCTCCTTAAATAGTAAAATCTTAGAGTTAGGGGAAGGGATATTTTCGAAAAGAGCATAAAATGTAAACCGTAAATCCGAATCGCACACGGTCGGGACCTTTGGAAAGGGTATTCAGAGCACTAAGAAATTTCATTAATTTACTCTCAAATCCGAGATTCAACCAAAGTTAAACGAAGCTCGAAAGCACCCGGTGGCCTCTAGGTTAAGGTTTGGAAAACGGCGCACTGAGTTCGAGGTAGGGACTATTCAAATTTCGAGGAGGGGTCCTTGAGAATGAGGTCATGGCCTCCTTAAATAGTAAAATTTTAGGGTTAGGGGTTTGCCGATAGACATAAGCCTACTCTTACCTATCGGCATACCCCTCGTTATGCGGGCTAAGAAAGGTACCCCTATGCCGAAAGGCAGAGGGCCAGGGATGCCTATAGGCAGTCCAAAAGGGACTTTTTCCAAAAAATGGGAATAAAATACAAATCGTAAGTCTGAATCACGCACGACCAAGACCATTGGAAAGGGTATTCAAAGCTCTAACAAATTTCATTGAACTACTCAACTCAATAGGAGTTGGAAAGGGTATTCAGATCCCTATGAAAGTTCATTGAGCTAATCTCGAACCATAGAGTTGACCAAAGTCAAACGATGCTCGAAAGCACCCGGCGACCTCTGGATCAGGGTCTGGACTAGCAAATGTGGTCTAAGGGTGAAAGGAATGATGTTAGAGACCTAAGGAGGAGTTTGAAGGGTACAAGAATGGTGTGTCTACATCTACAACATGACCAACTAGTAAAAGACTTTATGAAGACCTCAGACATATCCCACCAACCCCTCTTATTGTAGAACGAGAGTAAGGATACAGTAAATTACATTTAATGCACGATATCTACCACCAATCATCACCAAATGAACTCCAATCACAATCCTCATTCACCTTCAGATCGGCAAAGGACCATTATGTTGGCGTCATATGTCACCTTCTTCTTCAAAATCCTACGAGGGCCTGAAGGAAGGTTTTCAACAAAAGCATCACATTGCATTGAGTATGCACAAGCAAAATGAAGTCTAATTTCCATCCTTGAGTGATCTCCATTGTATTCAGTGTTCAATTATGTGTAATTTATCTCTCTTGAGTCCTAACCAAGTAATGTCATTCATATAAACCAAGGAATTCTACTTACAACAAAGACAACCTTTGTCAATTTGTCTAAGGTTGTCTACGCATGTAAACTATACACCTTAGAGTGCAATTATACACAAAGATCATATTATATTTACCGTGCATGTAGGAGTCCCTTAATGACAAGGGCTATAACACTTGTTATTTCCATAATTATTTATCATATTCAACATTCAGAGTAGGAACATCTGCTAAGTTAAGGTCCCCCAAGTTAAGGTCCCCCAGGATTCTAGGAATCACCATTAAGTATTGAAATTTCGATCCCCAAAATTTTGGGTAACACGGGTCACTAAATCATTTATACTATTTTATAACATGATATGACGGTATTTGATGATATTTATTAACTCTTTTGTATGTCAAACCTATATTGCACATAACTTGAGAGTGAGTCACAATACGCATAACAAATGGGGTCAACGGCCAAATAACTTTTAAAAAATCAAAAATAAAACAAGTTACGATCAATTATGCATGCTTGTATTAGCCAAACCATACAATGATTTTTTTCCACATTTGTACATGGGCAATTTTTCTTATAAGGGGTTGACCCCCTTATTAGAGGGTTTCTATCTGTTGACCAAAACAATAAGTTGGGTCAATGACAAAACCTTTAGAAAATCAAAACAAATCCCCTCTATAATCTCAAAACGGTATAATTCCTTTCACTTCTCCATCATTTTCACTCTCACTTAGAAAACCCGCGAAATCTCTCTACTCCACCTTTTTCACCAAACCTCTTCCCACCATTACCAAGAATTTTTAACATATTTCATTGAAGAAGGCAACAAGCTGAGGGTCCACATTTGCCTGTCATTATCATTGAAGACAAGTAGCTAATGTTTGGTGAAAAGTGAACAGAGGAAGTTTTCTAACCTTAATGCACGCATGCATGTCATTATTATTAAATTTTACATTGTATTTCAGTCAAATTTACCATGTATTCTACTTCTAGGGTTTGTATTTAAAACACTTCATTTGCATCACTAGGATTTATGGTCCCATTTCTCTGATGATTACCTTACGTTGAAAGAGGAAATTCAAGGTTAATGTTGGTGATGAGTGGTCCACTTAAGGTACTCAATATGTCCGGGGTAAGTCTTCTGCCTTGAGTTATTTTGATGGTTATGAACTTTTTTTTCAATCAAGGATAATGAAGAGAAGTGCTGGATTGAGGGTCTGAGAGTTCAATAAAAATGGGATGGGTCATCTACAGTACTTGTGAGCGCTCATATTTGGCATCACACATACATGTCAGACAGTGGGGCTTAAAAGGGAAATAACAAGTGTAACTTGATTTGCAAATGAGATAGAGGAGACAGTTATGAAACATAAGGAGTTCAAGCCGAAGAATATTATGGCACCCTCACACTAGTTCCTTTGCAACTCGAACTGTAAATGAATAGAGCTTATGTTAAGGGTAAGCTCCCTTGCCAGGAGAGAATAAATGGAAAGTATGATGAAGAATCTGAGATATCCACCGAACTATATAGGCATATCATACCGAAGAATCATTAATTTGTTTTTGAATGGTTTAGAAATCCTTGCAATCAAACCTCCATTAGTTCGTGTGTGACACTTGTGGGTTTGTAAATGGTTGCAGGCCTGTTATTGGCCTTTATGATTGTTGTTAGAAAGGAATTATGACAGGACTGTTTTATTAGCCATATCACTTGTTGGCAATAATGGCTTGTTCGCACTTGAATTTTATTTGGGAGGGGAGAAAATTTTGACACATGGAAACTTTTCCTTGAAATCTTGATGCTCCATGTTACTCAACAGATTTTTTTTTTTTTACTTTGCCCCCTGAGATAATGCGGTATTTGACCTAGCCCCCAGCTTTTCAAATAATTAGACTCACCCCACTATGCATAAGGTACAAGCGGGTTGATGCATAAGGTACAAGAGAGATGATGCACATGCGACAATATGTTCAATTATTTGAAAAGGGGGGGGTTATGTCTAATTACGACATTTTCTCAGGGAGCAAAGTCAAAAAAACCTTTCTGTTTCTGATGGACAAAAAGGGCTCATAGAAGCTGTGAAGCAAGTGCCTAGTGGGGGCAACATTAATATTGCTTTAGGTCATGGTTCAATGTATTGGCCAAGTCAATTGGTATCGACGTATTTGACTCGTTTTCTCAGGTAGCCGATCAGATAACATTACACGAGTCAATGGATAGAGGAATTAACCTAAAATGAGTCGTATATCAATTGAACTGCCCGAGATATCAATGACATGGACGAGTTGGAACCGAGTCATAATGAGTTTACCAAGTCCAGGCAAATCAAACAACAAACTTTATGAAGCGAAGAGATTTACCTTATAGCTTCTTTTGCCTTAAACCTTCACAAATTTGAACTTATTCACAAATCTCATTTGTGCCCGCCATTTTGAACACTTACAATCATTGGATTTAACGAAGCCTAAACAAAACCCCTATCTGCTGTCATTGGAACCCTATTTGCTGCCGCCAAAACCAGTTTCAATAGAAAATCAGTTTCAACAAAATATATTTACTATTTATGTATTTGCTATAATTTGCATGTTTGGACCTTAATCAACCATTTTGTGTGTAATAGACTATCTTATTCACTGTATATGTTTATTTTCACGTGTAATTGTATAAACAAGGCTGAGGATTCAAAATCTCAAAACACTATTTTATTGAAACTAATTTTCTGAAATTCTTTCGTGGAACTCTGGGCTCTTTCTTGAGGTCATAAGTTCGGGGATGACATGATTTGCCGGTTTGATGACACTTTATGAGTTTAAAAGCTAATGGTTCTTTTTGTGTATTAGATTCACTATGCAACTATAAACAATAAAATAATACTTCTTGCCACATCTTTGAGACAACAAACAGTCATGGCTGGGCGCTAAATTATAGTCTCTTGGGGCCTTGGCCCAAAGCTTTATGTTGTAGTATTTTTTTTATTCAGTTGCAATTTGTTTATAACAGTATTGTGGGCCATGGTTAGTGCAAAAGAGTAATTACACATATAATTCACATTTTAAGTAAGTGGCATGGTACTATGTATTATATTTTGAAAAGTTTGTCTTTAATATCATATTTCTTTCGACAATTACCTTGAACCTTCTTTAAAACTACATAAACAGTATTTGTATACTCATAATTTTGGTTCAATCATTTGTAGGATTGACGCATTTGTACAAATTTTTTTTACATCCCCCCATTACATTGCCTATTATTATTATTATTATTTTCCTTTTACATTGGTACTAAACTTTCTATTTATTGCCTATTTTTTTTATTGAAGTATGATTTTTGAGTTGATTAAAATGTATAGTTGTGCATACTCATTTTGTTCATTTCTCAGGTATTGTTTTTATATCAACCACGATTCTAACCACATTTTACTCCGGTAATCACATATGTATTGCACTTTAAATTTTGGGCATTCGCTCGATTTGTAATATTCTTACTAGGGGCATAAGTTCTATTAATATACTAGCATGCAACCCGTGAGATGCACGGGCCGTTTGTAGAAGGAAAATCTCATAATAATGTTATTTTTACATTATTAATATCGATTAAACATAAATCACTTTGGGTTCAATTGTTCACATTTCACAAATAAACAGAATGGGAAAAATTAAGGAGACCTTAGTAAAAAATATATTCATTGAAACATAAGAACAATTGCAATACAACATATTAATATGTCTGTGTGCGCGCGCGCGGGCAAGCAGTGTTCTAAAAGCCTAGGCGCGAGGCTTTTTAGATACACCAAGTTTTGGCCCTAGGCGTGGATTATCGCGTGGTCAATGACAGTCAACATTTTTTTGTGGCAATGTGCACAAAAACACGTTTTTTTCAGTGAAAACACGGCTTAAAACATGTTTTTTTCTTTTGATTTTTTATTGGGATACAAAACGACGTCGTTTTGTGTCCCCTTTAAACGAAAAAAAAAGAAGGCGGCTTAAACAAACGCCTATTCTCCCTCGACCCCAAAACAAAAGAAAAGGCCCTAATTTCTATTTCTTTCTCTCGACCGAAGAAAAATCCCAAAACAAACGTGATGATACGCAAATATTGCGTATTTCATCCTCCGAACCTACGCATTTTAGCCCCCTCGAGTATCTTATTCCCTATATTTAAGCCCGTTAACCAGACAACCTCGGTTTATATTGTTAACATGCTATATGAGGTATAATTGGACTTTTGTAGGTATTTAGGTACTAAGTATGGAGTTCGGATGCATTCCGCTCAAGTTCCGTACGCAATCGCACGTTCAAGGGCATTTTAGTCATTTCACAGCTTGGGCACCTGGTCCGACATCTCACGGAAGTTGTAACCCTCCTCGCTAGCTTCGCGTGGCCGCGAACGGTGCGCGATTCCGAGTCCGTATGAAGAAGTTACGGCGATTTCAGCGGAAGTAAAAACAATGAAATCAAAAGAGGAGGAGAAAAGGGAAGAAAAGGAATGCAGTGTGCTGCTGCTTGGCTCACCCCTGCTTGATCGATCGATCGACGCTTTTGGTCGATCGATCGATCCTTCTGTAAAGTCGAAATTTTGCCTTGATCGATCGATCGACCCTTTTTGTCGATCGATCGATCCCCTGTTTTCAGGAGATATTTTGGCATTTCTTTTCTTTTCTCTTTTCTTTTCTAATTTAATTCCAACTTAGTATATATACCAATTTTGTTGTAATAAACAGGTGTGGACGATTTTAGCTTAGAATAGGTTAGGGTTTGGGTGATTTTGGTTAGTTCTTCTTCATTTCTCTTAGGATTGACACCCTTTTTGGTATGTAAGTTGAGTATTCATTCATTCTCTCCATTAATATAGTTGTTTTCCCTTAATTCTTGCTTTGTTAATTAGGTTTACATGCTTTTATAATTAGTTTACATGCTTTCTTCCCGTGCTTTCTAGTGTAGATTTATCGCATTTCTTTACCGCTTTATTTATCGCGTTTTTATCATGCTTTCTAGGTAATTTAAATTAGGTTGTGTTTGAATGGAACTCACTCGGGTTAACGCGTTGCTTTGCTTTGATGATGATGTTTACGGGTTTATTTCGGGTGCGTTGTCCTAGTTATTACGCCTAGGAGATTTGACGGGGCATATCATGTATGTCCCGTGCTTACGACCTTTCGCGCGTAATTTCCGGGATATTTGTTGACGCCAAAATCATATTAGGCTTTTATGCGGATTTACGGGCGTGACAACCCTTGATTCAATTAACCGTCGAAACAAGACGCATTCTAAATAACTCGTCGACCCATGTAACCATTTTATACAAATTAACCCGGGTGAGGGGTATTCGACGCAACCTATAGTTTTACTCGCTTTCATAATCTAGTTTCAATACCCTTGCCTAGGTAAACATTTCCCTTTATGCATCTTTTACTTTTTAGTTTGTAATCATCTTTTACACTTTTATTTCGGAATATTAAATCTATTGAATTCTAGCATCTTGTCCCTGTGGATTTTCGATACCCGACTTACCGCTATACTCACCAGTTGAGTGTAGTAGTAATTTAGGTTTGTTTGTATAGTCGCGGCGAGACAGAAAACAACGACTGTGCACTTTACACGCGCACACCTCTCACGCGCTATCAAAATGGCGCCGTTGCCGGGGACTAGTTTGTTTTAGACTTTATTTGATTTAGTATTTCATAGTATTTTCTTTCTATTTGTATTATTTGCCAACCTTTTTACGGGACTTCCACATTTGAGCACTTAGAAACGCTCGAATTTTTCCCATGCGCACTTACTTTGTGGAATCCGCCACTTTGAGCCATTTTTGGGGTAAGCATGTCTTATTCCAATTCTTTCGGTAATCCTTGTTATAATTCTCAAAATTCTCACAAACCTATGACTTTCGGTAAATACTTAGAATCCCAAAGTATAACAAATTCAAATATGACTTCGGGCGAGTATAACGAAAGTCAAAATTTAGGTTATTGGAATTTTGATGATGATGACAAAGATTTTGGGCCTTTACCTCCTTATAATAGGAATTTTGAAACGAATTCGAATAGTTTTCAAAATTCCTATCATAATGAGTTTTCGTTTAAGTCCGATGGTAATTTTCAAAGTTCCCATTCTCATGTATCCGCACCTCGACCCATGACTTTTGGTGAGGGCTTGCGTATGTATGAAAATGAGAAAATCGTTATCGGGAAGAAAATCGTTCGTGGGAACATGAGTTGGATTTATTATTTGAGTCCGACAACGATTTTGCTTCCGCGACTTTCGAGGTCGAGGAATGTTTTGAACCAAATGAGGTACTTGTACCTACTTTGGAACAAACCATTCTAGACTTTGCCCATTGCATAATAGATATTGAAAGTGAGGATGATAATGACGTAATATCTATTTGCAATGAAACGATTTCTTCTTTGGCCCCCAAAGAAGAACATTTCATTGAAAATGATATTATTTCATTCGAAACTCAAACTTCATGCGATGATGATTCATCTCATGAGTTTGAATTTCTTTCATCCCCATTTTCATTCTCTATTAGGGGTGGCCGTGGGCCGGGCCTGGGCAGGCCCGGTCGGGCTCGGGCCGGGCTTGAAAAATTAACGGCTTTCCCAAGCCCGCTCGGGCCCAGATCGGGCCTTATTATGTAATCCCAAGTCCGCCCAGATTTGAAAGCTCTTTACCCAGGCCCGCCCGATCGGGCCTTATTATGTTAATTAAAAGATTTAAAAAAAAAATTAAAATAACTATTTTTTTATTTAAAGACCAATTTTTTAATTTAAAATCGGTTTTAAACTCCATATATTACAAAGTCCATATATAAAGTTTCCCACTCTACATGAAAAGACTTGGTATACGTTTTTATATTTATAAAAGTCTCCCCCCCCCCCCCCCACCCATATATATATATATATATATATATATATATATATATATATATATATATTTTTCGGGCCTCGGGCCGGGCCGGGCCTCATCGGGCTTAAGAACTCATGCCCAAGCCCGCTTGAAAAAAAATCGGGCCTATAAAATATTGCCAAGCCCGCTTTGCGGGCCTATTCACCTTACCCAAGCCCTATTTTTTTATTGGGCGGGTTGGGCGGGCTTGGCGGGCCTCGGGCTTATGGCCACCCCTATTCTCTATTATCACACCGTCTCAAGTACCCGATGATTCGGTTTCAAACTTTAATGATTTAAACCCTATCGCCGATGAGGAGTACTTGCTCGAGTCGCCCTCCACGATCGCATCTTTGCCTTTGTGTGCGCCGCCTCCCATTCCAACTTCAAAATCATTGGGAGGATATTCGACTTTTCTCGGTCCCCACTTGTTTTTGTCACCCGTTCAATCCAAACCCCCCATCGTCCCTCCAAAAATTTTAATTGATGATGGTTCCTTTCTTACGCCTTACACATGCCTTCCGTTATTAAAACGGAATTCATATTTTTTGGAAGGCATGCTTGTATGTGAGGGTACACCGGTTATCCTCCAAAGTCAAATCGTTCTTATGGTGGGCCCTCAACTATTTAGACTTCTAGTGTATAGTTAGTGTGAGGCCTAAATAGTAGGTTGTATATAGTTAGCTTTTTATTTCTTTCTTTTTATTTTTTCCTCCATTTTTAATTTAGTTTAGTGTAATTAGTTAACTCTTTGTTATTTGTTTTTGCTATGCTCGGTACTAACTTGTTTTGTAGATTCTTTGGACTTGTTCTTATGGGGATCGCTCCAATTTTGGGTAATATCGCTCTTTTCCTCTCTTTGACTTGGCTCTTAATTAACATTGAGGACAATGTCAAGTTTTAAGTTAGGGTGTGTGGGATATTCTATCCATTTCTTTATTTAGTCCATGTTTTTGCTCACATGTTAGTTACTTAGTATGCTTTTCTTAGAAAAATTCAAAAATTTCAACAAGATTTTCTTTCTTTTTTGGGCTTTTTGCCTTTATTTCCGATGATAAATTTCAATAATTGCCCGATCCAATAGACAACCCAATGATGCATGTTCTCGATTTTAGAAGTTGTTAGTCTTTAGTCTCACTTATTGATATTATGAATAACTTCATGAATTAAACTTTAATCCCATGAGCACATGCACTTTTATGGTTATATTGATTTGGTTTAAGATTTTTATAACTCGGTAATCTTTTGTTGCATTGTATATACATCACCGAGTAAGCCTTGTACCTTTCGTCGTTTGTGAGTGTTATACACTCTTCTTTCCTCTTTGAAAACGTTGAATTCGACGGTAATCTCACTATTCTTTCATTTGCCCGTTCAATAATTGAGTTCGTACTTGAAATGTGTTACTTGATCATGATTTTCATATATTGTTTTGATTCGAGAATTGCGTAAACTTTTGGAAATGATCATAGGCCATCTTTGTTATATCACCCATATTAGCCTTGACCTCACCCTTATATATTTACCCTCGTTTACCCCTTTGAGCCTAAATATAGCCTTTCGTTTCATAACCCCACTCCCATTACCAACTCCGCATTGGAGTTTTATACCATACATACACTTTCCATACCTTTGTTTGGAATGTTACTTGGGATTGAATGATGATGTTATGATGTCGGTTGCAATTTAGGCATATGAGAGTTTGAAAAGTAAAGAAAGTAGTGAAAAAAGTAAAGAAAAAGAGAAGCAAAAAGCAAAAGAAAACAAAAGAAAAAAGGAGAAAAATAAGAAAAGAAAAAGAAAGAGAAAGTTGTAAACGTTGTATAGTGTTTAATAAGCTTTGATTACTCTCCACGATGATATATCTAATATCGTTTGGAACTTGTTTTTCCAACTTTGATATTGCCCGCATTTTCCCATTATCCCGAGTTTTCATTCCGAACACTTTGAACCCGTACATACATATCATTCATTTCATACCCTAGCCAAACCTACATCATAACCCTATACAAGTCCTATGTGATCTTAGGTTGATGTAATTTAAAAGTTGAAATAGTTTTGATAATTTGTGAAAATGCATTTCGCCTCTTTTAGTGTGCAGTATCCTTTTATTGAGATTACAGTTTTTCATTTTATATATAGCGTTCTTCATCTGTGACATGTGTGCGGCCTAGTTTCCATTTACATTTACTCCTTATGCCCGCATGTTCCGTGTGTTACCTCCCTGTTTCGAGTGAATTTCGCTTGATGAGTGTAATGCCCGTGAGGATTGAATGTATGCTTGTTTATTTAGTACTCGGTTTATATAAGTTTTCGCCAAATCACACTTTGCATGTGCTCGCTCCCCTCCCACATTTTAAAGTTTCAATTCTATGAGGTGCATTCTATAATGTTAATGATTTGGACTTTTGTTTGAATTCATTCACTTTGCTAATAATGCGTATGAAATCTTTTTTGCCACTGTTGGGCTTGTCGCATGTTGGTTTGGGCTTATTTTGAAGAAACCATGTGATGTTTGTGGGTATCATCCCTGAAAACCCTCACGAGACGACACTCGTCCACTAGGGTGACCTAGGGGTTTAACGGCTTATTGCATACGCTAAATGCAATCGAATCGCCCGCGAAAGTGGCCTTTTGCTTATATATCATACTTTTGTACTATCTCTTGTTTTGGTTTACTTGTTGTTCTTGTTGCATCCTATTTCATTGCTAGGGACTAGCAATGTGTAAGTTAGGGGGTGTGATGATACGCAAATATTGCGTATTTCATCCTCCGAACCTACGCATTTTAGCCCCCTCGGGTATCTTATTCCCTATATTTAAGCCCGTTAACCAGATAACCTCGGTTTATATTGTTAACATGCTATATGAGGTATAATTGGACTTTTGTAGGTATTTAGGTACTAAGTATGGAGTTCGGACGCATTCCGCTCAAGTTCCGTACGCAATCGCACGTTCAAGGGCATTTTAGTCATTTCACAGCTTGGGCACCTGGCCCGACATCTCACGGAAGTTGTAACCCTCCTCGCTAGCTTCGCGTGGCCGCGAACGGTGCGCGATTCCGAGTCCGTATGAAGAAGTTACGGCGATTTCAGCGGAAGTAAAAACAATGAAATCAAAAGAGGAGGAGAAAAGGGAAGAAAAGGAATGCAGTGTGCTGCTGCTTGGCTCACCCCTGCTTGGTCGATCGATCGACGCTTTTGGTCGATCGATCGATCCTTCTGTAAAGTCGAAATTTTGCCTTGATCGATCGATCGACCCTTTTTGTCGATCGATCGATCCCCTGTTTTCAGGAGATATTTTGGCATTTCTTTTCTTTTCTCTTTTCTTTTCTAATTTAATTCCCACTTAGTATATATACCAATTTTGTTGTAATAAACAGGTGTGGACAATTTTAGCTTAGAATAGGTTAGGGTTTGGGTGATTTTGGTTAGTTCTTCTTCATTTCTCTTAGGATTGACGCCCTTTTTGGTATGTAAGTTGACTATTCATTCATCCTCTCCATTAATATAGTTGTTTTCCCTTAATTCTTGCTTTGTTAATTAGGTTTACATGCTTTTATAATTAGTTTACATGCTTTCTTCCCGTGCTTTCTAGTGTAGATTTATCGCGTTTCTTTACCGCTTTATTTATCGCGTTTTTATCATGCTTTCTAGGTAATTTAAATTAGGTTGTGTTTGAATGGAACTCACTCGGGTTAACGCGTTGCTTTGCTTTGGTGATGGTGTTTACGGGTTTATTTCGGGTGCGTTGTCCTTGTTATTGCGCCTAGGAGATTTAACGGGGCATATCATGTATGTCCCGTGCTTACGACCTTTCGCTCGTAATTTCCGGGATATTTGTTGACGCCAAAATCATATTAGGCTTTTATGAGGATTTACGGGCGTGACAACCCTTGATTCAATTAACTGTCGAAACGAGACGCATTCTAAATAACTCGTCGACCCATGTAACCATTTTATACAAATTAACCCGGGTGAGGGATATTCGACGCAACCTATAGTTTTACTCGCTTTCATAATCTAGTTTCAATACCCTTGCCTACGTAAACATTTCCCATTATGCATCTTTTACTTTTTAGTTTGTAATCATCTTTTACACTTTTATTTCGGAATTTTAAATCAATTGAATTCTAGCATCTTGTCCCTGTGGATTTTCGATACCCGACTTACCGCTATACTCACCAGTTGAGTGTAGTAGTAATTTAGGTTTGTTTGTATAGTCGCGGCGAGACAGAAAACAACGACTGTACACTTTACACGCGCACACTTCTCGCGCTCTATCAAAACGCATGTTCGTCCATTGTCCTCAACGTCCGTTCTTCTATTCTTCTTCTTCAACGTATGTTCATCCTCGACGTTTCAACATCTGTTCGTCCAAAAGAAAAGCCCTCAACGTCTTCTTCTTTTATTTCCCCAAAGGTAAATTTTCTCTATTCTTCGATTCTTCTCTGACTTCCGTATTCTTCAACGTTTCAACATATTGTTTTTTACTTTATGTGAAAAAATTACTTTATGTTACATAATCTTGGGACAACCAACCTCAACACACACTCGAGAAAAAAAGAGAAAATAGTTACTAACTTCTATTCAATAATCAATGATTTGTCGTTGTTTCAGATGAAACTCATGCTGACAATCTCTCAAACCAACTCCAATCCACTTCACTCTCACTCTACAGCCCCCTCGGGTAACTAACACAATTTCTGCGTATTCTAATAACAAATTTGTTTATTTCATTGAGGTTTACTACCTAAAAATTGTGTCTTTTAATGTTTACTCCATTTTGTTTTCTAAAATATTTTTTTTTAATATAGGTTAATGTTTTAAGGCAGTGGAATAATAAAGGTTAATAGAATATTGCCCTATTTTTTAATATAGGGTAGTGAAATAATTTATGTTGATAATTTTATTTTTATGCATCAATTTTTATTTTATATGTTTTTATTTTGATTTCATTCATATGGACTATTATTATTTATTTTACTGACTACTTTGAATTTTTTTTGCATGTAATTGGGTAATAATATAATAAGGACTTATGGAGCATGCATATGGAAAAGGGGCCCCAATTGCAAATATTCGGACATATTTTTAAGGTATGGACCATTTTAGTATTTTTAATAGCCCTGTTATAATGAAAAAAATATTAAAATGTATTTAAAAAGGCCTAAATGCCTTTTTACGCCTAGCCTTCTAAAGCTTAAGGCTTGGCCTCCACGCCTCGTGTTTTTTAGAACCTTGGCAAGAAGTATCACACAGAATATTATGATCTTTAAAATAAAAATAACAATCAAAAAAGCATATTCCATTGGAAATAACAAATTTAAATCCACAAGTACTCAAAATAAGAATAAATGGAGTACATGAGGAACCAACAGCGAATTAGTCATCATTTGATAAACATCCATATATAAACTTCTACTTCCGGTTAAGAACAAAAGACAAATCTCTCATTTACACATTAGTACAATTGTAGTAAATCCTCTATTAAGTAACATTGCAATGCATATTCAGTTGAGATGTGACTTTCTATTTTTTCTCATATGTTTGTGGCATCTGACCAACCAATGCATATACAACATAACTAATAGATAGAATCAACATCTTCAAGCAAAGAAAAACAATATTATCAAATCCCATGAGACTTAACCTTAAAAATGTTATAAATAAAAAATTTGAAGCAAAAATATATAATCACCTTAAGGTGGTTGTTAAGTTACACAAAATGAATTAGCGTAGCGTGGAGAAATTCACTCATAGATTTTATCAAACACTTTAGTAGTCTCCATATAAAAACGGAATGAGTGTCGGATGTAGAAAAATACAAAGCTAGACAAATATACGAATAATTTTTTTTGAAGCAACAACATATCACCTTACCATGGTTGTTAAATTACAGAAAATGAATAAGTGTAGTGTGAAGAAATTCACTCAATAATTACATCAATCACTTGGTAGTCACCATATAAAAACGGAATGAGTGTAGGGTGTAGAAAATACAAAACTATACAAACTTACAGAGAATGTTTATAAAGAATAAAGAACACGAGACATCAGATCTTTCTGAAACCTACAGAACAAAAAGAATCTAAACAATAGACCAAATCTAGATTAATGGATAAAATCAAACAATACAATAAAACAATCGTGTGATGTGGTTTTATAAAGAATAAAGAACATGAATGAGACATCAGATTTTTCTAAAACCTGAAAAACAATTGACCAAATCCAGATTAATAGATAAAATGGAACAATATAATAAAATGGAAGAAGAACGCATCCAACCATTTTGAGAGAAAAAGGAGAGAAATGGTTCTGTCACAGGGAGTTTCTTGTAGAGGTAATGAATGGGATGGGTGAATAAAAATATAGAGAGAGTTTGATATAAATGAAACGATTGAGCTAGCACAGAGGTAAATAATGAGAGAGATAGGGATAAATAATGAAGGAGATAGAGATCATTAAGCAAAATGGAGGTGCCACGTGGCACAGTGTGGCTTTGAAAGGCTTCCGTATTATATTATAGTATAGATTTGCAGTGGTCTCCCCATTAAATATCCCAATAAGAGTAATTTATACGTCTTCCATGCTTAATTAGGAAAAATATAGTGCCTAATCTTCTGTTCTTTCTACACGTGATCACATTTGCCACCAAGGGGTGGGGCAGGAATGTGAGGGGATAGGGCGGTGGCTGATATCTTTTTTGACTCATAGTTATTGATGTCAACCTCACTTTTGAATGTAAATATTCATAAAGGCCCCATTTGGTTGTCTCAAAATTGTAAATTGGATCATTAATAAATTGATCCATTTATAAATTGACCCATTAATTGTGTTTGGTTTCATTAATGAAAGAATTTATTAATTGCCCAATTTTAGCTCATGTGCAAAATCTGAAATTGGATCATTTCACAAAAAACGTGAAATGAATCCATTTGAAATAGGAGTCACATAAAAGTGCATGTCTCCTCTCCCTCTCCCCCTCTCTATTTTCCCTCCCCCCCTCTCTCTCTCTATATGTTTTTACCTTTTTTTCGTAGAACCTTAACATCAATTTCAAATTACCAAACATTGCGTAAAATTGGATTTAACTCATTTCAAATTCACTAATTTACAATTCACTAATTCACAATGAACCAATTTACATAATCAAACAATTTGCGCAACCAAACTGGGCCAAATTAATTAGTTTGATTTTTATTTTTAGTAAAAAATTATGTGAAGCGAGGTCATTTTTGTCATTTTTTGGCATATTAATAGTTTTATTTCTTTTTTATTATTTTCTTTATTTTTGTTATAGTATTTTCTTTTGTTTTGTTTTAGTATTAAAGGGAAGGAGTAGTAATGGCTTTTTTGTAATTAGGGCCTTAGCTTGTAGCCTAAGCTACTCCTCCCCTTTGAATACCCACTTGTAAGCCTCATTTGAGGTAGACTTGAATTTTGAATAAAGAAGAGTATTTCTCTCTCTAAAGTGTGTGTTTAGATATTTGTAGGAGCCTTTTGACGTGTAGTCTACGTCAAATTGGTATCAGAGTGGGTGTCGTTACACATTGGTGTTTGGTGTATCAGTCTATTTGTATCAAACAAATTGTACGCTATAATCTATGGCTCCCAAGAAATCAAAACAACCATTGGAAGAGATTCAAGAACTCGAGCAACAAATGGAAGAAATGGCTCTACAACAAAAACAGCAAACCCTAACCCTAACCCAAGAATTCAATCAAAAGTTTGAGGCCCTCTTGCAACTCTTCTCTACAAAACAACCTCCCACCACCATCCCCCACCCTTCCGACCAACTTGCTGCCCTAAACCTAGTTTCCCCCTCTACCACCATCCCTTACAACCCCTGTGACCCTACCAATGTAACCCACCCCTACCAGCAGCCCCCATACCCTCAAACCCTAGGCATACCCTCAAACCCTAGGCCTGCTGCTGCCGCTGCCCTCCCCAATGCGGCAGCCAACCTCCCAAACCCAGTCGCACACTCCCGGCCCATCGCACCACCGGAATCAGCCCCCGCCCCAACCGACCTGCTTCCCAACCCCCTCAACCCGCCCGATCGTCCCTATTTAGCCCCGAGAAGACCTACCCGTTGCCCCGAAATTCAGCCCCAAGCCACTCGGGCTCCATCTCCAATCCCCCAAGTGCCAACATTCACCCCCAACCCCTCGTTAGCTCCCCAAAAAATCCCCAACCCGATTTAAATTCGCACCCTAGTCAAAACCAACCTCTACCATACCCATATCCCAACCCGCCTGATTTTTTTGGTGCCTCCACCTCATTTCAGCCCCCGAGCTCTTTTACCCACCCACTGGGCCACCCGAGTCATCTTCGCACCCCTTCGGATTGTTTAATTGCCCCGGGGGCATGGGCCACCATTTTGGGAACCCCTGACCACCCTCCCGACGCCGGTTCACACTACCCACACGGCCCCACCATTCCCCTTGACCCTCGGCTAGCCACACTCCCTAACCCTCCACCTTTGCATCATACACCCTCCCACCACACCCTCTCACTACTCCATTCTGGGTCCTCCTCATCCTCCTCCGAGTTCGGGGATAGCCACCCCAGTATTTTAGCGTGAATATCTCCACACCCACCCGATGTCCACCGCCATGCTCCACTTCGAGACCGACACTATTTCTATTGCGGCGAACGTGGCCACTTAATAGGCACGTGCCCCCACTATCCCCGCGTTCCCCCAGCTCCTCCTGTGCCCCAGCATGGTCAGCTTCTTCATCCACCGCCTGCACAGACACCACCCCCTCCTGCCGATGTTGTTTCGCCTGTGTCAGGTGACGTGATGAGCCTAGATGCTCGTCAGGACGAGGGTCCACTATCTATGGCCCTTCAGCTGCTTTCCTGAAGCCTCCATGGGGATATCCGCATAAACGTGTCCATGTTTGACGGGTGATTCTCCAAATGCCATGGTCGATTGATTAGCTTCGATGGAGACAGTTGGTTAGGTGGGATAAAGGACGCTTGGAGAGCGGCCTTCAGCTCAGGCAAAGTCTGAATAGAAGGCAATCCAGACGTCATGCGGCGATAGTAGAGGTCATTCCACCAAACTCGGACAAATCCCTGGACACCTTATCAGTAGTGGAGTATACGAAGCAGTTTCAGCTTCTGTGCACCAGAGCTCGCCTTCCCGAAACGGAGGATCAGCGGATCAGTCGCTATATACTGGGGTTGCAGCCGCATATTCAGCACGATCTCGGTCTGAGGGAGATACCGACCTTCCTGAAGGCAGTCGAGTACGCGGCCAAGGTCGAAGCTTACCCCACAGCGCCCGCAGTTCTCACGGGCTCCGCCTACACCGATTTCTGTCCCAGCGCCTCCTCCAGTGGCATCTTCAGTTCCTACTTCCACTACTCCCGCTGCTCCACATTCAGGACCTCCTACCTTCCGGTGCTACAACTGTGGCAATGTTGGGCACCGAGCTTCTGATTGCTCTCTCCCGCGACGCCGCGCATTATTGGCGATGGATCATCCACGTGACTATTAGGACGCGTCCGAGGAGCTCCCCTAGCACGCCTTGATCACCGTCTTGGAGGGTGATTCCGTTGGCCTTCCCCTTTGAATTCGAGGACGAACTCTTTTTAAGGAGGGGAGATTGATGTGAATCGAGGTCATTTTTGTCTTTTTTTTGGCATACTAGTAGTTTTATTTCTTTTTGATTATTATTCTTAATTTTTACAGTATTTTCTTTTGTTTTGTTTTGTTTTAGTATTAAAAGGGAGGAGTAGTAATAGCATTGTATAATTAGGACCTTAGTTTGGAGCCTAAATTACTCCTCCCCTATAAATACCCACTTGTAAGCCTCATTTGAGGTAGACTTGAATTTTGAAATAGAAAAGAGTATTTCTCTCTCTAAAGTGTGTGTTTAGATATTTGTAGGAGCCTTTTGACGTGCAGTTTACATAAAAAACAAGCAATAGTTTAACAATAGGGAACTCTCTCAGTTTTCTAATTTAATATAGTTGAACATCCCTATTGTGTGGCATTTTGGGGATCACATATGCAGTATCATGTAGAAATTTTGACCTTTGGGTATTTTCAAGGCAAAATTTTCATTGCAAACCATGTACAGGTATTAGCAAAGCAATGTACATGAATAGTTGTGTTTAGAGCCAAATATTGTTTGGGGCATTTTGAAAGAGACAGGGATTCTTTATTTTTTTAATTATTGGCCTTTGCAGTTTTAGGAAGCAAAGTTTTCCCAGGGAAGGACAATTATTTGGATTGTCGCATGGGTCGATCCTCAACTCGCAATGTCTTCAATTGTATACTATTTTATAAAGTTTGGTTAGCTTTTTAGGTACTCACTGGAGCATGGATGAGACTATCAATAGCTAATTTTTCACATTAATATCCTGCCTTGTACTTTTTTACTTTGTTCGCCCTTTTGAGTACCGATGAAATTAATACTTTTATTCTTCTGAAATTTTGTAGTTTTATATGTAGCTGAATTTATATTGCTACAGTATTTGGCTGAATATGTCTTCTCATTGAGGGAGTTTTTTTGTTCTGTTTCAAATTGTACATGGAGATTATCCTCATTCACGGAACGCACATTGTGGCTATAAGCAATTGAGATTGACATTACTTTTGGTATATGCTCAGCTAATCTTGATTTTGTGGTACTTTTAGTACAACTTAAAACACTTTTCTTTTGCAACACCTTAAGGCCCATATTGTGTGTTCCATCTTATATCCAACTTTCCATGTACTGTTCAGTCCTAGAGCACTATTTATGGGTTTATGGGCCTTTGGATTAAGAAATGATGCATATTGTGGGTTTGATTGGTTACCAGGTTATTTATTTTCTCATACAGAGGTAGTTTTTATCTCTATTTTGCGTTCGAAATTGTAGGTCTTTGGAGCCTGAACCATTAGTGGAACTTAAAAATGATAGTTTAGTTATCATAGTACAAAACTGATACAAAATTATGTTGCTTTGGTTAAAATTATACAGATTTTAATTTTTATTTTTCATTTAGTTTGACCATTCCATATGAACCCTATAGGTTTTTTTTGGTTGGATTGTTGAGTTTTGTAACTTCTTGTTTTTAACTTCAGTGCCCTAAAAATTAAAATGGGTGCCAACACCCAAACCAAATTGGTGTTGATGATTTTGTGAGGTTTAACTTCAGTGTCGCAATAAGGTAAGTATGCCAATTTAGTTTTGTGAGAAATTTTTGCATTTCATCAAAAAAAAATTCATTTGTACAATCGACAGTTTTTGCATTTCAGCAATTTTCCTTTCCTTTAATTGTAAGGGCAAATTTCCGATCCATTCAATTTGTATGTAATCGGCATTATTCCGGACAAAACGTTTGAGTCATAGGATAGACTTTGTGTTGATGATCCCATAAGTCTGTGAAGTTGTTTGACGAAGACACAGCGGCCAAGCTTCAAAGATTGGATGTCATGCTATGTTTAGTGCCAAGTTTGTCTTCATGTTTAACGAGGATCTCATAGGTTCGAATGCATATTTAATATGTGTCCATAGTAATATTTTAAGGGTGTTGGCTTTTGATTTAAAATTGTTTGGAACTGTTGTTTAATATTTATTTTAGAAAAATTGTCTGAGTTTATTTTCGTTAGAACGAGATATAAACTCGTTAGAATGAAAATGTAGATTTGGTTCGGACGACTTTATGACTTGTTAGAACGACAATGGGATTTCGTTAGAACAAGGATCAAACGAACATCAAATTAGGATGTTCTGCCAAGCAGAACCAAACTCGTTTGAAGCTTGTTCAAATGAGATTGCATTCTCGTTCGAACAAACTTGACAGAGCATCCTCGCTTGATGTTCGTTTGATCCTTGTTCTAACGAAATCCCATTGTCGTTCTAAAGAGATGGGATTCTCATTCGAACGACCCTAGTTTTCCTTCGAATGACCCGTCACCTCAAAAAACGTGCAAACATGTTTCAAGGCATTGTGGACTCAAAATTTTTAAGGATTTTTGGCGAAAAACGATTTTATACATGTTTACAAAAGTTCCAAGCCCCAGTTTCACCCTATACGTTTAAATGTCCAAGTTCCATAATTTATATGCTTTTAGAACTTGATATTGGGAACCAAAGTTTGTTTCTTTCATCTGGAAAGAACTCATTTCGTGCGGTGGACTCCGTGTGTGCTATTTGCGGTATTTGACAGTTGGCCTCATCGGTGGATACCGAAGCGCGCGTGGACTCGTGTGCTGTGAGCCTGTGATAACTTGCATATGTGGACTCCTACGTTGCATTGTGGAGGAGTGGTTGAAGATAGAATAGCGTCAATGCTTGTGGGGGATCGAGTCGTTGTGTAAGTCATTTGTCTATACTTTGCAAAACCAACTGTTTGGCTGGGTCGTCCGAAGTTTTTTTCCTTTGTGGTTTTCCTTGTACATCGGCTTCTTGTGGTTGATTTATTTATTTTATCTGCCATCATCTTAGATGCATGCTTTAGGATAAAAAGATAAAATTTGGTAAATTAGTTTTCCACAAGAAAAAAGTTTAAAATCGGTGCCAAGTTTAATTAGGTTAATTTTGTTTAAAGGTTCAATCTTTAATAATTTGAAAAAACATAAAAATATTGGACTTGTGTTTATTCGAACCATCCTTGCCTAAGAGTACATCGTAGGGGCATTCTCATTAGTCCCATTGGTTTGTAAATATACCTGAAAATGAAGATCTGATAATGTGTTGAATTTTAGGCACGCATACATTGTTTGTCTAATTGGGTCACTTTTTGGAACTCTTACAATAAGACTGTAAACAATTTCATAGCCACATCGTGTAATCATGTGCAATGAATTGTGCTTTAAATTCCCATGGCATATAGGAACAGGGGTACAATATTCCCTTTTGTTATTATAATCAAAAGCTTAGTTGGCCTGTCCTTATAAAGCTCCCACTAAAACAAGGCTTATATGCTTCTTGATGTTTTTTATTACTTCGTTTTGAACTTTGATATATATGTTTGAATTTGGAAACAGGAACCATGTTAACACTCTATCTACTCTCCTTTCAAAGTGAAGAATCAAAGAACGTGATGGAGGAGTATATATGGTACCAAGAGTATCTCATTTTTTTCAAATGTGACTCACAGAATGATATTTCAATTGATTTAGTTTTGATATTTCAATTGATGTGTGACCTACAAATATGGTACGAAGAGTATCCTTTGCTTTTTTTATGATTCGGTTGTTGTTCCAAGTTCGTTTTTTAGATTTAATTATGTTATGTGGTTTATTTTCAAGTGTTTGTCTCTTAGGAATTAGGCGTTCATAGGGAAGGTTTTCTTTTAATGCCCTAACCTCACCCACCCCAGGAGCTTTGTAGGCTAAATTTTATCTAATATTTGGTTTCTTGAATCAAATTGGTGAACAAACAACACATCAATTGTTGGTTAGTGTCCTTCATTTCTCTTTGTTGGCTACTATTTTAAGATCATTTTTTTGTGGGAGATAATTTCTTGTTTTATGGTTCATGCGTATGTTGGGCTCTATTATATTGGTGTGGGATGTGTTTTAGGTGAATTCATGGTGGGTATCTATCACATTTCCAATAAAAAAATTGTTGGCTGGTTGCCTAATTTTAGGTTGGATGCTATGTTGGGCATTTTAAAGTTGTAAGAAATAGTGATTTTCATATGCCCTCCTCAATAGGAGGTTGGGTTTAGATGTTGCAACCAATGGTAAAGTACAATTCATTGTCACTGGTTGAGGGCATTGCTAATACAGTGAGTACTAAGCATACCATAAGTGCAAGTACACCGGTAGCAAAATTATCACACCGTGCCATTTGCAGGGGAATACCCTAAATACGTATATATTAGGGTATGCCCTGCAAATAGCACAGTGTGATATATATATATAGAGAGAGAGAGAGAGGAAGGCTCACCTACATCACACCTAGTTCTACGCCCTAAGAAACTTTTTCTCCAATTTTTTTATTTTTACCTTGAAATTAACCTTCTAATCAACCCATATTCAAAAAACTAGGTCAAAATACATTTTGTAGCTATTTTTAAAAAATCCACAAAAAACAGATGGTGCAGACCCTTATAAATATGGTGTTTTGAGCAGTTTTTTGTGAATTTTTTTAAAATAGATACAAAATGTATTTTGACCTAATTTTTTGAACATGGATTTATTGGAAGGTTAATTTCAAGAGAAAAAAAAAAAATTTGGAAAAAAAAAAAATTTTAGGGCCTACAACTAGGTGTGATGTATAGAGCATGATGTAGGTGAGCCTTCTCTTATATTTATTTATTTATATATATATAGGGAAAGGATCAAGTGAGGCCCCGTTTGAGGACCCTGAATGAGGTCCATTTTTTTACAATAGTAAAAAAAAAAAAATTGACTGATTTTTTTTTATGGTTTTTAAACATTTCAATAGGACCATAAAAAAATAATCAGGTCAAAATAATTTTTTTTGCTTTTTTAAAAAAATTGGTCAAACTGTGTCAGTTTTTAAGTTGTTAAAAACTGACAAAGTTTGACCGATTTTTTTAAAATAGTAATAAAAATCCGTTTTGAGCTAATTATTTTTTTATGGTCCTACTGAAATGTTTAAAAACCATAGAAAAAAAATTAGCTCCAAAATATTTTTTTTACTATTTTAAAAAAATGGACCTCATTCAGGGACCTCAAATAGGGGGACCTCACTTGATCCGCTCTCTCTCTCTATATATATATATATAGTACTGCTCTTGTGCGGATCAGTCCGCATTTTAAGAGTGCGGATCGGACATGTGTCACCTGGCGGTGAGCGAATGTGCCTATAATTTAGACGATAATTTCTAGGCTCACCGCCAGGTGACACATGTCCGGTCCGCACTCTGAAAATGCGGACTAGTCCGCATAAGAGTATTACTATATATATAGAGAGAGAGAGAGAGTGGAAGGCTCACATACATCATGATGTATACATCACACCATACATCACACCTAGTCTAGGTCCTAAGAAACTTATTTTACAATTTTTTTTTATTTTTCTCTTAAATTAACCTATCAATCAACCCATATTCAAAAATTAGGTCAAAATACAATTTGCAGCTATTTTTAAAAAATCCACAAAAAACTGTTGGCGCAGACCCTTATTTATAAGGTATTTTGAGCAGTTTTTTGTGGATTTTTTAAAAATAGCTACAAAATGTATTTTTACCCAATTTTTTGAACAAAGGTTTATTGGAAGGTTAATTTCAAGAGAAAAATAAAAATTTTGAAAAATAAGTTTTTTAGAGCCTACAACTAAGTGTGATGCATGGATGATGTGTAGAGCATGATGTAGGTGAGCCTTCTCCTATATATTCTATTTTGACGTATGTATAATTAATGAACGTTAAATTTATAGAAATTGTTGCTTTCTATACTATAAAATTTAAACATAAAAATAAAAAATAAAAACCTAGCCATTAGTCGGCCTACCACCGCCCTCTTTCCACCTAACATTGCACATTTCAATCTTGTCCACCTTTCAGTCTTTAAATTCTTGTGCTGACTTGCCATATTTTTAAATGAATTGAGTCCTCATTACTGTTTTATATCTTGTTGATTATCGTCTTGTGAAAGTTATACATAATCAACTCCCATTTTATCACTTTCAAGTACTCGCCCCATCTTTACATACATGAACGTTTAATTCTTAACATGTTTACATGGAAATATGTTATACCTTTTTCATGAGTATTTCCCTTTAGCGTTATAAAAAAAACTAGAATAAATCATAAAAGAGCCTACCCCCCACCCCACCCCACCCCCAACCTATAACACCCCGTATTTTAAAGTATTTTAAATTACACGTGTGCACGTAATTAAACCGGGAAATAAATTGTCTTAGATAAATATTAATTAGCGAATAAAAAGGATTAATATTTATGTATATTTATAATTACTTGTGTGATAAGTAAATGATAGTGTATAAATTTATGTTAACGTCGTCAGTTAAAGTGACAAGTTCATCTGTATTTCATTCGGGACACGCGAGTAGAGTCGTGTCGCGCATGAAAGGGAATTTAATGTTAAGTGACTCGAATGGTAATTTTGAGTGCGCTGATGGTTTGGAATGTGGTGGTAATTTTGAGTGCGCTGATGTTAAGTGACTCGGATGGGAATTCCTTCATGTAGATAGGATTACATTCACGGATTTATGATAATTTTCCATGAACAAATCTAGGTTAAAATGGTTCTTGAATTGAAATTGGAAGAACTAGGGTTTTATTGGTTTAATTTGGGGATTTCGAAATTTATTGATGTATGGTGAGGATTTAATGATTCTAGGTTGTTAGAAATCATCTAAATATATTAAGAGCATCAATTGGATTTGTTGTTTGGGCGTTTCGAATTGAAAAATAGAGGTTATAGAGGTGAAAATGGTGGGAAAACACTGAAATTTTGGGGAAAAAGACGAGACAGAGTCTCACGCGAAGTCACGCGTAGGTCGTTCGCGTGAGATAAGGATCTCACGCGAAGTTGTTCGAACAACACGTGGCAGTCGTTCTAGCGACGGCCCATTCTGGTTCGAGCGACAAGTTCAAATTTCTGGGAATTTCCATTTTTCCCCCCGATTAAGTTACGCAATAAATTTGGGTGAGAAAACTGTTAGTCAATGGAATTAGTCTAGTGCAGAATTTTTGGGAAGTATTTGGGAAATAATACTTCAAATAATTTGAACGGTATGTTGGCCTTGGAGATTCCATGAGCGATAGTAATCGAATTAAATATAGTATACGTAGTGATGAGATTAAAATACGTGTGAGAAGTATACAATTAGGTGGGGTAAATGCCTATGAATTTTAATAGGACGTGTGTATGCCTATTATATACTATGATTGTTAAGTGTACTAATGGGTGATAACCCGGGGTACAAGAATATTATTGTTAAGTGTACTAATGGGTGATAACCCGGGGGTACAAGAATATTATTGCTAAGTGTACTAATGGGTGATAACCGGGGGGTACAAGATTATGATTGATAAGTGTACTAATGGGTGATAACCCGGGGGTACAAGAATTACATGAGTGATAGTAATTGCATTTAAAAATGCCATACGTAGTGATGAGAATAAAATACGTATGAGATGTATATAATTTAGGTTGGGTGAATACCTATAAATTTTTAATAGGAGGTGTGTATACCTATTATATGACATTGTTATTAAGTGCACTAATGGGTGCTAACCCGAGGGTGCAGGATTATTATGGTTAGGGGCGCTAATGGGTCTTAGCCCGGGGGTGCAGAAACAGTATATATATGTATAGGGATGATGTGACTATATATATATGTATATAAGAACTTGTAAATATTTCTACTGTGTGAAACTGGTAGATATAGTCATAATAATAAAATGTTTTGCGCCAAGTGGTGTTAACCTAAGGGTGCAGGATTGATATGTATATATATACAGGGTTGATGTGACTATATATATTTATGAAAATAATTGGGAACATTCTACTATGTGAAATTAGTAGATTTTGTATAAATGAGATATAAAATAATCTTATTGAGTAAAAGATTAACCATTCGAACGGTGAATAATGGAACTTTTAGTTATGTGAGATAAACTATTTCTTTCACGTATTGTATGGGCGATACGGGTATACTACTGGAGATTGTAGATGATGATATATGATTGCGAACTAGTTAGGCCGGGCAGCTTAGCTAGTGTGGGTTAGATGTACGTTACGCGTGCACAATAGATGAGAGGTAAGAATATCATGTGAGTGCGATATCTAACATGCACATAATACTTGCTTCATTGCAGTTTTAAATACTTGCTAAATATTTTTAAAACATCGGGCTCTGACCCGTCTCTTGCATATCTTCTGTTGTATATATGTATCATATCAGGTGCTCAGCCACAGGAATACCAGAACTAGAGAGTTGGATTGTGATATGTGCTGCAGCTGTTGTGGAAGTTGTAGGTCTTTGCAGTAGACGCCTCCATCATTTCCATTCAGTTATCTAGACATCTCTGTTGGGGCATGTGTCGCCCATTCCTAGTTTTTATCAGAGTTATTATTCAGTTTACTTTGCAGTCATTTTAGTTGGATGGAATCTTACTATGAGTACGTAAATTTGGAGTTTTGAACTGGGAGGTTTTTACCCAGTCTTATTTATTCTAGTGTTTGATCCATGTTTAGTATATTCATGTGTATAATTTTCATAATTAAATAGAGAAATGGTTTTATTTGGTTATATGTGTGGGTACCCAGAATTAAGACCATGGGCCTGGACGAGTACCCCATTTCTGGCGGCCCAAAGTCCAGGCCCCCCATTTCTCATTTAATTATCCGATCTCTTCCCACGTTCCCATTAAGGGAGGTTATAGGGAGAGATGGAAAACGTGGGGGAATCCAACACCCCCACTTACCTGAACATACATGTATATATTGAACCCTAGGTCCGGGGCAAAAAGAAGGGTTGTATTCTCTATAACCACTCTCCGGAGTATATAGAAATAACATCGACTGCACCACCGTGGACGTAGGCACATATTGGCTGAACCACGTACATCCTTTGTTGTGTGATTGTCATTTTACATTCCTTGTTCCTACTTGGTGATCGCTTTTTTCTCATCTATTTGTGTTGCATTATAATTGTTACCACAATTGGCGCCGTCTGTGGGAAGCGTTCATCTTTCCCTGAGAAGAGCCCACACCAAGAAAGGAATTTAAGATGTTTGGTCACAGCAGCAATGCCCCCCAGGCAAGGGATATTCAAGAACCACCTGCTCCTCGCAGGATTAGGTCTGAAGTTCGACGTTCAGATCAAAGGGCTCGCTTAGAAAGGCCAGCCTCAGAAGAAAGCCAAGGACCAGCGAGGTCCACACAGATATCCAGACTGATTGATGCATACGAGGCAAGGCTCCACGAGCAAAGAGAGTCTTTCTCGCGAACACGAGGCTGAGAATGCTCGCCCGAAAAGAAGACTGGAAAGGTTGGAGAGAGAGCTTCATCATGATAACAGGAGACGTCTATACCGCACTCCTAGCCCTCAGGCGAGCAAGTCTCGCAGCCGAGGAAGGAGCCCCAGGCGAGGATCTCAAAAGATGGAGGAAGGCGAATCAGACGACGACCTCCGCGAGCAGCTGCGAAGAGCTCGCCTTTACCAGAGCCCTACTCGCAGCAACGAGAACATACGAAACCTGGTCCGCAGGGAAATGGACCAACATCCTGCCCACCACGGTACCAGATCGACCAGAGAACTCGCTAGGCGAGTTCTCAAAACCCAGATGAAGTCACCTTTCACGAGGGAGATCGAAGAAGCCCCCAAGAAATTTGCCTTTCCAAGGTTCAAGATTTATGACGGTAAGACTGATCCCATCGATCACGTCAGGCAATACCGACAGGCCATGACCCTCTGGAATCACCGGGATGCACTGATGTGCCGTACTTTCCCCTCGAGCCTGCATGATGTGGCGCAGAAATGGTTCGAAAGACTCCCCCACCGGTCCATCAGAAGTTTCAAATCCCTGGTCGAGCTCTTTACGGCCCGGCTCATCACTAGCAGCTCCCATCCCAAAAGGATGGATGCTTTACTGACAATGAAGAAAACGCCTCAAGAGACACTCCGAGACTACGCGAAGAGGTACTGGGAGTTATTCAACGAGGTCGAAGATTGCTCGGAGCAAGTGGCAGTGGCCTCTTTCAAAATTGGGCTACCCAGCTCTTCCCTTCTTTACCAGTCCCTGACAAAGAAGGAAGCTATGACTATTGACGACCTAATGGCTCGCATCGAAAAGTACGCTAAAGTGGAGGATGTCACCCGCCTCAGTACAGGAGAAAACGGTCGAGCTAAACTCACTACCAAGGGAGGTGACAAAGCTGAGAACCAGAAGAAAGGAGGAAAGAACGGGGGCAAAAATGGCTCCAAGAACGGAGGGAACAATGATGCGTCGAAAGCATTCCAGGCGGTCAACACCGTCTTTAAAGAACCAATTTACAAAATTCTCACGAAGATCAAAGATGAGCCATTCATAAAGTGGCCCAGGAAGATGGGAGGAGATCCCTCGAAGAGGAACAATGCGCTAAGATGCGTTTTTCACAAAGAGGGAGGACATAAGACTGAGCACTGCAAAGCTCTTAAGTCTCACCTCGAGGAGCTGGCCCAGTCTGGGAATATGAACGATTTTGTGGAAAAAAGGGCAGAGAAAATGGCTGCCAATAGAGAGGCGAGACCTGACAACGTGCTGGAAGATGACGCTGGACATGAGTTCGCGGTAATTCACGGGGCATCTGATGCCAGGTGGATACAAGGAAATTCAGCTCGAATGGAAATGAAAAAACTTACAGCGGTAATGCAGGCTTTTCAGATCGATCCAGCAAAGTCACAGTCAGGTAAGCGTCGACGAGCAGATGACGTCAACTATAACAAGCATATTGTCTTCACAGATGAAGATCTGGTGGGAGTGAGGACCCCACATCATGATGCTCTGATCATTACACTCAGGATAGCCAACTTTGACGTCGACAAATTGCTCGTCGATCAAGGAAGCTCGTCCGAAGTAATGTATCTCGACCTATTCAGAAAGTTAAAGTTAAGCGTTACCGACCTAAAGGAAGCTACTGTCCCTTTAGTTGGCTTCGCCGGAAAAATAACTATGCCCCTGGGAAAGATTGTACTACCGGTGCGCGCTGGAAACGTCTCCAAGATGATCGAATTTTTGGTAGTCGACATCGACTCGCCATACCAGGCCATCCTCGGCAGGGGATGGCTTCATGCGATGAAGGCAGTCTCTTCGACCTACCATCAGAAACTCAGTATGTAACCGAGCGAGGAGTAATGGAGATCCACGGCGACCAAGCAATGGCAAGAAGGTGTTTCATAGCAACCATCCGACCAAAGCCAGAGAAGAAGGCCGATCAGCCCATCGAGAAAGTTGAAGGACTGACACCTTCTAAATAGCAGTTAAAGTACGGAAGACCTGGAGTAGAAGAGACCAGGCTTCTCCCCTCCGAACGTGTTGTCGAGGACCTGGTAGAAGTCACGGCTGGAGATGGCGACAGCAGTAGAGTCTTCTTGATTGGAACATCCCTCACCAACCAGGAGCAGAAGGACTTGATAACTATACTGAGACGGAACATAGATGTTTTCGCATGGAACCATACGAGCTGCCTGGAATCGATCCTAGTATGGTCTGCCATCAGCTGCACGTCGGTCCTGCCTTCAAACAATCACGCAAAAGGCACGGCGAACTGCACCCGAAAAGGCCAAAGCGGTAGAGAAAGAGGTCGAAAAACTGTTGGATGCAGGGTCCATACGGGAAGTACAATTCCCCAAGTGGCTATCCAACCCAATAGTAGTTCCAAAAAGCAATGGAAAGTGGAGAGTTTGCATCGACTTCACTGACTTCAACAAAGCATGCCCTAAAGATAGTTTCCCCCTCCCAAAAATAGACCAATTAGTAGACGCCACCACAACTCACGAGCGAATGAGTTTCCTGGACGCATACTCAGGGTATCACCAGATCCCCTTATATGCCCCAGACCAGGACAAAACGACGTTCATCACAACAGTTGGGTTATACTGCTACAAGGTCATGCCCTTCAGGCTCAAGAATGCAGGGGCAACCTATCAACGGCTGGTTACCAAAATGTTCAAAGGTCAGATGGGAGACACCATGGAGGTCTACATCGATGACATGCTCGTTAAAAGTAAGAAGGAAAATCACCTCTCCGACCTGTCAAACACCTTCGAAATCCTCAGGAAATACCGAATGAAGCTTAACGCGAACAAGTGTTCCTTCGGTGTCCAGTCAGGAAAATTTCTTGGGTACTTGGTCAGTAAGAGAGGCATAGAGGCTAACCCAGACCAGATCGATGCAAACAACAGGGTGCAACCCCCTCGCACAATCTGGGACGTACAGAAGCTCACTGGTATGCTCGCTGCCCTAAATCGCTTCATCTCTAAATCCTTCGAGAAGTGCAAGCCTTTTTTCCAGCTTCTAAAAGGAAGCAAAACGATAGAATGGAGCCCAGATTTCTCGCGAGCATTGGTCGAGCTCAAGTCTTACTTAAGCTCTGCACCACTGCTCGTCATACCACAGCAAACGGATTCTTTGTACCTGTACCTCTCCGTTTCCAACCACACTGTCAGCTCCGCGTTAATATGAGAAGTTGCAGGAATCCAGCACCCCGTTTATTACGCGAGCAAGACCTTACTGGACGCCGAGCAAAGATACCTACCATTGGACAAGCTCGCCTTTGCACTAGTGGTAGCCTCGAGGAAGCTGAAGCACTATTTCGAGGCCCACACTATCATTGTCCTCACATCACACCCCCTTAAGGCAGTCCTGAGGAAAGCGGATTTGTCGGGCAGACTGTCCAAATGGTCAGTCGAGCTCGGACGATTTGACATCCAATTTCAACCAAGGACCGCAATCAAGGGGCAGATCCTTGCTGATTTCATAGCCGAATTCACGAGCGAGGAACCCTCCAACCAACCTCAACCACCAACTCGAAAGGAGAATCAAACAGCAGTGGAAACCTGGAGACTGTTTGTTGATGGAGCCTCCAATTCCAAGGGGGCAGGAGTAGGCATTGTCCTCATTACCCCAGAGAATACAATCCTTGAACAAGGAATCAGGCTTGGATTTGCAGCCTCCAACAACGAAGCAGAATACGAAGCCTTGATAGCCGGTCTCCAAAAGGTGTACACTTTGGGAGCAAGACATTTACAGGTATTCGGCGATTCCCAGTTAGTCTCCAATCAGATAAGTGGAGACTACAATGCAAAAGATGACAAGATGGCAGCTTACCTCGCCTTAGTTAAAAAACTAATGGCAAGCTTCGAAGAGGTCCAGGTCCAGCAGTTTCCCAGGGGACAAAACAGCCATGCTGACGCCCTAGCAGCCCTAAGCTCGGCAGTCGACTCCGACCTAAGAAGAACCATCCCCATCGATTTCCTCACTCGTCCTGACATCAGCCGCGACAGTAAGCCACCAAACATGGAACAGGTACTCCAGGTGGGATCAACCCCCAGCTAGATAGACCCCTTAAGGGACTATTTAAAGGATGGCACTCTCCCGGATGACAAGAAAACTGCCCACCAGATAAGAGTCAAAGCTGCTAGTTTTCACTTATCCCCAGAAGGCAGCTTGTATAAGAGATCCTTCTCCGATCCCTACCTCCAATGCGTTCACCCAGGGGATGTTGAGCAAGTGCTCCACGAGCTTCACGAAGGAGTCTGTGGAGGCCATATCGGAGGAAGGTCTCTAGCTTTTCGAGCAATGAAGGAAGGCTATTGGTGGCCATATATGCAAAGGGACTCTGCGGTGTATGTCCGCAAATGCCTGAAATGCCAACTTCACGCTCCTATGGTCCACCAACCCGCCAGCGATCTAAAATCACTGACCAGCCCATGGCCATTCGCCCAATGGGGAATGGACATCGTGGGACCACTACCTACCGCCACCGGCAATCGCAAATATTTGTTGGTTACAACGGGCTTCTTCACCAAATGGATCGAGGCGGAACCCCTGGCAAACATTCGAGACGCTGATATGATAAGGTTCATATGGAGAAATATAGTCACTCGTTTTGGCATCCCCAGGACCATCATCACCGACAATGGAACACAGTTCGAAAGCGGCTCCTTTCAGAATTTCTGTAACGAACACGGTATCAGACACCACTTCAGTTCCGTGGCCTACCCTCAGAGCAATGGCCAGGCTGAGGCTTCCAACAAAACTGTGATCGATGGATTAAAGAAGCGATTGGAGCGAGCCAAAAGCGCATGGGTAAATGAGCTACCACATATCCTATGGGCATACCGAACCACTCCTCGGCGAGCAACAGGAGAAACACTATTTTCGCTAAAATATGGCATGGAAGCAGTCATCCCACTAGAAGCCGGTTTGCCAACAATAAGGTCCAACCTTGTCGACCAGGGCCATAATGATGCAGCATTGCTCGCTGAGCTCGACCTAGCCGACGAGCGCCGGGAGCTAGCCCTAGTGAAACTAGCGAGCTACCAGCAACAGCTCGCGAGGCACTACAACAAAAGGGTTAACCCAAGGACATTCCGAGTTGGGGACTACATTCTTAGGCAAGTCCTGGGTAGCGCAGTGAAACCATCAGACGACAAGCTAGGCCCAAACTGGGAAGAACCCTTTAAGATAACCAGAGGCGATCTGCAGGGCGCCTATCACTTGGAAACGATGGAAGGCAGAGACATACCACGAGCATGGAACGCAACCAATCTCAAGAGATTCTATTTTTAGATCTTTCTTTTATTCTTTTGTCATGAAACTAGAATATCATTTCCCTTATCATTAATGAAAGTTATTTAATTGGTTACATTCTGATGAGTAACAGTGCATTTATCGCACATCTTTTCCAAATAACAGGCACATTGATCACTACACTATAGCAGGACAATATCCCTCCTCAGGTCATCGTTATGAAACACGAAGGACCTCTTAGCATTGCCCCTGGCAATATATGAAGCCCTACAGGGGATCCTTAGGCAATATGACCAAATTTTATACTGGTCATCAAACCTTCTTCGGTTAAGTAAAATCCTGATCGGATAAAGCATCTAACACCAGGTGTGTCCTCGCCAATTGCCCCACTTAGGCCTAAGGGAGTGTGACGACACAACCTAAAAGGTAAAGTGGTGCACAATGGTATCTCGGTATTATACTGGACTGGGAGGACACTTGCATGACAAAACAAACTTAGATGATTATAAAGCAGCAAAAATATGAAGAATATGATGCACACGTTTAGTCGGCAAAATTGCCCAAAACACAAACTTTTCATTAATTCATCATATTTACAACAATGGTGATACATGCTTAGTCGGCGAGCTCGCCCAAAGCATTTACATTATCAAAAATACAAAAAATAACAACTGGCAAAATCTCAATGGGGGGAGGCCTCTGAGCGAGATAATCAGCCACTCGAGCTCTTCGTCCGTCATCGGGAGCAGGAGCTAACTCTTCCACAACCTCGTTCGCATCCAACTCCAATAATTGCCGAGGGATGGCATCGATGGGGATCCATCGATCATCCCTCCGGAAGGGGTTAGGCATCAGTGTAGAGGGAGACATCTCATGGCGATACCAGAGCATCGAGTTCCTCGGAACTTGTAGCTCCTTCAAAGCACTCAGCCATCCCCTGACGAAGGAAAGCTCTTCGAACTCTGTCAACCTTGTTGGAGCATCTGACCAACCCTAGTCGTAGCCATCAGCCCATACTTGTCGAGGACCTTTTTTGAACAGGTGCCGCAGCCGAGTAACGTCCCTCTGAAGCCCAGCAGCAATAACGTATGCTCGCTGGACATCACCACGGAGCTCTTCCATTTCCCTATCTCGAAGTTCTTCCGCTTCCCTGTTTCGGCTCCTGGTGCTCCTACCAGCTCGCGGAACGGGTGGGCGAGTGGGACCCCGCGGCACAGGAGGAGTAACACTCTGACCAGCTCTAGTTCGCGATGATGAGGAACCTTGTAATACTGCTGAAGCAGTGCTCGGCGCATGCTCCCTAAGTCGTGAGACTTCTCTCCTCAGAACCTCATTCTCTTGCTGAAGCATTTCACCAACCTGGTTGATCTCGGATGCATCGAGAAGCTTTGCTCTTAACGCATTCACTTCTTCTTGCACTGAAGCACCAACCTCTTCCATCTCCTGGAGCCTGTCCTTCAGCCTGGCCACAAGTTCAGATTGCTCATTATACTTCTGATTCCTAGATCTAAGGGATTTGCAAAGTTTAACGAAGGCCTGGCGAACTTCAGGACTCGCATTGGGACCAAGGGTCCTGCCCAATTGGGAAGTAGCAGGAATGCAATCATCCACATCAATTAACTACAAGCAATCAAAAGACAAGGGAAAGAAAGAGACAAATCAGTGCACCAAGAAATAGAAGCCTTTTTCATTAATGAAGGTTGAAATTACATCGAACAGTAAAAAGAAAGTTTACAGACAGAAAAAACCAAAAATACAAAGCAGGCCTAGCAGATAACTAGTTAGCAACCTCAGAGGTCGATGGCCCCTTCCCCTTGTCGGCATCCGCAGGAGCACCGTCCTCGGCAGGGGTAATCTCTGTCGCCACGACGAGGGAGGCATCAGCAGGGGACGCCTGAGAGACAGGGTCAACACCTTCAACAGTTGGGACAGAGACCTCATCCACGGTCGGCTTCGGACCCGGGTCATGCTCGTCAAACATGGGAGAATCGATGTCGACGCCAGCAGCCAAAAGGGCCTTGTTCCAGCCCTTCTTGAAGTTCAGACGACTAATATAGCCTATCTGAACTTCAGCGTCCTCGTACGCTACAGCCCAACCAGAATTGTACGAGTCCTCCTTGGCAGTGACAGCCTCAGACTCCTTCAGCTTTTCAGACAGCACCCTGTTGTCCTCAACAACCGCTAGTTTGCTCGAGCAAACCAGGTCGTAGGCCTGTCGCAGCTCTTTCAAATCCTTGACTGCCGCATCCTTCTCCTTGTTGGCAGTAGCAAGAGCCAGGTCGGATGAAATCCGAGCAGCGTCAACGGCTTTAAAGCTAGCCTCGAGCTCTTTACCCTTCAGCTTCAGGACAGCGTTTTCCTTCTCCAGCTCGCTGTTCCTCTTCACCAGCTCATCGCGTGAACGATACAGCACGGCGAAGTCAGTAACAAACTGCAGAAAAAGAGAAAATATTAGAAGAGGGAAATGAGGAAATTCATAAAAACATGGGAGAGAAGGGAAAAAACTTACCAGGGCTAGTCAAAAGCCTGAAGGGCCAATTGCTCAGACCCTACCGCCCTTTGGCGATCAGCTGGGAGGACAGCTCTCTCGAGCAAAGCGGGGGCCAACTAAGGGGAAATGGCAACAGAAGCCCCCTCGGGCAGCGCAGACACCGGGACCAAGGCCTGCCCGGCCTTCGTCCTCGCTTCGGCCCACCTCTTCTCCTCTCTCTCGTTCTCTTTCTTCTTCCTCTCCTCTACCCTCCTCTTCTCCTCCATCTTCTTCTTCTCTTCTTCCTTTTTTCTCTCTCTCTCCCTCACCTGCTCTTCTTCCTTCCTCTTTCTCTCCTGTTCTTGAGCAGAGGACCGGGAACCAGTAGCCACAGCCCCAGAATTAGATTTTTGCTTCTTTGACCTCTGTGCAAGAAGCACGTGGTCCTCATCATCATCATCCCTGATTAAGTTCTTCCTTGGAGGAACCATCTCCTCGCTCGAACTGCTAGAAGTGCTCGACGACCCTCGAGCTTCAGAAACCTCCCCACGATCAGAGGAGCTGCTACTATCAGAGCTACCTCCACCCAAATTACTTACCGCTCCTGCAAGGTCACTCTCAGAGCTACTCTCCTCCTCGTCCAACTGAATCAAATCCGCAACAGTCTCTTCGGGAAAATCAAACTCTGGGATACTGTCCACGGGCCTTGCTATGAAGCTGAAGCCAACGTTCTTGTACTCGAGCAGAAAGGCAGCAGACCTGGGATGCTCGCCGTCATCCAAAGGCTCCCTGATATTCCAAGCCTTAATTAATTCCGAGAGACGAACCTCGCTGAGAGCAGGTTCCAAGTTCTTTGACCTCGCTGTGGAAGAAAAAGCAAAGAAGAGTTAGAAAGATCGCAAATCAACAAAAATCGAAACAACAGAGCAATGTCTACCTATGTATTCTTCCCCATAAAAGGGAACAGAGAGCCTCTCAGACCTCAACCCTTCAAATTGGAGAGAAAACTGCCAGTTTCTAGCAAGGAAACCGTCTTGCCAATAGTCCTTATGGGAATCAGGTAGATTTACTACCAATACCCTGTCAGGGCTCCTAGCTTTGAGGTAGAGGACACCAGAGCTAGTTCGAGAGAAGGAATAGCAAAAACAGACCTCGGCGAGCCCTAACCTAGTACCATACAACTAATTTATTCTATGTACGCCATTAACTATTTTCCACACAGTGGGCGAGCATTGTGCGGGAACAATGTTAAAATAGCCAAAGAAATGCAAAAATAAGTCATTGGGAGGAAAAGTGAGTCCCCTCTGGGAAAGCAACAAGACATGGATCCAGTGGGCATCATCTATATCTCTAACGTTTCTAGGAGGGGAGGCACAACACTCAATATCTACCCAATCAGGGACATTATAAAACTTCCTAAATTCAGAGATCGACCTATTCCCAATCTTCGCCATTGGAAAACCCTAGAAAAGCTACAAACTCAAAGAGAAAGTACAAAGAAACGGCACAGTAAACTTACAAAATAGAAGATCGATTCAAGCAACGAAGAAGCACGAGCCCAAACAACTAGGAAGCGATGAGAATGGAGATTGAGAGAAGAAGGTACGAAGTGCTAGAGCTCGCAGAGAATGGAAGAATGCTGGAAAGACTGAAGCGACGGTAGAAAAGTGGCTATTCCAACAAACCTTCAAATTCTGCTAATCATAGTGCACAAGAAACGAAGCGGGTGCCGCCAAAATCAACTTCACAGCTTTTGAAGAATTGCAAAAAAGCCATTATGGCTAATCATTTAATTTTTTGAGCCCAAGAGCATGGCCCAACAAACTTAGGGGCAATTGTGGGTACCCAGAATTAAGACCATGGGCCTGGACGAGTACCCCATTTCTGGCGGCCCAAAGTCCAGGCCCCCCATTTCTCATTTAATTATCCGATCTCTTCCCACGTTCCCATTAAGGGAGGTTATAGGGAGAGATGGAAAACGTGGGGGAATCCAACACCCCCACTTACCTGAACATACATGTATATATTGAACCCTAGGTCCGGGGCAAAAAGAAGGGTTGTATTCTCTGTAACCACTCTCCGGAGTATATAGAAATAACATCGACTGCACCACCGTGGACGTAAGAACATATTGGCTGAACCACGTACATCCTTTGTTGTGTGATTGTCATTTTACATTCCTTGTTCCTACTTGGTGATCGCTTTTTTCTTATCTATTTGTGTTGCATTATAATTGTCACCACAATATGTAAAAAGGAAAAAGTTTTTGACGCCTAGCTTAATTCTATATTAGGTGATTAATATGTTTATAAGTTTTTCGACAGTGATGCTAAGAATGAGCCAACTGAACATTCTGTTTTAAATTTGGTAAAGGACTGATCACCCTATATTTTATTGGGCGGGGTGTCACAGTGGCCCAGGAGTAGTACATGATGTACATGGTGCCTGATAGCTAGGAATGCATCCGGGAGGTCCAGCTTGGGGACGCTAGACATATATGTATAAAGAGTGATATATGTATATGAATGATTGCCTGAATATTTTAAAGTATAGCTAGTGTATGGTTACGTTGCCTATGCAATGAAACAAATATAATTGAAAAGCCCTAAGTTATAGTTTATGGATTAACTACGTAGTACATAGTATGAGGTATCGTATGGGCTGTACGAATGGACTAGATGTCTAACGGATCAAAGTAGGTTAAGGATGTTTAGACTCGTTAAGCGGGGAAGCATAACTAGGAGGATAAAATATCCGCGTTAGGAGTGCACTATAGATGAGGGGCGAGGATAATCTCATGCGAGTGCGACACCAGGTGAACATGAATATTTCTTGCTGCTTTATTATTATTGCATTTAGATACTTGCAACTGTTTTTCAAATGTTTTGGGAGTTGAACCATATCAAAAAATATTTTCAAAACCTTTTAGGAGCTCAGCCACAGGTTCGCCAGGGATAGCCGCTCCATTCCAGTCAGACGATGTTGTAGTAACTGTGGATGCCTGCAGGACATGATTAGACGCTTTACTCATTTCTATCTAGATAAGTTTCCAGTTCAGTACTTTTCTTTAGGCATGTTGCTCGCAGTTGGACAGCTGTATCTTTAGACATCATTTTCAGTTAAATATTTGGATCATTGTATTCTGGATACCGAAAGTTTATTCAGTTTATTTATTTATGTTATTAGTACTCTTTACATTCAGTCACTGTGGATATTTATATTTATATTGTTGAATGGTTTCAAGTGTGCATGTTAATAAGATTTAAAATTGATAACGGACTTAATAGGTTATCAGTTTAATTAAATGGTTTTCAACAATAATGCTAAGAATGAAATCGGATAGTTTAATAAATGCATGATCAATCGGTATTAGAATAGGTGGGGTGTCACATACCCCCCCTCCCCCCACCCCACCCACACACACACAGCCCGATTAACGCCTAGCATCTATTAGATTATTGAGGCCACCAACCTCCTCGAGTGATGGGTTCATATTTAATGGGTTTGCATTTCTTTTCAATTTTCAGTGTCGTAATTACTATTTCTTAACCGTAGTAAAGTGCATCAACTGTTAAGGAAGACGAGTGATGATGCCATAAATCCAGAATGAACAACATTCACCAAGATAAGATTGCAGTGATTCAAAAGTTTAGGGACATAGTAATCCAATATCAATGTTGCGGGAAGGTTTCAGTAGCTGAGATTTTGACATACAAAAGGAAATCACCATCTATGCCACTGCCACATACATTGTTGAGAACAGTGGTTCTTTCCCCAGCTCTGAGGTCAACCTTGCCTGATATGTGTGTGTTTTGAATTTTTATGTTCCATCTACTATAGAATAGCTCGTAATATAAGATTTCTTTGTGAAACGCGCTTACCTCGTTTATTCAAGAAGGCAAGCAGCACAGTGATGGTCCAGCCTCTACAAACGCCGGAGAAGAGCACCAATTCTCTCTCTCCTTGTTCAGTTGCTTTTCAGCCTTTGTTTTCTCTTATTCTGTTTGGTGGTGGTTGTGTGTTGGTGGTGATGGTGTTTGAGTTGAGATGGAAAGGAAGAGTTTGGTTAATAATAGTTTTTTTCGAGAACAACATTTCACATGAGTTGTAAGGTAACTGGATATAATCTTTCTTTGCGAAGTCATCTTAACACGATGAATGGAGGCCCAACACGGGGCCAAAAATGTACAATTTAAACACATTAAGGTTGACATTGCAACATTAAAACAATTGGTCTGAAATTGATAAATAACATTGTTGAACTTTTAAGGTAAAACTTAGATTTTACACAAATATATTTTTATGTTATTATAGTTTAATATAAATATATAAAATTAGATTAACTATTCAAAACTCATTAGGTGATATATATGTATATATATATGGGTGGGTGGGTGTTTGTTTAAAATGTTATGGTTTATTCCAAACATACATATAATACTAGATTAACAGTTTTAATTTTATTATGTAAAAAAAAAGGACGTAGACTCCCGCTTAAACACAGGTTCTGGGAGAGGCAGATGTCGGCTAGCTTTACCCCCATATATGGAGAGGCTGCTGCCATGTCTCGAACCCGAGACCAACCGTAGCTTGGGCGAGGGCACGTGCCATCGCACCAAGGTACTTGTATTTCTGGTTTACTATAATTAACCTCAGGTGTGCATATGGGAATATATGCAAGTGTTCAGTTAATTTCACTTTTCCCAGGCAATGGGGAAATTGATTTATAAATCGCACGCCATTCTTTAAAGCTGTACCGTACTGATTCTGCCAATTATAATTATATTTTGAATATATATATTTTGTTTACGTGTTCTGGTGATTGATTTTGTTTATGATCCACACACTTCATAATGAGAATTATTGTCGTACTATTTCCTTGGTTATTATTTCGATCCCATACAAGTAAAACTGAGTATATTTATATTTCAAAAATATACCTATTGCTGTTTATAATTATGATAAACATAATTATTAGAGTATTATGAAAAACACATAATGACAATAAGGAAGACATAATACGATTTCCAAAATATAATAGATATTCCTCAATAAATTTGCAGATACATAGTAGTTATATTACAAATATTAATAATCACCTGCTCTGGGTAATACTCATATTTGCGTTGTCATATTAAATTAATAATAGTCATAATTTTGGATAGGTCACAATGACTGTAATATTTGCAAGCAGAAGATCTTTTACCAAGGATAAATCATTTGAAACCACAACCAAAGTTCAAATCACCTAAAGGATTTAAAGGTAAACACCTGTAATTTGAATGATTTAACCAACTAAATCTAAATTTGGACAAACATTAATGGTTCGAAAGCAATATGTGAAGGAAGAAACGCCAAGTTCTCTTGATATAGAGATGTATTCAATCATTGTAGACTTTGCTGCAAACGTAATCCAAATTAATGCATAGACATATATTGTTTAGTCCCCAAAAAAAAAAATAATCCAATTTAATTATAAACCTAAATTACTTAAAAGACTAGTGGGCTCCCAAAAAGTATAAAATTCACATTATTGAGCTGAATGATCCAGTAATTAGTGATCATATTTTGGATTAAGGTCTGCATAAGAAATCAGAACTAAACAAATACAAGAATATAAATATAAAAGAAGACTTATATACCTGGTAAGAACCAATGACCATGAGTAGAGAATAACCCAAGTGGAATGTGCAAGATTCAAACTTAGTACCATGGGAATGCAGTTGATGTACAGATTTTCTACCATTGGCTGTTGACCACACCCTCGCAGTGTCTTGACTAACAGATGTATATCCCAGCTGATTGACCGCACATCTTTCATATGTCCCTTTGAAAGAAAAGAAAGAACATTTCAGTCTGACATTTCGATGCATGTTTATGTCACGTTTCATTAACAGTGATGTATTTTTCACCTGGGTACTTTTATTTGGATTTTAAAAATTTGTTTTTATAAAATAGTAGATAATACGCACTATAATTATGTAACAAAATTGTGCTCCAAAATACGTAAAAATGTTTTACCCAAAACCAAATGGGGCCTTAGATGTATAATAATGAAGCGTGAAATGTGTGTATCGTTAATTGTACCTCAAAGCGGGATTGGACGGTTTTCGTCTCAACATAAACTTATAGCATTCCCTGACGCAGCAGCTAAAAGTTTCCCAGCTCGACGCTGAAAATCTTGCCTGCCAATTCCCTGTCAATAATTTATGGGAAAATCTAAGCAAGGGTTGCAACATTACTTGAACTATCATCACTTACTTTATTTTATTTGGAAAGTTGAAACATAAAAGGGCAAAGTGAAATAAATCCTAAACTAACGCAGTTTGTTCTATGGAAAAACCTCTCAGGACTATAAATTTTGTTGGAAGGATCCCTCGTGTTACTAAATCACATGGCTAAAAAGCCCCCAAAGGGGACCCTTGAAGCAAAATGCATAATTCAAAGGGATTTTTTGCTAGGAAGATAATTACAGTAGTTGTTTTTCGTAAGCGTGCAAAAACTGCATATTGCAGAGATTTTTTTTCCCATTATCAACATCAAAGAAACGGGATAAGAAACATATTTCTAGAGATAAAAATTGGAGGGAAACGGTTTGAAAGTATGGGAAAACAAGGATAGACTATTTTGACAAAAGCATCATTTAAATGTGAAAATGCGAGAGAGAGGACCTATGGGAAAAAAAGAGTTGGAAAATAAACTTGATTTCTAGAATTATCTAGATACATTTGTTACTAGTTCATGTATTAAGACGTTCATGTTTAAGAGTCTAAAGGTTGTCTTGAGGAGGGTGGTCATATTAATTGTAGCTAAAGTCATCACTATATTTTTTTATTTTTTTAAATTCATCACTATATACCTCATGTAATCTAGTCATTTGATAAGAAGTGGATTAAGGGTGTTATGTATGAAGTTTAAGAGTTAACTCAAGTGAAAATCAAGTTATATCCTCCTATCCACTTCTTTCCCAATCCAAGTGTTTATCTCTCTTGTATGTTTCCAATATTAAGGATAAAAGGGGTCATTATGAGTTATCTCACCAATTTCCTTTTCAAGCACATTATACGTGAGGAGAAAAATGAGCCTAAAAAGGAATTCAACATAGCGCGACGAATTAGTACACGAGAGTAAGCCAAATCGAATAAATCCACTTCTCTCTATGATATGTAATGTCTCCTCAATGAGGAACACGAAAGTTTAGATAGTATTGGAGAGTGTGTCTAGGCCAACACTTAAGTAGGCTAAAAGACTAAAAAGGACAAAAGGAAGGTTATAGGCCTAGCCATTTATAGTGTAGATCTTACATCACTCTTAAAAGGAAATAACTAAAACATATTAGTGTAGGGCTTACACCACTATTAAAAGGTAAATAACTAAAATGTAGAAAACATAATAATACCCAAAAGTAATCTAAAATACACATGATGACAATGACAACCCAAAAATAGAGGAAAAGATATAATTGCTCAATAGGGCTTTGGGCTCATCCTGTCACCCCCACTCCCACCACCACCACCACCATCACCTACGAAAGAGCTCGACCACTAGCTCATAGAGGAAAACCACTCTAACCTGGTGAGATTATGAGCAGGTGAGCTACCAAATTTTCACGCTCTTCATCTCTTGATCCTCTGTCTTGATTATCTCCTCGCCACCAATTGTTAGAAAGGACCACTTCTTCTTCTTGGGGCACTCAAATGCTTCGTATCCTGAAACTCAGCAATCCTTGCATTTGAATGCTCCTATGAGCCCAATATGTTCATCTTGTTCCTTTATAGGTCCTGAAGAGATCAAGCAAGAGAATGTAGTTATCATCGGGACTGAACGAAAGTACTCCTCAAGAAGAAGTGCGTACTCAATGACCGTCCCTAAAGATGGGTGTTTCGGAGCTGACGAATATAGGGATGGAGCCCTTGAAGGTATCGGGCGATCAACTGCTCTTCGTCCTCCTCCAAGTATTGAAACTTCACCGTATAGTCCAGGACGGAAAAGGAACCATAATGAAGGAACTGTTGGCGAGTAAAGATGTCCCTCCAGTAAATGAGAAATGAAGGACTCACATAATAACTGTCGCATGACGGCCCATGTGCGCACCGAATTCAAACCCTCGACCTCACGTTGTCTCAACAACTCATTCCACCAAACCCTCCACTCGGATGCCACTGTGACTAATCTTGGTCAAAAGCCGCAAGGCCTGGCCCAAGTGATCTTAGCCCATTGCATCAGCCCCAAAATAATCATCGTCATCTACGTCAACTCGCCCTTTTCAACAAGGCCTCCTTCCTCCTAAATGTGGTCGTGGAACCTCAACAACTAGCCTCTGGACCCGGACATCGTGATGAGAGAAATCATTCATCTTGTGCCCAATCTTATGACAAAAAAATCAAGCACGTTGATCTAAAGGGTCAAATGGTCGCACCTTAGGACTTATGTCCTCAAATGGACATAGATTCGTCTTCCACTCCTCGCGATCGCGCTGCTCAAGGTCCTCATAGGCCAACCAACACATCAAATGTATTGGACCAGCCTGCCTCGAGATGGGAAAAATACCATTAATCCGTCCCTGCAAACCCACCACAAGCGATCTCGTAGTGGGGGATGTTGCACCCAATCTCGTACTATCATCCAGCAATCCCCCTTTATGAATCCAATCAAGCGGCACTCATGGTAGCCCGTACCTCAATGAGAAAAACATCCACGGTTGAAAATGGGAGTGGTCGTGCTGTACGCGCAAGTGGTCGGGCGCTTAAATACGTGGTGGAGGGCCTGCCTCCGGAGGGTGTTCTGGCCGCACCTTAGTTTTGCACCACCACCTGTTGATGAGTGTCGATTGGTGCTAAGGGGACTTTCTCTTTGTCTCGCTTCTCTATTGGTAATTGGTGCTAAGGGGACTTTCTCTTTGTCTCGCTTCTCTATTGGTATCCCCAGGGGTTGTAATCACAAACTTCAATCGTAAATGGGTCGGAAACCTCCACACAGGCCTTGTCAGCTTTGTGAGATGTTCGCGACCCCTGCTGCTCCCATTTCTCTGCTCAATCCTTCATCTTATGTTGTCCGCAAACCCTAGTTAGGGGCATGAACGACATGAGATGGAGGGGACACATGGGAAGGGGTCAACCAACTAGACCAAATGCTTGGACCGACAAACCTAGGAGTTGATGGGCATGATGGATTTTAGGTGGGGTTGAAAGCAGCTTGCAAAATATTGTTGGTAGTTTGTTGGGAAAGCCTCATTTCTTTCATTTCAGACATGAACAAGCTAATGGAATCTTCTAGGGTTAAGAAACCTCTGTCCATCCCAATCTATTGCGATTTCTTGTGTGCCATTTTAAAGTTGTAACAATTTGCGGAGAACAACAACGACAACCATGTTGAGCTTGTGACTCAAATACCAATTTGACGTAAAGCGAAAAATTAGCACACAAAAGCAAGCCAAATTGGAATAAACCCTATGTAATGTCTCCTCAATGAGGGCAACAATAGTTTATTTAGTATTGAAAAGTGTGCCTAGGCCAACACTTAAGAAGGCTAAAAGAATAAAAAAGACAAGGAAGATTATAGGAATAACCTTATATAGTGTAGGGCTTACATCACTATTAAAAGGTAAATGGTAAAGTCGAACCCAGTGCACAAGGCTCCCGCTTAACTGCAGGGTCTAGGAGAGGCAAATGTCGGTAGGCGGATGTCCCCACGATAATGCCCAAAAGTAGTCTAAAATAGCCACGTTGACAAAGACAACCCAAAAACAATGGAAAAGACAAAATTGCCCGTTGTAGTAAACTTTAAATTAGAATTTCTACAAGATCTCTAAATCAAAGATGACAGAAGTGCTCGATAGAATGGGCAAGTAAAATAGTTACTCTGTTAGCATCCCATATTTGAGCAGTTGTATCAAAAGAAGATGTTGCAAAGACTTTGGAATTTGGTCATAATCGAACACCTGTAAAAACATGAGAATGCCCTTCACCAGAACTAACCTAATTAAGATCAGGTTAAGATCGATAGAACCAAACCTTCTTCTCATGCTCAGTACTAACTAATAATTTTCTGTCTGGTGAAAAAAGGCAACACAGAACCTTGCTCAAGTGTAGGCTGCCAACCTCTTCCATCTAACGGCAATTTCTACGTATTTTGTTCAAAATCACACAATTATAGGTGTACAAATAATTACAATTTCATAGATATAAAACCCTCAATGTATAAAACAAGTGGATCAAGAGGCAATGAGAAATTATGATTAGTACTTTTTTGTGAGATCTCCATCTCTAAACCGTTTTTGAGAAGTTCTTTGACTAAGCAATTGTTATTGTTTTCCTCTTCATCTTTAACAAAGAAAGTCTCCGCATTTCTAATGGATGGATTGTGCTTGAACATTCTTATTCGTTTATTGGGCTACTTAGTTGTTTTTCTTCTTGGTTTGGGCTGAAATTTGGACTTTTCTAGAGCTTTGTTCATTTCTATTTCCATCATTGGGTTCCATTGTGAATTTTCTCCAATTGTTTCAGCTTGTTTAATTTCCACGTTAGGGTTAGGGTTTTTAATTTGGGTAAGAAGATGAAATGGGGGTCAAGTAAAAAAAACAATTTTGATGAGACAAAAGGAAATAAATAAGTAGGAACATTCTCAACATACACAAACAATTTTTAAAAAAAGTTTCAGAAATCTAGATCTCATAAATAAATAAATTAAACAGCTCCACACAGTTAATAAAGAACGTAAAATTTCATAAATATAAGCACAATCATCTTATGCAAGACTTGTTTTTCAGAAAACTTAGTATCAGTAGTGCACTACTTTGGGTGGAAAGGTCAGCTAACGGCAAAGGGAAATTTGTCATTACTTCTAAGCTATGGACAATGGGAAAAGGGAGAATATTATAATCCTAGGAGGAAGGAATGCTCGAGGATGGTTCAAACTTGCCAAAATGATGAAGGTAACGATATTTGGAAATATTGGTCCTGTAGAGAAGAGCTTTAATAACAAAGATTAAGGTTTCGTGGATAAATCGAGCAAGGCGGGACAAGTCATTTAGAATTCTTCAAGTATAACAGAACAATATCAGTGCTCCAGAGAGCAGGAACTTCAATTGGAACACGACTGTGGTCTATAAAAGAACTCTTTTTCATTCTTGGAAAGACATCGAGGAGATGTCGTTCTCTTATCTTCATTGCAACATATCACTGTCACCTTTTTGTGAAGATAGGACTGTTTTTTTAGTTCTTATGAGGAAGAACAAATTTATTTGTGGAACAAAAGGAAGCAGAGCTAAATGATGCAATGACAATAGACTTGGTGAAATGGAATCCAGAATTATTAACAAATAAGGCTAGTGACGCATTAACAGGAGTGTGGATCGCCTTTACATTACTTTAAAAATATTGGAGAGTATGTGGAGGTCTTTTGGAAATTGATCGAGAAACAGAGGCGCTTGAGTACCTCCAAGAAGCGAGAATTAGGATGAATGGCTTCGATAACGGATTTATACCACGAGGTATTAACTACACGCTTGAGGAAATTTTGTTTCAGGTTAGATTGCGGAGCCTATCTCCAGTAACCAGAGGGTAATCAAAGCAAATAGGTATTGTAAAAGAGATAAAGGTAAGGTGGAAACAAAAAATTGAAGTGGCAAATGGAAAAGGGTTTTAGAGTTAACAAGGCACTTGTGTTGAGAACAGCTCAGAATACAAGGAATTGTGCGACAAAGGAAGAGTCCGATTAGTCCCCAAGTCGGGAGGGTGGAGAATCTGGGTCGGAAGAGGGTGCGAGGGCGAAGATTTTGAGCAATATAGTTCCAGTGGATTATATATTTCTCATCTTAAATCAAAGGGCTGGATCAGTGCAACTGGACGTGTGATACTGAGCAGTCAAATAAAAAAAGAAGGCATAATCTTTGAAGATCCTATAAACAATTTAGACCCTTCTGTCAGGAGAATGCGGACCAGCTTTAAGGCCTGAAAATGGAGGAGACAGAGGCAATTGGATGAACAAGGATGCAGACTCTTGTTCTAGTTCTCCTAAAACACGATTGAGTTCCATTCTCTGATGTTATGAACAAAGCAGTGATAAAGGCGACGAATTTCAGCAGGATGAATTTCATGCAGAAGTTGACCCACAATCTCGTTCTTTCAGTGATGGAGAATCAGTTGAATCTCTAAAGGTAAAAAGAAACCCAACATCGTGGAAGTTTAATGCTCTATGTGAGAAGGAGAATTGCGAAAAGGGTTTAGTCTTTGACTCAGACTTGGAAATCACGGATGATCCAAGGGAGATTTTGATTCAGCTAGGGCAGCTCCACGATGAAGAAACTAAAGTGGGTGCAATTGATGAAGCTCAAAATCAATTTCAACAAGAGCATGGGTCTATTGTGATGGAAAATGAACAAAAAGCTCCTGTTCTAATGGTCATCCTGATTAGAGGCCGATGGTTTCATCTATTCCCTCCCTGATCTTGTTATTTTAAAAGGGATAGTATGGAGAGAGCAATAGTTCCTTATCAACTACAATCTTCCTTTTCCACTGACTTTTCGAGGGGATTGAGCGGTAATTTCCTTGTTCCACCCACCATATACAGTCATGCTTAATATTTTGATCATTTGATTCCTGGTCATAGAAGGAATCCAGAGTTTAAGGGGAGTGATTGGGGACGGAGGATTTGATGTTTCGTCACCATAATATGGTCAAATCGGGGATTACTGATCTTCATAATGAGATTTCTTCAATGAAAAGCGGATATTCTTGTGGAGCTATTAGTAATAGTAACTTCGTTTGCCACAAATGTAAGAGAGTTCATTTTTCTTCAATTTTTCATGGTTACAATGGGGTAGGGGGATTATGTGATTAAGAACGGACGTTTTTAGAGCTCTTGTGGTAAAACAAATTTGTCAATTGTACCTTTGAACAAAGGGGGAAAAAATCAACATCTTCAATTAAAAAGAAGAAACCAGGAAAGAAGGGTCAAGTTCGTCATGATTGACCCGAAATCGACATGATTTGTCATGTCCGTGTCAGGTCTTCTTACACGAAATGGTGTCGCCTCGTGTTCGTGTCAAAATTACGAGTCGTGTTATCGTGTCTCGTCATGCTAGTCGTATTTTATACGAGTCGTGTTTGTGTCTGGTAAAAAACACGAAGTCGGATCGTATCGAAAAAACCGTTGTGGTGTCGGCTCGGCTCAAATTCGATCCAAAACACGAATTGTCACCCCCTACGTTAGTCCAATTAGTTATTCCTAGCAACCCCACTTATTTTCTCTTTTAAAATACCTTTTAAAGTGGCTAACAAATTTGAAAAATTCATGAGAACATTTCTTTGGGAAGGTAATGGGGTGGTAAAAAGGAACATTTAGTCAAATGTGTAGGTAGAAATAAATAAAAAAGAGGGGAGGGCTGGGATTGGGATTGGTAACTTAAGTAAAAGAAATTTAGCTCTCTAAAGCAATTGGCTATGGAGGTTCCCATTAGAAAAGGGAACGATTTGGTGTTTTCCATCTTTAAAATATGGTGTTCATGAAAACGGGTGGGATTCTAATGTGGTGGTAAGAGGATCCTATGGTAATCCTTGGAAATCCATTTTGCATGGTTTGGATTCTTTCTTGTAGAATACTCATCTTGTTGGTGGTGGTGTTAACAATATTTGGTTTTGGGAAGACGGTTTGATTAGGGAGGTTAGTTTTTGTTCATGATGCCCTCGCCTTTATAGGGTCTCTCTTAACTCTCAAAGCCCAAAATAATGCAACTTTTGATTTCCATTATCTTATTAAATCGGGGTTGCATTGAAAATTCCCGATAAAATGAAAATCTTCCCCTTTTCATGGACATTTTCATACTGAAAAGCTGTTGCATCCGAAAAAAGTGTGGACACGCTCACTCGAGCCAGAGTAATATCGGGTGAGAGAGAAACATCATAGCCTCCCTCCTATAGCTCAATCTTCTAAGCATTTTTCCGAATGCATTGACATCATTCGAATATTTATTATCTATCCCTATACTCTTGAATTCTTTTTAGATGTTTACGTGGAACACACTTTTTGCAAAGGTGTAATATTCTTAAGTTCCTTGTTAATTATCTATAGCAATGGCAATAAGAACTAGGTATGAATGAGCAAGTCCAGTGATGAAGCTACTTTGGCGGGGGGGCAAGTGCCCCAGCGAGTATGGGAAAAAAATTATATTACAAATATATAAGGATATATGTGTATACTTATAAAATAAAGGGTAAACTTGTGTAATATCCCAACTTATAACTAAAAATGACTCACTTAAAACCCCTTACCCTCCCAACTCTCCGCACCCTATTCTCTCTGTCTAAATTTAAAAGTCGAATCTAAACCCCCTTTTGCAAACCAAAACCCTTATCCCTCTCTTTTTCCATCTTCAACATGGACTGTCATCATCATCATCCTTGTCTTAGTCCCATCATATGGGGTCGGCCACGTGGATTCTCCTTTTCCATTATAATCTATTATATGCAATACAATCATTCAAATTTAATTACTTAAGATCTCTCCTAATATTTTTTTTCCAAGATAGCTTAGGAAGGCCCGTTTGTCTTTTACCTTCTATTTCCAGTAGTCTTCCTCTTGTTATAGGTGCATCTAATGGTCTACGAAACACATGTCCGTACCATCTAAGTCAACTTTCTCTTAATTTATCACTAATGGGAGCTACTCTTAACTTATCTCTCACATACTAGTTTTTAATCTTCTCATTTCTAGTAATTCGCATCCTCATCTCACTAACATGGATATTTTGCTCATGTTTTTTCTAAACCCCAACACTCCGCTCCATAGAGGGTCGCTGACGTAATAACCGTTCTATAAAATTTTCGTTTTAATTTATTAGTTATCCTCTTATCGCATAACACCCCACTCGCTTGTCTCCACTTCATCCATCCAGTTGTTATTTTACTCGTAATATCCTCATCAATATCCCCATTACTATGTATCACTGAACTTATATAACGAAAATTATTAGTTTGGTTTATCACTTTATCTTCAATCTTTAACATTATGCTATCAGATGACTTATTATTAAATTTACATTCCATATATCCAATTTTATTTCTACTGATTTTCAATCCCTTATACTCTAAGGCATTTCTCCGATCTTCAACATGGACTGTCGTCTCATAAAAAAAAACATGGATTGGTGCTGGCTTGGTGTTTCCGCGAATTTGTGAGTGTGAATATATTTTATTTCTTTGTTTAGAACTTAGTATTATGCTTTAGGGTTGTTACTTCTTTTATTTAGTCATGTTACTTATTTAAATTAAGCTTGTTGCATGTTTCATCTTCCTTGAATGACTTGGATTAATTTTGTTGTTGTTTAGGATAGGGGTTGAAATTATATTAATTTTCATGTTGTTTAGTTTAGGGGTTTGATTTATTTTATAGTTTGATTTGGTTGGCCTTTAGGATTTTGCAACTTGTGGTAGTGATTTGCTAATTTAGAATAATTCTTTAACCGGGATTGTTATTGCTGACCTTATGGTTATCTCCATTTAGGTAATTATCCCAAATTTTAATAGTAATTTCTTAAATTGGACAATATTACAAGTGTTTGTTCAGTAACAATAGGTGAGAAATAATATAAATTAGGTATTTTCTAAAACTGCAAATTCTCAATTGCATATTTGTAACAAAAACATAAAAATAACCCTCAAAAAGTTCATGACGTAAACTACACATCAAAAGGCTCCTAAAAATATCTAAACACACACTTTGGAGAGAAAAATACTCTTTTCTATTTCAAAATTCAAATCTCCCTCAAATGAGGCTTACATGGGGGTATTTAAAGGGGAGAAGTAGCTTAGGCTTCAAGCTAAGGCCCTAAATACAAAAATGCCATTACTACTCCTTACCTTTAAATACCAAAGCAAAACAAATGAAAATACAAGTAATAAAAGAAAAGAAAATACAAAAGAAAATAAAATAAAATGACTAATAAAACCCTAAAATATGGCCAATTTCCATCACTCTCCCCGGCTTCAAAAAGCTCGTCCTCGAGCGTAGGAGATAAACAGTAAGAAAGCAACGCAACCATCAAAGAGCTCCTCACTAGGAAGAAGAGCCGTCCTCGGAAACACCCCTTGGACCGATTTGCAATAAATCCAGGGAGAATAAGAACACAATCCAAACATGTCCGCCTACCAAAATCGCGACCCAAGATTCCCATGATGAACCTCCTTAATGCTACACCGCAAAAAATTGCCCCCGAGCGCATATAAAAAGCTATCATAAATGGGTCCACATAACCACCACCTATCACATCACCCAAGATCACCACCTCATCCCCGGGAAAGAGAAACACCGATCCAACCTCATCAAAATCATCATCCTTATGCCCAAAGATTGGGAAGAAATAGCTCAAATCAAATGTTTCCGACTCGCGAAAGTGCGTGCGAGTCACCCAAATATCCTCGACAAGAATGTCAAAAAAATCCCCAATACACAACCCAATTTCGTCGTTTCTTTTTTTCTTGCAATCAACCGACTTGGGAGGGAACTTTTTATCGTTGATTTGACCCAATTAGGTGTATGAGTGAGGGAGAATGATTGGGTGGAGCAACCAATCTTGGACTAGCCGCCGGTAATCTTAAATTGAGCCTCGGGGGTGAATCAGGGCGGAAACGTAATTTTTTTTTTTATTGGGGTTTGAAAAATGGGTGGTGGGTTGGGGGATTCGGGTTGGTGGTGGAGGAATTTTGTAGGGTTGGACGCTAGGGTTTGTAAATTGTGGATTGGATTGTAAAATGATTGGTGAAACCCTAGAAGTGGGTTGTCTTGGATCTTGAATGGAAGGTTTATGAAAATGAATTTGGGTTTTAGGGGAAATAGGATTCAAGATTTGAGTTTTCGAGGTGGTGGGTTTGGTGTAGAGGGTGGGGGAGGACAGGGGTTGTGGGTAGGGATTTTTAGGGTCAGGGTTAGGGTTTTGGAAATGGGCATAGATTTGTTGTTGTGATTGTACCCACTCTCCCGTTCGTTTTTTAATCTCCTCGTATAGTTGTTCGGATTTTCTTGGAACCATTGATTGTAGCGTACGATTTTGATAACAAAAATACACTGATACACCAACACCAATGTGGAGCGACACCCGCTCTGATACCAATTTGACGTAAACTACACGTCAAAAGGCTCCTAAAAAATATCCAAACACACACTTTAGAGAGAGAAATACTCTTTTCTATTTCAAAATTCAAGTCTCCCTCAAATGATGGGGGTATTTAAAGGGGAGAAGTAGCTTAGGCTTCAAGCTAAGGCCCTAATTACAAAAATGTCATTACCACTCCTTACCTTTAAATACTAAAGCAAAACAAATGAAAATACAAGTAATAAAAGAAAAGAAAATACAAAAGAAAATAAAATGTCTAATAAAACCCTAAAATATGGCCGATTTCCATCACTCTCCGGTTTTGAAAAGCTCGTCCTCGTGCGTAGGAGATGAACAATAAGAAAGCAACGCAACCATCAAAGAGCTCCTCACTAGCAAAGAAGAGCCGTCCTCGAAAACGGCCCTTGTACCGGTTTGCAATAAATTCAGGAAGAATAGGAACACAATCCAAACATGGACGACCAACAAAATTGCGACCCCAAGATTCCCATGATAAACCTCCTTAATGGTACGCCGCGAAAAATTTCCTCCGAGCGCATATCAAAAGCTATCATAAATGGGTCCACATACCCACCACCTATCACATCACGGATCCAACCTCATCAAAATCGTCATCCCCATGCCCAAAGATTGAGAAGAAGTCGCTCACATCAAAAGTTTCCGACTCGAGAAAGTGCGTGCGAGTCACCCAAATCCTCGACAAAAATGTCAAAAAAATCCCCAATACACAACCCAATTTCGTCGTTTCTTTTTTTCTTGCAATCAACCGACTTGGGAGGGAACTTTTTATCGTTGATTTGACCAAATTCGATGTATGAGTGAGGGAGAATGATTAGGTGGAGCAATCAATCTTGGACTAGCCGCCGGTAATCTTGAATTGAGCCTCGAGGGTCAATCGGGGCGGAAACGTAATTTTTTTTATGTTTGGGGTTTGAAAAATGGGGTGGATTGGGGAATTCAGGTTGGTGGTGGAGGAATTTTGTAGGGTTGGACGCTAGGGTTTGTAAATTGTGGATTGGATTGTAAAATGGTAAGTGAAACCCTAGAAGTGGGTTGTCTTGGATCTTGAATGGAAGGTTTATGGAATAGATTTGGGTTTGGGGGGAAATAGGGTTCAAGATTTGAGTTTTCAAGGTGGTGGGTTTGGTTTAGAGGGTGGGGTAGGGCAGGGGTTGTGGGTAAGGATTTTTAGGGTTAGGGTTAGGGTTTTGAAAATGGGTATAGATTTGTTGTTGTGATTGTACCCACTCTCCCGTTCGTTTTTTAATCTCCTCGTATAGTTGTTCGGATCTTCTTGGAGCCATTGATTGTAGCATACTATTTTGATAACAAAAATACACCGATACACCAACACCAATGTGGAGTGACATCCGCTCTGATACCAATTTGACGTAAACTACACGTCAAAAGGCAACTAAAAATATCTAAACACACACTTTAGAGAGAAAAATACTCTTTTCTATTTCAAAATTCAAGTCTCCCTCAAATGAGGCTTACATGGGGGTATTTGAAGGGGAGGAATAGCTTACGCTCCAAGCTAAGGCTCTAATTACAAAAATGTCATCACTACAACTTACCTTTAAATACTAAAGAAAAACAAATGAAAATAAAATACAAAAGAAAATAAAATGACTAATAAAACTCTAAAATATGGCCTATTTCCATCGGTTCGTGTTGTGGGCCCCCGAGCAAGTGGATTTGCAAAGGAAGTTGAAAATTATAAACGCAATTTATTGAAATTGGATGAATATATATATATATATATATATACAGTCCTGCTCTTGTGCGGACTAGTCCTCATTTTAAGAATGCGGACTGGACATGTGTCACCTGGCGGTGAGCCCAGAAAAGAGAGAGAGTGTGCCTATAATTTAGGCAATAATTTATCGGCGCACCGTTAGGTGACACGTGTCCGGTACGCATTCTTAAAATGCGGACTAGTCCGCACAGGAGCATTATTATATATATATATATATATATATTAATGTACAGTAAGACAGGCGTAGTAGTTTATTATTAAAAGGAACTAGCATTACACCCGCGCGATGCGCGGGTGTAATTGTAGAAGACGATAAATCTATAAATGGGAGAAAACGAATCAACCCTCTCCAAACTCGGCTATTGAATTCGGACTCTTCAACTAAAATTTTAGTATTTGTGCTAAATAATTCGGCATCCAAAATGCCCAACGACTAGGGGTGTTCACGGGTCGATTCGGGTCGGTTTTGGACCCTAATTCAAACCGAACCGATCGGTTCGGTTTTGGAAAAGGTCAAACCGAAACCGAACCGACTATGAAAAAACCCGTCGGTTTCGGTTCACGGTGGTTTCGGTTCAGTTTCGGTTCGGTTTTCGATGATTTCATGTTTGGGCCGGATTTTTTAAGGGCGGTTTTCGGTTTGAGTCGGTTTTTAAAGGTGGGTAATGGTTTTTGGATATAAAATATAAGTTATTTACGTTTTTTTTAATATATATATTGGTTTCGGGTCGGGTCGGTTTGAGTCGGTTTTTCCCACGTATAAACCGACAACCGAACCGACATGGTCGGTTTTTTATATCCGTAAACCGTAGGCCGAACCGGGCTAAAAAAAAACGGCGTTTCGGTTCGGTTCGGTCTTCGGGTCAGGCGGTTTTTTTTAACACCCCTACCAACGACGTTACAAACTCGTTAGTTTCTTTCACGCACTATCTAAGGTACCCTTATAACTTTATAAACAATTGAGTTGAGTCTAAAATACAATTTCTTTATAACTATTTTCTAATACGTTTTCTAAAACATTTTCATTATGAAGTGACCTTTTTATAAATAAGTTTTTTTTTATTATAAAGTACTGTCACGGATTCCATAAGTTTAGGTTTCAAGAAGTGGTGGAATCTGGGTCTTTTTTTTCTATTCTACTACTTCAAAAACATTCATTAACCCAATATTAATAACTAATCCACACAGATTGCATCGTAAACATATCAAAAACTGAAATGGGTGTCTTCAAATATCAACTAATATAAATTATTTGTCCTCGAAACTCTAAAAAGAAACAACAATAACCCTTCAAACTCAAAAAACACCTCAAAAGCTGAGGTTGGTGAAGAACCAGCTGTTTTGCCTGTCTTAAACCTCTCCTCCAACCTAGCCTTAGCCTCCTTAGCAGCAGTCACCTTCTTATCCTTAGACTGAAGACAATCAAACGTAACAACATCGTTAAGATCGACATCCAGAGTTGGCATAATTTCACCATTATAATGGGTTTGAGAAATTTCAGCATTATAATGGGTGGCTGTTTTGTTTTCTTGAAAATCCTTTTTTAAAATGACAATGGGTGTTTGTTTCTCTCTTTCGGAAACCCAATGCACCATTATATATAGGTTAGGTTTTGGAGAAAGAAAGATGGGAAGGGGAGGGAATCAGCCATATGGGTTTTAGAGGAGCAGAGGAAAACTCAGCCATTTGTATAAGAATGGACGTTTTGGGATTGGATTGGGCTTGACTCCGTTTACATTCTTGATATTGTCAAAATAATATTTGATCATCAAAAGTCATAAATCGCGAACGTAGATTAATTAAGGTGGGTTTAAAGTTAATCTGAACCCCACGTGATATGATACAAAAAACAAAAAAAAAAAAAAAAGGGAAGAGATGTGGTGATGACTTAATTCAAAAAAAAATCCACATGATAAATAGAGCCTCTTAAACGTTAATTATTATTTATATCTCTAATATTATTGTAATAGAGGTATAACTAGCATGTAATTCTCGCGATGCGCGAGTATATTATAATATTATTTATCCAAAAAATAAATAAATAATAATTATTAAAGAAATTCTTCTAAATAAAAAGTTTTGATATAATGATATAGTTAAGTTTGAATAAAAAAATACAGAAAATGAATCTCACACCTTATTAAGTAAGTTGCATACGCATACACGTATACATATTGAACGTATATCACGAATCCTGAATTCATAGGCAAGCAGAGTAAAAGCTTCACACACATCCTTAACCTCTTTAGTTAAATTCTTAAAAGTATATTTAAGTTAACGAATACCCTTAGAGAGGTTGATGACAAAAATTTATCCAAATTCAATTAAAAGTGGGAATGAGTATATCATAATTGTTAAGCAAATCCAATATTGTTTTAATAGTTAGCAAAAAATAATATTATTTCTACCTTTAATGTATTATTAAATTTCTTAACAAATATAAAGAAATGCACATTTATATATGTAATCAATTTCTTCAATAAAATAGTATAGTGCCACCTCCGCCAATTAAAAAAAATACAATTTGTTCCAACTTTGGCCATAATATTAAAGTCGGATTTATTCTTTCTAGAGGTTGTATTGATAATTTGTTTCCTGATTTGTGATTGGGATTGATTACTCCTCAGTCTTATAAAGTATTTGAAGCTCCTACTAAGGGATAGAGAATTGTATGCTTTATGAATGATTGGAGGAAGTTTTGGAGGCTTACGGCATTAAATTTAGTGGTGTCGTTTGGACGTATAATCAGCCATAACTTGTAAAGATGACCTTTCACTCGTAAGTATTAATCATCATTTATACATCTAATCCTATCGTATTATAGATATAATATAGATATAGATGTGTTTGGGCATGTAACTGAATGATATACAAGTGAATGATGATGTTCAATTACAAACCCTCATGCTTAGTTAGGCTTATTACAACTTATAATCAAAACCTCACTTCGGCTTCTTTAGTTTAACATTTCAAGCGCCACACCATGGGCAATTTCCCGCAGTTGTTACCTATTTAGCTCAAGTGCGCTATAACTTATATAGCAATAGCTTGCGGCTAATACTTTCCGAAGATTCACATCGAAAAAGACAATATAGTTAAGCCATGTTGAAAACCTATTTAAGATGGCATAAACATATTTTGATGGTGAATAATGATTCTGAATATATTAATATAACTTTAAATAAATGAAAATTAATATTAAACTAATATATAAAAATTATTATAAAAGAGACTGTTATGTTTAAAAATACATAGAAAATAACGTAAAATAACCTTAAAACATTTAAGATGAACTCATCAAGTAGGTTACAAAATAGTAATATTAGTATCTATACCTGGAAAATTATAAGTATAAATATAGTGCACTATTAGTGCATGAAGCAAGCATACAAAGTAAGAAACCTGCTACAGCATTTAAAACAATCACACCCCAAAAGTTGGCAATAAAAGAATTTTCATTAGAACATTCATTCAAATGGCTAAAATATTTATTCAACTTGAGAACGCCTCTGTAAACCTCTTTATCCAACCAAATACATGACTGTCAAAAATAAAAATTAAAAATATGATAGATGATAAAATACACTAACACACTCAATATTTAAGAGATAACACTCAGTATGAGGAGATAATTTTTCTTTACTACTTGCACAATATTTTTAACTTTTTATAACTCACTTCAAATGTCAATATTAAATGGATATTTATAGGATCTTTAAAATGTATCCACCCAAATATATTACATTTAATGTAAACATACCATATTTAGACTTCTGTACATGAACCTCCTAATACATGAACCGGCTAAATGCATGTTTTGACTAAATACATACATGTCTACATTAATTTAGATAATAAAAAATTAATAAATGACTTAACTAAGTGTACACGTGTCGTTGCGTGGACACAACAAATATCGACATTGTATTGTGATGACAACTTTAGTTATATATTATAATGTATTAAACTTTTTACATCACGGGAGTTTTCCATTAGTGAAGTATGAGCCCTTTGTTATTTATATAAGCATAACTGCAAAACCAGAACCATTATAGGAATTAATAGGGTCAAAATGTGGCCCAAATAATAAAACTACCCACATTAGCCGAGTAATTTAAATATGGGGCCCATATTTAAAAATTATGAGTTAAATATGAGGCTCACATTTAAAAGTTATGAGTCATATATGGGAATCATATTTGAAAGCTATGAATCACATATGGAGTCTAATTTTAAAAGCTACGAGTTAAATATAAAGCTCAATTTTAAAAGTTGTGAGTAAAATATGAGTTTTTTATATATATACCTGAAATTGTAATACTCACTTTAGTAGTTAAAAATGGGTTGACCCATCCCATATTTGGTCCGTCCATATTTGGCCCAACCCATATTCGACCCGCCCAAATTAGACTCAGCCCATAGATTTGTCATTTCTAATAGTAATTGTTCTACATACAAGTTTTTCTATTTTGTAATTGTCATCAAAATTTTCTTTCCGATAATTGTCCAAATGTTGTTGTTGCCTTAATCAAATTAGTATATGGTATTTCTTAGGAGTCTTATTATAACATTAAGACGCAATTGGTGAAACTACTTGGATCGATTTTTTTTGTGCTTGTTATATGATAATCATGAATGAAAATTTCTAGTTCCCCTTGATTTTCTTCTTATTCTTCCATTTTATTGTGTTTCTTTTTAGTGATATATATTCTCCATTCTCAATCATAATGCTTTATCAATTATACTTTCCAGGTATAAACAAAGGGGTCAATCCAATGTCGTTGCAAGGATGGCCTTTAACTGTAAGTTCCATTCCTAAATATTACGTAGGAAATTATTATTGGGTTAGTTGCAAGAACACCCCCCTTGAACTGTTTCACTTATTGCAACTACATCCCTCAACTATTAACTTTGCAAAAGAACTCCCTCAACTCTTTTGACCTTTCAAAATTTCTCCCATGTGTGATTGTTAAAGGTTTATTGCTACATTTTTAGTGACCCAGAATGGGGTATTTGTATCATTTTCGTTGTTGGGAAGGGGGGAGATTTGCAATAGTAAGGGTGTAAATTCAATTTAGTAGATAGTTTATTGCAAGTTCAAGTACAAGGTTTTACATTCAATGATCTTAAACCAACAGACATGTCAAGTAATGCCACAAACACCACGAAAGCCAATTGATTATTTTAAGGAAGGCACTAGTGATTTAAGAGATTTGAGATATTTATTACTTCTCGGGAGTGACATAAGTGGGCGAGGCAACCAAGTAAGTTGAAATAATGACCATAAGTTAAAAGAAATGAATTTTTTTTCACTACTAATCAAATTATAAATAAAGAAGCTTTGATTATATTTACACTTGGTGGCTGCCATTAGGCTTGAACATGCATCCTCTCAATTTATAATCAATTGTTTTACCCTCTACCAAGAAATCAAACTTTAAATAATACAATATATGCATTTATTTTAATACTGTAAAATGCAACCCTTTATTAAATTATAACAGTCGGATAGGCTGTCCATGTGGCATTACCCCTGATTTATGACTGTTGTTCTCACAATAAAATTGGAAGGTGAGGAGTTAACTCCCTCCAATTCATTACCTCGGGCCTTCAACTCCTTTCGTTTTCAACTTCTTCCTCTCCCTGGATACAACTCCTTTTCACATTCTTAAAATATGAAGAGGCATCATATAGCGTCCATATATATTGAACCCTCGGTAGATCAAATTCTCATGCAAGGTGCAACGAAGGAAACTATCTTGGCACTCAAGTTAATTCTTTAATATATTATACTCCAACATGTAAATTTCTTTCCTTGGATCTTACCCTTTTTTTAGCCATATTCATGTTTGAATAAGAGGTTTCGTTTGTTTTGTCATAATCATGGGTGTATGAATCGAAAGTATTTTTAATCGGTTCATTAATTAATTATTGATTCATTTTGTATTGTTGTTTGATCACATAAAGAATTCAAGCCTAACATAAGCACATACACATTATGGTAGACATGAAATCAAGTTTGACATGATCACATGCACATTATAATGGTTTATGTAAACTAGATGTTTGACATTTTGTCAAGGACATTTTCTTTAAAGTATTTCCAGTAAAATTTAACTTCTAAAACCATATTTAAATTTATGTGAACCACAAATAATATTCTTCATGATCATATGCTCATTATGGTGGTGTAAGTATACTAGATGTTTGACATTTTGTCAAGGTCATTTTCTTAAAATTATTTTCAAGCAAAATTTGTCTTACAAAACCCTATTTAAATTTGTGTGAACCACAAAAAACATTCTTCATCTACCTCACTTGACACTTTCTAAATAATGTAATGTTAAAGAAACAAAATAAAATTTTCTTAACTTGATAAATACATTACACATATTATGGTGGTGTATGTATAGTAGATGTTTGGCATTTTGTCAATGTCATTTTCTTAAAACATAAATTAAAAAGGGGGAACACAATGTTTTATTCAATTTATGTTATCGCCACTATCTTCTGCATAATTAATGCCTTCTTAGTTAGCTATGTTACTTTATCTACAACACTGGCATCTTTATGGTGACTAAATTATTTCATTCAAGATATATATCATATTATTTTATGTGTTCATACTATTAGCATCTACTACCAAGCATTACCTTAGCAGCAAACTATTTGCCTCGTGATTTTGATATGTAGTCACATTTCAATAACCATTTGGTAATAAACCACTGGAAGATAAATTCCCACGCATAGGTTCGTAATTTTCAAGGCCGCCCAAGTAGAACATTGTTTGATGTTTTCGCATCAATGACATAAAGGAGTCTCCCCCAATTCTTCAGTATTTTAATCAAGTCGTACAATGCCCAGAGACCTCTGTCTACTTTGATTAAATACTTGTATAAGTATATTTTTTGGGGCGCCAATCGATGAATAGCAATCCCGAGATGTTTTTATATATACCACATGACAATTATATTTCTTAAAAATTTGTATGGTAGATGATGATGTTAACTGCTTGATAAAAATGTGGTGACTAAATTATTTGATCGTTACCTTAACATTAGACTCTTTGTCTCATGATTTTGATATGTATGTTGTCACATTTCAATAACCACTTGGTTATAAAACACTGGAAGATAAATTCCCATGCGTAGGTTCTTAATTTTCAAGGCCGCTAAAGTATAACATTGTTTGATCTTTCTGTGTCAATGACATAAAGGGGTCTTCCACAATTATTCCATCTTTCATTCAAGTCATATAATGCCCCAAGACCTCTGCCTACTTTGGTTAAATCCTTGGATAATTATTTTGCTTGGGGCCAATTGATGAATAACAATTTTGAGACGTTTTAGCATTTTATATATATATATATATATATATATATACACACATCACATGACAATTATATTTCTTAAAAGTTTGTATGGTAGATGCTAATGTTAACCACTTGATTAAAATGTGGTAACAAAATTATTTCATTAAAGATATATATCATATTTTCTTTATGTTATCTTACCAATAATTTAGTATTGTTCCTACTATTGGCATATACTACCAAACATTACTGATGATGCCGAAAATCAGCACCACCAGGTGAGGAGTTTTCAAGCTCAATACAGGTGTAACAATGGCAGCACAGTTGTATGAATAAGGCAAGAATGAGGTGAGGAGAAGAGGAATGAATACAGGAATATAAGTGGTTCAGCCAAACCGGCCTACGTCCACTGTGAGTGTGTGTGAATAATATCACTGAAAGAAGGCACTAATGGCCATGGATACAACCTCTCAAGCTCTTTCTCCCTCTACAGTGTAAACTTAGACAGAATTTCAGCTAGGTTTTCAATATCTGGATCCTTTTGCAAGGTAGGGGATGATCCCTTTATATAATGCCTAGGGGGTGTAATGTACCCCCTATGCATGTAATGTGCATGTGTGTAGTTTCCTCACCAATGAGGGTGTGCCAGCTGTCAGGTCCACATGTAAGTAATGATGATGAAATATTCCCCCCACATGTGGGGAATAATCTTGTTGTAACTGATCTTGGCCCAGGTGTCCTTATCCAAATGTTTACGGATACTTTGGCAGTCATGCTGGTGAATGGCCTCGGCCTAGGAGAGGCCGAGCTATAAGGGTAGGTCGTCCGATCAATTCGTGATGTGTCATGCGCTGTCTCGGCTTTATATCAGCCGAGGTATACACCTATGTCGGTCTGGGACGAGCCATTGGCGTGCTGATGATAGGCGGTCCCTGGTAACCTCGGTCTCCTACGAGGTAGGGTTCATGTTGAAGGTGTGTTGAGCTTTTTGTTATCTTGGCCTACTGTTGACCGGGTTTACTATTCCTTGGCACCTGGAGTTGATGTTATCTGTGATATGAGAAGTGTTCCGGGGGAAGTGCATGTTGTAGTGTCGGCCTGGGCCGAGGTAGCCTTGGCCGAGGGATGATATCGTGGGCCCCCCTGCACCGGTGGGTCGACTAACGCCTCGGCTCTCATCTCGGCCGAGGTATGCTCCTCTAGGCCGAGGTCGTACTTGGGCATATCAATCACCCCCCAGCCCTTAGTCATTTGCGAGAGTGGTGGCTAAGGGGTTCTTGCCTCCGAGGTCTATTCACCCCAAAGTCAATACCCGCATGACACTTGTCCATTGCCAAGGTGTGCCCACTTGGTTGGCACATGCTGTCAATTGTCCCTTGGGCTTCCCAAGGCAATGATGAGCCTTGGGAATCGTGCCTAAGCATTTAAAGGCTAAAACCTTCCTTTTTCTTCTTCTTCCTCATTTCTCTCATGTTCAAGCAATTGCTCCCCTGTTTTCTGCGAATTTTTCTCTCCGAAGCTAGCCTCTGCTCCAGCGATTGTTCCGTCGAGGGATACCTCATTTCCTGCGCGATACTCTCCACCTTATTCACCAATCTCACCTTCAGGTATCCTCCCTCTCCATCTCCTTCGTTTTTGATATTTTTAATTTTGAACTTTCCGGTTAGTTCTTGAGTTTCCCGATGAGATCTTGGGGTTTCCGGTTAGATCTTGAGTTTTCCGGTGGGCCAGGCTTCCTGCATAGGTTCTTTAGTTTGATCTTAAATTCCCTTAACTTTTCAAGCCATCTTTGTTTGTAGTTTTTAGGATATTCCCAAGTTTGAGGTCTGCAAAATCCTTGGGTCGTCCCCAGATGCTCAGACCCTTGTACCAACTTCTTGAAGACTTTCCATCTCTAAAGGAGAAGACCTTGGATAAAATTAGACAAATAGAGAGAGCTCAGGAAGAAGCTCGTAGGTCGCAAGAGTCCCCCATCAGACCCCTCTTTCCTCCTCCTCTCAAGGTGGTGTACCCTCGTCCTCCTGAAAATTTTTACCAGACAGACGCCTCTGCCAACAATTTGCCGATGTCCGAGTCTGAGTCTTCTACCTCTGATCCAATGTCAGTGGACTCTTTCCAAGAGGCCATGGACTTCACTACTCAGGCTGACCAGAACCCTGACCATGCCGAGGTCTCTAGTCGTGCCTCGTCCCAGAACGGCACAAGCACCTCTAGTTCTTCTTCAGAGGTTGAACTTGTAGAGCCAAGTGTGGCCGTGCCTGGCATCCTAAATGCTATTCCCCTGTCGGTCGTAACCGAGGCCGAGTTTGCTCAGAGGTTCCCCGGTAACCCGTCTACGTCTGCTCCAGCCGACGTTGAGTCTGACGATGATGAGGATGCCGAAAGTGAAGTTGACACCTCTGAGGCAGACGAGTACGAGAGTACCATTACTGAGGTGGATTTACTGCACTTTAGGTACTTATATTCCATTAGCCCCTCTATCCACTTAAGGAGACCTCTGAGAGAAGAGAGGGTCTACCACTGCAGGGATGGGGAAATCTGCCTGTACGAGCAGATGTTCAAGTTAGGTTTTCGTCTTCCCATCCACCCCGTCATTAGGACCATTCTATCATTCACCAATTTGGCCCCCTCGCAGCTCTCTCCCAATGCCTGGAGGGTTATTATAGGGGCCATCATCTTGTGGAGGGCGGTTCACCACTCTGACCTCCCAGTGCAGGTCTTTGCTGGTTGTTACGTCCCTACCTCGGCCAAGAACCATCCGAGCTATTACCACTTTGTGGCTCGGAGGCCTGAGAAAAAGATGCTCCTGGTCACTCAGACCTCCAACCATAATTGGAAACCCAAGTACTTTTTTATCTCAGGGCCTTGGGAATTTGGTTCTTCCATTCCCTCGTCCATCTTCGAGCCGAGAATACCCCGGAAATGGGGAAAAGTTACCATGGCTGCTAGGGCCGACCCTGGACTTAGTGTGCAACATGGCAAAAAGGTGAAGGCCCTGCAGGACCAAGGGTCCCATGGGATGTTTGTCAAATTTGAGCATCTGCTGACCCCCCCAGTATCTCTCGGGGACGGGCCTTGGCGGAAGTCCCTTAGCTGACTTTGGTAAGGATTTTTATTTTAACCGTGTAGCCTCTTATCATACGTACTTTATTTCTGACTCGTATCTTTTTACTTTTGCAGAGAAACCACCAGACGTTTCGGACGAGTTGTGGGAGATGGCGGCTCCAAGCTTGTCCAGACTTGTCAAGAAGACTGGCATGAATGCTCCTCCACCTGCTCCCTCCACATCCAAGTCTAAGAAGAGGGCACCCGATGTCCATCCTCCTGAGGATCAGAGGCCGAGCTCCAGGACAAAGAGGGCCTCAGACACTGTTATCCCTGTCACGGCCGACACGTTATCTACCCGTCTGGACCAGTTAAAACTCTCTGATAGCGTGGTCGGCCACAGCCGACAGGCTATGGACGCTTTGAACAACATGATGACCGATGCCGACAAGCGCTTCTTCAGGTCCATGGAGACCCCCATGATGGTTGAATTCGGCCTTCACCGAGTAGTCCATGTATAACTCATTTCTACGTCTGATGTTGTTCTCATCTAACTTCTTCATTTACTGTGCAGGGTGCGGCTGCCATGTACCAGCTATCCAACTGGGCTCTGAGGAAATTGCCTCTCATCCAGAAGGGGCAGGAGGCTGAAAAAGTTGAGGGCACCCTGAAGGCCGAGGTTGCTCGTCTGAGGACCAAGCTGCAGGAGGCTGAGACCAAGGCTCAGACCTCTGAGAATAAGGTCCAATCCCTAGAGAAGGACATCTCTGCACTTGTTCAGAGCCATACCAAGGCCCTGAAGGACAAGGGCGATGCTTTGCAGAGTAAGGTTGATGCTGCGGTGAAGGCTTCTCTTGTAGACGCCTCGGAGACAATAATTGCTGACTATAAGGTGTCCGAGGAGTTTGTAGGTTTTGGCCTGGAGTATCTTGAAAGGGGTATCAAGGCTACCTCCAAATGGGCTGAGGTAAGGGAGGCCGAGGTTGGCATCATTAAGGCCTCAGATTTTGTGGGCCTCGGCCTTGCCGACGCCCAGTTTGCCCAGGCCTTGCAGGAGATAGAGGATGAAGCTGCTGCCCCTGGTCAAACGGTTACTCTGGAAGGGACTGACCTCGAAGATACTGACCCTGCAAACGAGGTAGCTCATGTGACCAATACCGAGCAGGCCGACCCAGACGAGCCATCAAACATTCCTCCTTCAGATGTTTGACTTGTATTTTGCATTTTTTGTTTTGACTTGTAATCTCGTATGTAATTTCTCAAACACGTAAATATTATGCAATTTCTTTCTTTTGTTGAATGCAAATGTCTCCATCTTTATTTGTGAATGTATATGAATGCTATGCACTCTCTGAAGTCATTACTGAATGTGATGCCATAACCAACACTTAAGAGTCTGAGGTCCTCACTTAAGGGTCTGAGGTCCTCTAGCCGAGGTGTCCGAGCTCAGACCTCGTCACCACCAAGTGATGTTATGAGGGTCTGAGGTCATCACCTAGGCCGAGGTAACTCATAATGTCACCAAATTAATGATGTTTAAGGTCTGAGGTCCTCACCTAAGAGGTTATCCTCATAATAAATCACCAAATGAATGATGTTAAGGGTCCGAGGTCCTCTAGCCGAGGTGTCCGAGCTCAGACCTCGTCACCACCAAGTGATGTTATGAGGGTCTGAGGTCATCACCTAGGCCGAGGTAACTCATAATATCACCAAATTAATGATGTTAAAGGTCTGAGGTCCTCACCTAAGAGGTTAGCCCCATATTTAATCACCAAATGAATGATGCTAAGGGTCTGAGGTCCTCTAGCCAAGGTGTCCGAGCTCAGACCTCGTCATCACCGAGTGATGTTATGAGGGTCTGAGGTCATCACCTAGGCCGAGGTAAGCCTCATAATGTCACCAAATTAATGATGTTAAAGGTCTGAGGTTCTCACCGAAGAGGTTAGCCCCATATTTAATCACCAAATGAATGATGCTAAGGGTTTGAGGTCCTCTAGCCGAGGTGTTCGAGCTCAGACCTCGTCATCACCGAGTGATGTTATGAGGGTCTGAGGTCATCACCTAGGCCGAGGTAAGCCTCATAATGTCACCAAATTAATGATGTTAAAGGTCTGAGGTCCTCACCTAAGAGGTTAGCCCCATAGTTAATCACCAAATGAATGATGTTAAAATAAAACAAGAATTTGCCATGGAAACTGATCTTTATTCATAACCTCTTCTCAACAAGATGGTACATTCTTAATTGACAAAATAGATGCAACGTTATACATAATATCTCTTTAGGTGGTCGGCATTCCACGGGTTGGTAAAGGGTTCTCCCTCTAGGTTCTCTAGTCTATACGTGCCCGGCACAACCTCTTCCGTTACTCTGTAGGGGCCATGCCAGTTCGGGTGCAGTTTGTTTGTTTTTTGTAGGGTTTTCTTAAGCACTAGGTCTCCTACCGCAATGGGTCTTGTCTTCACCCTTTGATTGTAGAACTTTGCTGCCCTCTGCTGGTAGGCTGCTTTCCTGACCTCCGCGTCTTCCCTTCTTTCTTCAATGAGGTCCAAGTCTAACCTCCTCCTTTCCCCATTGCTGTCCGGATCATAGGTCTGAATCCGATGAGTTGGTAAGCCTATCTCCGTTGGTATGACGGCCTCTGAATCGTGTGCTAGCATGAATGGGGTTTCTCCTGTGGGTGTCCTTGCTGTGGTCCTGTAAGCCCATAGCACAGCGTAAACCTCTTCCATCCATCTCCCTTTCGCGTCTTCTAACCTCTTCTTGATTCCATCCAAGATTGTCCTATTTGTGACTTCAGTCTGGCCATTAGCTTGGGGTCGTCCAGGAGATGAGAAGAACTGTTTAATCCCCACACTTTGGCAATACTTCTCTAAGGAGGCGTTCTTGAACTGGGTCCCATTATCTGAGATGAGCGTGTTTGGGAGGCCATACCTACATATGATGTTCTTCCAGATGAACTGAAAGGTCTTCTGCTCCGTAATTGTTATCATGGGTTCGACTTCTACCCATTTTGAAAAGTAATCAATGGCAACTATCAAGAATCTATAGTTGTTGACTGCTCTTGGCAAAGGTCCTACCAAGTCGATTCCCCATACCGCGAACGGCCATGGAGAAGAGATTGATGTCATAGGCTGATGGGGTTGGTGAGGGATAGTGGCGAACCTCTGGCATTTGTCGCACCTCTTCACATAGTCAGCGGCGTCCCTCGACAAGGTTGGCCACCAATATCCCTGAGTGATGATCCTCTTGGCTAGGGGTCTTCCTCCTATATGGCTAGAGCAAGAGCCCTCATGAACCTCCCGCAGGACCCGGGTTACCTCCATGGGATGCACACATCTGAGGAGGGGCAAGAGGAACCCCTTTTTATACAAGACATCCCCTATCAAAGAGAATTTGGCAGCTCTGTACCTCAACTTCCTTCCTTCCAGCTTGGACTCAGGTAGCTCCCCCTCTCTTAAGTATCTAACGAGCGGGTCGATCCAAGAGCCTCCTAGGTTCACGTTGTGACAAGGGCTGCATACCCCGTCCTCCTCGATGCTTGCCCTTCCCAGGATTTCAATTGGGATGGTTCTTCCCAAGTATGTCTTCATTGCCGAGGCCAGCCTTGCCAATGCGTCGGCGTGATTGTTGCTCAATCTCGGCACTCTCTTCAGTTTGGCCTCTTCAAAAAATTCGAGCAAACCTCTCACCTTTTTTAGTTATCTGGCCATCCTCTCATCCTTGGCCTCGTACGCTCCCAACACCTGGTTGACAACCAACCTTGAGTCGCTATGGAGTAGAAGCCGCTTTACCCGCAGAGTTGTTGCCAATAAGAGGCCCGCTATCATGGCCTCATACTCAGACTCGTTGTTTGAGGCTTGGAAGTTGAATCTTAAGGCATACTCAATGTTGGCGCCATCTGGAGCTGAGAGTACTAGCCCCGCGCCGCTTCCACCGTCACAGGAGGATCCATCCACGAAGAGGCTCCATATGTCTTTATCTGAAGAGAAAACCCCTTCTTTCATCACTCCTTTTTCGAAGAGGTATCGATCCTCTTCGTTTTCTTCTGTTCTCCTCCGAGCATTGCCTGGGACTACCTCTTCTCGGCCTCCAAAGACGTTTGGGTCCATCTCTTCCGAATCTTGGGGGATGCCTCTGCCCTTCTCTTTGCCGCCTTCCAAGCTCTTCTCTGACTCAGTCTCTTCCCAAGTGAACTCTGCGACAAAGTCAGCAAGGGCCTGCCCCTTAATGGCTGTCCTGGGCTGGTAAGCAAGATCATACTCTCCTAGTTCAATGGCCCAGGCCATCAATCTTCCGGACTTCTCAGGCTTGTGCAGGACCTGTCTTAGCGGGGAGTCCGTGAGGACTGTTATAGAGTGAGCTTGAAAGTAGGGTTTCATTTTCCTTGAAGCATGGATAAGAGCATAAGCCAACTTCTCCATCCGGGGATAGTTCTGTTCAGACCCTTGTAGGGCCTTACTGTTAAAGTACACTGGTTTCTGAACTCCACCCTCTTCTCCTATGATGGCCGCGCTAATGGCCGACTCAGAGACTGCTAGATATACAAACAACTTTTCTCCCGCAATGGGCCGGGACAGCAGCAGGGGAGACCCCAAGTAGGACTTGAGCTGATCAAAAGCTTTTTCACACTCTTCATCCCACTGGAAGGCCTTCCTTAAGACCTTGAAGAATGGAAGACACTTATCGGTTGCTCTGGAAACAAACCTGTTCAGGGCTGCCACTCTTCCCGTGAGTCTTTGGACATCCTTGATACTCCTAGGGGTCTTCATGTCGAGCAAGGCCTTGATCTTCTCTGGATTTGCCTCAATCCCCCTTTGATTAACGATGAACCCCAGGAACTTCCCAGCTCCTACCCCGAAGACACATTTGGCCGGGTTGAGCTTCATTCTGTACGAGTCCATGACATCGAAGGTCTTCTCAAGGTCTGCCACGTGAGTACATGCCTTCAGGCTCTTCGTTAGCATATCGTCCACGTACACCTCCATGGTCTTACCTATCTGATCCTCAAACATCCTATTGACGAGACGCTGATATGTTGCCCCCGCATTTTTTAGACCAAAGGGCATTACCTTGTAACAGTATGTCCCCTTGTCAGTGATGAAGGCTGTCTTCTCAGAGTCTTCGGCGTCCATGAAGATTTGATTATAACCCGAATAAGCATCCATGAAGCTCATGAGCTCGTGCCCTGCTGTTGCGTCCACCATCTGGTCTATCCTAGGTAGGGGGTAGCTGTCCTTTGGGCAAGACCTATTCAGGTCTGTGAAATCTACACACATCCGCCACTTTCCATTGGACTTAGGCACGATCACTGCATTTGAGAGCCACTCTGGGTAGGTGACCTCTCGTATGAACTCGGCCTCTTCCAACTTCTTCACCTCTTCCCGAATGACCTCATACTTCTCTCTGGAGTAAATTCTCCTCCTCTGCTTGATTGGTCTGGCATCCCTGTTCACGTTGAGTTTGTGGGTCATGACCTCGGGGTCTATACCAGGCATGTCGATGTGGCTCCAGGCAAAGACACTCTGCCTCTTCCTGAGAAGGCTTACCAGCTCTTCCTTAATCTTTGTTTCTAGGGCCTTGCCGACCTGGATGGTTTTGTCCGGCTCGTCCTCATTGAGGACGATGGATTCTACCTCTTCCGCGGCCTCGCCCTTCTTCAGCTTTGTTTCATCTCTCGGATCAAGAGTGTCTATGCTGTAGGTGGCGGTTGCTCTCTTATGGGCCTCCCTCTCTTCAGCTGAGTTAAAGTAACACTCCCGTGCCGTGGTCTGATCCCCCTTCACTTCCCCTACCCCGTAAGGGGTCGGGAATTTTAGCATTTGATGGACTGTTGACGGCACGGCTTCAAACTCCTTGAGGGCTACTCTTCCAATGATGAGGTTGTAGGCCGAGTAGACATTCTCATCCATCACAAAAAAGTTTATCTTCTTAGTCAGCCTCTTAGGCCACCTATCCCCCATACGCACATCCATCTCATACATGCCTAACGGGTGCACTTTCTCACCACTAAAGCCTATCAAGGGATTGTGGTATGGCACTAATCTTGATCTGCTAAGACCCAAGCTCTTGAAGCAAGGCCAGAACATTACATCTGCTGAGCTTCCCCCATCTATGAGGATTCTCCCTACGTCGCACCCATGCACCCTTGTCGTTATGACCAAGGGGTCATCATGGGGGGCCAGGATGCCCTTGAAGTCGAGCCGGGAGAAACCCACCACCAGGGTGTCCATGTCCACCTTTGTTCTCTTCTACACAGCGTCAGAAGACATCAGGTTCACAACCTCTGGCCTGACCACCGATTTGGCCTCCGCTACATGAGCCTTTCTATCGGCTACCTCAGATCCACCCCCTGCGAATCCCCCACATATGGTGTTAATACCAAAGGAGACCATTTCTACCCTCTTCACCGGGGTGTTGTCATCCCTAGGTGGGAGATCCGGGTCATCTCCATCATCACCATCTGAATCGTCATGCCTTTCGGTCGGGACATCACCACGGCACTTGTCGTCTCTTCTCTTCCTAGGGTCTTCCCTGCCGCCCTTTGGGGCCTTGCCATCCATATACTTTCTTAGCTTCCCGGATTTCAGCATCTTCTCAATCTCGTCCTTCAGGGCAAAGCATCTGTCTGTGACATGGCCGTGGTCCTGATGAAACTCACACCAGAGGTTTTTATTCCTCTTATGTGGCGGAGCCTTCAACTTCTCTGGCCATCTCAGACCCCGGTCACTCTTGATCTCATTAAGAATTTGCTCACAGCTCACGGTCAGAGGAGTGTAACGGGCGAACTTGTCATCTGCTGACCGCTTCTTCCCTTCCTTCTTGCCCTGGGACCTCCCAACACTACCGCGGTTCTCCTCCTCGTATTTGGCGGCCATCGCCTCCTCCGCATTCATTACTTTCCCTGCAGTGGATAACAGCTCCGCCATAGACTTGGGGGGGTCCTCCGCCAGCTTCCATAGTAGCTTTCCCTTCTGGAGACCTCCTATAAGGGCGGTCATGCCTATGCTCTCTTCATAGTCCTCCACCTCTAACTTCTCCTTATTGAATCTTGCTATGTAGTCTCTCAGGCTTTCGCCCTTAGCTTGTTTGACATATAGGAGGTGGGTAGTCTTCTTCTGAGGTCTTACCCCAAAGCAGAAGTTATGTATGAACTGCTCGGCCAATCCCTTAAAGTTTTCGATTAAATTCTTTGGAAGAGAGGTGAACCAGCTATGCGCGGCCCCCGTTAGGGTCCCTGAAAAGGCCCTGCACTTCATCTCATCAGATATCGAGTAAATATCCGCGGCTGACTGATACATCTCGATATGGTGCACTGGATTAGTGCTGCCATCATATTTAGGAGTCACCGTAGGAGGCTTAAACTTAGCGGGGGTTGGGAACCCCACTATCCTAGCCACGAATGGTGAGCCCTCCGTGTAGCCCCTCTGTAAGGGGTCCCTGCTCTTTATGAGGTCCCCTATCTTCTCCTCGAGACGTTGGATCGAGTCATTCCATGGTCTTCTCTCGTCAACTTGGCCGAGGTTGTCCCCTGCCACCTCTCTGCGGTGGACAGAGGGTTCCCCAGCCACGACCCTCTGACTGTTGACCTCTTCCTGTTCCCTTGCTCTTCCCTCCATGGGTCGGCCTTGATCTGACCGAGCCCCTCTTTGGGAGCCTGCTGCACTCCTTGACCTCGATAGCCTGTGTCTTAGGTCATTAACTGGTCCCAGCCTCTCGAAGGCCGAGCCTCTGCTCAACCTGTTGAAGGCCGACCCTCTCTGCTGGGCCTCATCTCTTCTTCGGCCGACACATCCTTGGCTTTGCCGAAGAGGTCGTACGGTATTATCGGACACCTCATATGGCTCCCAGCAGTCTTCTGGGGCCTCTTCTACTCCTATGTCATCGTACCTGTCCTCCGGGCAAGGGTTTCCTTGCCTCCCCATGCGCAAACGCCTAGGGTCAGCAACATCCCTTCTCCGCTGGGGTGCAGGTTGGTCCTTCATCGGTGCCTGGGGTGGTCCCCTGGCACCCGGTTGGGGTTGAACTGCCGCCGGGGTGATCATGTTCGGTGAGACTCCAGGTGGTCTCATCATCATGGTTTGGCTGAGCTGTGCAAATTGCTCCTTCATCGCTTGTTGTGTTGCAGCCAAAGATTTCAAGGCAGCTGCCACCTCCGCCATTTCGGACTGGGGGGGAGCTTGACTGGAGCTAGCTCCCCCACCTCCGGGCGGCGGAAGAGGTGGCGGCATGTCTGGTGCCATGTGTTAAACTGTATAGAGCCTTAGTTGCAGGTGAGCTTAATACCTGAAAGGATCTCTTTCAATGGTGAAACAGCTCCACACAAGGGGTGGACTCTGGTTCACCACCAGAGTCTCCGGTGAGGTAAAGCAGAAAAAGAGGATGAGATAGCCTCTAGATTCCCACAGACGGCGCCAAAATGATGATGCCGAAAATCAGCACCACCAGGTGAGGAGTTTTCAAGCTCAATACAGGTGTAACAATGGCAGCACAGTTGTATGAATAAGGCAAGAATGAGGTGAGGAGAAGAGGAATGAATACAGGAATATAAGTGGTTCAGCCAAACCGGCCTACGTCCACTGTGAGTGTGTGTGAATAATATCACTGAAAGAAGGCACTAATGGCCATGGATACAACCTCTCAAGCTCTTTCTCCCTCTACAGTGTAAACTTAGACAGAATTTCAGCTAGGGTTTCAATATCTGGATCCTTTTGCAAGGTAGGGGATGATCCCTTTATATAATGCCTAGGGGGTGTAATGTACCCCCTATGCATGTAATGTGCATGTGTGTAGTTTCCTCACCAATGAGGGTGTGCCAGCTGTCAGGTCCACATGTAAGTAATGATGATGAAATATTCCCCCCACATGTGGGGAATAATCTTGTTGTAACTGATCTTGGCCCAGGTGTCCTTATCCAAATGTTTACGGATACTTTGGCAGTCATGCTGGTGAATGGCCTCGGCCTAGGAGAGGCCGAGCTATAAGGGTAGGTCGTCCGATCAATTCGTGATGTGTCATGCGCTGTCTCGGCTTTATGTCAGCCGAGGTATACACCTATGTCGGCCTGGGACGAGCCATTGGCGTGCTGATGATAGGCGGTCCCTGGTAACCTCGGCCTCCTACGAGGTAGGGTTCATGTTGAAGGTGTGTTGAGCTTTTTGTTATCTTGGCCTACTGTTGACCGGGGTTACTATTCCTTGGCACCTGGAGTTGATTTTATCTGTGATATGAGAAGTGTTCCGGGGGAAGTGCATGTTGTAGTGTCGGCCTGGGCCGAGGTAGCCTTGGCCGAGGGATGATATCGTGGGCCCCCCTGCACCGGTGGGTCGGCTAACGCCTCGGCTCTCATCTCGGCCGAGGTATGCTCCTCTAGGTCGAGGTCGTACTTGGGCATATCAATTACCTTAGCAATAAACTCTTTGCCTCATCATTTTGATATGTGTGTTGTCACAGTTTAGTAACCATTTAGTAATAAACCACCTGAAGATAAATTCCCACACATGGGTTCTCATTCATTTGCTATAATATTTTAGAAAAAAATTACCCTATAAGAAGGGGGAGATAAAATACAAATCATGATGATTTAAACCTTATATGTGGGAAATTAGTTCATTTAAGATAGATATCATATTATTTTTATGTTATCTTACCAATAATATTTTAGTGTTCATATTATTGGCACCTACTACTAAGCTTTACCTTAACAGTAGACTCTTTGCATCATAATTTTGATATGTAATTGTCACAGTTCAGTATCCATTTGGTAATAAACCACTGGAAGATAAATTCTCACACTTAGCTTCTTAATCATTTACTTTTCATTACAGACTTATAGAAATCTCACTTTTATGGTTATTTTCTATGTTGGTCTTATGCCTGTGTGCTTGGTGATGTCCTCTTAACAGACATTGTTTTATGGGGACACCTATGATTATCTCACTATTTTTAACCAAGCAAATGAGTTTTGTTGAATAGCCTTTCATTGTTATGCAAATTGGTTTTCATTAGGTGATTAATGTATGCTAATTTAAAAATAGGTAGAAGAATTTTCATTAGTCAGGGGCGCATTCAGGTGTATCTATGATGTGGTGGTGGTAGTGTATGCCCATATTAAGAGTCGTGCACTTAGTATTTAATGGGATTGTGCTATTTTATTAGAACTATCATTTTGTATTTTTTTTATAATACTTTTCTGATATTGGTAATTTATTTAAGTTATTAAATATACTTTTTGTTAATTAGCTTTTATTTTACTCATTTATATTTTTGGTTCCCAACCTCACCATTATTGTCACTCTTTAACTTTGTTTTCACATTCTAATTTTTTTACATAGTTTAGTGAAAAAATATTATTATATGGAATATATGGCTTTTACATGTCACTATTATGTTGAGACTTTGAAATTGCTTTCTTCCAATAAAACCATGGTATTTATGGATTTTACATGTCGTTGTTATTTAAACTGTTGTTTGAGGTTAAATGAAAACTAAATGAGAAATGGAAGATGAGGCTTCTCTACAAATTATCCAAATTATGATAAATGAATGTATTTTTATTTTTACTTTTTTTTTCTTATCAGCTAGCCCCATTGCTGATTGAAGGAATAATTATAATAGCATCTCATATAGGAATAAAGTTTTAATTCCTAGAATAATAATATCTACCTCGAATTTAAAATGGACTTTTATTATCAGGCGCAGATAATCCCTTGTATGTGTTTCATTCTCAATGACTTCCAATAAAAGCTAAGGTCAAACACTTGAACAAGTTTGCATTTATCTGCCGAAGCCAGTTTTCAGCCACGAGCAGCTCTATGTGGCTATTTCAAGGCTTACATATCAGGATGGATTTAAGTTTTTCATCAAAAACGATAACCCAAATTATTACAACTACACAAAAAATATTGTCTACCATGAAGTACTATACTCACCACCCGGTAAACTTTTCATATTGCATTTTAACTATTTATCTAACACATCGTCAATGTAACATATATAATTATCATACTTATTATGTTACTCCAACACTGGTTAACTCTAATATTATTTCATCTCCGTAATGGATAAGGTTAACGACTACTATATGATTAAAGACTTACGAAATGGAAAAGATTATTGGGAACTCAAAGTACATATGACTTGAATATGGGAGTCAAGATATTTCAGATAAAATGACGAACACATTTCTGATGACATGTTGTTGATTGGTGAAAATGTAATATCCTGAATTCTTTACTCAATGTATATTGTTTTCACTTCTAAGTGAACACTTAATTGCATTTATATATTTATTTTACTTATATTTTATTTTACTGTAATGATTTATGTCCTTCTCACAGGGTGATGTTATACATGCATGTATTCGAAGTTACTTACTTCAGAAGTTCTCAAAACACATTTTTTAAAGCAAAAATCTACTCTGTAACAAACATCAGGGTGTTAGAAAATAGACTGAGTTACAGGCCCGTACCTCACAAATTCAGGCTTCAGTTCCTACCATCAACTTCGATCAAGTTATAGGAAGACAACTTGATAATCCCTAAACATCACTTCCTCTTCGTGGAATTTGATGATTTGCGTAGCCGTCTAGATAATGATACTCATCTAATAGGTACATATTCCATCACATTCTTTATACATGTATTCACAACCCTAAAATAACAAGTTATACTACAATTAAAATTTACAGATGTTTTAGGACATATAATAAGCATCACACCATTAAACGATAAACTTTTAAATGGGGGAATGGTTGATTAAAGAGTCATATATCTAGCGAACGAGAAGTAAGACAAGACATCAAATATATTCTTCTTCATCTCCTTAATTTGCCAAACTATTTGTAAAAAACTTCCACATATATGAAACATAATCTGTGAACAAGGAAGAAAGGATCAACATCACTCTTTAGGCAGATCGAGCCACGGAACTCAACGAGGATATATGCAAGAATGATGCAAAACCTTTGATTGTTATTGTGACTTTAACTACTATTAGAACTTTCAAATGTAATATCTTACTCAATAATGGATGCAATTAAAATTAAATAATTTGGCATTCTCCTACTATTAACGTTTCTATATATATATATATATATATACAATTTAGAAGTCAAATTCCTCAACATGTTACTATTCATGAACATTGCCGAATGATTAAAATATTCCCCGACAAGTTACTATCCATGAACAGTGCCGTCGCACGGTTTACAGTCTATCATCTAGCAGTTTACTCAAAGTTAAAATCAGTTACCCAAGGTAACCTAAAATAGTAAAAACGAAAGAAACTGATAGCAATTAAATATCATAAACCAAATTAATTTACAAAAATGGCATGTACAAATAACTTTAATTATTAACAGAGAATATGAGATAAAAGTCATAGTATTAATTGATTTAGGTGCAGATTTAAATTGTCTACAAGAAGGATTAATTCCAACCAGGTATTATCATAAAACATCTGAACGATTAAACTCAGTCAATGGAACTAAAATTCAAATCAAATACAAATTACCCAAAGCACATATTTATCAAAATAATGTATGTTATAAAACTCTTTTTGTTTTAGTAAAAAATATGACTAACAAGGTAATCTTAGGAATCCCTTTTCTTTGCCTTCTATATCCGTTCACAACTAGTGATATTGGAATAACCTCCCTAGCCTTAGGTCAACAAGTAAAATTTGAATTTCTTTCAAGACTAGAAGTCAGAGATTTAAAAATTCTCAAAGATTTTTCGATATTTTAATCATTCGACACTGTTCATGAATAATAACATGTCAAGGAATATTTTTACTTCTCATGAATAGTGACTCATCATTAAATTTTGACCAAACATCATCCTGTAAAAATATGATAAATTTGATTAAAAACTGTAAGGGTCTTGGGCATCTTGGAATAATGAACTCAAATATAGATCCGATGTGTTAACTTGGCTCTGATACCAAAAGAGGAAGCAGGGCATATAATAAAAACAGAAATTACAATAATTAAAAGTAAACTTATAAAGATTACTGATTAATACAATTGGTTGAGCTGGATGAACTTGAAAGCATAATGTTTAATACAAGATAAGAATGAAAACTGAGAGAATAATATAGAGATGGAGAGAGAGAGAGAGTTTGTAGAAGTGAGATAGGAAATTGGACTCTGCCTTGAATGGATGACTGAATGTTGTATTTATAATTGAAAACTCTTTTGCTTTTACTTAGGGTGAACTGCTTTAACCTTGGGTAACTGAATTGGGTGAACTGCTTTAACCTTGGGTAACTGACTTTAACTTCGGGTAAACTGTTTTAACCTTGGGTAATTGACTTTAACTTCGAGTAAACTGCTTTAACCTTGGGTAAATGATTTTAACTTCGGGTAAACTGTTTTAACCTTCGGTAACTGACTTTAACTTGGGGTAAACTGCTAGATGATAAAGTGTAAACTCGCGCGACGGCACTGTTCATGAATAGTAACTTACCAGGGAATATTTTAATCATTCATCACTGTTCATGAACAGTAACATGTCAAGGAATATTTTTATTGCTCATGAATAGTAACTCATCATTAAATTTTGACCAAACATTAACCTGTAAAAATATGATAAATTTTATTACAAACTGTAAGGGTCTTGGGCATCTTGGAATAATGAACTCGAATATTGATCCGATGTGTTAACTTGGTGACTATTTGTTGACCCGGCAGAAGAGGTGGGAGAACAATAATTTTTCTCTTCGATTTCAGCTTGAAGAAGAAGTTGTTTTATTAAATCTTTGAGCTTTTGGGACTTTTTTAACTTGGCTAATGATGTATCCATGGAATTTTGACTAGATTTATTAACTGCTTGGACTGGAATGATTGGTTGGTAAGGAAACTCCATTTGGACAGCATTAATAATCCTTCGTTTATTGAAAGAGTCCCACCATTTAACATAAAATTATCGGAGAATTGTTGACTGTTGTATTGCATATTGCCATTTGAATATCCATGGAACTTTGTATTTACTACAGAACAAAAGTAAAACTGGGAACTGGGAATTATGTTCATTTACTTTAAAGACTGGAAAAATATTTAACTTGTTCTTGGAGGTCTGCAGGTAGGATTTCTGGGATAGAACCATGTTGTGTCCACCACCGGGAAAACCAAAAAGGAATTTGACTTTTAAATTTCTGATCAAAGCAAAGAAACCAAGAATGAGTGAATGACTCATTTTGGTAAAAGAGAACTTTAAACTATGCTTCAATATAATCATAATAACTAAACTAAATTTGATGATTTGGGAGGGTTTTTATAATGGAGGGATGGGATCCCCAATCTTGAAGAGAGATTATATTATTAATATGCAAGGAATGGTAAAGAATCATTGACGAATCATTGTGATCGGTGATTGCTTTAATACGAACTGATTCTGAGGAATAAAGAATATCCATGTAAAATTTTAAAGTCTTGGCAGAATGGTGGGGAGTGAAGTGCCAAGAGGGAGGAGCATAGTTTTTTACTAAATCAATTGAATTTTTAATATGGCTGTGATTTGACTCAATAGAAAATAAATTTGAAAAAATTGGTTTGGGCACATAATCAATTTTAGTAGGGTGATTATAAAATTTGGTTTTAGTAATTTGTTGAATAGGCTATGTAGCAAATGGGTCATTGACTAGGTATTGACTAGAAGAAGGCCCAAACTCTGCAGGAGTTGCAAGAGTGGAACTTGTGACACCCCACCTAATTAAGCTTTAATTTAATTTAAAACAGGTTTCTTAAATGGTTCATTCTTAGCATCACTGTCGAAAACTTTTTAATTACTAACCACCTAAGTGAAATTAAGCTAGTGCCAAATTTTTATCTTTATTAAAATATATACAACTCATACGAAACAATATAAATTAAGCAGTACTAAAACCAACCATCATAAATAATTGAATAAAATAAAGTCTTGCCGAAAACCACGGCTGAAATAAAACTAACTCAAAATTTAACACAACAAAATAACTGCAAATGTAACGAGTGGAAAACATGTCCCAAAATGAGAGTACTAAGACTGAGATCCTACACTAGATCCGAAAGGATAAAGGAAATATCTAATCAATGCCCTGCAACACCCACTTATGCTGCAGCTCCGAAATCCCTGGAATGAAGTCATGCTTGGCGTCCCTGTGGCTGTATAGAATTATATAAAGCCTATGGTTGAGATGTAAATCTTTTAATGTCTTGTAGAAACTTACATGCCTAAAGAACATTATAAAACATTTATCATCCTTTAAACATGACTTACCTTGCTCATCAAATTTTAATTTTATTTGAATTGTTCTAATAACATGTAGCGCATTGATCGGATATTTATAGTACTTGATGACAATAAATGAAACTAGGGTCAAATACCAAAAAGTCCCTCAAACATTTTTTTAATACACATTTAGTTCAAGCCTTTTATTTTGTACCAAAATGTCTCTTATTCTCTTACTTGTAAAGGTCCGCGCCAGCGGCGTGGTGAAGGACTTTTTGGAGCAAAATAAAAAGGCTTGAATTAAACGTATATTAGAAAATGTTCGAGGGACTATTTGGTATATGCCCTATAAAACTAATATAAAGGGTTATTTGGCCTTTGGTACCCTTTTGTCAGACGATGACACCAAGTTTAATCAAGACCTTATGGTAAGAGTTGCAAACCTCACTGTGTCAACTGTCATAAGGACCTCAATGAGCAAAGATTACTCCCTACTAGATTCTTGATGTGACGTGGAAGCCTAAATACAACTCAATAATAAGAAATACTCATACTCATACTCAAAACCCTAACTCTTGTTCCCTAATAAATGTGGAATTTGATTGATCTCCACAATGGGTTACACACCACACTATATTTATATAGAGAGGAAGGTTCCCGAATATTCGAGCATCCAAGTGATACATGGTACAAAATCTCGACCGAGATGACTCAGAATCGCAAGCTTCCGATACGGTTTTGTGACACGAATCAATTTTTAGATGAAATCAATAGAAGGCGGGAAAGATCTCGGAGATAACCGCAACCCTCTAAACTCTTTAACTTTTAAAAAGTGATGAAAAGACTATAATCATTTCAATTTAATTTTTATGTAACCTCTTTATCAAGTTTTAAGCTTCATTAGATTATTTTTCTAATTTACTATTTATTTTTTATGGAATGTTGAATCTAACAAGTTCGACATGCGCCAATATAATCAATTAGACAATGCTATGCATATTAAATAATGGTTTTGAACCTATCTAACTGGTTAACATTGTTAATCTTTTTTTTTAATTTTTTATATTTTTTTACAAAAATTTTGAACTCTCACACTAATGTATCAATGCTTATAGTCCGATACCGTGAACCAATACCAAGGCTTAGTTAAAAACTAGGTGTTCGATACGGTGTCCGCCACCGAGACCGAGACTTTGAACCATGAAATTATGTCATGGGTCAAATTTATAAAAGATGATCGTGCATGACACTATGGTGTAAGAATATTCTTATTTACAAATAATACCCTAAGTACCCCTCCAATTACCTAACCAACATTGAGATATTACACAAAACATAAAAAGAGCACCTGAATATTCTTAGTCGTTGCTTGTTTGGTGGTTGGCATTGGACTTCCTTCCCCAACCCTACCCCACCCACACACACGAGGGATTCAAATGAGTAGCGATCTTCATTTATTCTAAGGCATTTCTACCTCGACCTTTATCTGGTGATAACCCCCTCCTCACAAGGCAGTGCAACCTGGATAGCAGAAACGATCGGCGTCGACGGACTATCAATCTATTTTTTCCTCCTACGAATGCCAAAGCAATCATCAAAATGGATTCTATAGTGGGATTCGCTTCCCTCCTCCTCCTCCATCAAACCATCATCCTCACTCTCTTCTTTTTCATCCATTTCTTCAACAACATATAATTCATCGCACTTTACTCTCGGTTCATTGGAATACCCTTCGCTATTGAGGCTACTGGATCAAGAAAGTTCAGACGAGAAATAACTCATCGATCGAGTGGTGGAACCCAGGACGATAGAGGGATATCGATGACTATACAAGATGATATCATGAGTCAATTAACTAGAGAATGGTCCCAATGGTATAGATCATTCTTATTTATAAAGAGATTTACATACCCCTCCTATAACTTAAGACCATTTCCACAACATTAGAGCATTTCGCTCCACCAAAATGTTCCAATGTCATTTTTCGCCCTCAAAAAATTGGTTTGCTCCAAGGCATTATTTATATGCTACCTTCCAAATGCCTCGGTTGGTCAAATGTTGCGGGAAGCTTCAGTTCTCCCTAGGCACGTGTTTGGGTAGCATTTCAACAACTGCCCAAATTTCTCTCTAAGACTCTCCTCTCATTTTTTCACTGGAAGTCAACATTTTCAACCCATACTTCACAATGAAAAAGGTTATCAGGTTTGTATATCGACTTTCATGGTGCATCGTAGGAGACACATTGGTCCCATAAGGCGTTGAACATGTTACACATTTATTATTTTACATTGGTTGTTTTAATTATTTAATTAATTAGTAAGTTATGAAATATTTTAAATGACTAAAGAGATAGTTTAATAATTTAATAAATTGGAAAGTTTAACAATAATTTAATAAATTAATTCATTTAATAAATCGATAAATTTGTAAATTTATGATTGAATGATGGAATAAATTACTAAACTATCACTTTTTAAATTATGGGTAATCATTGACATAAAGCTTCGTTACGCGATGAAACTTGTTCATACATGGTGGCATGCTATGTTAGAGCGAGGTGTATGTTGAGCTTTTTAGTTGAGCGAATTTTGCCAAGTATTTTCGGCTCCATTAATACTATGCCCTACATCGAGGCTCATCGGGACCTTATTATGTCAATCCTTGAGAGGTAGTGAGACACGATCCCCAAATTTCACTTCTCGTGTGGGGAAATAGGGTTCGCACTTCTCAACTTTACCATACTGATCGGGTTGGAGGTTGGTTAGGAACAAATCGTTCCCTTCGATGGCGATCACGAGACCTATGCTTATGCATTGTAGTATCTTCCCGAGCTCGAGGACCATCATGTCTCATCTAGAGTGATTCAGGCAAAATATTTTCAGAATCTGAAGGGCGTGGCAGGGATGACAAGGTATTTTTCGCTTATATGGGCTATGTTCAAGCGTTATTGTTTTACAATCCAGGCCAGTTGTTCTTTATAAATGGAAATAGTGGCATCAGATTAAGTTTATTGGATCCAATAATTAACTTAGGTCATTTAGGTAACTTTGACTAGGGTGGCATCATTCTGGTGCATCTCTATACTGGTTTTGGCGTGCCGACAGAACACCTTACGTTACATCAGTTGTCAAAGGTGAAATCACCTGGATCCTTAAGATATTTATCATTTAGTTAATTTCCATTTATATTTGTAGCCTTTTTCATTAAATTAAATCACCTCGACAGTAGGACAACCACGACGCTAGTGTAATGATGGTTTGAAACCAACACTTAGAGAGGGACGGGTCGGTGCAATCCAAAATCATTACTGTGCAAAGGCTATTCTATTCACAGGGGATGGTATCCACGTTTGGTATTTGTAAGATAGATGTCAGCGACATAAAATCAGGTTTCTAGTAGTCCCATAACCCTATAAAGCAACATGACATGTCAGAATGTGCAACCAAAGCAGATTATATACCACCAAGACCCCAACCGATGGCCTAATACAATCGCTTATGTAAATATGCACTTGGAATAATATATGTGGTGGGGAAGTACGAGCAGTTGTTAGTGGTAGCGATTGCCTACAAAGCGGCTAATATCGATGTTGTGTGTGTCAATGTCATACAACCAACGCTACCGTTCCCGTACCATGACTAGCTCACTATACTTGATGGACATCCTATAAGAGCACCCCACCCCCATGTTGTGGTCGAGGATGACTAAATGGCTCGTGTTTTGAGCGTACATGGGATGGAAGATTACACTCCCATTACATAAGTAGTTAAGGAGGTTATGTTAGGTATCATCTTAGATCTGTAACAATTACAAGAGTTAATATTTTATATTTGATTTTAATTTTATACTTTATTATTATTTTCATCTTTACTCATTTATATTAATTATATAGTACGAATACCAAACGCAACTCATGTCACTCTCTCTGGGTCAATCATAGTCTAAAAGAGATATTGTACCACAAGATGCATAATTGACACCACCATCTCCGGCAAACACATGGAACACTGAGGCAAACTACGCAGGATTTTGCTGTAGCGTATTGACTATAATGCAATCCAGATGGGGCGTAATGTCCTCCAATAGATGTTTGAGGCAAATGACGACACCCATAACAAGTTAAAGTCATCATCCCGTTGGAGACAACGTAGATCGAGTCGAGTAGCCAAGGCAGTGCATTGTATTTTTTTTTTGCTTGTATAAATCAACAATGTGCAACGAACACTAGTTTTGTATGCGTGTTCTAAATATTACGATTTCAATGCATGTTAGTGTTTCGTTTGATATTGGGGATCCATTTCATTCTTTGACAAAAATTAAATTTAATCAAACATTATGCTATTTTGTTCCATGCCTTGGGGATGGTCAAATTAACTACTAAAATTCCATAACTTATCGTGGGAATATTCCCTTATTACAACAATAAAATACACATAAGATTACAATAAACACTATTTTTCAGTTTCGACTTCAATTGACAAGCCCTATTTTCACACATAGATAACTCTCACAACGCCTAAGAGCCATTGCTCACAAGAAAAACTCCAATCTCCTGGCCAAGTCTAGGTTAGATCTTAACCAATTAAAGAAACTTCAATCGAGTGAATAAAGTCTCCCAACGCGCTCAACACCAAAAGGACTGTTTACGAGACTCTGTCATCTTTGAACAAAGCATTTGTACTTAGCATAAGGCCTCAACCATTACAAAGGTCTTCCGCGGGCATATTCATATGACTAAAATGTTAGAATTCTATTATGGCCCCTACAAGTCTAGGGGCTTATATTTAAATTAAGGGGGAAATACAATGTGGACCAAATTACCCTTCTGATCAATTACATAAATAACATATACATTCCAATATTTCCCCTCAAGCTAGCGAGTAGATATCGACCAAGCCAAGCTTGCCAATTGAAGTGCGAAAAAGAGATGGACTAACAGGTTTAGTAAGAACATGTTCAACTTGTTCTCCTGAAGAAAAAAATCTTCTGACGAGCCTTCTCTATGAGAAAATGAACGTCTATCTCAATGTGATTTTTCCTCTCATAAATAATTGAATCAAAAGTAAGTTGGATAGTCGATTTATTATCACAATGTAGAATAGAAGAAGTTTTCTCAAGAAATCCCAACTCCCCAAGAATAGAATGAAGCCATATAATCTCACATGTGCCGAAAGGCATGGCCCTATATTTTGCCTCTGCAGAGGAATGTGAAACAACATCTTGCTTTTTACTTTTCCAGGAGATGATATGAGTACCATGAAAATTACAAAAGTCAGTAGTAGAGAAGCTATCACAAGCTCCTTCATAATCTAAATAAATGTAGCTCTGCAATCCTTTAGGCTGAGGGACTGCTGTATAAAATAAACCAAGTTCGGGAGAAGACTTAAGATACCATAAAAGGTGATATGATGCATCCAAGTGAGTTTGACAGGGTTTGTGTATAAACTAACTCTCCTAACAGTAAATGATATATCAGGTCTAATATTATCTAAATAAATTAGACGACCCACCAAATGCTAATACACAAATGGATATTTCAAAAGTTCACCACTGTTAGCCAGAAGCTTTAAATAAGGAATCATTGTAGATAAAGTCGGTTTGCACCCAATCAACCTTGTATCCTCCAAAAGATACAAAACATACTTTCGTTGTGAGAGAGAAATCCCATGATGAGACCTGGCTACTTCAATGCCAAAAAAATATCAAAGTTAACTGAGGTCTTTCCCGTCAAATGCCTTTCCTAAATCAACCTTAACTTGTGTGATTCCAATAGAGTCATCTCTAGCAATAATAATATCATCAACATATAGTAAGATTACACTCTTCCCATATGAATCTCGTTAGATGAAACTAGGGGTGTTCACGGGTCGGTCGGTTCGGTTTTAGGCGGGTTTTTTGAGCCGAACCGACCATGTCGGTTTTGGGAGGAGAAAAACCGAACCGAACCGAATTTGGTGAAAAACCGAACCGAACCGAACCGAACAGGGTCGGTTTTTGACAGGGCCGGTTCGGTTTACCCGTCGGTTTTTGACAGGGCCGGTTTTTGACAGGGCCGGTTCGGTTTTTTCATTTATTTTAATAAAAAATATTTTTTTTAATACCTAATATAAATATAAAATTAAAAAATATAATATAATATGCCAACACTAATATAAATATAATATAAAATATAAAATTAAAAAGTATAAAAATTAATTCGGTTCGGTTCGGTTCAAAATCGGGTTTTTTATGCCAAAACCGAAAACCGAACCGACCCTGTCGGTTTTATACCTGATCAAACCGAACCGAACCGACCCTTAAAAAAACCCGGCCCGAAAATTTTCGGTTCGGCTCGGTTTTGTCGGTTTGTCGGTTTGGTCGGTTTTTTTGCACACCCCTAGATGAAACAAGTATGGTCAGAATGACACCGAGTAAATCCAAATCCAATGATAGACTCACTGAATTTAGAGAACCGGGCTCGTGGTGACTATTTTAGCCCATATAGAGATTTTTGAAAAAGACACACTTTTCCAGCATAATCCCTCTCACCACGAAAGTCAAGTGTAGGATCCATGTGGATGACCTCATAAAGGTCGCCATGAATAAAAGCATTTGTGACATCAAGCTGGTGGAGCGACGGAGAGGACGAAGCAGCTAAGGAGATTAATAAGAGAATAGTGTTGAGTTTCGCAACTAGACCAAAGGTATCACCAAAATCTTTTTTCGTAATCTGAGTAAAGCCCTTCGTAACAAAGCGGGCCTTATACTTATCAATTGTCCCATCAACTAAAAACTTGGGGGTATAAACCTACTTAGCCAACTGTCTTAGTCCCTATTGGTTAATAAACCATGTCCGAGGTATGATTACATTGCAAAGCATCCATCTCACACTACATAGATTTAATGCAAAGAGAAGTCTGGAAAGATTCAGAAATAGTCCTCGGGATTCGAGTGGAGGAAGTAGCCATAACAAAAGCACAATGAGAGCCTGACAAACCCTTATAAGAAATAAACCTTAATATAGGATATTTTGTAGAACAAGCATGACCACATCGAATTAGCCCTCTACGCTCCCGAGGGGGGACCGACGCTCCGGGTCTGGAACAACAAGATCATCATCTCAATCTCATTAGTAGTCTCAATAACAGACTCAACCAGATGTTCAATTGAATGAGAAGTGTTACATGGTGAGGAGGGGATAATAACAGGAGAGATATATGAGCGTGGCCGACGAGAATACACCTGGAAAGGTTGACTAGCTAGAGAGACAATATTAGTATAATCAAACACAGGTACAGAGTAAACAATATATGAGTTCACAAGACGTGGAGTAGAAGAATTCACAGAAGTAAAGGAATAAAAAAATTATATACTTTCATAAAATGTGACATCTAAAGTATGATGCATACGACGTGTGACAGAATCATAAGAACAATATCCTTTGGACATATTAGAATATCTTACAAAAATAAAACGAATAGATTTATCATCATGCTTAGTGCGATAAGGAGATTTAATATGAACAAAGCAAATGCTGCCAGACATATGTGAAATTACAGGAAAAAAGAATCTTATCAGGATGAATAAGTTGTATTGTGGCTTTATTTTGAATGATCCAACATGGAGTACGATTCAAAAGATAAGCGCCCGTTAAGACACATAAGTGCCAATAAGATTGAGGAACCTACATACCCCATAATAGACAACGGACCAACCCTATGAGACTTTTGTTTTTTTTCCAGCAACCCCATTTTGTTCAGGAGTATATGAGCAAGTGAGTTACTGAAGAATACCCTATTTGTTAAGATAAAAGACAAACTCATTGGAGATGTACTCTTTAGCATTATCAAACCGAATCCCTTTAATAATATTAAATTGAGTTTTGACAAGTCGTAAGAACTATATAAAAAGGGGTAGCACATCCGATTTTTTACGAAGAAAATAAACCCAGGTATACCTCGAGTAATCATCAATAAAAGTGACATAATATCGATGCCCAGAAAAAGTTATAACAGATGAGGGGACCCCACACATTAGAATGTATTAGATAAAAAACACAAGGGATTAGTTCTAGTATGCTTAGATAAATAGCAGACAACACATTGGAATTTTGATGAACTACAAGCTTTGATTAATTCAGGAAATAACATACAAAGATATTGAAACTTAACATATCCTAAGCTATCATGCCACAACTGTAATGTTTGAAAAGAAAAAAAAATAACTGCCTGAATCAAGACACACGCTAGCATGAAAAATGGAAGCAGAAGGTGGAACTTGTGGAATTGGTGAAAGATCCCCAAAGTAGTAGAGCCAGTCGCCCTCATATCGCCTGCCCAAAATCCTCCACGTACGCACATCCTGAAGATAACACTAATCAGACAAAAAAATTACAGCACAATTAAAACTTCTTATTAAATGATTAACAAATAATAAGTTCATAGCAAGATCAGGTACAAGTAATACTGAGTGCAAAGTAATGCCCGTAGAAAGACATATATCGTCTTTGCAGAGAATGAGAGTTGAAGTTCCATCAGCAAATTGAACCTATTTATGGAAGGGTTGGGTAGATAAAGTATAAAGATCCTTCTCACCCATTATATAATCACTAGCACCATAATCCATAACCCAAGTAGAAGGAGGGTCAGCTGTATGAGCAAGGTATGGATGAGAACTACCCGAAGAGGATGCAGTCATAACAGTAGGCCTACTAGCAGAAGCTTGACGATTATCCGACCAATGAAGAATATGATCTATCTTGGAACTAACGGATTTCTCAATTATGGCATTCAGATCATCGGGAGTAGAGAAATGTGAACCAGTGGGACCTTCAACAATGGCATCTATATGATTTCTACCCTTCTTATCTCTCAACTCGGGATACAATTTAAAGCAGGTGGCATGTAGCCTTAGTGTGGATCATGAAGAGATCCAGGCACACTTAGGCTTGAAAATGTGTCTAATAGGTCAGATGACTCAACCTTAATGTGGATCATGCAGAGATCCACCCCAATGTATGGAAACCAAAAGACTCCTTATTATCATTGCTCTCGAAACTTTCAATGCTTTTAGTGCTTGAAGAGCTCGAATTCTTATATTTTATGGTCAGGGGTTTCACCTCATGCTTCGGGCCTTCATTCCAGGTGATGTTGTCTTTAAAGAAGATTTCCAATCCGAGTTTTAATTTCTTCTCAACATGGTCGTACCAGGGCTCGAGGAAACAACAAAAGGGGAAACTGCCGCCTTTCTTGATAAATTTCCCATTTAAGGAGTCTTTTGAGGTGGCCTTTTTTCTTTTCAACATCTTTTTCCGATATTTTTTTGCGAAGAGACATGAGTTCCGCTGGTGATGTTTGGTAACCCAGACCGCATAGGGAAAAGCTTCTTTGAAAACTATAGGTTCAAGAATGACCTATTGATGGCGACCTAGCCCCATTCCGAGCACATAATGTATATTCTTGAACATCTAGATCACACTGATGTTGCCATGCGACTGTGCTCCAGGCACACTCTGTCTTTGAAATTGTCCCATGTTTGGACAAAAAGTAGATTAATCTTGAAACTTAAAAGGAGCATGTCATTAGCCCATACTAAATTTCCAAAATAGGGTTACTTGTGTTGATGTTAGAGTTATCGACATCCCCGATGATAGTGATGAACTGATTGTTGGCAAAGAATTCCAGCTTTCAATTGAGGGAGGATGACACACTTCTGATACTATGAAGTCAGTAACGACCAAGGAGCAAGTTAAAAAAAACTGGTATATTAACAAGCTGAAACTTGGTCTGAGGGAATATATGGACAACCTGATGGGAATGGGCCCTATTCTAGGATTATTTTTGTCACTTTATCTTCTTTTGTATCTTCTTTTATTATTTTCGTTTAGTTGTATTTATTTTTGCTTGGTATTTAGGGAAAGAAGTAACAAAAGGCTCTTAAGGGTATTTTTGTAATTAGATGAGTAGCTTAGAGCCTAAGCTACTTCTTCTCTTTAAATACCTCTTATATTCCTCATTTAAGGACACTCATCTATTTTGAAATATAAGAAATATCTTGATTCCTTCTCTAAAGTTAGGGTTTGGTTTATTTTCCTGGCCATTGATGTGTAGTTTACGTCAAATTAGTATTAGAGCGAGGTGTCATTCCCCAATTAGTGTATTGGAGTGTAGTTATCAAAATCGTACACTACTTCGATGGCTCCAAGAAGATCCAAAGAAGAAGAAGAAGAAAAGCTAGAGTTGAAACAACAAATGGAGGATATGAGGTAACAACACACCCAACTCATGATCGTAATGGCCCAACTCCTCTCCGCCATCAAACCACCCTCCGATCTCAGCCCCTACCCCCATGCTACTACCCCAAACCCTAGATTTTCCACTTATGGTAGCCACCCAACCTCCCCAAATACCCAAACCCTAGCTGCTAACACCACCAAATCTGCTCAAACCCTAGCTACTACCATAAAAGCCCTTCTACCCACACTTCTGAACCCCCCGACCTCATCGCCGTTATCCCTTACACCCTAGAAGCCACCGACCAAGCGCACCCCCAATCGCCCACTCGCTGCTTCAATACTCCTTTCCAAGCGAGCCTTCACCAGCTCGTTGCTGCCCACCCTTCCTTCCGCCAGCGACCCAACCCCAACCCCTCCCTTCCACCCTTTCTCCCCTTGACTTCATCACCCCTCGCTACCGATCTGCACCAGAACATTCAAAACCCAACCGGACGACCTTGTTCTGGCTCGGGGACCCCCCCTTTACCCACTGTTGCCCTAACAATCAAACCCAACCCACCCGAGCACCGTCCGACCCTCCCCCTTCCATCCAACCTCCTTCCGCCCTTTATTCCACCCCAAGCGTCGACACCCTACCCCGACACCTTGATAATTCCCAAAAATACAACCCGATTTAAGCTTCCCAATTAGCCAACCCGATATCATATACACCACCTCGACACAAACCTTAACTAAAAATAATCTTTCCCCGCACCGCTTAATTTTTTTTACGCCTCTACATCCTTTCAACCCCCGAATCTGTTTTTCCCACTCAAAAGATCTTTTCCCCACCACTCCATAGCCCCAGTCCAATCTATACATGCTTATCCCACTTTTCCCTGGTTTTCCACCTATCATGGGGCCCTTAATCAACATATGGCATCCCACGGCCTACCCCCTACTCACGAATCACCACCCCCACTCCTCCTCCACCATCGCATCACACCCCTTCCCATCATGATCTTTCCCTATCTTACATGGATTCGTTTCCATCTACCGACATCGAGGATACCCACCGCAGGGTCTTTGAGTGGATCCCTCCTCCCCCGGCTAACCCTCCTCCCTTCGTTCCACTTAGGGACTGTCGTGATTTTATTATGGAGAGTACGGCCACTTGATTGTCACATGGCCCCATTATGCCCCCTGCACCTCCCATGGTTCCATATACTTACCCTCCTCATCCACCACTTTCTTAGATGCCACTGATACTAGCGGGTTGGCAATGTGATGGGCCTCGAGGCTCGTCAGGATGGCGACCGCCTGTCGACGCCACTACAGTTAATCTCTCGGAGTCTTCAAGAAAATATTCGGGTCAACATGCTCATATTTGACGGGCGATTATCTCCAGATGCATTGGTTGATTTCTTAGCTTTGACGGAGATGGCTTTTTAGTACAAGCGGGTTCAAGGCCGCTCATGTGTTCTCTTCGTATCCATAAAATTCTAAGAATTTGCTCGTCTTTGATGGAACGACCTCTGCTACCACCGCACGATGGCCAGATTGCTTCCGATTCAGACTTAACCTGAGCTAAAGGTCATTCTCTAGACGTCCTTTATCCCACCCACCTACGATCACAATCTTTTTGTTCATGTCCAATCTCTCAGGCATGACACCTTATCGATAGTGGAGTACACAGAGCAGTTTTAACTTCTGTGCACCAGAGCTCGCCTTCTTGAGACAGAGGATCAGAAGATCAACCACTATATATTAGGGTTGCATCCACATATTCAGTACGATCTCGGTCTGAGGGAGATACCGATATTCCGAAAGGCGATCGAGTACGCAGCGAAGGTTGAGGCTTATCACACAGCGCCTGCAGCTCTCCCGACCTCTTGAGCCCCACTCACACCGGCCCCAGCTCTTGATCTCTCAGCATCAACTTCCGTCTCCACCATTCCTATTACGATATCAGGCCCACCGGGCCCTCCTATATTCAAGTGTTACAAATGTGACATTTTTCACCACCGAGCTTCTGATTGTTCTCTTCTAAAGCATCGTGCCCTATTGGCGATGGATGACACACCTGACTATTTGGACGCCTCTGAAGAGCTCCCACAACATGCTCTGATTATTGTTCTGGAAGGCGACTCCGTGGTTCTCCCACTGTGAGCTCACTCAGACACTATTTTTGGCATTTCCTTACAAGTTCCCATTTTTGCACTCGAGGACGAGCTTGATCTTAAGAGGGGGCGAGTGATGGGACTGGGCCCTATTCTAGGGTTATTTTTATCACTTTATTTTTTTTGTATTTTCTTTTATTATTTTTGTTTAGTTGTATTTCTTTTTGCTTGGTATTTAGGGAAAGAAGTAACAAAAGGCTCTTAAGGGTATTTTTGTAATTAGATGATTAGCTTAGAGCCTAAGCTATTTCTTCTCTTTAAATACCTCTTATATTCCTCATTTGAGGACACTTATCTATTTTGAAATATAATAAATCTCTTGATTCCCTCTCTAAAGTTAGGGTTTGGTTTATTTTCTTAGCCATTGACGTGTAGTTTACGTCACGACTATTAGTGTGAGTTTTATCGAACCCATAACTTCTCGATGAGTGTTATCGTAGGAGCGCAGGACGGCAGAAGTGGGGGTAAGATCACTGACTTTTATTCCTAGACAATTGAGAGTTCTTGATGAGATTACATTCAAAGCAATCCGTTATTGACAAGTGCCAATGGAACTGTCTTTTGTATGAATTCCATCGAGATGTTGAGAGCATAATTGTGGTTAGTACCTATCTTAAGAATGTCTTCATCTACAAAGGAAATGAGCCTCGTTGTGGTCAGAGATCCAACTATGTGGATGGCTTCTTCAGGGGTAATAGTAGGATGAACTGTGGGTCCTGTGAGGAGCTTGATTAAAGCATTTGCATGCAACTGGGAGAACATAAAAGGCCCCCACAAAGTGATGTTAGCTTGGCCTTCTTGAGTTATTTAAGAATTTTAATTTGTTCGACCAACATTGTTGGCATCGAGAGTTCTTCAGCAACTCCTTTCTTTTTATCCATATGTGTGCTCGCTTATGGAAGAATTAGGTCTTTGTAGTATCACCCTAACCGGGTCATATGATTTATGGATGTTGGGAGGAATAGAACCCTCCTCATCCACTGCTGGTATGATAGATACTTCATTAATTCTCGATAGTAGCTCTTTAAAAAAATCATCCCACATAAGAAGGCAATCGTGTCGATATCCTTATTATATGTTTCATTATCTGAGTTGTCTGAAGGGTATGAGTCATCACTCAAGCCGGTGGCAATGATGTTGTCTCTCCATGAGAAATCTATGCATTATAAGACTTCAACTGCTTCTTTGTACAAATCTTCCCACTTAGCGAAGAAGTGTTGGAAAGAGGAAACCAGGTATTCCTTGAGCCTTGGAATGGTGAGCAGTATGGAAGTTATACATATTTCTTTCTCCTTAACAAAATCATTGAACATGACCTGCACAATACTGTCTAAGTTGAATTCCCCCATTGAAAAAAATAACCATATGATTGTCGGGCCCATTCCCAGGCTTTCATATATACATCACCGATTCTTTCACAATTGTCTTCCTTAAGGGCCATTCTCGGTAATAGTCCACCCCGAAGTCTCTGAGTTGATTTAAAACAATCAGTAGCTCCATGCTCCCTATTTTTAAGCGGGTTCAGACGATGATGCATGCCCTTGCAATGAGAGATAAGTCTTGATCTGGTGCGTTTTCTAGTTGCAGAAGGAAATAAGAGAAAATTTTGAAAAATTAAGGAGAACTGGCAAATGGATAAAGTGTATTGATAGGTCTAATTCTGGTGAAAGAATCAAAATCTGGACTTTCATCTATACAAATAGCGTTCACACTGGTCTGATGTGCTGGCAGAGGGTTTTGAGTAGTGTTGGCTTTAACATTGGCTGGAGGAGAGATGACTACACTTGTTTCCTCCGAAGATATTGGGCCTTAATGAGCAGAGGAAACAGGAAAGGGACCACGCTGAGTTAGCTCCTCGACAGTAGTGGGTTCCCTCGCAACCTGAATCGTGATAAAGAAGAATGAGTTTACAAAAAATCTTAACAAGTGTATTTTTATTGTTAAGTCACCATTATAGGTGGAGTTTGCGAAAAATCTTAACAAGTGGTTTTCATTGTTAAGTCACCGTTATAGGAGGAGTTTGAGAAAAAACTTAACAAGTGTATTTTCATCATTAAGTCATCGTTATAGGCGGAATTTGAAAAAAATCTTAAAAAGTATAATTTCATTGTTAAGTCATTGTTATAGGTGGAGTTTATGAAAAACCTTGACAAGTGTGTTTTCATTGTTAAGTCACTGTTATAGGCGGAGTTTATGAAAAATCGTAACAAGTTTGTTTTCATTGTTAAGTCACCTCGAAGGTGCAAATCTGCGAAGAAAATTAACAAGTGGTTTTCATTGAACATAACTAGTTTTAACAGGCATAATGATAGGACTTATGCAAAAGAGGGATAAGGCAGTCATTACCTCAACAACAACTATAAGAGTAACTTCAACATCTCTTTAGGTTTTAGCTGAACCTTAAAAAAGAGGAACCTCAGCCCTTGGCGATGCACCTTCCTTGAGAAAAAGGCACAAGTGACAAGATTGGGGAAGGTTCCACTAAAGTCGTTTGAACTCCAGCTGTATCAACCACCACAGGGGCCGAAGGAACCCCTGGGAGAGAAGATGAACTAACTACCTAAGGAACCCGTGGAGTCCCAGAACGAGAAGGAATAGTCATACCTAGAGAAAGTTGTTAATAATATCAAAGTGTTGGACATAAGAAACACCACATAAAATAGGGCAAATGCATAAGAAGTGAGATTACCTCAGTGATGGTAGAAAAGGGGGCAAACTCAATGACAGACCTCACTAAAGGGAAGTGAAGAAGTGACCCAACAAGTGATGTGGCTAGGTTAAAAGCAGATAAAACCTAAAATGCAATAAAACACTCAGAATACAAGACAACAAAATTGAAAAGATAGCTAAAAGTGGAAAGAAATTACCTCTGGAGGGCTTGAAGAGACTAGAACAACGTTCAAAGGAACCACATGCAAGGAAGATGCCTTAGAAGAATCCAAAGGAGTCTCTTCTGACTGAGGGGAGGGTTCAATGGTTTCCACATATGCAGAAGTCCTTCCGGCAACCTCCTCTGCATGTTGAGACGTAGAACAATGAGAATAGGTCAACCCAATCATGGAGGAATGAGGAAGAGATGCAACGGTACCAGGACTACCGAAACGTCCTCCCGCAAAAGGGCTCACGGGTGGAGAACATCTATCTGCTTTATCCTCCTACAAAAATAAAATAAGTTTGCATAAGTATTAGAGAATATACCTCACTATGATAGAAATTGCTAAGTCCTGGATAATATACCCCTTGGTCTAGAGAAGAGTGGGACGAAATAACCATGGGTAAAGAAGGTATTACGGAAACTCTTTCAGTGGGACCATGCTCAACTTCAGGACTATCATTAAGAGCGATAGTCTCAAGGGGATATGAAGGAGGAGAGGTCCTAGGAACAGGGAAAGTCAGTGGCAGTTTAACTTTGTATACACGTTTCCTCTGGGTCTTTGTACCTAAAGTCTTCTTCCTTGTACTAGAACCACCAACAGCAGAGGGTACTTTAGAACCCCTACTTCTTGATGTGGCTCCCTCAGTTGGATCTACTTGTATTGTGGAAAATGTTGTTGGGGTGAGGAACGGTAGGAGTGTGTCGTTGAAACTCACATTGTACCCGTTCATTCTCTGCTTAACATTACATCCGTATATCCTCACTTAGATTTTCAAATATTGGAGGGGGAACGGAGGTAGTTAGATGGCATTAACGGGGAATTGGGATTTAAACTTGGACCTAAATTTTAAAGAAGTCCCACTCTTCGAAGTCCTTAATATTTTGGAAGTGTGTTGAGAAGGCCCCTCTCTAGAAGCACCCGCGACAACGGTACTTTCTCTATAGGCTCCTTCGGTAGGGGCAGTGGTTTTCTACACTGGAGCTTTTTTGGTCCTAGGGCCAGCTGTAACGACCAGGGGGTTGTAAAGAGGTAACTCGGTGGGAGGATCTTTAGGGGTTTTACTTAGAGGAAACTCAACTCCTAAAATCGAGTTACCTTTGAGAGCCAACTCAAGGGGTGGAAAGTTAAGAAGGGGGGTAATAAGTGGGCTTTCAATAAATTCACGAATCTTCCACAGCTGCAACTGACAATATCTGGTGGCAAAGAGAGAAGTCATGTTGCCTTTCTTGTTATTCGAGGGATGATGATTCGTCTAGTAATCGCTAAAAAAATAGAGGAGGCAACCAATGTGATATAAAACTAGTTGGCCTCAAAGAATGTAGCCTTAGCATGGGATTCCTAAAAAATAGGGCGAGTAACCCCTTGATCGAAGTCAAATTGCCGAGAACAGCGATTGGGGTTGTAGTGCTCTAAAGTGTATCCCTACTCGGTGTAAGAAGGAAGATAACCTGGGGTTAACAAGAGCACAACGATAAATGAAGGATCTTTATTAATGATCTCGTCTGAGGTAACTTGAACCGTTCAGTCTGCATGGGAAAAAAGGACCAAGTCTAGGCAAAAACATCTTCACCGTAGGGACGCATGGCGAAGTAACTGGGTTTGTTAAAAATCGAAAGAATATCCTTTTGGCTTTATTTTTTATGGAAGAAAAATAACCAATGGGGCTTGAGATCTTAGTGAACTGGGTAGGGTTTTGCGCTGACAGCTATCTCTAGGTAACGATTGTAGAGGAAACCGGTGAAAATTATGGTATTGGCAAAATTGGCCAAGTTGTAGTGGCCAAGATATCGTTATATGTCTAAGCGAGTCCTGTCTAACCAAGTGTAGAGGGACCTAAATCCATTACCGCTAGAGGGAGCTTGAACCCCCCGGATAGTTGAATGAAGATATTGATGGGATCCCGATGGGGTTGGTCGTTGGGTTTACGAGGCAACACAAAGCGAGAGAGGATAATGAGAATGTAAGCTGGTAGCTCTAAGGGTGTACCTTTTCCTTTGCTAAATCCAGAAGAACCACCGTTTTCAGAGGGGGCTTGGAAGAAATAGTTGAGAAGAGGAGTAAAAGTGGTCTTGTTTGAAGTCCTTATGCACCTTCGATATATCCTATCCAAATATGCACGAGCAGTAATCTCTTCAGCGTCTAAAGCCTCATAGGAGTAAGACGAGGTACCCACCGGCTCAAGATCGAGTAATTCAGAGACATCTTCCAACGTCACAGTGAACTCCCCCCATGTAGCCAAAAAGGTGCAGGTTATAATATTCCAATGAGATACAAGTACTTGCAGTGAAACGTTGTGTTTAGACAGAGTGAGCTCACCAAACTAGGTCGCTCGATGAAGCCCAACCTTGGTAAGAGCATATGCATAAGTGGACTGCATATAACTGTTATAGGCTACAAACGGGGTATGGGGCATCTAGGCCCTTCGAAGTCTATCTGGGAGCATGGGAAGTCACCTCGTTCAAGGTAAAAATAAAGATTCACCTCTAGGGGAAGAAACCCCAAATATTTGTATCATCATCCTCATCACCTAGGGTCAAGTACTCACACTTGGCATTTAAAATTATGGTCTTTCATGCATCTGAGAATTCGCCGCCCTTGCCAAAAATAGGTGAATGACAGTAAAAATGAAACTGTCTCACGCACTACCATTATAGCGGTGGCATCCAAGGCTACAACAGGAGTAGCAACGACGGTGGATGGGGCGACTGAAATAATAGGGGCATCAGATAAAGAATCCATTCAAGTTTGAAGCAAAGCAAGGGTGGTAAGAAGAAAGAGTAGGCTATAAATAATGGAGTAACAGTGGGTCAGTGGGTAAAGATGGCAAAGATAAAAAGAAGCAGGTGAAAATCTTGAGTAATAAGGGCGGAATATCTATTTGTCTCTCTGAAAGCTCTGTAAATATAAAGGCAAATAAAAAGGTGAAAGAGAAAAATGACTAAGTGTTGAGGTATTAGACGCTTGAAAATCAAGTGGGAGTTTGAGTTTTCCACAAAAGCACGTCCTAAGTCGTCTAAATAATTACAAATGGACACGTGGCGCTTCGGGGAGTGCCCTGACAGTTGAAAGACAATATCACATCATTAATAAGGTGACACTTGGGAGATAGAGGGTTGCTTTAAAAAGAAGTAATGAGTTTTGGTGCCAAAATTTTCAAAATATATTTGAGACCAAAATACCCAATTAAATAAAGTCCTCACGCTGTAAGACCGAATGATGGCACAACAGGTTAAAGATGCATCGAAGATAATTTTGACCTTCCAAGAAAAGGAGGTTGCTTACACCACAGTTCAAAAAAATCCACAATGTCCCCTCGCCATAAGTACAAATGGACATAACTTTGACTCAATTACATCGAAAATAATTTTTTTTTCTTTTTTGAGAAAGTTGAAATGGGGACGGCCACAACTCAGATATATCGGAGAGAATTCCTTTTACTAGGGGAAGTCCTAACAAAAATGTCCCCTCACTACAAGTTCACTAAATGGTGGAATGGAATGAAGCAGATTGGATAGAATTTTCTTTTGAGCAGTCAGAACGATGACGAACAGGATCCACAGGTACTTTGCGAGAATCCCAAAAAGAAATGAAGAAGACAAAATGACTGGGGTCTAACAACAGAAAAAAGTTACAATGCCCCCCGCCATATGCCCAATTATTGATGAGCTTTATTTCAGGTACATCGGGGATAATTTAACTTTTTTCTAATATAAATACCAGCAGTAGTTACAACGAAGGTGGATAAGGAAGAATTTTTGGGTGTAAAAGAAGACAGTCCATCGGATTGAGAAGTTTTCGTGCAGACATTTCTTATTCTCACAACAAATCTCAACACGAAGGGGAAAATGTAGGGGGCTTAAAGGTAATCCCTTAATTTGAGAGAGATTCCCCAATTAGTAAAAGAGACTCAAAAGAAGGAAGAAGCATGAAGATAGCGAGGCAGCTTAGCGAGAAAGCTCAGTGATGCAGCTCAATGAGGCAGCTCAACGAGGAAGAATACTGAGAGAGATCCTTTTTTACCTTCTGCTCCTACTTAGTCAAATTATATCTTTTAATTTTATTGATAGTAATGCTGTAACAATTGTAATGTTAAGTGTGAGGTCAAACGGTACTCGCGAGAGACCAGGTCTAGTTGGGTCTAGGAGAGCTCACATGCTCTATTGAATGACCTCGTCCTGTGAAATTCAGAGGGACTTTGTTGGGAGGATTGATAAGTGAGGCAACATTAAGGCTTGTCTTAATCATCTTAGATACACCTGGTAAAAGACTGAGAGATCTTTCATCGTGGAACCTTGTGCATAGTAACCTTGAGTTTCATCATATATTGAGCTTTGAGCCAAACAACCCTTTACCAAATGTCATACCCACTTTAGGTGATGTCATTAGCTAGCTAAACACTATCCAATCCAAACCACTGTGGTATTGGGGCTGTCAGACAGTTTGTTGAGCCACCTTTATTGTGACAGTCCTCTGACGTACATTGGTTAGTCAAAAGGCATATCTTGACATTTAATGATCATGACGTAGGGCGTGCTGACCCATCACACATTTAATGATTGTTACTTAAAGCGTGAGGGGATGTATTTCACACTATAAAGGATTGAGATATCTCGAGAAAGGTGTGGGGCTATTTATCGGCCTCAACCACTTTTTAGACGAGGGAGTTCTTTTTAGAGATTTTATTGCTAGAGACAAAAAAGTTATTGTAAACCCGAGAGTTTATTCACCCACCATTGTCATTTATTGTGAAGCTTTTAATAGATAACCATAAATATATTAGACGTGGTTGGTATGTTAGCTGCCTGCTAAGGTGTATCTATGGTGCTTACTTCTCTCTCCCTTTAAATGAGTTACTTTCGAGTTTCCTTTATTATTGTTTGAGTCATACATGAGAGATTTGTGAGTTCAATTTGAGTTTTTATTATATACAATATTATGTGTTCATTTCTCCTTATTAAGAGTATTCAGGTTATGGTTTATCACCAAACCTATAGGGGTTACGCCTCTACTGGTATTACTATACTTCCAGGCTTTAAGGGGACTACCCTCTTACATATTAACCATAAAATAAGGGCATGTTTAGAAATCCTTTCGGGTAACCACACAACATCACTCTATCCAACTTTAGGCTTTTTTGGTCTAAGATCTTCATAAGGGTCTTTACAATTGTACAAATCACTTCTCAAGAAATCCCAAGTCACCCAATCTTCAGTATCGATCTAAAAAATGATAGAAGTAATGATCATATCAACATGGTGAATATAAATAAGGATAGGAAAAGACCACCCATGGTAATTTATAATCTCGTTAGCCTTAGGTTTAACATTAATGACAACACCATAGAAAATTCGCATCCCATTCAATTATCTATCCAAAAATGAGTATTCTTCCCATTACCAATATGATATATGATTCTCCCCCTTGTAGCCTCTCTCAATTTACATAATTTTCTCCATGTCCATAAACTATCATTATTCATTCTAAAAGTCCATATAGACTCTTTTTTTATCACCACACAATGAGTCCATCTAACCTAAAGAGAGTCCTTATTTCTAGAAAGATCCCAGAGATGTTTAAGTATACAATATCTATTCTAAATATCCAATCTTTTAATATCCAGACCCTCTTCCTCAATAAGATAACAAACATCATACCAAGCAAAATTAGCACCAGTTTTCTTTTTATCAACCCCTTTCTAAATAAAGATTATGAGTATATGATCAATATCTTTAATTTTTTCTTTTAAGAAGTTCAAAGACATTAAGCCAATAAATTTTAATACTTCCAAGCACACAATTGACCAATTGAAGCCTTTTATCATCAAAGAGCCATCTATTAGTCCATACCTTAATCTTGTTAGTCAAAATTTCTACCAAACTTATACAATCCTAGACCTTTAGTATATATAATAGGAACCCCGAGGTATTTAATAATAATAATACCTAACTTCGTACCAATCAATTCACTCAATATGCCTTTAGTATCTTCATCAACTCTAGGAATGAACATCTCACATTTAGCTTTACTAGTACCAAACCCATAATTATTTTTAAAATATTCCAACAAATAATTAATTTCCCTTAAAATATTCCAACACATTATTACTTATCCTTAGGGAACATTCATCTACTCTAGCAACAACAAATAAGTCATCAACATACATAACGTTGGAAATATTTAACTCGTGATAATTATGATGATTGGTTAAAAAAAACCTTTTTTAACTTCATCATCAAGCAACCAAGAGAAAGATTCCATAATAAGAAGGATAAAGTAGGGGATATTGGATCACTGTGCCTTAATCCATTAGTACACTTAAAACACTCATTAACTCTACCATTCATACAAATTGCATAGGAGGTAGTTTGAACGCACTCCACAATCAAATTAGTAATTATCAGAATAAAATTACCTCTAAAACATCCCTAGTATTCTTATGATAACCTCTAATAATCTATTGTATCAAAAGCACATTATCCCAAAAATACTTCCCCCGGGAACAAAGGAAGATTTCCTATTATGAACCAGATGAGGGATAATATTCTTATATCTTTTGACCTACACTCTAGAAATGTTCTTATAAGTGGTATTATTACAAGAGAAAAGTCTAAAATATTTTATAGTAACCGGGCTATCGCATTTAGGGATGAGATTAATAATGGTGCTATTGAATTCTCTTAACATTATACCATTCCACAAAAACTGAACACAATTTTAGTAATATCTCCCCCCCATAATATCCCCCTTTTTAAATAATCTAACATTATAACCATTAGGACTAGGGGATTTTTTTATTGATATAGAAAGGTCTTCTTTAATCTCCTCATGAGTTGTCTAGGCCTTCAATTTAACTTTTAGCTCCTCACTGATTCAACTCCTTTATCACTTATATTATTATTCATATAAGATCCCAATAACCTCAAAAAGAACTTCATAGCTTCATTATGGATTTCATTATCCCCTATATAAATTATTCCATCTTCATCTTTAATAGTCAAAATCTTATTCTGGAGGTAGTGTAACTTCTAAGCTTATTTATTTATTATTTTTTTAATAAAAGTAAGTAGTATTCTTATCCCACAACTCCAGACATAGCAGTCTAGATTTATCTCTATAAAATTCTTCCTCCATATTCCTTAATTCCAAATATTACATTTGACAGTTTCTCCTAGCATGGAGCAAATCCTTATCTAATCCATTACTTATCAATATTTATTAAATTGAACTAAACTCCTCCTTCTTAGCTTTAACTCTAAGGGATATATCAGAAAGCTATTTTTTATTAATCTTCGTAAAATCCGTCTTTAGCAATTTTAAGTCTCTTTGCAATAGAAAATATAAGGCTCTCCCAGCCCTTTTCAAGAATCCCCTTAAAGGAATTTTGTTTCATCCAAAAATAAATTTTTTAAACCCCTATTCACTATTTCCCTTTACAAAAGAATGTCCATAACAAAAGGATAATATGAAGGGACTTTGTCTTATGAGTTAGGTTCTAATGCGAACATTGCAAGTGGAATGCTAACAAATTAACAAAAATCACGACTTAAAACACTGAATCGTTCGTTAAAAGCGATGGGTTGATATTTGACTCTCTTTAAGAAAATGTTAGTTTCACTTTATCTACAATATGAAGCACCAAAACAAAAAAAACAAATTTTTTTTAGAAAAATGCACAAAAAGCTATTCATCTCATTGTTCTCATTCCATTCACAAACACCATGCAAATTTTATTCATAAAGCAAGTGAGAAAATTCCACTCACAAACAAATAATTCAATTCTAATAAAAAAACTACATTTTCACAAATTACAATCAATTGATAATTACACCTGAAAAAATAACAAAAAAAAAACATTTTTCCACACAAATACAAACAATGTTATTGGAAGATTTCTTCACTAAAGTTGCAGTCAAATTTTGATAAGCCCGAGATTTAAGAGATATAAAAAAGTTCAAATAATATAGTTCAAATAAAAAATTAAAAAGAATTTTTTTTCTAATTTCTAAATATAACTATATTTTATATTTAGTACACCCTTATCTTTTAATGTTCTTAACATCCCCGTGTTTATTGTCTATTTTATGCGATAATTTTTTTGGAAGAAAAGTTATAGGGTTTATGATTTAAGGATTAGTCTTATTTTTGCAAAATATTGAGTGGGTCCTAAATTAGCCTCGTGTGATGTAGTATGTCCCATTTTTTATGTTATACCTTGCACTTTTTTCTTTTGTTGTGATAAAACCTGACAAAGCGTCAGTTTATTGAAATTTTGATTACTGGTGTCTTGAAAATGGTTGTTAAAATAATTGTATTTTTTTTATGTAAATATGTGGTTTAAAAATGTTAATCTTTTGTTGATAAAGTGTGAATAATGATTTTAAGACAAATAGTAAATTTATCTAAGTCCGTAATTGTTGATTTGTTTGCGTATAGTAATTTTAAGGTGATAATTATTTGGGTTTGAAACCTATTAATTTTTTTATAATTGAGTTTAACTCGTTTAATTTTTGTGTCTTAAGGTTTGACACCTAAAAAATACTTTTAGCGATACACAACGTGTCATAAAAATTTTTACCACGTAGTTTTTATGACACTTTTTTCATCGCTGAAAGTCATTGATTTGACAATAAAAAGTTCTTCACTATACTTGTGACACTGTCTTAAAAAAAAATTATCACATAAATAGGTAAAAAATAGGGGACTATTAAGAATATGAAAATATATTTTTTTTGATAAGTAAATGATTCATTAAAAAAATTCGCCTTAAGGGTGTATAATCCCATATAAAAGGTGTATACACAACAAAATAAACAAACAACCAGACCAATAAGCCATCCCCACCCACAAAAAAAACTAGTCCCCTTGTAATTCCTCTACGAAGTCCATAAGCAAAGAAAGAGACGAGGAATGATTACTTATATGTGAGAATAAAAGTATGCACAAAAAGTTATAACTAAGCCTTGCTAGAGCCACGTCCTTCCCTTCTAAGCACCCGTTGTTCTGCTCGTTCCAAACTGTCCAAAGGATGCAATGTGGGTCCATCCTCCAAACTTTTCTTTTCCCTTTCCATTCCCTTGGACATTTCCATGCTGCCATTTCCTCTCTCACTAATAGAGGAATAATCCACCGGACTCGACATAGGGATAAGAAGACATTAAAATACAAGAATTGGCTAAATATAAAATGTAGTTGTCTTATAGAAATAAAAAATTAATTGCTTTTTAATTTTTTATTTGAACCGTATATTTTTAACTTTTTTTTTAATTGTTTGAATCTCATGCTCATGGAAACTTAAACATAAGTTTAGTGAATAACTCATTTATTCTACAAGTATTGTTTATGATTGTTTGTAAAAAAAAATTTGTCATTTTTTCAGGTGTAATTCTCAATTGATGTAATTTGTGAAAAAAATGTAGGTTTTTAATATAATTAAAATTGTGGTTTTCGTTTATGAATGGAAGTTTTTCACTTTATGAATAAGATTTATATGGTGTTTGTGAATGGAATACGGGCAATGAAAGGAAAGAATTTAAGTGTTTTTTTAATTTTTTTATTCTATATTTTTTTAGCTTTGGTGATTCATATTATAGATAAAGTAAAAATGACCTGGGCTTAAAGAGAGTCAAAGATCAACCTTCAATTTTAACCAACAGTTCAGTGTTTTATGCCGTGATTTTTAATAGTCCGTTAGTATTCTTCTTGCAAAGTCCGCATGTGATGCTATCTCTATATATTATATATGTACACACACACACACACACACACACACACACACACACACACACACGTGTGTGTGTGTGTATTTAGCTTGTATGTATATAAGATAAATAAATATATTGTATTATATAGTTTATTGAATCCGGTATTTAAAAATTGGATTAGGTTTGAGATGTATGCTCTCCATTTACTCATGGATACTCGGTTAAAGGGGTAAGCGGATTTTAAAAAGATTATCTAAATAGGGTAATTATATAAATTCTGAATTGGATGTCTAGACTCGATCAATTGACAACCCTAGTCTATCATATTACTTTTAATATGACAACGCAATTATTGTGTTGTGTTATATGAAAACACAAATATGACTATTACTATGAGCATATTATTGTTATATAATTACATATTTACATATATATTGTGTAATATTAATTAGGCATAAATTCTTCCCAATTTATCCTTTTAATTTAGCTAATTTTAGCACCTCGAACAACGTAATCGATTTGATTTTATCTCATAATCTTACTACTGACATATTCTAACGAGTACACCGAGTTTCTGGTATTTCACACTAATTTTTCAGGTATTCAATGTCAATAAAGAAAGAAAGAAACCGGAAGAATCGAGAAAGAAAAAAAGGAAAGTCAAAAGGGAAAAATTGTAATTTTTACCCGAAATTCGGATGAGGCATCAAAGAAAGTTGAAAATATCAAGTTCACGAGCACGTAGGAAGAAACGACACCTCAATCGGAATCCTGGTGTGAAAGTTATGAACAGTCAAAGGTAGAAGAAAAAGTCAAAGGAAATCCGGACCGATCCGCAATGCCGATTTCCAGAGAACCCCGGATCGAAGACGGATCGAAGCTGAAGGAAAATAAATTAACCGATTCGTACCGGATAGATTCGGCCAAGAAATAATCGAACCGATCCGGATTCCAGCCAGATCGAACCGAAGAAGGCCCGGACCGGTCCGACTGTCGAATTTTTATTTTTTACTCCTCCTCTAATGGAGAGTTCTAGTTCAGCTAAAACTCTTGAAGTTTTGTAGCGTATTTAAACCCAAGTTATTATCATTCTAAAGGACGGTGAATTTATCTAATTTTCCATTCTTTTTAGAAAAACCCTAGTTTGAAGATAGATTATAATTTTAATTCCAAGATTGAAGATTGTTCAGATTTCTGTGATTACAAGTCTTTTTACTTGATGCTTTGAGTGCTTTGGTAAGATTAGTGATTAGTTTCTTCTGTTTAATCTTCTTTCTATATCATTTTACGATTCTCCCTTAGTTTAATCATGATTTCCTGCAATTCAAAAATCGTTTTCATTACTTTCATCATGGTAGGCTAGACTTTTAAAGGCCGGGACACATGAACTCAACTTGATGTGGTAGTTGCATGTGTATAAAATTACTCCTCTAAATTTAATGATTTGATTACGACCGTATTGCGTAGTATCGCGACAATTGTAGGTCTTTGGATCTCGTTTGCTTCAGGGTAACATGGATGCTTCAGAATGCAATCCGAGTGTAACTATCGCAATACCGATTTACTCGTCCTCTGATTAAGTATGGTGCGGGCTTGAACCTCATAGACGTAATGCTTGGGAGTACTAAATTCTGGGTCTAATTAATCATTTAAATTTACGATTAGTTTTATACCAGCAATACACTAGGGTTGAGGGATTGTATTCACGTCCTGTTTCTTTCATCATATAGTTCAAATCTAAGTTCAATCACTTTCCGTAATTTAGATAATTTAGAATAGTTGCATTCCATTCATATTTTAGTGCATTAAATAAATATTTTCAAAAATTGCATTTAGTTGTAGTCAATTCCCAAAACCAACAATCTTTTTCTTTTTCTCTAGAGTCAGAGTTAGGATTCATTCATCTGTCCAACGTCATTACAATTCCATTGTCCTATTTCCCTGTGGATACGATCTCGACTTACCGGGTTTATTGCTAACGCGATAGGCTTGCACTTGAGCCTAGAGAGTACGCACTTCGGAGACACATTCTTAGTCGCGTTAAGTTTTTGTGCCATTGCCGGGGAACTAGCTATACTTAGGATTAGATCGAGTCAATCTCAAACTTTGACCAAAAATTTCTAAAAATCCAAAAACATATACAAAATTTGAAAAAGCACAAAAATATTCATCAGCATCTCTCATAAGCCAGTTAATGCAAAATTCTGAACTCATTCCAACTCCTCATAATACTCCAATCCATATTCACGAAAATCCAATAGTTGAGTATGATCCTGATAGCCCTCACACTCCTAACGCTCCACAGTTCTGGGTTCCACCTCCCACATCGTCACACTCAATCTCAAACAACACCCCGTTTTCCTTCTTAGGACACACTTCAGAGCATGCTCCGAGTATACCAAGTGAGGATACCGAATCTTTGAGAGAGAGAGACATGTCATAACATGGTAGTGCAGATGTCGACGAGGGATAATCCCCGTATCGTCCTTTGAGAGACGTCTTATATACCGAGCGCACTGTCACTCCGGGATGCATTTTACTCCCGTATAATGCAGGGAAATTTCACTTTAGGAATGGAATGATCTAGATACTTCCCACTTACCATGGAATGGATTCAGAAAAGCCATATGCCCACATCATGGAATTTAAGGAGACGTGCGAGACTCTCAGCGATCAAACTTGAACAAAAGATATGCTCCGCCTTAAACTCTTCCCATTCTCGCTAAAGGATAAGGCTAAGACCTGGCTATGGTCTTTACCTCCAAATTCGATTTCATCATGGAACAAGCTACAATCCAAATTTCTCAAGAAGTTCTTTTCTCCACATTGAGCGAATTCCATCAAGGCTCAAATTCAAACTTTTCGACAATTAGAAAATGAGTCATTCAATCAATGCTACGAGCGTTTTAATGAGTTAATTGCCTCGTGTCCCCATCATGGTTTTGATAAAATGCAAATCATTTCCTTTATCCATAATGGGTTGAACATTAATTCCAGGGAACTTGTTGAAACCATGGGTAGTGGTCCGTTTGTCGACTTACACGCCCACGATGTTGAGCTTCACTTAAGGTATGTCGCCGAGACTACTCAATCCTAGGATACATCTGACCCTAATGCTCAAAATCGAAATCGTCAATTGACCACCACTCCATCGATGTCCTACCTATTTCATGTAGAAAAGTATTCTATGACGGACATTCAACTCGATACACTTGAGAAAGGACTGCGACACCTATGTGAGGTATATGGAAGAGGATCAACTGGATCCATCCCAAACCCCGTTGAGAAGGTGTGTACGATTTGTGAGGCGGGTCATTCAACTGAGGAATGCCCGACTATACCCGCTTACAAAGTGATGCTTCAAGAGCAAGTTAGTGATATAGGAGGATTCAAGGGTAATTTCGGTGCACCGCACGGGAATTCTTACAATCCCTCATGGAAAAACCACACTGGTTTTAGCTATGGGCAACAACATGCTGCGATGAATCCTAATTCACATGTTGCCCCTCCTCCACCACCGAACTTTCAACAAGCTCCACACATGCAAGGACATGTGCAAGCACCACCACCTCAAGGATCATATATCACTCCACCACGGAGAAATCTCGAGGATACGATCAACCACTTTATCAATACCCAGACTGCAACTAATGCTAGGCATGAGCGCATGATCAACGACATAAATGCGAACATTTCACAGTTGCAATCATCCTTGAGTATCTAAGAGAAAGGCAAGTTTCTTGCCCAGGGCCAAAGACCTCTCCAAGGTCAAACTAGTGTTAGCTCGACACCCCATGACCATCCTGAGCAATGTAACGCAATGGCACTCTACGTAGTGGGAGAGTAGTTGACTTGTCACCTCCCCCACAAGACATACCTAAAGACAAGGATATTTCGCCTGGCACGAAAGAGGCTGAGGATATCCCCTTGAAAGAGAGTGATAAAGAAGACACTAGTGAGCCCGAGGTAGTAGTGAAACCACTCACCGCGGCACCGTTTCCTCAAAGGTTGGTTCCTTCCCATAAAGGAAACCCCCATGATGAAGTGCTAGGCGTGCTTAAGCAAGTAAAGCTCAATTTACCTTTCCTCGATGCCATTAAGCAGATTCCAGCTTATGCAAAAGTCATCAAAGACTTGTTAACAGTGAAGAGGAAAATGAAGGTAAAGAAAAACGTATGTCTAGCACAGAACGTGAGCTCCATTCTACTCAATGATCCCCCGCTAAAATTCAAAGATCCCGGTGCACCCACCATTTCCTGCATCGTTGGAGAAAATAAAATTGAAAAAGCCTTACTTGACTTGGGAGCAAGTGTTAATATCCTCCCTTACGCCATCTATAGGCAACTTGATCTGGACAACCTCAAGCCCACAGAGATCACTCTCCAGTTTGCGGATCGAACCGTGAAGATCCCAAGAGGTATAGTGGAGGACGTGTTCGTCCAAGTTGACACTTTTTACTTCCCGATAGACTTTGTCATTTGGGACATGGAGCCCTCCTTCGCCTCGAGCAATCATGTTCCCATCATTCTTGGGCACCCATTCTTAGCTACAGCTAATGCAATTATCAATACTCAAAATGGGCAGATGCAACTCACCTTTGGGAACATGACCTTAGAGACTAACATATTCCATATAGCCCAACATACGGGGAAGAAGATGATCTTCACGCGGTGAACCTAATCGACGAGATTGTAGAGGAGTATTTTGAGGAAAATTATTGTGGAGATGACTTAGGGTCCTGCTTAGTGTCGAGCCACGGGAATGAGGGGTCCTATAAGAGAGAGCCGTTAGGGGTGTGCCTTATTTCATCAAGTAATAGCGGTAGTTGTGACGATGAGAGAAAAGCGGGGGGGGGGGGGGGGGGGGATGTGTGTAGTGACCGTGATTGAAAGAGAGAGAGAGGGGTTAAAAGAGAGAAAAATAGTGGAGTTAGCGATCGAGAAAGTAAGGGAGGACATAGGCACTACTCGAGAGAGAGAGCGCTAGGGAACATGAGCATGGAAGAATTTGAAAAAGAATTTGGTCCGGTGGATGAGAGCCTTACTATTGAAGTCCAATCTATATTGGACTCTTATAGTCACTTAGACGAAAGTGAATGGAAAGAAAAAATTGATGAATTCCTTCTTTGTGATCATCCACCCATACCACTTGAGGTCCCGGAACCGATTGACGAGAAAAGTTGTGTTTCGTTCGAATTAGAGCCCGCATCCTAAAAATTGAAAGAAACTTAGGTGTTCCCTCCGGATCAGCGCACGCAGACCATGCTTTGGGTAAGCATCACATGGATCCCTTTCCAAGTAGTCACGATGCGTCTCTCGGTCTTTCCCTTATCTATGGGCGAGGTCCAAACTTGTTCCAATTATTGGTTTACGATATGAAGACAGGAGAGACGAGGAGAGCACCGAACCTCGTGAGTGGGGTCGGGTGAGTTTGTGGAGAGATGAGAGGTCGTCGCACCCCCGACGCGTATGGGGTGATTTTTATTGTATTATTGAGTCATGTGTTCGGGTCATTTAGTGTCTTTATGCATTTTAAATATTTGTTTGTTTTATTTTTCCGCACTTTTCATTCGCTTTGAGTTAGATTTTAGTCCTTTTTGCATGAGGACAATGCAAAAATTTCAGTTGGTGGGGTCACAAGTGCGTATTTCTAAAACTTCACAAATTTTTAAAAATGCCCAAAAATTTCAAAAAAAATCATAAAACTTTGAAAAATCCAAAAATATTTTTGTTCAAAATAAATAAAAATTGGAATTCAAATTTTTCGAAAATATCATGAAAAGTCGGTTTAAAGTCTCAAATTGTAAAACACAATACACAAAGCCGAAATTGACCAAAGATGGAAACTGTGCGAAAATTGACGACTTAACGAATAAGTGTGGAGATTAACAACCCCGGTGAGATTCGAGCCTTTCATCTTTGTGAAATTTATAAATCAATCCGAGTTAATTGTTAACTCAAAGTTCTTTTCAGCATCTAAAAAAGTCATCAAGTATCTCAATCCTTTCATTTTGATCGGTTGTGATAAATGTGTGTGATATTGCCGTACAAAGCGCACTACAAATCTCTAAATTAAATTAATCTCGAGACGCATATGGTAATGCAATTAGTATTTTGGACAAAGAAGTAGGCCCTCGTTTGTCACCCAAAAAAATTGGCAAAAAAAGTTGTGAAAAATTATCCCTTTTTGTAACCCAAATTTGAGTCGAATAATTTTTTCTTTCGTTTGACAACTCGAAAAACCCAAAAAGCCTGGAATTGAATTGTGAAAATCGAATATTTATCGAATAAAATCCGAAAAGTGTATAAAAAGGGGGCAAGAAAAGAAAAGAAATGCTCAACAAAAATAGCAAGAAAAAAAAAAAAGTGAAAAATAGAAAAATATAGAAAAAGAAGAAAATGAGCAAAAGCCCGGAAAAGCACAAATGGACATCATAAATGACTTTTCCATTTCCAACCTTCCCTACCATTTTCATTTTACCCAATACACCTTTAACCCATAAAAGTCCTAACCGAGTCCAAAAAAAAAAAAAATTGCGAAATTGGTTACCTCGTGGAGAACTAAGACACCAAAAGATAATAAAAGAGATTGAATGCTTGAATAAGTGGTAATGTTTTCGTTTTTAAAAATCTTATTCTGTTGGTGAGATCCTATCACTATAAAATTTTCGTCTTTCTACTTGCGTGACTTTGCGTCCATTATATTTACTCTTTTTATCACGCATACCGATAGAATATCCACATTCCGAGAGATTCGTTTGAGAGGGCATTTCATGAGAATTTGAAATCAAAACGAATTTTCGGATAAGTAACGTAGTGATCAATCGATGGAAATTCGCGGTTAGATTTTCGGCTTCGCATACACGCACTATGATTTGGGACTCTTGAGCATGACTTAAGGAAGATTATTTTCTGGGAAAGTTTGAATTATACAATTTTTGCGTATTTTAAAGTTTCTTTGAGTCAAATTTTGTGGGTACATTCTCTGCAAGCCCTCACGAGACACCACTCGTCCTACTAGGGTAACCTAGGGGTTTAACGGCTTGTTGCATACGCTAAATACAATTGCTTGCCCGCAAAAAGGTATTCTATCCCAATAAAATAATTTTTAAGAGTTGAGCCTTGCTAAGATTCTTTTACATTGCTCGGGACGCGCAAAGTTCTAAGTTAGGGGGATTTGATTAGGCATAAATTCTTCTCAATTTATCCCGTTAATTTAGCTACTTTTAGCACCTCGAACAACGTAATCGATTTGATTTTATCTCATAATCTTGCCACTGACTTATTTTAACAAGTACATCGAGTTTCTGGTATTTCGTACTAATTTTACAGGTATTCAATGTCAATAAAGAAAGAAAGAAATCGAAAGAATTGAGAAAGAAAAGAAGGAAAGTCAAAAGGGCAAAATCGTATCTTTTTACCCAGAATTCGAATGAGGCATCTAAGAAAAGTTGAAGATATCAAGTTCACGAGCATGTAGGAAGAAACGGAACCTCAATCGAATCTCGGTGTGAAAGTTATGAACAGTCAAAGGTAGAAGAAAAAGTCAAAGGAAATCCGGACCGATCTGGATCAGATCGATTCGTAATGCCAATTTCCAGAGATCTCCGAACCGATGACGGATCAAAGCTAAAGGAAAATAAACGAACCGATCCATACCGAATTGATCCGACCAAGAAATAATCGAACCGATCCAGATTCCAGCCAGACCGATCAGAAGAAGGCCCGGACCGGTCCGACGGTTGAATTTTTATTTTTTACTCCTCCTCTAATGGAGAGTCCTAGTTCAACTAAAACTCTTGAAGTTTTGTAGGGTATTTAAACCCGAGTTATTATCATTCTAAAGGACGGAGAATTTATCTACTTTTCCATTCTTTTCATAAAAACCCTAGTTTGAAGATATATTATTATTTTAATTCCAAGATTGAAGATTGTTCAGATTTCTGTGATTACAAGTCTTTTTACTTGATGCTTTGAGTTCTTTGGTAAGATTAGTGATTAGTTTCTTATGTTTAATATTCTTTCTACATCATTTTACAATTCTCCCTTAGTTTAATTATGATTTCCTGTAATTCAAAAATCATTTTCATTACTTTCATCATGGTAGGCTAGACTTTTAATGGTCGGGACACATGAACCCAACCTGACGTGGTAGTACCACTGCGGGTGTGATCAAATATGTTATCGTCGAGAACTGGAGAAGGAAGGAAGGAGGCGGGTCTCAACACAACACGAGAAAAGGGCAACACTGGGTAGGTGATGCGGGGAAACCCTCAATTACTAATAAAAATGGATAGAGGGGATGGCGGACAAGAGGAGGGAACGTGGTAACGGAGTTTGAGGTGAAAAATGTCATAACTATGAAGAGGGTAACCTAGGAAGACTCACCAATAGCTGTTGAAAACAGTGACTCATCTGAGACGACCAGTTTCATGGAGGGAGAGGGCTTGAAACAGAAAGCACCATCTGAGGTGATAGAGATTCCAAAGTAAAAGGATGATACGGGGGAACAACACTACTGAAGAAGGTTGTAAAGGCAAACAAAACTAGAAGAACATAGAGGTATTTGCTCCGGGGCTATGGTTAATAGCCTTGCTGGAGAAAAGGTGGGCCTCGATGGTATGTCGGGGTTAAGTGGGTAGGGGGGAAAACATGGGAATATACTGACAAAGGGATTAATGTAAAAATGTGCATGCAGGGGCTCTAGGTAGTAAAATGGGTGATACATTTTAAGAAATGGGTGAATTGGTGTCTTATGTAGAGAGGACACGCAAGAGCATTGTGTTGGCAAATCTACATAGGAAAAAAGAAAGGTGTGTCTAACAGGATAATATAAGGACCCATGTGGTAAAAAATTTAGGAAATACTTTAGTTAAATCTGGTAAGTCATTGTCCACTTTAAAAATGCTAGGTTTAATTCTAAATTTGGGAAATCTATTACAAAAAGATTTTTTAAGGAGGAATATCAAGGAAAAAAGCAAAAATAAAAAGAAGGGGAAAGTGGATTATGTGGGAGTTAAAGAAAAAAAAAGGTGCAGGGGAGTTTGTGAAAAATTATTTTGAGCCAAGTTTGGCTCTTGTACCAATCAAGGGCAACTGACAGAAAAACCAGAATGAATGGTGTTATCCTGTTGTGGAGACCATGGAGGGTGGTTTGATAGAAGGGGACCATTCAATTTATGATTACGGAAAAATAAGTGGGAGGGGTTATAGGTAGTATTTCAACTGCCCATTGTTTTAAATGACACGGAGAGAATGTGTTGAGGGATTAGTTAACCAATCATATCCTAGTATAGAAGTAGGAGAGTAGGAAGATGGTTAATATGAAAATAGAATGGCTATTGTGATAGCTTGTGAAAATGGAAAAAAAATGTTTCGCATGGGGACTATTTTGAGATTTATATAGGCGAAATGTGTGGAGTGGGAGGTAGGGAAAATGGAATTGATTTTATGTGATTGAACAATTATAAATGTGGGTATAAATCAAACTTTCGAGGGAGGATAAGGATTATGGAGAGAGGGAGGAGGACGGGTGGGAAGAAGATCCAAAGGGATGGGTGGAGAATATAATATGAGATTTTAGTAAGATTTCAGGGGTAGACTAGGAGGGGAGTCAAAGTAAAGCCCTGTTATTATTTAAGAAAATAGGATGATATAGGAGGGGAAATTATAGTGATACCTAGGTGGAGTTTTCACCCTCATGGGTTAACAGAAAGGAGACAGAACTTAAGTGAATACAAGGCTCCGTTAATTATGAGAGAAAGGACAAGAGTGAGGGGGAGAAGGGAGTGGGTGCAATAAAAAAGTAATTAATGAAGCTTCATCTAATTTCGTAGAATGTGAGAGGTTTAAACGATCCCAAGAAATGTGGCATTATGAGAGGGGTCATCTCTAAGGGAAAATAGACATTTTATGTTGACAGGAATCTAAGTTGAATCATGTGGATAGAGAGATTTCTAGTTCTATTTAGGTATGGCGTAGGATTAGGTGCACAACCTTGAGCGCAGTGGGTGTTTCAGGAGGAGTAATTATTATGTGGGATTCCAGAGTCGTCAAAATATTGGAGAGCATGATAGGAACTTGGTCTTCATCATGTTTGTTTAGGAATGTGGAGGATGATTCTACGTGGTGCTTTTTAGGTATTTACGGACTGGTCAAAGACTATAATATATAGGAGTTTTGGGAGGAGCTATAAGGCATTATTGGGGTTTGGGTGTCTCTGGGTTGACTTTAATGTGGTGAGATTTGCTTCATGATATGAAGTTGATGAATATTTCATTGCAAGGGGGATTGTACACGTGGTATTGTAATATAGACACCCCTTCCTTATCTCGCTTAGACATTTTTCTAATTTCTCAGGGATGGGACAATCATTTTCCAGGGCTGACACTGTATTTTTTACCTAGGATACGTCAGATCATAGCCGATTTTGTTAGAATGTGGGGTTAGAGAAGTGGAAGGACACCATTAAAATTTGAAAATGTGTGTCTCAAAGAGATTAATTTCGTGGATAGGGTTAAGGCGTGGTGGCTTAGTTATGTGGTGGAGGGATATAATAGCTTTAGGTTGGTGACTAGTTGACTACACTCAAGGAAGAAATTAGTCAGTGGAGTAGAGATGTGTCTAGGAATATAAGTATGACCAGCGCGAGGTATACGGAGGACATTAGGTGCTTAGATGAAAAGGAAGGGAGATGCAAGCTTTAAGGGTAGGATAAGAGGTTGGTGTAGGAGAGGAATGGGGACACCGGGAGAAGACTTATTTAGAAAGAAATCAGTTGGAGGTAGAAATCGTGTCACTATGGTTAAGGGGGGGGATAAGAACACAAAATTCTTTTATAAGGTGGCTAGCTCACATCGGTGATTTAATCGTATCAAGAAAATTACAGTGGGTGAGGTAGAGTTCAAAGAAATCAACGAGGTGAGAGGGGCATCATTCAATTTTATGAGAATCTGTTCAGGAAGAGGAATAATGGCGCCCTTATCTTAACGGGGCTAAGTTAGATAGAATTTTGGGGGACGATGCTCAGACGTTAGAGGGATAGTTCATTGAGGGGGAAATAGTACATGTGTTTAATTCTATGAGTGGATATAAGACTCCTAGCCCAAATGGATTCACGATGGTTTTCTTTCAGCATTGCTGGTCCGTTGTTAAAGGGAAACTAAGGGCATTCTTTTGTAAGTTCCATGATAAATCTTACTTCTTGAGGAGTCTGAATGTGACATTCATTGACCTAATCTCCAAGAAGGGGGTTCGATTGATGTTCGTGATTTTAAACCAACAAGTCAGATTGGGAGTGCCTACAAGCATATTGCCAAGGTTTTGTCGATTAGGCTCAGGAAAGTAATTTATCCTAAAATGCATTCGTCGGGGGAAGGAAAATCCTCGATGCAGTTCAGGTGGCCATTGAGTGTGTGGAATTTAGGCTACGAAGTAAGGACCCAGGTATTACGTGCAAATTAGACATTAAAAAGGAGTATGATCATGTAAACTGGATATTTCGTTTGTATCTAATGAAGAGGATGGGGCTTGAAGAAAGGTGGTAACGTTAGATTAAGCGTTGCATTCTTCGGTAAGGAGACTCATTGTCTCCATTTCTATTCTCATTGGTGATGAAGGCATTTAGTCGGATGGTGGGTACATGGTTGAAGTGTGGTGTATCATTGATTTTGTGATTGGGTAACCGATCGCGAATTCTATTACGATATCCCATCTTCTATTTACTGATGATATGATTATTCTCTAAAAGGTAGAAGAGGGACATGTGCGGGATTTAAGATTACTCCGTATTTTCTTTGAGTTGGTGTCGGGCCTCCATATTAATGTGGGAAAATGTGAAATGATTTAGATTGGGTGGAAGGGAACGTGGAGGGCCTGACCGAGATGCTTGTTTGTAGGATTAACACTTTCCCCTCAAAATATCTCGCATTACCGCTAGGGGATAAATTAAAGTCTAAAGCTATATGGGACCCGGTTCTGGAGAGAATGAAAAGGAGGATGGCAATGTGGAAGAATAGTTATTTATCGAAAGGTGGGAGGCTGCCTTTGATAAAAGTATGTTGTCTAGTCTGCCCACTTACTTCATGTCAATCATGTCGTTATCGTGTTTAGTTTATAAAAAGATAGAGAAGATGATGAGAGAATCACTACATCAAATTAGGCGAATGGTCACGGATAAAGTCCCTAACCGGTCCTATGGGTCGTGACCATTTCTAGCGTGACCATTTTCGTGGGTCACGTCCCAAATCCCTGACCAAAACAAGGGTCACGAACCTTGGGGGTCACGAAAGTTAGTCGCGGACCATAGCCATGACCCATACACACACTTGGTTATGGCTAAAGGCCGTGATCTAATCTTTGATATTTGAGACTGGTCACTGCCTTTAGCTGACCCCCACTTTAATTCATGCGACTAGTCACGGCTCTGGTCACGACCTTTAGCCGTGACCCCCACTTTAATTCATGTTACTAGTCATGGCTCTGGTCACGGACCAAAGCCATGACCCATCCTTTAAATTATGCAACTGTTCACTCCACTAGTCACGGTGCCCAAAACAGTCATGGCCCTAGGTCGTGACCCTATTTATGTGACAAAAAATATAGAGATGGTCTTTGGTCGTGACCATTTTTAAATATATTAGAAAGAATTGGGCAGAATTTTCTCCATTTTCTGGACATTTTAAAATATGCGTAATGTAAACCCCGTACTATCATAATTCTAAACAATAAATTATAAAAGCCCTCGTGGTCACGGGTCCCCCGGTTTGAGTCCACGACCATACTCTAAAATTTGGTCCATGCTCTCAAACCAGGGGTCCCGTGACCATGCGCTCAGTTACTACGAGGTACATTGGTCCCATGCGAGGTGTTAGCGCTACTTACGGGGTCGTTGGGGGGCGTTGCGAGGTTTCACCCTCTAACGACACATTTTCAAGCCTAAGTGTGGATATTCTCAAAATTGGGTCGTGCTCTCAAACTGGGGGTCAGTGTCCACGTGGTCGATTCCTACGAGCTACAGGTGTTGGCGCCGCTCACAGGGTTGTTTGGGCGGTGTTGTGATGTTTCGCCCTCTAACGACACGTTTACAAGCCTAAGTGTGGATATTCTCAAAATTGGTTCGTGCTATCAAATCGGGGGTCCTGTGACCACGCAGACGGTTCCTACGAGCTGTAATGGACCAGTGCGAGGTGTTAGCGCTGCTCACGGGGCCGTTTGGGGGGCGTTGTGGGGTTTCGCACTCTAACAGCACGTTTTCAAGCCTAATTGTGGATATTCTCAAAATTAGGATTGTACTCTCAAATCGGGGGTCCCGTAACCACCTGATTTGTTCCTACGATCTACATCGATTCCGTACGAGGCGTTGAAGTTGCTCACGAGGCTGTTTGGGAGGCGTTGCGGGGTTTCACCCTCTAACGGCACGTTTGAAAGACTAAGTGTGGATATTCTCAAAATTGGGTCGTGCTATCAAATCGGGGGGTCCCGTGACCACGCGGTCTATATTGGACCGGTGCGAGGTGTTGACGCCACTCACAGGAAGTTTGTGTGTGTGTGTGGGGGGGGGGGGGGGGGCGTTGCGGCGTTTCGCCATCTAATGGCATGTTTTCAAGCCTAAGTGTGGTTATTATCAAAATTGGACCGTGCTCTCAAATCGGGGATCATGTGATCGCGTGGCTGGTTCCTACGAGCTACATTGGTCTCGTGTGACGTGTTGGCGCCACTCACGGGGATGTTTGGGGGCGTTGCGAGATTTCACCGTCTAAAAGAACGTTTTCAAGCCTAAGTGTGGATATTCTCAAAGTTAGATCGTGCTCTCAAACGGGGGGTCTCGTGACCACACGATCGGTTCCTACGAGTTACATTGGACACGTGCGAGGTGTTGGCACTGATCATAGGGCCATTTGGTAGCGTTGCAGGATTTCTCCCTTCAACGGAATATTTTCAAGCCTAAGTGTGGATATTCTTAAAATTGGTTCGTGCTCTCAAACCGGGGGTCCTGTGACCATGTAGCCGGTTCTTACGAGCTACATTAAACCCGTGCGAGGTGTTGGCGTTGCTCATAAAGCCGTTTGGTGGGCGTTATGTGGTTTCACCCTCTAACCGCACGTTTTCAAGCCTAAGTGTGGATATTCTCAAAATAGGGTCGTGCTCTCAAACCGTGGGTCCTGTGATCACACGGTCGGTTCCTACGAGCTACATTGGACTCGTGTGCGGTGATCGCGCCCCTCAAGGGCCCTTTGGGGGGTGATTTGTGTTTTTACCCTCTAACGGCATGTTTTCACGCTTAATTCTAGATATTTTTAAATGATCGTCAAATTCTCTAACCGGGGATCCGGTGATCACGAGGCCGGTTCCTGCGAGTTACTGATAAAAGGCTTTTCACGTGTGGTCATTGCCTTCAAATGCCTAGTCTCAAAATCCCTTGAATTACCTACATAACTTGTTAAACAACTCTTATTGTGGTAAGTACAGGTATCAATCAAACTTTCAAGGTGAAAAAATTAATATGAATGCTTGCAATTTCAATTTTTCATTAAAATATATTTTTTTTAATTTTTAGAAAACAATTTCAAGGGAGAATTAACTAATAAATGCTAAAAATATGAAATCACTAAAGAACGAAAAAATAATATGTAACCGAGTGTGATAAATGTGAGAAGGTCAAGAGATGGGATTACAGCGCGTAATCAATTTTCGTTTAATTTCCTAATTTATTCAATTGATATGTTTCGAAATAATATTCAATTTAAAATTTAACTCTTGTTACAAACTCAACACTCTCATTTTTAGCAATTAAATCCGGAAATGTCACTACATATAAAAAGAATAAGATTCATACTCTTTTCAACAAAATATCCACTAAGATTAATTTATTAAAATTTGTACGAATCTTCGAATCACACATATAATTAATATATGAATTTTAGGAAAAAGACCTATCTCTAGTTCGAATCCCAAAAATCAAATAATAACTTTTAAAATTAATTTACTAACTCTCGTTACATAAATTAATCAGTGACTATTCCAAATTAATTAGCCTAGAAACATAGAAATAAACAAATTATTTCATTAAACTAATCATCCTACGCGTTTCATCCCACCCCTTGACGGGGTGTTTAACCAAACATTCTCATGTTAGAATAAACAACAATCAATAAATTATCACAAAATATGACATAAAATTGAGAAAGAGAGGAATGAAATACAATACACAAGTCTCCTTATCGAATTGCGTGTCTTGAAATGCGTCTCAATTCTTCCACAATTTTCAGCACTTGATTAAACAATAAAAATAAAAACTAAACCTAAAAATCTATTCTAATACTAAACTAATTTTTTTTGCAAATTTTTTTATATCCTAAATTGTACATAATATACACTGTTTCTCTCTTTACAGTCTCTCCTATATGCGAGTCCTTGTATCCCTGAGTTTTCTGATGAGATTCCCCTTTTAAATGACTTGCCATCCCTGGTTTTCTTGTAGAGATATATTGGGAATTTTAAAAACCAAATCAAAAATCTCTTTGGATAAGCGCGTGGGTTTATATTTTATTTGGCAAGTGGCTCCTATTTTTTTTGGGATTTTGTTGGCAGGTGGTTCGGAGCTCTGGGTCGCGATCGGGTTTCAGCAAGGCATCCGGGTTTAAAAGAAATGGGGGTGTCCGGATATAGGGTCGAGCAGGAGAAGGTCACGGGTTGGATTTTTTTTAGTTGAGTTGGTCGAAGCAAACAGATTAAGGCAGTTTGGAGCTCGGGGCGAATTAGGTAGGGGATAAGGGTTTGAGAGCAGGTCCGACGGGTTAAGGTGGGTTGAAGGGTTTTGCGTAGATAGGTTAATAGGTTAGTGGGTGGGTTTTGAATTTGATTCTTTCGATATAGAGGTAGAAGAGAGAGAACGGGGGTTGGAGAAGATGGGTGTGTGGAGTTGTGTGTGATGTGGTGTATGGGTGTATGGGTGTAGGGTGTGAGTGGGTTTAAAGCGTGTGTGTGTAAGTTGTAAAAAAAATTAAAATAAAATAAAATTAAGACTCAAATAAAAAATAAAAAATTTGTAATTCTAAAAAAATTAAAATCTAAAAAAATAAATTCCTAACCTAATAATAAAAGACCCCAGTAAAATAGAATGCTATTAATAAAACCAAACTAATAAGATCACATCAAATGAAAAAAACTAAAACCAAATAAAATAAAATACCTAAAAAAATTTAATAAAACACACCTATATATTTACATAAAAATATATAAAAATACTCGACTCACAGACTAAAGACACTCGGACCCTAATGTTTACATCTATATGCTCACAAATAAAAATAAAATAAATCCTAAAAATTGTATACGAATGAGATAAAAATATAAAATAAAACAAAATAAAATTACAAACTAAACACACACGAGGCTCGGGACAAGATATGGATGGTCTGGGTCGGTGTAGGCTTAGGGTTGGTACTGGAGTGGGTTTAGGGAATCGGAATACACTAGGGCAAGCTCAAAAAGGGACTTCTGTCTTCAAGGAAGATTTGATGTTCTTCGTTGATCGCTTTTAACCGCTACTTTGTCGCAATTACACCAAATTAGCACAATTTGATACCACGACATCATATTGACCTGAGAAATAAATAAATACGAACATAAGGTCATTTTTATTAGAAATTATTGCGTAAAATGCATCTATTCGGGGTATAAAATTGACACTTTTGGGTGCTTATTACACCATCCTGAAACAGAACATTGCTAATCCGCGAGAAAAAATTGGAGAGAAAACAGAGATAAGTAAGCAAAAGTGTGTCACTTTTGCAGGCACTGATTATTACACTTAGCATGTGCAATAAGCCGTTAAACCTATAGTTTTCCCTACAGGATAAGTTGTGTCTCGTGAGGTTTTCAGTGAATGTACCCACAAAATTCAAAAACTTTATTTAGTGCAGTCTTTTATTTGATGATGAAAAATTATACAACCCAACTAAAAAGGACATCAAGGAACACCGTATTCAACTATCAAGGTAAAATATAAAATTACTTAATACCAAAAGTGTATTCCTTCCTAAAACTCAGCACGTGTTAGTGTGAAACAATCTTAAGTATCATTAGAGTAATTCCTAGATCTCCTTTATAGTATCAAAGCGTTGACTTCAATTCTCACTAGATATATCTCTCTGAAACGAACTCTCTGGGAATTGGGTAAGTGTATCTCTCTAGTGTGTCAGGAGGTGAGTAAATGTAAATAAGTTCAAACGGCTCACACACTTTATAGAAAATGACGGATACATGAAAGAAATTTGACTTGATGAAGGAATTCTAACCACTTTGTTAAGAATGTCAAATTATTGACCATATAGACTTCTCCTTTGCTCGAACACTTTACCAAGGGTGAAAATGTGGTTTATGAGGGGGTAATGAAATGACGATGACACTGGTAGAGTTTTTGAGAAGAGTGTGACACATTTTAAATAACTAATGTCTTCATCTTTTGAATTTTTGATTGCATGCTTTCTTTTTCTTCTCATTTTTTTTATTGCGATGCATTTTTTCTTTTCATAACACAAATGAAAACAATTTACATTTAAAATTCTAAACACTCTTTTTCTCAAAAACGATGGTAATGATGGGAAATGACTTATGTATGGTATTTGGGACAAACATGGATAAGGGAAATATGGAAAATGGGTAAATGATAATGTGAAAAGGAAAAATATTAACTGTATAGAAAAATCGATTTAGTGCTCGGGACAAACTACAAGACACATGTTTCTTACAACTTGAAAGTGATGTTATTCTCAGTGATTATGCTAAAATTGAAATAATAGTGAAATCATGCAACGACTAAATGTAGTACCCAAAGAAAGTTGAGTCAACTCGCGACTCGGAGATATGTAAAAGTCACTCAAAGAGGTGAAAAGATCAAATCTCACGGGTTTAAGTCGCCACTAGTGATCTTTTAAGACTCTCTCGAGAATATAGTAACTCTTAAAATTTTTATTGTAAAACGTGATAGTGCAAATTGTCGAGTTTAGAAATTCATAGTGCAAGTACGCTTTAAGAGGTATTAATTAATTTTATGATAAAAGCGTATTTTTAGGGTCAAACGCGGGTATTTCGAGACTTCTAAAAGAAAGATGATAGATAATTCATGTCATAAAAATTTATTTTTAACTGCACAAAAAGAATTTAAAATGATTTGTTACTGAAACTTTTTAAAAGAGATACGATTTTGATAAATTTCCCACCCCCAAACAAAAGTGAACATCGTCCTCGATGTTTAAAAATAAAAAGCATAATGGAGGATAAATATTACCATAATGAACTACTAAGTAAAATGTACCATATGATGGAGCAAAGACGAAACCTAAAGAACTAATTCGACACAAAAATATGTACAAATCTATAAAGCATGTGAAAATCACTAGGTGAAGTGAAACACCACCCCCAAACAGGATAAGTTTCATACTGAGAAACAATATAAAACGGGATTCCTCCCAATAGCGCTAAGTTTAACGTCTTCATCCAGATCGATCCATTCTCACCCTAAAGATAAGAACGAGGAAAGCACAGGGTGGCAGAAAATTGGGTGATGATAATCATCCCCAAACACAATGAAGCGTTAGTCTTGTTGGATAAAGGCTAAATGGGGTCAATTCACTTGTATAGCAAAGTGCTTCACATGATGAAACTCATCGGTGTGTAAGAACATTGTCCGTCACAATTAATTATGTCATATACCGCTACAAGTTGCTACAAGTCGTCGAAGGATTGAGAAGCTTACATCTACAAGAGACGAATACGAATTTCAAGAAGACTTCAACATTCGAGCCCAACAAGGATGGATTTGGTAAAATGTGTTTAAGTTCCATTACATTTTACGTTAAAAGTGTTGGAATATTTTTATAAAAGTTTAAATGATTTTTGAAATTATTTTAAATGGTTTTTAATTTTTCAAAATCATAAAAAGTTTGGATAAATATCTCCTGATCCTGTGAACAGTTTTAAGATTTGAGGATTCTAAGTTATTTAATTATTTAAAAGTTTTTTTTAGGGGATCTCTAACTGTCGTTCAAATGACGTCACATCTCATTCGAACGAGATGAATGTTCATTCAAACGACGTCGCTTGTCTTTCGAACGAGCGTAGTTTTATACCTACACGTCACTGCCTTGAATTTTAATATTTAAAGGGTGTCAGGTTACTGAATTTCGTGTGGAGAATAGTGGTTTTCACAGAATACGTTTTTCTATTCTCTAACCAATTTTTGAGGGTTTAAAGATGTGTTTTACAATTCACAAATCCCAGACATTTTGTGCGAGTTGTTTTGTGGAACCTGAAGCATATTTTTACTGGGAGTTTTACTGTTGAATCATAGGTGCCTTGGAAAGGTACTGGGCCGACTATAGGTGCCACTTGCGGGAGGTACTGGGATGATTGACTGCGTGTCATAGGGAGTGTTGCAGTGTTCCTGGACTGACGACTACGAGCCGACACCTATGGTTATTTCGTAAGTCAATTGTATTTTCACTGTAATCTGATTGTAAACCGTTCCTTTACAAATTATAGTGGAAATAAAAGGTTTTTTCCCCGCGGGGATTTTTTTCCTGAAATCTGTCTTCGTCAACTTATTTATCGCATGATTTAATTTGAGATTTGAATTGTCACGTAGAAGCTTGTTTAGGGGCTGATTTAATTGGTATTTGGTTTTAGTAAATATAGACATCCAATTAAATAAGTTTAAGTTGGAAATTATGAATATATTTGAATCATTATCGCACACAGTTTCTCAAATTGGTATCAGTGCAAGTTGTGTTAATTTATCGCGTATTCTTATTTTTTGCAAACTTGTGTGATAGTGATTTTGTTTGAAAAATCTAATTTTTGAAAGTTTGCCGCAATATTTCCAAATGAACACTTATATAATCGAATGCCTATTTTTGATGGGTCCAATTATGCCTATTGGAAAGCTCGTATGAAATCCCAGTTAAAAGCCATTGACGAATGAGTCTGGTTGCTTTGTGAAGAGGGTGGACTCCTCCCACTGTCACCGCTAATAACGTCATCTCTTTGAAACCTGTGTCGGTTTGGACCGAATATGACTTTAAAATGTCTAATTTTAATTCCCGTGGTTTGAGTGCTATTTCATGAGCCGTCACCCTCGACGAGTTCTGCCGAATTATAACGTGCACCACATCTAAAGAGGCATGGTATGTCCTCCAATTGACACATGAGGGTACGAATGCGATTAAAGAATCAAAGTTACAAAATTTAGTCACCCAATTTGAGACCATTACCATGTCTACATCTGAATGTTTTGATGAGTTTTATGCACGTTTGTCGAACATTGTTAACATGAGTTTTAATTTTGGTGAGCCTATTGATAACACGCGTGTTGTTAAAAATATTTTGAGATCTCTTTCTAAAGTAACTGTTTTGAATTCGTTGGGAAAGTTAAATTCACTTAAGTTAGAAGAGCTAGTAGGAGACCAAACTTACGAGATTGACATGTTTCCCCAAACCATTAAGGCTAAGGATAGAGGCGTTGCTTTAAAGACTCAAGTTAGGAAGAAAAAGAAATAGAGAGTTTGTGAGTCTGATTCTGAGGAAGAGTTTAGCATTGACGATGTGGCCTTATTTGTGAATTTTTTTAAAAAGTTTCTTAAAATGAACAAAAATAATTCTTTCAATAAAAAGTCATTTGAGAAAAATAAAAAGAAAGAAAAGGCCACAGAGGGCAATGAAAAAGAGAGAGAGGGAGAGAGAGAGAGAGAGAGAGAGAGAGAGAGAGAGATAGAGAGGAAGATAGCGGTGAAGATTTAGATGAGATGATTTATTTTGAATGTCAAGGAAAGGACATAGGGCTTTTAACTGTGCTACTAGGCTTACGAGAAAAGGGAAGAAAGTAGCCATGCCTACCACTCTTAGTGATAGTGAGGGAGAGGATGAGAAAGATGAGTCCGAAAAGGGTTTAGGATATGGGATTTGTGTAGCTTTTTGAGTCGTGTGATCACGCCCACTTAGTCCCACGATGAAAGTGTCCACAAGAGCGATGGTGATGAGTCAAGTGGTGATGAGAGAGAATTTGAGAGTGGAGATGAAAGTGCGTTCCAAAAGGCTTTTAGGAATTTGTACACCGATACCTTGAAAACAAAGAAATATAATAGGGATTTAGGTCGTCGGTTTTTGAATTTGGAAAAAGAGAAGGAAGTTTTAAGGATGAAAAAGTGTGGCTTGACCGACACGGTGTCTAGTCTGACGACACGTGTATCCCAACTCGAGAGTAATCTCGAACGTGCCCAGGAGGTCAAAGTCCCTTTAGAGAACGCATCTAAGAAAGTTGAAAAGATGGTTCTCAATCCCGTTTTGGGCGGTGATGAGAGTTTAGGAAAAGGTCAAGATGGCGTATCCACTTATTTTGTTGCACCTGAGCCGATTCCCACTTTGGTGATGAATTCACGAGTTTCTCATCCCAACCCACTCAGGCGTCCCTTCTCGTTAGGAGAACACGTCCTAAAAGTTTTGAAAAATTGATTCCTAGACCGGTTTATGTTTACTCCCATTGTAAAAAGGGAGGAAACCTTAGGGAATTTTGTTTTAAATTGGGTTATGTGTCACGGTTTGTTCCTACACATGTTGACGCACATGCACCCACTCATGATACTTTTCTTGCACATAATGATAGAGAGTTTGCACGTATTCGAGAGCAAGTAAAGTTTTTTGTCAAGACTTCACATGATTTAATGGAGTTGTTTCAAAAGATGTCACCATCTTTGGAGAACTCCACCGCCCTTCCCAGTTGAGGTTTATACATGTTTACTAGCATAAGGTGGTTTGCATGATGACACTTTTGCCTATTGCTCGTATGTAACATTTGTATTTTATTTTTGTACTATTTTAGCACTATTTTGGAATTATTTGCCCATTCCAGGAATAAATTTTTATGAAATTTTTAACTGGACTAAAGTGCATATCATTCTTAATAATCTGGGAAATTTATGTTTTCTTGTTCTAATGAGATTGCATCTCATGCGATCTGTTATTCGAAAGACATGTCATCTCGTTCGAACGATCCTGGATATTTTGCAGTTCCTTGTTTCTTCTGGCTATATTTAATTGGTACTGCTGAGTTGTTTCTGAACATTATTCAAAAATACAAAAAGATTTTCAATTTTTAGAAAAGTTTTGAAAAAAAAAATTCAAAAAGAGTTTTGTATTCGATTTGCAAATTTTATAAATGCACAATTAGGATGACCAAGTCACAACTTCATGCCATATCCATATGACTGTTTGATAGTGTTTTAAGACAATATACTATGCCATTCATGTGCTTTACAAAGTTTGGAGTCTTTGAGATGATATAGTGCTCCTACCTACAAGATTGACTCTATTTGTCCTTTATTGCACACATGCACGGATTTGTTTGTCTATTGTGATTATTTATCACATGTTGGTTGAGTGTTTCCATCTCAATTCTGTCTATACAACGAACTAAATGTGATAAAACTTGACAAAAAGTAGTGCATGATTTAAACCGTTTGTGAGATTTGTGTGTTTTATTTTGAAAAACGATGAATGGCTACGAAAGGTACTCATTAATCCTTTGCTATTAAGCCACCATTTAAAATGACCTAAAAAGTGAGGAATTGAAAATAATCCGGGATTTAATGAGGTCTAAAAGAGCCCGAAAAGATTGAAAGGCAATACAAAGAAAAATTATGCCAAAACTGGGTCAATTTTTTTTCATCACCTCATACGGAAAAATAAAAAGCATTATCTTTTAATGAAGGAGTTTGGATGTAATTTTCAATGGTCTGCACGTCCTTGAAAGTCATGAAAAAGCATTACATAGTTTTGGACGTTATTGGTGTGGAAATCATTTCTACTTTGATTTGTTGATATGATTAAGACGATGTCATCTAAATTCAACAATTTTACACTTAAGGACTATTTTTTATGTTCATTTGCAAGGAGTACGCTTACGTATCTTGCACATATGATATGATTAAGTTGATTTTCCTATCGAATTTGTTCACACCCATTCATTCCGTATCCACGATTTGGTTATCTTAGTTTAAATTCATGGTGTGATTTTTTTTAACATCATTTTTTTCATTTTTGAATGAAATATATTGAAAAATTCACAAATAGTTTGTTTGCCTTGTTTTACTGTGACATCCCGATTTGATTTATGTGATTTATTCTTTTTCTTGTCTATTTCGTACAAATAAAAAGGGGGAGAACGAATTATGATATTATCGGGGAGTAAGTATGGGGGAGATTTGATTATGCTTACATGTTTTATGTTTATATCATTTCAAACTCGATACGTTAGGATGTTTTTGCTTTATCTCATGTGTGTAGGTACAATTGAAGATTTTTGGATTGCACACTCGATGAGAAAAGCTTGGAGTTTTGAAGAGTTGACTATTGAAGCATCGTTTGAAAAGTTTGAAGAATTGTCAATTTATCTTTTCATGTTTGAGTTTATGGGAGGGTAGATTTTTATAGGTCATTTGAGATTGATAATTTGGATATTTTTATTTTGTACTGGCATAGACATGGGGGGAGATTTGTAAGGACATTGTCGATCACAAATAATTATGTAATATACCACTACAAGTTTCTACAAGTCGTCGAAGGATTGAGAAGCTTACATCTACAAGAGACGAATCTGAATTTCAAGAAGACTCAACATTCAAGCCTAACCAGGATGAATTTGGTAAAATGTGTTTAAGTTCCATTTACATTTTACATTAAAAGTGTTGGGATATTTTAATAAAAGTTTAAATGATTTTTGAAATTATTTTAAATGGTTTTTAATTTTTTAAAATCATAAAAGATTTGGATAAATATCTCCAGATCTCGTGAACAGTTTTAAGATTTAAGGATTCCAAGTTATTTAATTATTTAAAAGTTTTTTTAAGGGGATCAGTGACTGTCGTTCAAACGACGTCACATCTCGTTCGAACGAGATGGAGGTTCGTTCGAACAACGTCACTTATCATTCGAACGAGCGCAGTTTTATGCCTACATGTCACCACCTTGAATTTTAATATTTAAAGGGTATCTGGCTACTGAATTTCGTGTGCAGAAATACTGGTTTTCGCAGAATACGTTTTCTATTATCCAACCAATTTTTGAGGTTTCAAAGTTGTATTTTACAACAAATCCCAGACTTTTGTGTGAGTTATTTTGTGGAACCTGAAGCATATTTTTGCTTGGAGTTTTGCTGTTGAATCATAGGTGCCTTGGAAAGGTACTGGGCTGACGACTACGAACCGACCCCTGCGGGTATTTCGTAAGTCAATTGTATTTCCGCTGTAATCCGATTGTAAACCGTTCCTTTATAAATTATAGTGGAAATAAAAGGTTTTTGCCCTGCGAGGATTTTTTTTCCTGAAATCTGTCTTCGTCAGATTATTCATCGCATGATTTAATTTGAGATTTGAATTGTCACGTAAATGCATGTTTAGGGGCTGATTTAATTGGTATTCGGTTTTAGCAAATTTAGACATCCATTTAAATAAGTTTAAGTTGGAAATTGCGAATCTATTTGAATTATTATCGCATACGGTTTATCACAGTGGACCAAGGGTGGGTGTGTAGAAGAGTAAATGTGAGGGTGAATATGCACCTATCATAAGCCTTATTGAGCGTAAAGTTGAGGGCAACAAAGACCCTATAAGTATGGTTCTCAAGTTGGTGGGGGAGGTGGAAGGGTTTGATAATAGTGATGGGGTGGGCCACATAGAAAGTGAACGACCGTTCTATAAATGAACGATGATAATGGTCGCGCCTTGACACATCAATGAGATGGCGAAAGTAAAAATCACTACGACATGATAATGGCGGTCTTAAAAGAACAAGCTCAGTTTCACGAAAGATTAGAGTAGCACAAATGCCCTCATAGATATCGGGGTGGAAGAAAATGCAAGAGTGGGCTCGTGGAGCACTAGGGTGGAGGGTGGGTGCAGATGAGGACCTACATGCTTAGATGTGAATAGGGAAGGTAGAATATCAAGGTCCAAATCAAGCGGTGGGTGAGGGGTGACAAATGGTGGGTAAGGTGGGACAAATTGTGGAGGAAGATGATCCAACTCAAGTGTAGGGGATAGACACTCGTCGGGAGGAGGAAATGAATAATCATAAGGGAGTGTGGTATCTAAAGATGGAGTTGTAAAATTCTCTACCAATGTGTCAGCATCCGTGGTGGTGGGAAAATCAAACGAGTTATCCAAAGCCAATATATAAGAATCAACATGAATATATGACTCAAAGGGAACCAAACATGGTGGGACAGGATCCATATTCGAAAAGGTAGGAACACCTTAGATTCAATCTCAGTACAATGGTAAGCACTCGTAGCCATAGCTAACCTATAAGGAATTTGTGCCTCGAGAACACACAGGGTTGGCTCTATAGGTGCAAACTTGGATATAATGAAGTATTCTATGGAAGGGGAAATGCGAACCTCAATGGTGGGTTCGAGAGAATTAGGTGGCGTGGGAATGCTCTCACAGTTAGTGGGGAAGTCAACACAATTGTAAACTAGAGGCCCAGACCATGGGGTGGTCTTAACTTCAAGATTCTCAAATTGATAGGGTTAGTCACACTCAAAATCAATGGCACAAGACGACACATCATCGTTCCATGCGGGTGCTGTAACACCCCGACCCGGATTTAAAGGTTAATTAAGGATTAATTCGATCTGAATCGTACGTTAATAGTGAAGTGCAATGAAACATCCTAACTAATGTTTCTAATCCATTCTTATTATTATTTTACGTCACACTTATTAGCATGCTAGTCCAAATTACAATCACTACGTGATATGACCCAAGGAAAGTGCCCCGAAGGCTAAGTAAACAGAGCTACTGGTCGTAAATGCAGATAGTTACTTACCTGTATAGCGCTCTCAAAGTACAGAATATCACACAACCTGCCGCAACAAAAGAAGGGATGTGAGCCGAATGCTCAGTGGGATCATATACAAATGCAGTATAGAAATGAACGACAGAAAGAAGTACTCACACGCTACACTACATGCATGTAAAAATATGTATATATCTACATTTATACCTTTGAAAAATACATATGCCAATGTATTTAACCGTTTATTTTAAAGACATAATTTAATACCATTTAACTTCCGTGACATTACAAAATAGTCATTAGCATTACCATGCTTAGGACTTATACGTGTTTTCCATTAACTCACACAGTTTAAACAAATGGAATTTGTTTGGAAAACATTCTTCTTACATTCAAGGAGATTTACTATCCGATGTTCATTTACTCACGCCAAAGTTACTTAACCATTTCAGGATTTCCATTCAAAACACACATATACCGTGTTTAGAAAAATACTCTTTTCCCTTGTAAACCTTATGTAACACATGCTTATGTTTACTTTAATTCAATTGTTCTTAGGTAGATTAATTTCATAAAGCCACCTTATTAAACCATCCCATGTTGCCATATGAACTTCAAACATTCAATGCGTTATTCTTGCATTAGTAAATCAATGAATTTGTGCCATTTATGACTCTTTCATGAATATTCGATTCATTACTTAGCATTATTTTTCTTTGGGATTTGCCAACACACTCACGGACTTCGTGGCCTCACACCACCGGTCTCCGCTGCCATATACTACTGCAGTTGGTTTGGGGTCTTTCACCACTAGGGTCGTCATGCCCTCCTTAATTATTTTCTCTCGGCGTCATCCGACTATCATTATCTTGCCAAATGTTTTCAACATTTTCACAGTTTGTACTTTAATTTACATTCCTTTTGGCCGAAGCCAAAGACTTAGACTTAGTCGTCCATTTTCCCATTATACTTGGAAAATCAGTACTTCTATTTAAGTCCTTTATTTACACACGTGTTAATATTACACCAAAATGATTCACATTTCAGGACTTAATTCAATTTCATCGTACTTGTATAAAAACACTCACTTACATTTTTATTTCATAAAAATGTTCCGCTTTAGGTAAATTATCGATTTACCCATTTTTTCATCAAAACTTGCAACCTTATTCTTTTTCAAGTGCTATTCACAAAAACAACCTCTTTGAGTCCCGTTCTAGACACGTAGGCATTTTCGCCATTAAAACACTTATTCAACTTCTCACTTTGTCAAAATTAAACATTTTTCATTTTAGCCTCTTTAATATATAAAATCATGCCTTTCACATATTAAAGTTTTCGTACTTGATTTTGTGAGTTTAACACTAAAACTCCATTTTAACCAACATTTACACGTTTGACACTTTATAATTTCAAACTTGGTGCCACACACTTTCATTATGAAAAATTGCATAAAAACCCATACTTAGTCTTTTATTTCGAACTTAGTCTCTTATATTCTCATTATTTACATTTTTACCCAAAATTCTCAAGAAGACTACACTTTCACGTATTTACTCTTTTGACTCCAAAACTTAGTTTAAACAAACTAAATAGTACACTTTATAAATGAAAGTTTATTTGTGCACTTTATAATGATTTATCAACATAAAATCACTATATCGATCTAACAAAAAGGGTACACATGCGTCAAATGTTCTTTTACCGAAGAAATCATTTATTCACCTTAAAACTTGAAATTTAAACATTTTACTCCATAAAATGTTTGTGATTTGGGGCTGAAATTTATCTATTTTAAAAACCCATTAAACCTCTTGTTGTAAGTACCCATTTTCATAGAAAATAGTAAGCATGATACTAATAAGTCTATTAGTACATTTAATCCTCATTATTGTTTCATAAAGATATACCCACCCTTACACAAAATACCAATAGTGTAACCAATAAGCCCATGAATTGGTTTTAACCATTTTCTTACACGATTTACACCCAAATGGTGGAAAATACTATTATGAAATTTTGTCAAATTCAAAACCCATTTAAATCACTTCTTTGAAAACCCACTTGTTCAAGAAATCATAGAAACCCACCCAATGAACTCCATGTATGCAAATCAATACAAATCCTTCATATATTAAAACTAATATATGTAAATAGCAATATGTTATTATGCTAAATAATAAACCTATACCAAGGTTAAAGAATCCCACCTCAAAATGTCTTTAAATAATGGTAGAGAAGGTGGGTGACTCCCCCACCTCCAAAGGTGGCCCCAAAGGGAGTCACAATAGTCCCCTCTTCAAGATCACAATTAATCTTCAAGCTCTATGAACTACTCTTTCTTATACTATGATAAACTCCTTTTTAAAATCACCCAACAAGACTTCCTTTGAGTTCCAAAAACTTATCTCAAAATCTCCAATGAGCTGTCCCAACTTTGGGAGGTGTTTAATGGAGTTTGGGGACCTCCAATGTGGTGTTTTAATGGTGGAAAAGTGGTGGCAAAAGAGGACCACGAATTTGGAACTTACTAATAGTTTGTGAGAGCTTAAGGGAGTGGGAGAGATGGTAAAGATCTGATGGCTTTATCTTCTCTCAAACTCCATGTAATACCCCGTATTTTCTGTGATATTTATTTTTGGGGATTAATTGAATTAAATGTCTATTAATTAGAAATTAATCCGGATAAAAATATTAACGAGATGTGAGTTAGTATTTTATTATAATGTGTATACTTGGCATTATATGAATATTGGTAATATTGAAATTGTCGTGACATTTAAATACGACAATTTGGGAATTTTGCTTGACGCGTGCGACCGCCACGTCATGGTATTTTATTATTAAATTAAAAAGTGAATTTTAGTTCCATTAACCGTATGGTCGTTTTGAGTGTGCCAACGCGTCCGGAAGGGTCGAGATAGTCCGAAAACACTAGCTGGAAGTTTAGTTTGGGTCCCGGGGTATTTTTGGGCCATACCGGCATCATAAAGGGTATTTAGGTAATTTACATTTTTGGGAATTAAAAAGTGACGAAAATAGAAATTACAATCTGACTATTTCCTTAACCCACTTAACCCACTAACTACAATATGGGACATCATGGGCTACGGGAGAAGTTGATATACCATTCTAACTTACCAAAAACCATAACACACCTCCATACTCCATTATCTTCAACCTTGGGAAGAGCTTGAGAGAGAGAGAGAAGGAAACCTTGGGAAGAGCTTAAGAGAGAGAGAGAAGGAAGAGAATTCTGCAGAAAAACAGAGGGAGAACAACCTAACTTCAAGATTCTACACCAAATTCTGAGATAAATTAAGGCAAGTGATTTAAACTCTTTTGATTCAAGATATGTTTCCATGTTTAGGAATTTTTGAAATTGATTTTTGGAGATAAATTAGACCCATGAATTGGAAGTTAAAGGCCATGATTTATGTAGGAATTGCATGTAGTATATTATGGAAGAATTTATATGTTAGAAACAGAACCTTGATGATCTAAAAGTGGTATTAGAAGAAGTTTAATAATATTCTTGAATGGAAGAATTCTGGAAATTACTTTGATGTAGTTTTGATCTAAACCAAGCCTTTAAATGATGAATTATGGGACTTAGAATGTAAATACTGTTGTAGGATGATAGTATAATGTTATAGTAACCTTGTCTTGGAGTTTCATGCTTAAAAATGGAGTTTTGGAACGAAACTGTAACTGCAAAACGAAGCAGTCCGTAACAGACCTGGTGCAATCGATCGATCGACATTCATCAGTCGATCGATCGACCACCATCGATCGATCGAAGGTAAAGGTCGATCGATCGACCTTCCCAGAATGAATAAAGTTTTTCCTTAATTGAATTTTAATGGTGTTAACCCTTGATTAATATTATTGGAGACATTATGAATACCCTTAACCTTAAGGAAGACCAGTAGGCATGATTATGAGATTGGACCTTAATTGGAATTTAATTTGAGGATTATTCTAAATTAATGAAATTCGATAAGTGAAATAATATTTGGATTAATAGTACAAATTTGAATAATTTGATGAAATAAGGTTTGGGGCAGAAGTAAAGACCTTAGGTGTAAAGGCGTTATATGTGAGAATAATGGGAACTTAATAGTCTATTTGAGATAGGTTTTAAGTTTAAGAAATTACGACGTGAAACGTGTCGACTATTTAATTTATATATTATCGGGGTACTTGAAATATATGAGTTTGGAATAATGGTATAATGATTTAGAGTATACCTTTATTAATATTGAGATATCTAGGATGTGTGAATGCTTAGTATATAATCTTATGTGTATGACATACCTACCATACTTGCTATCACGGGAGGTTTACGTTCGCTTAGGGCCTTCTTATCCTTGTGTTGCCCGGATTTAGATTGATTACCTCGATGAACATAGGTCATAGAAGGACTTATTGTGATATTAATAAGTCTGCTGATCATGGGAGCGTAGGTATGTGCGTGACCCATGTGATGGTGACTGTGTTCGCCTCCACTATTTGTGATGTTGTTATCTGAACAATTCCTGAGAGATTCGGAATGTGTGATCCTTATGTACGTGATGTACCGGGATGGATATCAGAGTATGTGTGCACCGCAGCTTGGCCTTTGGGTGCTTATATTGTATATTTATGTTGTGAAAATATACGGTTAAATGAGAAGGAATTTACTATGTTAAATTGTGAATCTAGTTATGATAATGTTTTGAAAAGATAAAAAGAGAGAGCTTTTATCAATAAATGGTTTTGTTAATTAATTGGGAATTCGAGAATTAAAGTATAACTTTCTATTTAATTGTAAATGATGGAACTTATAACGTGAACCGAGTAGAAGTGTTAGAAATTCTTTAGATAGTTATGAGATAACACATGAATGGGTACAGGAACGTTAGGAGTGCACAGTTAGACGAGAGGTGAATATCTCATGTGAGAGCACGTCCTAACATGTATTTTGCATATACTGTTTTAAATGTTTTTAAAGCACTTGCAGGTTTTTAAAATATCTCCACATTCGGGCTCTGACCCGTTTGCTTTCAAATCTATCTTTTTGTAAAACCATTTTAGGTGCCCAGCCACAAGGTCACCATGCATAGGATCCTCATTCTGATGACGAGCTGTAGCTGCTTGTGGAAGCTACAGGGATTTGCTTTTAGACGCTTATATCATTTGGATTCCTTATTCAGTATTCCTCAGTTGTAGGGCATGTTGCCCAAATTCTATTAGATACATTTCCATGTCAGTTTTAGACTTTGGCATGTATTCATTCAGTATTCAGTATTTCATTATTTACTTCAGTTGTGGGATTGTGTTATGAGGAGTTTTTCCTCCAGATTTATTTATATCATGTGACGGTTATTTTATTTATTTCATTATAGTGAATGGTGTTATTACTCTTGCTTTAAATCGTCATTGCATGTTATTCAGACTTTAATTAAAATTTGGCAACTTACTTTTAAATACTAGGTGGTTAGTAATAATAAAATGTTTTCGACAGTGATGCTATTAACTGAGCCAACTTGGCGTTTTGATTTAATTTAATAAAGAAGTTGCTACCCGGTATTTAATTAGTCGGGGTGCCACAGGTGGTATCAGAGCATCAGGTTCTAGTGTCCTTTAGGATCTGAACGGCTTATTATGTTTCCGCTGAGCTTTCTTTGATATAGAGCCCTATATTTTAGGACTGTTGTATTCTTTTGTTTATGCTACGTTCTTCAGCTATTTTAATTTTATAACTGCGAACTTATAGACTTTATTCTTATTTCAGAATGCCTCCACGACGTGCACCACGAGTTCCCAGGAATGCGGCGCCAGAACCACAGCCTGCACCGGTTCAAGGCATGATGAACGCCGCTGAGGTTGCAGCTATAGTAGCCCAAGCGGTAAATGCCGCCATTGCAGTAGTTCAGCAGGCACCGCCTCAGGCGCCGGTTGCCGCGCCAGTACAGGCAAATTCATTCCCGTCTGCTTGGGAACGTGTACGTGACGCTTTTCAGAAAGCGCATCCGCCAGAGTTTGCAGGTAGCTTAGATGTGGTAGTCTCGAGCCAATGGAGGAAGGATATACAGCGGCACTTGAGGATGTATGAGTGCACGGATGTTCAGAAGCAGGTGCTAGCTACTTTCAAGCTAGTTGGATCTGCATTGCAGTGGTGGGAGTCTATTACCACGGTAGAGGAGAGGGATACTCTCACGATTCAGGAATTCTGGGTGCGGTTCGACCGCAAGTACTTTCCGTCAGCTGTCCATACGGAAATGAGGAGGAGATTGATGAGTCTAAGGCAGGAGGGCAAAACCGTGGCCGAGTATGAGGCCGAGTTCACTAATCTGTTGAATATCGTTCCTGATGAGATACCAACAGAGAAGAAGAAGATTGAGAAATTTACCGACGGGTTGACATGGAGGATCCGTCAGCATCTGCTAGGGAACCTTTCGTTGGCCACTTATTCTGATGTGGTTAACGCTGCTTTATTACACTGCCAGGATCACCGCTTTCATATGGCCGAGGGCAAGAGATCGGGAGAGTCTAGCCATCAGGGCAGGACTGGAGGACATGGTGCCGGTGGGGCACAATCTTTTCAGGGGCAGAGACAGGTAGAGCAGGGTTCTCAGCAGGGGGATCATAAGAGGTTCCATTCAGGAGGTTTCAGGAACAGTCAGGGAGGATTTCGGAATGGCCAGCAGGGTCATAACGGCCATCAGGGCCAGCAGGGTCAAAATGGTCAACATCAGCAGTTTCAGCAGGGCCAAGGGAGGAACGGTAACGGCCACCAGGGCCGGGGACAGCAAGGGCAGAGAGGAGGGAACTTCCCAGGGAAGTGTTTCGTTTGTGGCAAGACTGGCCATAAACGCCAGGACTTTCCTGATAAGGGCAGGGCACAGCAGCAGCAGGGAGCTTGCTAGGAGCCACAGAGGCCTATGTTTCCCGCCGCTCTTCCCGCACCGCCACAGATGGCAGCATTGCCACCCATTCCAGCAGTCCCAGTTCAGCAGGGACAACTACAGTATGGACGTGTCTACAACGTCCACCAGGCAGCAGTCCCACAGGCACCGCCCGCGATTGAGGGTACGCTTTCTATCCATGGCACTATGGGTCGGGTACTGTTTGATACGGGGTCTACACATTGTTTTATATCTACGCATTTCGCGAAGGCTTTAGGGTTGTTAGCCACAGCAGAGAGCACAGTTACGTTTGTCAACTCACCTTTGAGGAGTGGGTCGCTTATATTCTTTATATGTCGGGGAGTGGGGATAGAGATCGGTGGTTTGGTATTACCTGCGGACATGTTGGTTTTAGATATGCATGTTCACGATGTGATTATCGGTATGGATTGGCTCGCTGATTATAGAGTCATGATAGATTGCTTCGGTGGGAGCATTATTTTTGCCATTCCGGGGCAAGAGATGTTTGTAGTGGCGATGCCTCGCCCAGAGGGAGGCTCGACCGCTCATTTATATTACATTGAGGAGGATACCTCTAAGGAGGTTGTGATTCCTTTAGATTCGATCCCAGTTGTCAGGGAGTATTCTGATGTGTTTCAGGAGATACCAGGCCTACCCCCCAGTCGAGAGATAGACTTCGTTATAGACTTGTTACCAGATACGAGGCCTATAGCACGACCACCGTACCGTATGGCTCCAGCTGAGATGAGGGAGTTACGGGATCAGATTGAGCAGTTATTGGGTCAGGGGTTTATTCGGAGTAGTACTTCACCGTGGGGTGCCCCTGTGTTGTTCGTGAAGAAGAGAGATGGTTCACTGAGATTGTGTGTGGACTACCGGGAGTTAAACAAGGTCACGATACGGAACAAGTATCCGTTGCCTAGAATCGATGACCTATTTGACCAGTTGAGAGGAGCTTCTTGCTTCTCAAAGATTGATTTGCGATCTGGATACCATCAGTTGCGTATCAGGGAGGAGGACGTCTCGAAGACTGCGTTCTTATCGAGATATGGTTCCTACGAGTTTCGGGTTATGCCATTTGGTTTGACCAACGCTCCAGCAGCATTTATGGACTTGATGAATAGGGTGTTCAGGGATTTCATAGACCAGTTTGTCATTGTCTTCATCGATGATATTTTGGTTTACTCCCAGACTGAGGAGGAGCACGCTGAGCACTTGAGGCTAGTTTTGCAGACACTGCGCCAGAATGAGTTGTATGCAAAATATGAGAAGTGCGGGTTTTGGCTGAAGGAGGTTCAGTTTTTGGGGCATATCATTTCCGATCGGGGAATATCGGTTGATCCGGGGAAGGTATCCGCGGTGAGGGAGTGGGGACAGCCCACGACACCGACAGAGATCCGTAGTTTCTTGGGCCTAGCAGGATACTACAGAAGGTTGATTCGGGGTTTCTCCACTATTGCGGGCCCCATGACACTCCTAACCCGTAAAGGTGTGCCGTTCATTTGGAGTGATGCCTGTCAGTTGGCATTTGATGAGTTGAAGGACAAGTTAACCTCAGCACCTGTGTTAGCTTTGCCGAGACCGGGAGTTGAATATCTTGTTTACACCTATGCGTCCTTACAAGGACTTGGAGGTGTACTACAGCAGGAGAGTCAGGCCATAGCTTATGCTTCCCGTAAGCTTAAGCCTCACGAGAAGAATTACCCTACCCATGACTTGTAGTTAGCGGCAGTGGTATTTGCCCTTCGTATTTGGAGACATTACCTTTTGGGGGAGAAGTTTCGATTGTTCACGGATCACAAGTCCCTACAGTACCTATTCACGCAGAAGGAGTTGAATATGCGGCAACGGAGGTGGCTTGAATTCGTGAAAGATTATCAGTTCGATATCCAGTATCACCCGGGGAAGGCTAACGTGGTGGCAGACGTGTTGAGCCGTAGACCGGTAGAGGAGGTGGCAGATGTGTGGAAGGCCAAGTGGAAGGAATTGGGACACCAGGATGCAGTGGCCCGATCATTCATGTCTGTGATGATTGTTACACCACAGATTGTCACGAAGGTAGTGAAGGCACAGGCAAATGACTCGTTCTGTCAGGAGCAGATAGTTCGATTATTGGCAGAGGGAGCCGAATCCTATACCGTCAGCTCAGACGGGGGATTACGCTTCAATGGGAGATTGGTGGTCCCAGAAGGGGAGGAATTGCGGCATGAGGTGATGGCAGAGTCGCACGGCTCACGGTTCGCGGTACATCCCGGAGGGGACAAAATGTACCAAGACATGAGACGTCAGTATTGGTGGAGCGGGATGAAGAGAGATATTGTCGAGTTTGTCTCAAAATGCGCCACTTGTCAGCTCGTAAAAGTGGATCATCAGAGACCGGCAGGACTGCTACAGCCGTTAGAGGTCCCGATATGGATGTGGGAGAGCATCTCTATGGACTTTATCACGGGGTTGCCTACGTCACAGAGAGGTCACGACTCCATTTGGGTAATTGTGGACAGGTTGTCAAAAGTCGCTCATTTTCTACCCGTAAGGACAGACTACACTGCGGGACAGTATGCCCAGCTCTTTATTGCAGAGATAGTGAGACTTCACGGTGTTCCCTTAAATATAGTGTCTGACCGAGACAAGATATTTGTTTCACGATTTTGGGAGAGTTTTCAGCAGGCCATGGGCACGGAGTTGCGGTTGAGTACGGCGTACCACCCGCAGACCGATGGGCAGACCGAGCGCACAAATCAGATGTTGGAGGACATGCTACGTATGTGCACCATTGACTTTGAGGGTGGATGGGAGCAGTATCTTCCACTGGTGGAGTTTGCTTACAACAACTCCTACCAGTTCACCATTGGCATGGCACCATTTGAGGCATTGTACGGTAGACCTTGTCGTTCCCCAGTATGTTGGTTGGAGGTGGGGGACAACAAACTACTTGGGCCGGAAGTGATTCAGGATACTTCGGCAAGGATAGAATTGATTCGGAGTCGCATTCGGGTAGCTCAGGACAGACAGAAGAGTTATGCTGATGCGAAGAGATTCTTCAGAGAGTTCCAAGTGGGGGACCAGGTTTTGCTCAGAGTATCTCCTATGAAGGGGATTATGCGTTTCGGGAAGAAAGGGAAGTTGGCACCGAGATATGTGGGACCATTTCCTATTATTGAGCGGATTGGACCGGTTGCGTATAGACTTGGGTTACCGGAGCATTTACATCGGATTCACGATGTGTTTCATATTTCCTCGCTTAGGAAATACCTTAGAGATAATTTGGCTCATTCTCTCATTGCTGTGGAGGACATAGATCTCCAGCCGGATAGCTCCTACGAGGAAGGGCCTATTGCTATTCTAGACCGAAGTGAGCGGAAACTGCGGTCAAAGATAGTTCCGTTAGTGCGTGTTCAGTGGCGACATAATAATGTCGAGGAGTCCACATGGGAGCGCGAGGAGGAGATGCGCGAACATTATCCAGAGTTATTCATACCAGGTACCTTCTAGTTCCGAATTTCGGGACAAAATTCAGTTATTAGGGGGGAAGTATGTAATACCACGTATTTTCTGTGATATTTATTTTTGGGGATTAATTGAATTAAATGTCTATTAATTGGAAATTAATCCGGATAAAAATATTAACGAGATGTGAGTTAGTATTTTATTATAATGTGTATACTTGGCAATATATGAATATTGGTAATATTGAAATTGTCGTGAGATTTAAATACGACAATTTGGGAATTTTACTTGACGCGTGTGACCGCCACGTCATGGTATTTTGTTATTAAATTAAAAAGTGAATTTTAGTTCCATTAACTGTATGGTCGTTTTGAGTGCGCCAACGCGTCCGGAAGGGTCGATATAGTCAGAAAACACTAGCCGGAAGTTTAGTTTGGGTCCCGGGGTATTTTTGGGCCATACCGGCATCATAAAGGGTATTTTGGTAATTTACATTTTTGGGAATTAAAAAGTGACGAAAATAGAAATTACAATCTGACTATTTCCTTAACCCACTTAACCCACTAACTACACTATGGGACATCGCGGGCTACGGGAGAAGTTGATATACCATTCTAACTTACCAAAAACCATAACACACCTCCATACTACATTATCTTCAACCTTGGGAAGAGCTTGAGAGAGAGAGAGAAGGAAACCTTGGGAAGAGCTTAAGAGAGAGAGAGAAGGAAGAGAATTCTGCGAAAAAACAGAGGGAGAACAACCTAACTTCAAGATTCTACACCAAATTCTGAGATAAATTAAGGCAAGTGATTTAAACTCTTTTGATTCAAGATATCTTTCCATGTTTAGGAATTTTCGAAATTGGTTTTCGGAGATAAATTAGACCCATGAATTGGAAGTTAAAGGCCATGATTTATGTAGGAATTGCATGTAGTATATTCAGGACGAATTTATATGTTACAAACAGAACCTTGATGATCTGAAAGTGGTATTAGAAGAAGTTTAATGATATTCTTGAATGGAAGAATTCTGGAAATTACTTTGATGTAGTTTTGATCTAAACCAAGCTTTTAAATGATGAATTATGGGACTTAGAATGTAAATACTGTTGTAGGATGATAGTATAATGTTATAGTAACCTTGTCTTGGAGTTTCATGCTTAAAAATGGAGTTTTGGAACGAAACCGTAACTGCAAAATGAAGCAGTCCGTAACAGACCTGGTGCAATCGATCGATCGACATTCATCAGTCGATCGATCGACCACCATCGATCGATCGAAGGTAAAGGTCGATCGATCGACCTTCCCAGAATGAATAAAGTTTTTCCTTAATTGAATTTTAATGGTGTTAACCCTTGATTAATATTATTGGAGACATTATGAATACCCTTAACCTTAAGGAAGACCAGTAGGCATGATTATGAGATTGGACCTTAATTGGAATTTAATTTGAGGATTATTCTAAATTAATGAAATTCGATAAGTGAAATAATATTTGGATTAATAGTACAAATTTGAATAATTTGATGAAATAAGGTTTGGGGCAGAAGTAAAGACCTTAGGTGTAAAGGCGTTATATGTGAGAATAATGGGAACTTAATAGTCTATTTGAGATAGGTTTTAAGTTTAAGAAATTACGACGTGAAACGTGTCGACTATTTAATTTATATATTATCGGGGTACTTGAAATATATGAGTTTGGAATAATGGTATAATGATGTAGAGTATACCTTTATTAATATTGAGATATCTAGGATGTGTGAATGCTTAGTATATAATCTTATGTGTATGACATACCTAACATACTTGCTATCACGGGAGGTTTACGTTCGCTTAGGGCCTTCTTATCCTTCTGTTGCCCGGATTTAGATTGGTTACCTCGATGAACATAGGTCATAGAAGGACTTATTGTGATATTAATAAGTCTGCTGATCATGGGAGCGTAGGTATGTGCGTGACCCATGTGATGGTGACTGTGTTCGCCTCCACTATTTGTGATGTTGTTATCTGAACAATTCCTGAGAGATTCGGAATGTGTGATCCTTATGTACGTGATGTACCGGGATGGATAGCAGAGTATGTGTGCACCGCAGCTTGGCCTTTGGGTGCTTATATTGTATATTTATGTTGTGAAAATATACGGTTAAATGAGAAGGAATTTACTATGTTAAATTGTGAATCTAGTTATGATAATGTTTTGAAAAGATAAAAAGAGAGAGCTTTTATCAATAAATGGTTTTGTTAATTAATTGGGAATTCGAGAATTAAAGTAGAACTTTCTATTTAATTGTAAATGATGGAACTTATAACGTGAACCGAGTAGAAGTGATAGAAATTCTTTAGATAGTTATGAGATGACACATGAATGGGTACAGGAACGTTAGGAGTGCACAGTTAGACGAGAGGTGAATATCTCATGTGAGAGCACGTCCTAACATGTATTTTGCATATACTGTTTTAAATGTTTTTAAAGCACTTGCAGGTTTTTAAAATATCTCCACATTCGGGCTCTGACCCGTTTGCTTTCAAATCTATCTTTTTGTAAAACCATTTTAGGTGCCCAGCCACAAGGTCACCATGCATAGGATCCTCATTCTGATGACGAGCTGTAGCTGCTTGTGGAAGCTACAGGGATTTGCTTTTAGACGCTTATATCATTTGGATTCCTTATTCAGTATTCCTCAGTTGTAGGGCATGTTGCCCAAATTCTATTAGATACATTTTCATTTCAGTTTTAGACTTTGGCATGTATTCATTCAGTATTCAGTGTTTCATTATTTACTTCAGTTGTGGGATTGTGTTATGAGGAGTTTTTCCTCCAGATTTATTTATATCATGTGACGGTTATTTTATTTATTTCATTATAGTGAATGGTGTTATTACTCTTGCTTTAAATCGTCATTGCATGTTATTCAGACTTTAATTAAAATTTGGCAACTTACTTTTAAATACTAGGTGGTTAGTAATAATAAAATGTTTTCGACCGTGATGCTATTAACTGAGCCAACTTGGCGTTTTGATTTAATTTAATAAAGGAGTAGCTACCCGGTATTTAATTAGTCGGGGTGCCACAGGTGGTATCAGAGCATCAGGTTCTAGTGTCCTTTAGGATCTGAACGGCTTATTATGTTTCCGCTGAGCTTTCTTTGATATAGAGCCCTATATTTTAGGACTGTTGTATTCTTTTGTTTATGCTACGTTCTTCAGCTATTTTAAGTTTATAACTGCGAACTTATAGACTTTATTCTTATTTCAGAATGCCTCCACGACGTGCACCACGATTTCCCAGGAATGCGGAGCCAGAACCACAGCCCGCACCGGTTCAAGGCATGATGAACGCCGCTGAGGTTGCAGCTATAGTAACCCAAGCGGTAAATGCCTCCATTGCAGTAGTTCAGCAGGCACCGCCTCAGGCGCCGGTTGCCGCGCCAGTACAGGCAAATTCATTCCCGTCTGCTTGGGAACGTGTACGTGACGCTTTTCAGAAAGCGCATCCGCCAAAGTTTACAGGTAGCTCAGATGTGGTAGTCTCGAGCCAATGGAGGAAGGATATACAGCGGCACTTGAGGATGTATGAGTGCACGGATGTTCAGAAGCAGGTGCTAGCTACTTTCAAGCTAGTTGGATCTGCATTGCAGTGGTGGGAGTCTATTACCACGGTAGAGGAGAGGGATACTCTCACGATTCAGGAATTCTGGGTGCGGTTCGACCGCAAGTACTTTCCGTCAGCTGTCCATACGGAAATGAGGAGGAGATTGATGAGTCTGAGGCAGGAGGGCAAAACCGTGGCCGAGTATGAGGCCGAGTTCACTAATCTGTTGAATATCGTTCCTGATGAGATACCAACAGAGAAGAAGAAGATTGAGAAATTTACCGACGGGTTGACATGGAGGATCCGTCAGCATCTGCTAGGGAACCTTTCGTTGGCCACTTATTCTGATGTGGTTAACGCTGCTTTATTACACTGCCAGGATCACCGCTTTCATATAGCCGAGGGCAAGAGATCGGGAGAGTCTAGCCATCAGGGCAGGACTGGAGGACATGGTGCCGGTGGGGCACAATCTTTTCAGGGGCAGAGACAGGTAGAGCAGGGTTCTCAGCAGGGGGATCATAAGAGGTTCCGTTCAGGAGGTTTCAGGAACGGTCAGGGAGGATTTCGGAATGGCCAGCAGGGTCATAACGGCCATCAGGGCCAGCAGGGTCAAAATGGTCAACATCAGCAGTTTCAGCAGGGCCAAGGGAGGAACGGTAACGGCCACCAGGGCCGGGGACAGCAAGGGCAGAGAGGAGGGAACTTCCCAGGGAAGTGTTTCGTTTGTGGAAAGACTGGCCATAAACGCCAGGACTGTCCTGATAAGGGCAGGGCACTGCAGCAGCAGCAGGGATCTCGCCAGGAGCCACAGAGGCCTATGTTTCCCGTCGCTCTTCCCGCACCGCCACAGATGGCAGCATTGCCACCCATTCCAGCAGTCCCAGTTCACCAGGGACAACTACAGTATGGACGTGTCTACAACGTCCACCAGGCAGCAGTCCCACAGGCACCGCCAGCGATTGAGGGTACGTTTTCTATCCATGGCACTATGGGTCGGGTACTGTTTGATACGGGGGCTACACATTGTTTTACAGCTATGCATTTTGCGAAGGCTTTAGGGTTGTTAGCCACAGCAGAGAGCACAGTTACGTGTGTCGACTCACCTTTGGGGAGTGGGTCGCTTATATTCTTTATATGTCGGGGAGTGGGGATAGAGATCGGTGGTTTGGTATTACCTGCGGACATGTTGGTTTTAGATATGCATGTTCACGATGTGATTATTGGTATGGATTGGCTCGCTGATTATAGAGTCATGATAGATTGCTTCGGTGGGAGCATTGTTTTTGCCATTTCGGGGCAAGAGATATTTGTAGTGGCGATGCCTCGCCCAGAGGGAGGCTCGATCGCTCATTTATATTACATTGAGGAGGATACCTCTAAGGAGGTTGTGATTCCTTTAGATTCGATCCCAGTTGTCAGGGAGTATTCTGATGTGTTTCAGGAGATACCAGGCCTACCCCCCCGTCGAGAGATAGACTTCGTTATAGACTTGTTACCAGATACGAGGCCTATAGCACGACCACCGTACCGTATGGCTCCAGCTGAGATGAGGGGGTTACGGGATCAGATTGAGCAGTTGTTGGGTCAGGGGTTTATTCGGAGGAGTACTTCACCGTGGGGTGCCCCTGTGTTGTTCGTGAAGAAGAGAGATGGTTCACTGAGATTGTGTGTGGACTACCGGGAGTTAAACAAGGTCACGATACGGAACAAGTATCCGTTGCCTAGAATCGATGACCTATTTGACCAGTTGAGAGGAGCTTCTTGCTTCTCAAAGATTGATTTGCGATCTGGATACCATCAGTTGCGTATCAGGGAGGAGGACGTCTCGAAGACTGCGTTCTTATCGAGATATGGTTCCTACGAGTTTCGGGTTATGCCATTTGGTTTGACCAACGCTCCAGCAGCATTTATGGACTTGATGAATAGGGTGTTCAGGGATTTCCTAGACCAGTTTGTCATTGTCTTCATCGATGATATTTTGGTTTACTCCCAGACTGAGGAGGAGCACGCCGAGCACTTGAGGCTAGTTTTGCAGACACTGCGCCAGAATGAGTTGTATGCAAAATATGAGAAGTGCGGGTTTTGGCTGAAGGAGGTTCAGTTTTTGGGGCATATCATTTCCGATCGGGGAATATCGGTTGATCCGGGGAAGGTATCCGCGGTGAGGGAGTGGGGACAGCCCACGACACCGACAGAGATCCGTAGTTTCTTGGGCCTAGCAGGATACTACATAAGGTTTATTCGGGGTTTCTCCACGATAGCGGGTCCCATGACACACCTAACCCGTAAAGGTGTGCCGTTCATTTGGAGTGATGCCTGTCAGTTGGCATTTGATGAGTTGAAGGATAAGTTAACCTCAGCACCTGTGTTAGCTTTGCCGAGACCGGGAGTTGAATATCTTGTTTACACCGATGCGTCCTTACAAGGACTTGGAGGTGTACTACAGCAGGAGAGTCAGGCCATAGCTTATGCTTCCCGTAAGCTTAAGCATCACGAGATGAATTACCCTACCCATGACTTGGAGTTAGCGGCAGTGGTATTTGCCCTTCGTATTTGGAGACATTACCTTTTGGGGGAGAAGTTTCGATTATTCACGGATCACAAGTCCCTACAGTACCTATTCACGCAGAAGGAGTTGAATATGCGGCAACGGAGGTGGCTTGAATTCGTGAAAGATTATCAGTTCGATATCCAGTATCACCCGGGGAAGGCTAACGTGGTGGCAGACGCGTTGAGCCGTAGACCGGTAGAGGAGGTGGCAGATGTGTGGAAGGCCAAGTGGAAGGAATTGGGACACCAGGATGCAGTGGCCCGATCATTCATGTCTGTGATGACTGTTACACCACAGATTGTCACGAAGGTAGTGAAGGCACAGGCAAATGACTCGTTCTGTCAGGAGCAGATAGTTCGATTATTGGCAGAGGGAGCCGAATCCTATACCGTCAGCTCAGACGAGGGATTACGCTTCAATGGGAGATTGGTGGTCCCAGAAGGGGAGGAATTGCGGCATGAGGTGATGGCAGAGTTGCACGGCTCACGGTTCGCGGTACATCCCGGAGGGGACAAAATGTACCAAGACATGAGACGTCAGTATTGATGGAGCGGGATGAAGAGAGATATTGTCGAGTTTGTCTCAAAATGCGCCACTTGTCAGCTCGTAAAAGTGGATCATCAGAGACCGGCAGGACTGCTACAGCCGTTAGAGGTCCCGATGTGGATGTGGGAGAGCATCTCTATGGACTTTATCACGGGGTTGCCTACGTCACAGAGAGGTCACGACTCCATTTGGGTAATTGTGGACAGGTTGTCAAAAGTCGCTCATTTTCTACCCGTAAGGACAGACTACACTACGGGACAGTATGCCCAGCTCTTTATTGCAGAGATAGTGAGACTTCACGGTGTTCCCTTAAATATAGTGTCTGACCGAGACAAGATATTTGTTTCACGATTTTGGGAGAGTTTTCAGCAGGCCATGGGCACGGAGTTGCGGTTGAGTACGGCGTACCACCCGCAGACCGATGGGCAGACCGAGCGCACAAATCAGATGTTGGAGGACATGCTACGTATGTGCACCATTGACTTTGAGGGTGGATGGGAGCAGTATCTTCCACTGGTGGAGTTTGCTTACAACAACTCCTACCAGTTCACCATTGGCATGGCACCATTTGAGGCGTTGTACGGTAGACCTTGTCGTTCCCCAGTATGTTGGTTGGAGGTGGGGGACAACAAACTACTTGGGCCGGAAGTGATTCAGGATACTTCGGCAAGGATAGAATTGATTCGGAGTCGCATTCGGGTAGCTCAGGACAGACAGAAGAGTTATGATGATGCGAAGAGATTCTTCAGAGAGTTCCAAGTGGGGGACCAGGTTTTGCTCAGAGTATCTCCTATGAAGGGGATTATGCGTTTCGGGAAGAAAGGGAAGTTGGCACCGAGATATGTGGGACCATTTCCTATTATTGAGCGGATTGGACCGGTTGCGTATAGACTTGGGTTACCGGAGCATTTACATCGGATTCACGATGTGTTTCATATTTCCTCGCTTAGGAAATACCTTAGAGATAATTTGGCTCATTCTCTCATTGTTGTGGAGGACATAGATCTCCAGCCGGATAGCTCCTACGAGGAAGGGCCTATTGCTATTCTAGACCGAAGTGAGCAGAAACTGCGATCAAAGATAGTTCCGTTAGTGCGTGTTCAGTGGCGACATAATAATGTCGAGGAGTCCACATGGGAGCGCGAGGAGGAGATGCGCGAACGTTATCCAGAGTTATTCTTACCAGGTACCTTCTAGTTCCGAATTTCGGGACGAAATTCAGTTATTAGGGGGGAAGTATGTAATACCCCGTATTTTCTGTGATATTTATTTTTGGGGATTAATTGAATTAAATGTCTATTAATTAGAAATTAATCCGGATAAAAATATTAACGAGATGTGAGTTAGTATTTTATTATAATGTGTATACTTGGCATTATATGAATATTGGTAATAGTGAAATTGTCGTGAGATTTAAATACGGCAATTTGGGAATTTTGCTTGACGCGTGTGACCGCCACGTCATGGTATTTTGTTATTAAATTAAAAAGTGAATTTTAGTTCCATTAACCGTATGGTCATTTTGAGTGCGCCAACGCGTCCGGAAGGGTCGAGATAGTCATAAAACACTAGCCGGAAGTTTAGTTTGGGTCCCGGGGTATTTTTGGGCCATACCGGCATCATAAAGGGTATTTTGGTAATTTACATTTTTGGGAATTAAAAAGTGACGAAAATAGAAATTACTGTTGATACCAAAATTAATATGCTGATGTGGACGAATAAGATGAAGACACGTGTCAATCTACGTGGCACAATAGCAGCGAGGAAGATCATTTCCCGACCAACCATGCTTCTTTCCGAGCAACGAGAATACGCCGAGGAACTCTATCACACCGAGGAACTCTAACATACCGAGGAACTCTATAGCACCGAGGTACTCTACGTTCCGAGGAACTCCTGATCAGCGAACAGCTATGGCGGTCCGAGCTGCATCTCGGTCGTATCATTAATTGCCAGATAATCAACAGTTCAGATATTCATTGAATGCTTATATTCTTGGCACGCACTCTGCATTAAATGTATTACCCTTTCATATGTATGTCATTTAATGTATCGAACCTTTCATGTACAGCCTCAAGGCTATAAATACCTTGTATCATCCTCATTCAAGGGGACCGGAATTTCTTGAAAGAACTTGTAATCAAGAATTCCATAAACACTTAGCAATAACATAACAGTGGACGTAGGCTTTATTCCTAGCCGAACCACTTTAAAAATCTCTATCTTATTTATTTATCTGTGATTGAATAATTAGAGCGATCTAGTTTTTTACATCAACAGATTGGCGCCGTCTGTGGGAAACGACTGTTATTATCGTTTTTCATAAAAATCATTTATCACCAATGGCAGATAATCCAGAATCCAGTAATCGAAATGTTGGAAATACTGGAAATCTTCCAAATCCATCTGCATCCCCAGATCTGGCTGGAATTATGACGAATCTGGCTCAAGGACAAACTGCCATGCAAGAATCTATGAGGCAACTCATTCAAACTCTTCAGGGCGGTGCACCTACCTATTCAGGGCAAAGGAGTGATCATAGGCAATCGCAATCTAGACGTACTGGGTCATATCGCAATGATGAGTCTAATGATTCTTCTTATCAACCTGGGCGAACTTCATCGATACGGGCTACGGATACAGATCAACGTATCACTCTTTCTCCGGAGAGAACTAGCGCTTTGGAAAGATTAAGCAGAGTGTCTCCTTTCAGTCGGTTAGGACCAAGGAGGAACATGAGTCCACCCAGGGTTCCATCAAGAAGTTTTCGACCACCACCAGGTTTGAGAGAAGGATCTGCACAATCGCGACCAACTACTCGTCGAGATAAATCTCAGGAAGCTACGTCAGAGCAATCAGTTGCTCAGACTAAGCGGCTCGAGGAAGGGAATGAAGCATGGAAAGGTTCCATTCAACGGTTGGAGGATAGACTGGGAGAAATGGCTAAGGCGAGGAACCCCTTACAGAGAACTTTTGTTCAAGGAACACCTTTTGTGCAAGCCATTGTGGATTTCCCTACACCGTCGAAATTCAAAGCACCCGTAGTGACTCCCAAGTACGATGGAAAGACAGATCCCGTACTTCATATAGAACAATACCAAGCTGCTGCAGATATCTACGCTGTCCCCGACGAGATGAGGTGTAGAGCATTCTCGGGAACTCTTACCGGATCTGCACAGATATGGTACAATAATCTTCCTCGGGGTAAGATTTCAACTTTTGTTCAGTTAGCCGAGTTGTTTATTGGCAATTTTTGTTTTGGAGCAAAGCCGATAAAGCGAGTAGCACACTTGCTAAGTGTTAGACAAAAATCAGGTGAAAGTACTAGAGATTACATAACTCGTTTCAATAACGAAAAGTTGGAAGTCATAGATTATGAAGAAAAGACAGCAATCACTGCTCTGATGAGTGGTTTGCTGCCTAACAAGCTGTACTACACTTTGGCCAAAGATCCACCTAAAAATATGTCGGAGTTGATGGCAAAGGCGGCCAAAATCATGAATGCCGAGGAGGCTATGGCTGCGAAGAAGAATATGGATAAAGAAGTTAAAGTGGAGGTCGACAATTCTAAGAAGAAAGATCAGAAAGGTAATGGTGGTGACAAACATTCTAGGAATAACAGGATGAAGTTGGAAGCCCTAAAGAAGTATGATAATTATACTCCATTGAAAGTGGGTATTAATCATGTTTTGGAAGAAATCAGGAATAACGAGGAAATCAAGTGGCCAGAGAAACTGAAGACAGATCCCGACCTGAGGAATAAGGCCAAATATTACGAGTTTCACAAAGATCATGGCCATATGACCAAAAATTATATAGCCCTTCAGAACGAGATTGAAACACTCATCCGAAGAGGAAAATTATCAAAGTATGTAGATCGCAGGAGTGGGAGGAAGAATGATGATAGAATTAGAGAGAGATCTAGATCTCCTCGTCGTGCAGAGGAGAAAAAGAGGAGGGACCATGAAGAGGATCCAGATGATGACCCCGATCTTCCCAAGAAGCCAAGGAAACCTGAACGAGAGGTATTTTCCATACGTTTTGGGTCATTTGATTGTAATGTTATTACAGGAGGAGATGCAGGAGGAGGAGACCTTACTGCAGAAAGAAAAGATTACCTCGGAGAGGCTCAAGCTTATTCATACATTCAGCGAATAAACCTGGCCGAGGATGATCGTCCGAGGAAGGTAAACAAAGAGAAGCTAGTGATTGGTTTTTCAAAAAACGACCTGGCAGGTGTTCTTTACCCTCATGATGATCCTCTGGTGATCAAAATGAGGATGAAGGATGTGGTCATTTCAAGGGTGTTAGTAGACAATGGTAGTTCGGCAGACATCATGTACTATTTATGCTTTGATAGCTTGAATTTAAAATTATCTCAATTAGAACCTTATCACAGACCCCTTCTGGGTTTTGCTGGCGAGAAAGTTTTTCCACTTGGGACGATCAAGTTGGATATACTCATTGGAACTTGGCCTGCTTGTCGAACAGAAAGAATACGCTTTTTGTGATGGATAAGAATGTGCAGTCCGCCTACAACATCATCATGGGAAGAGTTGGATTGAAGAAGTTCGAAGCAGTTCCATCTACAGTACATCAGTGTTTGAAATTCCCAACGAATTTTGGAGTAGGAATTATGAAAGGTGATCAAAAAGTAGCTCGGGAATGCTATTATTCGTCTGCCGAGCAAGAGGAACTTGAAGAATCAAAGAAAAAGACTACTACTTACCAAGTGGAGGAAGGCACAGAAATTGAAACTCTTGACCCTAGGGATGAATCTCAACTCGTAAAAGGGCAGGTTGTGGAATCTACAGAAATTGTTATCCTGGACGACGAGCATCCTGAACGAATAACTCAGATAGGATCGTCGTTGGATGTTTCAATAAAACAGGAGTTGATAACTTTCTTGAGAAACAGGAAGAATACTTTTGCTTGGAGTCATGAAGACATGCCAGGAATAGATCCAAACTTCTTATGTCATGAACTCAATGTGAATAAGGAGATCAAGCCTGTGAAGCAAAGAAGAAGAGTGTTTAGTCCCGAGAAGAACCAGGCCATACAAGAAGAGGTCGAGAAACTCCAGAAAGCCCAATTCATTGAAGATGTGAAATATCCAGATTGGTTGGCGAATGTGGTGATGGTAAAGAAGAAGAACAACAAATGGAGAATGTGTGTTGATTTTACTGATCTCAACAAGGCATGTCCAAAAGATCATTTTCCATTGCCCAAAATTGATCAACTAGTGGATGCTACCTCGGGACACGAGCTACTCAGCTTCATGGATGCTTATTCTGGCTACAACCAAATCAAAATGAAACCTGAAGACAGGGAAAGTACTTCTTTTATTACCCCAAGGGGAACTTATTGTTATAATGTTATGCCTTTTGGTTTAAAAAATGCAGGTGCAACATATCAGCGGTTGATGAACAAGGTTTTCACCGAACAAATCAGCCGCAATATGGAGGTCTATGTCGACGACATGCTCACCAAAAGCAAGAGAGCTGCAGATCATTTGGTTGACTTGAGTCAAACTTTTAATCAACTGGATAAATACCAGATGAAGCTTAACCCGACGAAATGTACCTTTGGAGTACGAGAAGGAATGTTCCTCGGATACATCGTCAACCAACGAGGTATTGAGGCAAATCCAGAAAAGATCAAGGCTCTTTTAGGGCTGCGATCCCCGACGACGAAGAAAGAAGTGCAGAGTCTTACCGGACGAGTTGCAGCACTCAACAGATTTGTATCCCGAGCAACTGATAAATGCCTCCCATTCTTCAAAACACTACGAAAAAGTTTTGAGTGGACTGATGAATGTGAGAAAGCCTTTCAAGATTTGAAGAAGTATTTGGGAGCCCCACCATTGTTGTCTAGGCCAATAACTAGAGAGAAGCTGTACTTGTATTTGGCAGTATCAGAAAATGCAGTTAGCTCGGCGTTGATCAGATTGGAGAATGGAGTCCAGAACACAAGCAAGGCCTTCCGAGGTGCGGAAATCAGATACCCAAAGCTGGAAAAATTGGCACTGGCATTAATTGAAGCAAGTAGAAGAATGAGGCCATACTTCCAGGCCCATACCATCATTGTGTATACCGACATGCCGTTAAGACAAGCCCTTCACAAGCCAGAAAAATCAGGAAGATTGATGTACTGGGCAATAGAGCTCGGTGAATATGATATTGTGTATGAACCCAGATCATCGTTGAAAGGGCAAGCCGTGGCAGATTTTATAGCAGAGTTCACATACCCTGATACCCCCGAGGAGCAAAAGGTGCTTGCTGACCTACCTGTGGACGATACAGGATCAACAGACACAGATCCAAACCAACCAAGGTTAGTAAAAGGACTTGTGGATGTAGAAAAATCATCATATTCAAACCCCGACCAACTCCGGTTGGTAGAAGGGCGCGAACAAATGACCGACGAGGAACGAAGGATACCCGGGGATGATGAAAGAAAACGGATGATATTTCACCGAGGAACTCTAACAGATAAGAAATTTGAAGACGAGTTACATACATGGAGATTATATGTAGATGGATCATCTTGCACGGCTGGTTGTGGAGCAGGGATTGTTTTAAACTCTCCAGATGATATTGACATGGAGTATGCCTTGAGATTCCAATTCAAAGCTTCCAATAATGAGGCTGAATATGAGGCTATGATAGCAGGTTTTCATTTGGCGAAAGTTATGGAGGCACGTCAAGTAATTGTTTTCAGTGATTCTCAATTAATTGTGAATCAAATGATGGGAATATATGCAGTGAAGGGAGAGTTAATGGTGAAGTACCATGCAAAAGTGATGGAGTTATTGAAAGAATTTGATGCTATTCAATTGGTGAGGATACCGAGAATGGAGAATGCTAGAGCAGACGCATTGGCCCGACTAGCGTCAGCTACGCGCACCGAGCTGCGAAGAACAATACCAATTGAAGTACTAGAAAGTCGGAGCATAGAAGAAGATCTGACGGTGAAGATTATTACCCTTGATTTAGGACCATCTTGGATGGATCCTATCAGAGCATACATTGAAGAAGGAGTGATACCGGAGGACAAACTAGCTGCCAAGAAATTGAAGTATAAAGTTGCTCGGTATGTGTTAACTAATGGTGTTTTGTATAGACGAGGAATTATGGCAGGTCTGCAGAGATGTGTGCATCCATCAGAAGTCAAAGAATTGATTGAAGAAATCCATGAAGGATCTTGTGGAGCTCATGTAGCAGGTCGGACTCTTCTGCAAAGGGTGATGACACAGGGATACTACTGGCCGACGATGAGGGCTGATTGTATAGCCTATGCTAAGAAGTGTGACAAGTGCCAACGTTTTTCCTCCATCCGAAGAACTCCACAGGCATTGTTGACACCCATAACATCACCTTGGCCATTTGCCATGTGGGGGATTGATCTGGTTGGACCACTGCCGACGACCCGAGGAAGGTTCAAGTATCTCGTCGTGGCAGTAGACTATTTTACTAAGTGGGTGGAAGCTGAACCACTAATTGATATGACGTACGAGAAGGTGTATCAGTTCATATGGAAGAATATCATTTGTCGATATGGTCTCCCCCACGCTTTCATCACAGACCATGGAACGCAATTTGATAATGAAGAATTTGCTGCCTATTGTCATCAGTCGAACGTCTTGAAGTTTCATTCAGCACCAGGCCATCCCCAAAGCAATGGACAGACTGAAGTGACGAACAGAACATTACTAAATGGGTTGAAGAAAAGGTTAAGTGAGGCTAAAGCAAATTGGATTAATGAGTTACAATCAGTTTTGTGGGCTTACCGAACAACTCCCCGAGCAGCAACAGGAGAATCACCATATATGCTAGCATTTGGAAGTGAGGCTGTGATACCTGCCGAGTTGGGCCTACCAACACACAGGGTGTTAAATTTCAATTCTCCGATCAGTGATTTGATGAGAAGACTGGATTTGGATATGCTCGAGGAAGTCAGAGAAGAGGCAGCCATTAGGAATGGTGCTTATCAACAACGAACAGCTCTATTTTACAACAAAAGAGTAAAGAAATGTGATCTAAAAGAGGGGGATTATGTGCTAAAGAAGGTCATTCAGAAGCAGAATAAACTGGAAGCAAACTGGCATGGACCTTACCGAGTTACAGAGGTTGTTCGACCAGGAACTTACAGAATAGCAACTCTAGAAGGAGAGGAATTTAAGAACGCATGGAATGCTGAACACCTGCGCAAGTATTATCAGTGATGTCAAATGTAAAGCATTTCTTTCATTATGAATAAAACGAGGATGTTTCGCCATGTTCTTTCTGGTTGAAAATTTTTCGGGGAATACTAGTGTAATACACTACACAACAAAAGTGCTCTAAGGAGCCAACCTCCTTTGGTTAGGAGGACAGCTCTACGGAGCAAAAGTGCTCTAAGGAGCCAACCTCCTTTGGTTAGGAGGACAGCTCTACGGAGCAAAAGTTCTATAAGTAGCCAACCTCCTTTGGTTAGGAGGACAGCTCTACAGAGCAAAAGTGCTCTAAGGAGCCAACCTCCTTTGGTTAGGAGGACAGCTCTACGGAGCAAAAGTGCTATAAGTAGCCAACCTCCTTTGGTTAGGAGGACATGCTCTAAGGAGCCAAAAGCTTTAAGGAGCCAAAAAGTGTACACTACACCAGCATGATCAACTACGATTGGTAAGATAAAAATATACTCTCATATTATAACTTATGTTGGTCGGGAGGTAATATTATTACAAAGAGTTCTTTGAAGAACAAAATATTCAAAAAACCCAATAACTGTAGTTGGTCGGCGAGGACAAATTATCGATCTTAGTTGGTCGGACGCATTTTATAATTGAACCAAGTATAGCTGGTCGGGGATAAAATCCCATCAACTGTAATTGGTCGACAAACATTATTCACCCACCTTGGTTGGTTGAAAACAGTTTGAACATTTTTACTCATTACTTTATTATTAAGTGATCGAGAAATATTACTAATACTTGTAACTTTTTATTAAGTTGCTTAATGAACAATATTATTGTTATCTTTTTAACAGATACATATATGCAAATATAAAGCAAAATTGGCAAACAGAAAATGAAAATATTTTCATAAATCACAAGTTACATAAATGTACTAATTGTTACATTGATATTACTATTCTATTGGTTTCTTACCCTGTGCTTTAGAGACAGGTTCCTCGCCGGCAGGAGGGTCTTCTAGGCAAAGGGGAGAATTGATGAAATTAACATCTCTGAGCATTCTGACGTTCATAACAGAAGGTGTATCCAAAAGATGCTCAGGACGAGATAATTCAACTTGGGAATGAAGGCTATAATCACCAAGGTATTTTGAAATTAGGCTGCGAGGAATGGAACGAGCTGGGATCCATGACATATCCAATTTGAAAGGTGGTACATGCAGGTCTAATAATGATGGAGCATGATAGTCCCATAAAAAATGCCCTTGCTCCAACTTTAACACACCCAATGCATTTAACCATCCTTGCTTGTAACCTTCATTGTTAGCATGTTCAATGCGAGCATCCAGATGAACAAGGGCTTCATTGTATCCTGCCATCCAGAATTCCCTTGGCTGTTTATGGAATTGGAAGGTTAATCTATCCAATTGTTCATGAAGGCTTTTAGCAAAAAGTTCCTTGTTATGCAAGGCAGATTTCATCGATGCCAACTGATCTTCCAGAGACAGATTTTTATTGGACATTTCAGTCAGAGCACGGTCTTTTACTTTCAACTGGAATGCTTGAGTTTCCAAAGTAGACTGAGTGCGAGCTTCTTCAACATTTTGGCTGAGGATTCTTCCTCGCCCCCGAGAACCTCTTCCTCGTCCCCGAGCAGTTCCAGAAATGGCAGATTTTCTTAAGTCCTCCAGCTCTTGCCTTAATTTGGCGTTTTCGACCTCTAAGAACGAGAAGCCTTCATCAGTAACTGGTATTAATGCAGTAGAAGATGAAGCAGCAGATTCATATTGAGCCAATTTTTTCTGCAAATTATTATTTTCTTGTTCCAGGATCTCGGCAATTTGTCTGCAGGCTTCAACTTCATCTTTTAGGGTCCTTTCCCTAATATCATATGCAACAATAATCTTCTTATGGCCTGTTTCAGAAGAAAGTTGTTGGTATCTATTTTCATAATCTTTGTGTAACAAAGCCATTGATTCATTGTGCTGACCTTGGAGATCCTCTATGGAACCATGAAGTTCCTCGATCAGTTCGTAATACGCGACATTGTTGGCCACTGCTCGGTCAAGTAAAACTTTCAAGTACTGATAAGCTTCAATTGCCTGCTCTGAGGCACCATGTCCAAGAATATCAGCAATTTTTGATGTACTAAGGATTGTATGACCAGCCTTATAGTATTGGTGACATTGCTGCATCAGCTCGGTATCATGTGAAGAGATCAATTCCATTCTAGCAACAAACTAAAGACGAGAAAAGACAACAATCAACAAAAACAAGTTATCAACAACAGAGATGAGCAAAGATATATTTTATTAGATCATCAAAAAGTTACATTGTTCGATTACAAGGAAATATAGAAATGATACCGAACAACTTCACACCTTTTCCTTGTCTCCCAATACTTTCTCGGGAGGCTGGGACGAGGAGCTCGGTTGCTCGGTGGTAACAACAGCTTGATCGGTAGGATTCTTCTCGGGAGGAGGAGGCATGGAAGAAACGTCCTCGGTGGCAGAAGGTTGAGAGGCAGAAACTTGATCGCCCATAGCCATAGAAGACTCATCTGAGACAGGCTCATCTTCTTCTTCTTCCACAATTGGTGGAGGAGGACCAGGGAGATGCCTTTGGAATAGTTCAGAATCATCTTGGACCTTTAGCTCTTGCAGATCAGCTACCCAGCCATCATGGAAGTATTTCAACTCCCCATATTGAACTTGGGATGTCATTGCAGCTATCCCTCTCTCCCATCCTTTCTCCCAACCAACACTGAAATGTTTCTTGATTGCAACTTTTCTCCTCGACTTCTCCGAGGAGAGCTTCACCTCCAATTCCTCTTTCTTAACCTTGATATCTCGCAGAGTAGATAATTCTTCCTCTGCCTTTTTCAACTTATCATCAGAATCCTGATGTTTAACCTCCAAAACTTTAACTTTCTCCTCCAAGTTCTTGGAGGTTTCGGCCATTTTCGCCTTCTCAGCCACAGCCACAGCCAGCTTTTTCTCCCAAACAGTTTTCTCCTCGATGTACTGTTGGCGAGATTCCTTCACAGATTGGGCTAAACCCAATAAAGCATCGTCAACATCAGACGAGGAACTGGAAGCTTTAATAACTTGATCTTTCTTCACGATGGTATTGAAGCAGTTCACCAGCTGAAATATAAGAAAAACAATAAAGTCAACACAAATACAAGAATTCAAAAAAAAGAAAGAAAGACCAAAGGTATGAGAAATTTACTGAAGAAAGATGACGAGCAGCTAGGGATGTCAGTGTATCCCTAGGAATTTTTTCATCAACCCCGAGAACCTCGGGTATAACTGAGCTCATTGAAGAACTCGGAAGAAGGATGTTTGAAACACTACTACCACCAGCGGGTAGAGAAGATGCAGTTCCAGCAAGATTAACTGAGGATGATTTCCTCAATCTCTTCAAAGGACGATCAGCAGCATCAACCAAGGAAGAAGTCTTGGTCGGAGAGATGGCAATTACATCAGCAGGAGCATTTTTCTTGCTCAGGGCCACTGGGGGCTTCTCGGCAGCTTTGGAGGACCCAGCATCTACTTTTTTAGTCCCTTCTGGGACATCAATTTTGCCTTTCTGGGCTCCAACAGCAGAAGAAATTTCACCAAATATAGCAGGAGGAGCTCTTTTCTTGCCCATTCTCTGAGATAGGGGGATATGAGAATCTGAAGATGAACTTTCTGGTGTTGAAGCTGGTTCAACAGGGCGAGCAGTATAAGAGGTTGTGTAACTCTTATACTGTAGTAAATATGAAGCAGATCTAATATGCTCGTCAGCAATGGTCTTATGCAAATTCCAGATAAGTTTCAAATGCTTGATATTCACTTCTGACTCTTTTGGAGTTTTTCTTTTGCTATCAACTGCAAATAAATACATAATGGAATATCAGTCATACATTTTGTCGAGCATGATGAAAGCATAATTTCGTAAGTAAAATAAAATGAAAAATAAACCTATCCCATTGCCGTATGGGGGGCATCTGGGACCGTTGTATACTTCATTCCCAGATAAAGGCGCATGTTGCCAATTTTTTATGACCAACCCATGCTCAAAATAATCCCTATTTGAGTCAGGGAGATTAACTACAAGAGCCCTATTCAAATACCTAGTTTTTAAATAATAAATATTATCTAGAACAACCCATTTATAACAAAACATAATTTCAGGGATCCCAATACGAGTCCCATGAGTTAGATTTAATTTGTGCACCCCGTTAATTATTCTCCATGAATTGGGGGCTATTTTTGCAGGAACAAGATCAAAATATTGACAAAACTCAAGACATAATGGGTTTGGTGGAAAGGAAAAACCGCATTCAGCAACAAAAAGACTGGGGAACCAATGTCCCTCAGCCAATCGAAAGTAATCTAAAGGCTCAGAAAGAACCTCTAGAGTTACCCATGAAGGAATGGAAAAATCAGAACGGAATTTCTCAATAGACTCCACAATATAAACCATATTGAATAAAAGAGATACATAAGAAAGAAAGGAGATCTTACAGAAAGAAAGGAGATGTGTTGACAACGAACGGAAACAAGGATGAACGCACAAGAGAAGAAGAGAATAGAAAGCTTGAATGCAGAGAATGAAAAACGTAGACGACGGTATGGTTACCAAAGAAGTTTAAATACTTTGCATTGGGAAGCGGCGAAAGAAATGATTACCAAAAAGAAACTACTAAACGTCCGGCGGCTAAGAAGACAAAATTTGCACAAATATCAAGGCGCTTATAAAAAAGGCGAAAACTGCGAAATAAGAAGGAAATTTGAATACAATGTTCCTGAAACCCGGGAAGGACATTTAATATTGCCATATACCGAGAAAGAATGTTCCATACTCTTCAAAGTTCAAAATATGAAACATTGGGGGCTTCTGTTGATACCAAAATTAATATGCTGATGTGGACGAATAAGATGAAGACACGTGTCAATCTACGTGGTACAATAGCAGCGAGGAAGATCATTTCCCGACCAACCATGCTTCTTTCCGAGCAACGAGAATACGCCGAGGAACTCTATCACACCGAGGAACTCTAACATACCGAGGAACTTTATAGCACCGAGGTACTCTACGTTCCGAGGAACTCCTGATCAGCGAACAGCTATGGCGGTCCGAGCTGCATCTCGGTCATATCATTAATTGCCAGATAATCAACAGTTTAGATATTCATTGAATGCTTATATTCTTGGCACGCACTCTGCATTAAATGTATTACCCTTTCATATGTATGTCATTTAATGTATCGAACCTTTCATGTACAGCCTCAAGGCTATAAATACCTTGTATCATCCTCATTCAAGGGGACCGAAATTTCTTGAAAGAACTTGTAATCAAGAATTCCATAAACACTTAGCAATAACATAACAGTGGACGTAGGCTTTATTCCTAGCCGAACCACTTTAAAAATCTCTATCTTATTTATTTATCTGTGATTGAATAATTAGAGCGATCTAGTTTTTTACATCAACAGATACTTCATTCCCAGATAAAGGCCCATGTTGCCAATTTTTTATGACCAACCCATGCTCAAAATAATCCCTATTTGAGTCAGGGAGATTAACCCACTTAACCCACTAACTACACTATGGGACATCGTGGGCTACGGGAGAAGTTGATATACCATTCTAACTTACCAAAAACCATAACACACCTCCATACTCCATTATCTTCAACCTTGGGAAGAGCTTGAGAGAGAGAGAGAAGGAAACCTTGGGAAGAGCTTAAGAGAGAGAGAGAAGGAAGAGAATTCTGCGGAAAAACAGAGGGAGAACAACCTAACTTCAAGATTCTACACCAAATTCTGAGATAAATTAAGGCAAGTGATTTAAACTCTTTTGATTCAAGATATGTTTCCATGTTTAGGAATTTTCGAAATTGGTTTTTGGAGATAAATTAGACCCATGAATTGGAAGTTAAAGGCCATGATTTATGTAGGAATTGCATGTAGTATATTCTGGACGAATTTATATGTTATAAACAGAACCTTGATGATCTAAAAGTGGTATTAGAAGAAGTTTAATGATATTCTTGAATGGAAGAATTCTGGAAATTACTTTGATGTAGTTTTGATCTAAACCAAGCCTTTAAATGATGAATTATGGGACTTAGAATTTAAATACTGTTGTAGGATGATAGTATAATGTTATAGTAACCTTGTCTTGGAGTTTCATGCTTAAAAATGGAGTTTTGGAACGAAACTGTAACTGCAAAATGAAGCAGTCCGTAACAGACCTGGTGCAATCGATCGATCGACATTCATCAGTCGATCGATCGACCACCATCGATCGATCGAAGGTAAAGGTCGATCGATCGACCTTCCCAGAATGAATAAAGTTTTTCCTTAATTGAATTTTAATGGTGTTAACCCTTGATTAATATTATTGGAGACATTATGAATACCCTTAACCTTAAGGAAGACCAGTAGGCATGATTATGAGATTGGAACTTAATTGGAATTTAATTTGAGGATTATTCTAAATTAATGAAATTCGATAAGTGAAATAATATTTGGATTAATAGTACAAATTTGAATAATTTGATGAAATAAGGTTTGGGGCAGAAGTAAAGACCTTAGGTGTAAAGGCGTTATATGTGAGAATAATGGGAACTTAATAGTCTATTTGAGATAGGTTTTAAGTTTAAGAAATTACGACGTGAAACGTGTCGACTATTTAATTTATATATTATCGGGGTACTTGAAATATATGAGTTTGGAATAATGGTATAATGATGTAGAGTATACCTTTATTAATATTGAGATATCTAGGATGTGTGAATGCTTAGTATATAATCTTATGTGTATGACATACCTAACATACTTGCTATCACGGGAGGTTTACGTTCGCTTAGGGCCTTCTTATCCTTCTGTTGCCCGGATTTAGATTGGTTACCTCGATGAACATAGGTCATAGAAGGACTTATTGTGATATTAATAAGTCTGCTGATCATGGGAGCGTAGGTATGTGCGTGACCCATGTGATGGTGACTGTGTTCGCCTCCACTATTTGTGATGTTGTTATCTGAACAATTCCTGAGAGATTCGGAATGTGTGATCCTTATGTACGTGATGTACCGGGATGGATAGCAGAGTATGTGTGCACCGCAGCTTGGCCTTTGGGTGCTTATATTGTATATTTATGTTGTGAAAATATACGGTTAAATGAGAAGGAATTTACTATGTTAAATTGTGAATCTAGTTATGATAATGTTTTGAAAAGATAAAAAGAGAGAGCTTTTATCAATAAATGGTTTTGTTAATTAATTGGGAATTCGAGAATTAAAGTAGAACTTTCTATTTAATTGTAAATGATGGAACTTATAACGTGAACCGAGTAGAAGTGTTAACACATGAATGGGTACAGGAACGTTAGGAGTGCACAGTTAGACGAGAGGTGAATATCTCATGTGAGAGCACATCCTAACATGTATTTTGCATATACTGTTTTAAATTTTTTTAAAGCACTTGCAGGTTTTTAAAATATCTCCACATTCGGGCTCTGACCCGTTTGCTTTCAAATCTATCTTTTTGTAAAAACCATTTTAGGTGCCCAGCCACAAGGTCACCATGCATAGGATCCTCATTCTGATGACGAGCTGTAGCTGCTTGTGGAAGCTACAGGGATTTGCTTTTAGACGCTTATATCATTTGGATTCCTTATTCAGTATTCCTCAGTTGTAGGGCATGTTGCCCAAATTCTATTAGATACATTTTCATTTCAGTTTTAGACTTTGGCATGTATTCATTCAGTATTCAGTATTTCATTATTTACTTCAGTTGTGGGATTGTGTTATGAGGAGTTTTTCCTCCAGACTTATTTATATCATGTGACGGTTATTTTATTTATTTCATTATAGTGAATGGTGTTATTACTCTTGCTTTAAATCGTCATTGCATGTTATTCAGACTTTAATTAAAATTTGGCAACTTACTTTTAAATACTAGGTGGTTAGTAATAATAAAATGTTTTCGACCGTGATGCTATTAACTGAGCCAACTTGGCGTTTTGATTTAATTTAATAAAGGAGTAGCTACCCGGTATTTAATTAGTCGGGGTGCCACAGGTGGTATCAGAGCATCAGGTTCTAGTGTCCTTTAGGATTTGAACGGCTTATTATGTTTCCGCTGAGCTTTCTTTGATATAGAGCCCTATATTTTAGGACTGTTGTATTCTTTTGTTTATGCTACGTTCTTCAGCTATTTTAAGTTTATAACTGCGAACTTATAGACTTTATTCTTATTTCAGAATGCCTCCACGACGTGCACAACGATTTCCCAGGAATACGGAGCCAGAACCACAGCCCGCACCGGTTCAAGGCATGATGAACGCCGCTGAGGTTGCAGCTATAGTAGCCTAAGCGGTAAATGCCGCCATTGCAGTAGTTCAGCAGGCACCGCCTCAGGCGCCGGTTGCCGCGCCAGTACAGGCAAATTCTTTCCCGTCTGCTTGGGAACGTGTACGTGACGCTTTTCAGAAAGCGCATCCGCCAGAGTTTGCAGGTAGCTCAGATGTGGTAGTCTCGAGCCAATGGAGGAAGGATATACAGCGGCACTTGAGGATGTATGAGTGCACGGATGTTCAGAAGCAGGTGCTAGCTACTTTCAAGCTAGTTGGATCTGCATTGCAGTGGTGGGAGTCTATTACCACGGTAGAGGAGAGGGATACTCTCACGATTCAGGAATTCTGGGTGCGGTTCGACCGCAAGTACTTTCCGTCAGCTGTCCATACGGAAATGAGGAGGAGATTGATGAGTCTGAGGCAGGAGGGCAAAACCGTGGCCGAGTATGAGGCCGAGTTCACTAATCTGTTGAATATCGTTCCTGATGAGATACCAACAGAGAAGAAGAAGATTGAGAAATTTACCGACGGGTTGACATGGAGGATCCGTCAGCATCTGCTAGGTAAGCTTTGGTTGGCCACTTATTCTGATGTGGTTAACGCTGCTTTATTACACTGCCAGGATCACCGCTTTCATATGGCCGAGGGCAAGAGATCGGGAGAGTCTAGCCATCAGGGCAGGACTGGAGGACATGGTGCCGGTGGGGCACAATCTTTTCAGGGGCAGAGACAGGTAGAGCAGGGTTCTCAGCAGGGCCAAGGGAGGAACGGTAACAGCCACCAGGGCCGGGGACAGCAAGGGCAGAGAGGAGGGAACTTCCCAGGGAAGTGTTTCGTTTGTGGCAAGACTGGCCATAAACGCCAGGACTTTCCTGATAAGGGCAGGGCACAGGAGCAGCAGGGAGCTTGCCAGGAGCCACAGAGGCCTATGTTTCCCGCCGCTCTTCCCGCACCGCCACAGATGGCAGCATTGCCACCCATTCCAACAGTCCCAGTTCAGCAGGGACAACTACAGTATGGACGTGTCTACAACGTCCACCAGGCAGCAGTCCCACAGGCACCGCCCGGGATTGAGGGTACGTTTTCTATCCATGGCACTATGGGTCGGGTACTGTTTGATACGGGGGCTACACATTGTTTTACAGCTATGCATTTTGCGAAGGCTTTAGGGTTGTTAGCCACAGCAGAGAGCACAGTTACGTGTGTCGACTCACCTTTGGGGAGTGGGTCGCTTATATTCTTTATATGTCGGGGAGTGGGGATAGAGATCGGTGGTTTGGTATTACCTGCGGACATGTTGGTTTTAGATATGCATGTTCACGATGTGATTATCGGTATGGATTGGCTCGCTGATTATAGAGTCATGATAGATTGCTTCGGTGGGAGGATTGTTTTTGCCATTCCGGGGCAAGAGATGTTTGTAGTGGCGATGCCTCGCCCAGAGGGAGGCTCGATCGCTCATTTATATTACATTAAGGAGGATACCTCTAAGGAGGTTGTGATTCCTTTAGATTCGATCCCAGTTGTCAGGGAGTATTCTGATGTGTTTCAGGAGATACCGGGCCTACCCCCCAGTCGAGAGATAGACTTCGTTATAGACTTGTTACCAGATACGAGGCCTATAGCACGACCACCGTACCGTATGGCTCCAGCTGAGATGAGGGAGTTACGGGATCAGATTGAGCAGTTGTTGGGTCAGGGGTTTATTCGGAGGAGTACTTCACCGTGGGGTGCCCCTGTGTTGTTCGTGAAGAAGAGAGATGGTTCACTGAGATTGTGTGTGGACTACCGGGAGTTAAACAAGGTCACGATACGGAACAAGTATCCGTTGCCTAGAATCGATGACCTATTTGACCAGTTGAGAGGAGCTTCTTGCTTCTCAAAGATTGATTTGCGATCTGGATACCATCAGTTGCCTATCAGGGAGGAGGACGTCTCGAAGACTGCGTTCTTATCGAGATATGGTTCCTACGAGTTTCGGGTTATGCCATTTGGTTTGACCAACGCTCCAGCAGCATTTATGGACTTGATGAATAGGGTGTTCAGGGATTTCCTAGACCAGTTTGTCATTGTCTTCATCGATGATATTTTGGTTTACTCCCAGACTGAGGAGGAGCACGCCGAGCACTTGAGGCTAGTTTTGCAGACACTGCGCCAGAATGAGTTGTATGCAAAATATGAGAAGTGCGGGTTTTGGCTGAAGGAGGTTCAGTTTTTGGGGCATATCATTTCCGATTGGGGAATATCGGTTGATCCGGGGAAGGTATCCGCGGTGAGGGAGTGGGGACAGCCCACGACACCGACAGAGATCCGTAGTTTCTTGGGCCTAGCAGGATACTACAGAAGGTTTATTCGGGGTTTCTCCACGATAGCGGGTCCCATGACACACCTAACCCGTAAAGGTGTGCCGTTCATTTGGAGTGATGCCTGTCAGTTGGCATTTGATGAGTTGAAGGATAAGTTAACCTCAGCACCTGTGTTAGCTTTGCCGAGACCGGGAGTTGAATATCTTGTTTACACCGATGCGTCCTTACAAGGACTTGGAGGTGTACTACAGCAGGAGAGTCAGGCCATAGCTTATGCTTCCCGTAAGCTTAAGCCTCACGAGAAGAATTACCCTACCCATGACTTGGAGTTAGCGGCAGTGGTATTTGCCCTTCGTATTTGGAGACATTACCTTTTGGGAGAGAAGTTTCGATTGTTCACGGATCACAAGTCCCTACAGTACCTATTCACGCAGAAGGAGTTGAATATGCGGCAACGGAGGTGGCTTGAATACGTGAAATATTATCAGTTCGATATCCAGTATCACCCGGGGAAGGCTAACGTGGTGGCAGACGCGTTGAGCCGTAGACCGGTAGAGGAGGTGGCAGATGTGTGGAAGGCCAAGTGGAAGGAATTGGGACACCAGGATGCAGTGGCCCGATCATTCATGTCTGTGATGACTGTTACACCACAGATTGTCACGAAGGTAGTGAAGGCACAGGCAAATGACTCGTTCTGTCAGGAGCAGATAGTTCGATTATTGGCAGAGGGAGCCGAATCCTATACCATCAGCTCAGACGGGGGATTACGCTTCAATGGGAGATTGGTGGTCCCAGAAGGGGAGGAATTGCGGCATGAGGTGATGGCAGAGTCGCACGGCTCACGGTTCGCGGTACATCCCGGAGGGGACAAAATGTACCAAGACATGAGACATCAGTATTGGTGGAGCGGGATGAAGAGAGATATTGTCGAGTTTGTCTCAAAATGCGCCACTTGTCAGCTCGTAAAAGTGGATCATCAGAGACCGGCAGAACTGCTACAGCCGTTAGAGGTCCCGATGTGGATGTGGGAGAGCATCTCTATGGACTTTATCACGGGGTTGCCTACGTCACAGAGAGGTCACGACTCCATTTGGGTAATTGTGGACAGGTTGTCAAAAGTCGCTCATTTTCTACCCGTAAGGACAGACTACACTGCGGGACAGTATGCCCAGCTCTTTATTGCAGAGATAGTGAGACTTCACGGTGTGCCCTTAAATATAGTGTCTGACCGAGACAAGATATTTGTTTCACGATTTTGGGAGAGTTTTCAGCAGGCCATGGGCACGGAGTTGCGGTTGAGTACGGCGTACCACCCGCAGACCGATGGGCAGACCGAGCGCACAAATCAGATGTTGGAGGACATGCTACGTATGTGCACCATTGACTTTGAGGGTGGATGGGAGCAGTATCTTCCACTGGTGGAGTTTGCTTACAACAACTCCTACCAGTTCACCATTGGCATGGCACCATTTGAGGCGTTGTACGGTAGACCTTGTCGTTCCCCAGTATGTTGGTTGGAGGTGGGGGACAACAAACTACTTGGGCCGGAAGTGATTCAGGATACTTCGGCAAGGATATAATTGATTCGGAGTCGCATTCGGGTAACTCAGGACAGACAGAAGAGTTATGCTGATGCGAAGAGATTCTTCAGAGAGTTCCAAGTGGGGGACCAGGTTTTGCTCAGAGTATCTCCTATGAAGGGGATTATGCGTTTCGGGAAGAAAGGGAAGTTGGCACCGAGATATGTGGGACCATTTCCTATTATTGAGCGGATTGGACTGGTTGCGTATAGACTTGGGTTACCGGAGCATTTACATCGGATTCACGATGTGTTTCATATTTCCTCGCTTAGGAAATACCTTAGAGATAATTTGGCTCATTCTCTCATTGTTGTGGAGGACATAGATCTCCAGCCGGATAGCTCCTACGAGGAAGGGCCTATTGCTATTCTAGACCGAAGTGAGCGGAAACTGCGGTCAAAGATAGTTCCGTTAGTGCGTGTTCAGTGGCGACATCATAATGTCGAGGAGTCCACATGGGAGCGCGAGGAGGAGATGCGCGAACGTTATCCAGAGTTATTCTTACCAGGTACCTTCTAGTTCTGAATTTCGGGACGAAATTCAGTTATTAGGGGGGAAGTATGTAATACCCCGTATTTTCTGTGATATTTATTTTTGGGGATTAATTGAATTAAATGTCTATTAATTAGAAATTAATCCGGATAAAAATATTAACGAGATGTGAGTTAGTATTTTATTATAATGTGTATACTTGGCATTATATGAATATTGGTAATAGTGAAATTGTCGTGAGATTTAAATACGGCAATTTGGGAATTTTGCTTGACGCGTGTGACCGCCACGTCATGGTATTTTGTTATTAAATTAAAAAGTGAATTTTAGTTCCATTAACCGTATGGTCATTTTGAGTGCGCCAACGCGTCCGGAAGGGTCGAGATAGTCAGAAAACACTAGCCGGAAGTTAAGTTTGGGTCCCGGGGTATTTTTGGGCCATACCGGCATCATAAAGGGTATTTTGGTAATTTACATTTTTGGGAATTATAAAGTGACGAAAATAGAAATTACAATCTGACTATTTCCTTAACCCACTTAACCCACTAACTACACTATGGGACATCGTGGGCTACGGGAGAAGTTGATATACCATTCTAGCTTACCAAAAACCATAACACACCTCCATACTCCATTATCTTCAACCTTGGGAAGAGCTTGAGAGAGAGAGAGAAGGAAACCTTGGGAAGAGCTTAAGAGAGAGAGAGAAGGAAGAGAATTCTGCAGAAAAACAGAGGGAGAACAACCTAACTTCAAGATTCTGCACCAAATTCTGAGATAAATTAAGGCAAGTGATTTAAACTCTTTTGATTCAAGATATGTTTCCATGTTTAGGAATTTTCGAAATTGGTTTTCGGAGATAAATTAGACCCATGAATTGGAAGTTAAAGGCCATGATTTATGTAGGAATTGCATGTAGTATATTCTGGACGAATTTATATGTTACAAACAGAACCTTGATGATCTAAAAGTGGTATTAGAAGAAGTTTAATGATATTCTTGAATGGAAGAATTCTGGAAATTACTTTGATGTAGTTTTGATCTAAACCAAGCTTTTAAATGATGAATTATGGGACTTAGAATGTAAATACTGTTGTAGGATGATAGTATAATGTTATAGTAACCTTGTCTTGGAGTTTCATGCTTAAAAATGGAGTTTTGGAACGAAACTGTAACTGCAAAATGAAGCAGTCCGTAACAGACCTGGTGCAATCGATCGATCGACATTCATCAGTCGATCGATCGACCACCATCGATCGATCGAAGGTAAAGGTCGATCGATCGACCTTCCCAGAATGAATAAAGTTTTTCCTTAATTGAATTTTAATGGTGTTAACCCTTGATTAATATTATTGGAGACATTATGAATACCCTTAACCTTAAGGAAGACCAGTAGGCATGATTATGAGATTGGACCTTAATTGGAATTTAATTTGAGGATTATTCTAAATTAATGAAATTCGATAAGTGAAATAATATTTGGATTAATAGTACAAATTTGAATAATTTGATGAAATAAGGTTTGGGGCAGAAGTAAAGACCTTAGGTGTAAAGGCGTTATATGTGAGAATAATGGGAACTTAATAGTTTATTTGAGATAGGTTTTAAGTTTAAGAAATTACGATGTGAAACGTGTCGACTATTTAATTTATATATTATCGGGGTACTTGAAATATATGAGTTTGGAATAATGGTATAATGATGTAGAGTATACCTTTATTAATATTGAGATATCTAGGATGTGTGAATGCTTAGTATATAATCTTATGTGTATGACATACCTAACATACTTGCTATCACGGGAGGTTTACGTTCGCTTAGGGCCTTCTTATCCTTCTGTTGCCCGGATTTAGATTGGTTACCTCGATGAACATAGGTCATAGAAGGACTTATTGTGATATTAATAAGTCTGCTGATCATGGGAGCGTAGGTATGTGCGTGACCCATGTGATGGTGACTGTGTTCGCCTCCACTATTTGTGATGTTGTTATCTGAACAATTCCTGAGAGATTCGGAATGTGTGATCCTTATGTACGTGATGTACCGGGATGGATAGCAGAGTATGTGTGCACCGCAGCTTGGCCTTTGGGTGCTTATATTGTATATTTATGTTGTGAAAATATACGGTTAAATGAGAAGGAATTTACTATGTTAAATTGTGAATCTAGTTATGATAATGTTTTAAAAAGATAAAAAGAGAGAGCTTTTATCAATAAATGGTTTTGTTAATTAATTGGGAATTCGGGAATTAAAGTAGAACTTTCTATTTAATTGTAAATGATGGAACTTATAACGTGAACCGAGTAGAAGTGATAGAAATTCTTTAGATAGTTATGAGATAACACATGAATGGGTACAGGAACGTTAGGAGTGCACAGTTAGACGAGAGGTGAATATCTCATGTGAGAGCACGTCCTAACATGTATTTTGCATATACTGTTTTAAATGTTTTTAAAGCACTTGCAGGTTTTTAAAATATCTCCACATTCGGGCTCTGACCCGTTTGCTTTCAAATCTATCTTTTTGTAAAACCATTTTAGGTGCCCAGCCACAAGGTCACCATGCATAGGATCCTCATTCTGATGACGAGCTGTAGCTGCTTGTGGAAGCTACAGGGATTTGCTTTTAGACGCTTATATCATTTGGATTCCTTATTCAGTATTCCTCAGTTGTAGGGCATGTTGCCCAAATTTTATTAGATACATTTTCATTTCAGTTTTAGACTTTGGCATGTATTCATTCAGTATTCAGTATTTCATTATTTACTTCAGTTGTGGGATTGTGTTATGAGGAGTTTTTCCTCCAGATTTATTTATATCATGTGACGGTTATTTTATTTATTTCATTATAGTGAATGGTGTTATTACTCTTGCTTTAAATCGTCATTGCATGTTATTCAGACTTTAATTAAAATTTGGCAACTTACTTTTAAATACTAGGTGGTTAGTAATAATAAAATGTTTTCGACCGTGATGCTATTAACTGAGCCAACTTGGCGTTTTGATTTAATTTAATAAAGGAATAGCTACCCGGTATTTAATTAGTCGGGGTGCCACAGGTGGTATCAGAGCATCAGGTTCTAGTGTCCTTTAGGATCTGAACGGCTTATTATGTTTCCGCTGAGCTTTCTTTGATATAGAGCCCTATATTTTAGGACTGTTGTATTCTTTTGTTTATGCTACGTTCTTCAGCTATTTTAAGTTTATAACTGCGAACTTATAGACTTTATTCTTATTTCAGAATGCCTCCACGACGTGCACCACGAGTTCCCAGGAATGCGACGCCAGAACCACAGCCCGCACCGGTTCAAGGCATGATGAACGCCGCTGAGGTTGCAGCTATAGTAGCCCAAGCGGTAAATGCCGCCATTGCAGTAGTTCAGCAGGCACCGCCTCAAGCACCGGTTGCCGCGCCAGTACAGGCAAATTCATTCCCGTATGCTTGGGAACGTGTACGTGACGCTTTTCAGAAAGCGCATCCGCCAGAGTTTGCAGGTAGCTCAGATGTGGTAGTCTCGAGCCAATGGAGGAAGGATATACAGCGGCACTTGAGGATGTATGAGTGCACGGATGTTCAGAAGCAGGTGCTAGCTACTTTCAAGCTATTTGGATCTGCATTGCAGTGGTGGGAGTCTATTACCACGGTAGAGGAGAGGGATACTCTCACGATTCAGGAATTCTGGGTGCGGTTCGACCGCAAGTACTTTCCGTCAGCTGTCCATACGGAAATGAGGAGGAGATTGATGAGTCTGAGGCAGGAGGGCAAAACCGTGGCCGAGTATGAGGCCGAGTTCACTAATCTGTTGAATATCGTTCCTGATGAGATACCAACAGAGAAGAAGAAGATTGAGAAATTTACCGACGGGTTGACATGGAGGATCCGTCAGCATCTGCTAGGGAACCTTTCGTTGGCCACTTATTCTGATGTGGTTAATGCTGCTTTATTACACTGCCAGGATCACCGCTTTCATATGGCCGAGGGCAAGAGATCGGGAGAGTCTAGCCATCAGGGCAGGACTGGAGGACATGGTGCCGGTGGGGCACAATCTTTTCAGGGGCAGAGACAGGTAGAGCAGGGTTCTCAGCAGGGGGATCATAAGAGGTTCCGTTCAGGAGGTTTCAGGAACGGTCAGGGAGGATTTCGGAATGGCCAGCAGGGTCATAACGGCCATCAGGGCCAGCAGGGTCAAAATGGTCAACATCAGCAGTTTCAGCAGGGCCAAGGGAGGAACGGTAACGGCCACCAGGGCCGGGGACAGCAAGGGCAGAGAGGAGGGAACTTCCCAGGGAAGTGTTTCGTTTGTGGCAAGACTGGCCATAAACGCCAGGACTGTCCAGATAAGGGCAGGGCACAGCAGCAGCAGCAGGGAGCTCGCCAGGAGCCACAGAGGCCTATGTTTCCCGCCGCTCTTCCCGCACCGCCACAGATGGCAGTATTGCCACCCATTCCAGCAGTCCCAGTTCAGCAGGGACAACTACAGTATGGACGTGTCTACAACGTCCACCAGGCAGCAGTCCCACAGGCACCGCCCGCGATTGAGGGTACGCTTTCTATCCATGGCACTATGGGTCGGGTACTGTTTGATACGGGGGCTACACATTGTTTTATAGCTACGCATTTCGCGAAGGCTTTAGGGTTGTTAGCCACAGCAGAGAGCACAGTTACGTGTGTCGACTCACCTTTGGGGAGTGGGTCGCTTATATTCTTTATATGTCGGGGAGTGGGGATAGAGATCGGTGGTTTGGTATTACCTGCTGACATGTTGGTTTTAGATATGCATGTTCACGATGTGATTATCGGTATGGATTGGCTCGCTGATTATAGAGTCATGATAGATTGCTTCGGTGGGAGCATTGTTTTTGCCATTCCGGGGCAAGAGATGTTTGTAGTGGCGATGCCTCGCCCAGAGGGAGGCTCGACCGCTCATTTATATTACATTGAGGAGGATACCTCTAAGGAGGTTGTGATTCCTTTAGATTCGATCCCAGTTGTCAGGGAGTATTCTGATGTGTTTCAGGAGATACCAGGCCTACCCCCCAGTCGAGAGATAGACTTCGTTATAGACTTGTTACCAGATACGAGGCCTATAGCACGACCACCGTACCGTATGGCTCCAGCTGAGATGAGGGAGTTACGGGATCAGATTGAGCAGTTGTTGGGTCAGGGGTTTATTCGGAGGAGTACTTCACCGTGGGGTGCCCCTGTGTTGTTCGTGAAGAAGAGAGATGGTTCACTGAGATTGTGTGTGGACTACCGGGAGTTAAACAAGGTCACGATACGGAACAAGTATCTGTTGCCTAGAATCGATGACCTATTTGACCAGTTGAGAGGAGCTTCTTGCTTCTCAAAGATTGATTTGCGATCTGGATACCATCAGTTGCGTATCAGGGAGGAGGACGTCTCGAAGACTGCGTTCTTATCGAGATATGGTTCCTACGAGTTTCGGGTTATGCCATTTGGTTTGACCAATGCTCCAGCAGCATTTATGGACTTGATGAATAGGGTGTTCAGGGATTTCTTAGACCAGTTTGTCATTGTCTTCATCGATGATATTTTGGTTTACTCCCAGACTGAGGAGGAGCACGCCGAGCACTTGAGGCTAGTTTCGCAGACACTGCGCCAGAATGAGTTGTATGCAAAATATGAGAAGTGCGGGTTTTGGCTGAAGGAGGTTCAGTTTTTGGAGCATATCATTTCCGATCGGGGAATATCGGTTGATCCGGGGAAGGTATCCGCGGTGAGGGAGTGGGGACAACCCACGACACCGACAGAGATCCGTAGTTTCTTGGGCCTAGCAGGATACTACAGAAGGTTTATTCGGGGTTTCTCCACGATAACGGGTCCCATGACACACCTAACCCGTAAAGGTGTGCCGTTCATTTGGAGTGATGCCTGTCAGTTGGCATTTGATGAGTTGAAGGACAAGTTAACCTCAGCACCTGTGTTAGCTTTGCCGAGACCGGAAGTTGAATATCTTGTTTACATCGATGCGTCCTTACAAGGACTTGGAGGTGTACTACAGCAGGAGAGTCAGGCCATAGCTTATGCTTCCCGTAAGCTTAAGCCTCACGAGAAGAATTACCCTACCCATGACTTGGAGTTAGCGGCAGTGGTATTTGCCCTTCGTATTTGGAGACATTACCTTTTGGGGGAGAAGTTTCGATTGTTCACGGATCACAAGTCCCTACAGTACCTATTCACGCAGAAGGAGTTGAATATGCGGCAACGGAGGTGGCTTGAATTCGTGAAAGATTATCAGTTCGATATCCAGTATCACCCGGGGAAGGCTAACGTGGTGGCAGACGCGTTGAGCCGTAGACCGGTAGAGGAGGTGGCAGATGTGTGGAAGGCCAAGTGGAAGGAATTGGGACACCAGGATGCAGTGGCCCGATCATTCATGTCTGTGATGACTGTTACACCACAGATTGTCACGAAGGTAGTGAAGGCACAGGCAAATGACTCGTTCTGTCAGGAGCAGATAGTTCGATTATTGGCAGAGGGAGCCGAATCCTATACCGTCAGCTCAGACGAGGGATTACGCTTCAATGGGAGATTAGTGGTCCCAGAAGGGGAGGAATTGCGGCATGAGGTGATGGCAGAGTCGCACGGCTCACGGTTCGCGGTACATCCCGGAGGGGACAAAATGTACCAAGACATGAGACGTCAGTATTGATGGAGCGGGATGAAGAGAGATATTGTTGAGTTTGTCTCAAAATGCGCCACTTGTCAGCTCGTAAAAGTGGATCATCAGAGACCGGCAGGACTGCTACAGCCGTTAGAGGTCCCGATGTGGATGTGGGAGAGCATCTCTATGGACTTTATCACGGGGTTGCCTACGTCACAGAGAGGTCACGACTCCATTTGGGTAATTGTGGACAGGTTGTCAAAAGTCGCTCATTTTCTACCCGTAAGGACAGACTACACTGCGGGACAGTATGCCCAGCTCTTTATTGCAGAGATAGTGAGACTTCACGGTGTTCCCTTAAATATAGTGTCTGACCGAGACAAGATATTTGTTTCACGATTTTGGGAGAGTTTTCAGCAGGCCATGGGCACGGAGTTGCGGTTGAGTACGGCGTACCATCCGCAGACCGATGGGCAGACCGAGCGCACAAATCAGATGTTGGAGGACATGCTACGTATGTGCACCATTGACTTTGAGGGTGGATGGGAGCAGTATCTTCCACTGGTGGAGTTTGCTTACAACAACTCCTACCAGTTCACCATTGGCATGGCACCATTTGAGGCGTTGTACGGTAGACCTTGTCGTTCCCCAGTATGTTGGTTGGAGGTGGGGGACAACAAACTACTTGGGCCGGAAGTGATTCAGGATACTTCGGCAAGGATAGAATTGATTAGGAGTCGCATTCGGGTAGCTCAGGACAGACAGAAGAGTTATGCTGATGCGAAGAGATTCTTCAGAGAGTTCCAAGTGGGGGACCAGGTTTTGCTCAGAGTATCTCCTATGAAGGGGATTATGCGTTTCGGGAAGAAAGGGAAGTTGGCACCGAGATATGTGGGACCATTTCCTATTATTGAGCGGATTGGACTGGTTGCGTATAGACTTGGGTTACCGGAGCATTTACATCGGATTCACGATGTGTTTCATATTTCCTCGCTTAGGAAATACCTTAGAGATAATTTGGCTCATTCTCTCATTGTTGTGGAGGACATAGATCTCCAACCGGATAGCTCCTACGAGGAAGGGCCTATTGCTATTCTAGACCGAAGTGAGCGGAAACTGCGGTCAAAGATAGTTCCGTTAGTGCGTGTTTAGTGGCGACATAATAATGTTGAGGAGTCCACATGGGAGCGCGAGGAGGAGATGCGCGAACGTTATCCAGAGTTATTCTTACCAGGTACCTTCTAGTTCCGAATTTCGGGACGAAATTCAGTTATTAGGGGGGAAGTATTTAATACCCCGTATTTTCTGTGATATTTATTTTTGGGGATTAATTGAATTAAATGTCTATTAATTAGAAATTAATCCGGATAAAAATATTAACGAGATGTGAGTTAGTATTTTATTATAATGTGTATACTTGGCATTATATGAATATTGGTAATAGTGAAATTGTCGTGAGATTTAAATACGGCAATTTGGGAATTTTGCTTGACGCGTGTGACCGCCACGTCATGGTATTTTGTTATTAAATTAAAAAGTGAATTTTAGTTCCATTAACCGTATGGTCATTTTGAGTGCGCCAACGCGTCCGGAAGGGTCGAGATAGTCAGAAAACACTAGCCGGAAGTTTAGTTTGGGTCTCGGGGTATTTTTGGGCCATACCGACATCATAAAGGGTATTTTGGTAATTTACCTTTTTGGGAATTAAAAAGTGACGAAAATAGAAATTACAATCTGACTATTTCCTTAACCCACTTAACCCACTAACTACACTATGGGACATCGTGGGCTACGGGAGAAGTTGATATACCATTCTAACTTACCAAAAACCATAACACACCTCCATACTCCATTATCTTCAACCTTGGGAAGAGCTTGAGAGAGAGAGAGAAGGAAACCTTGGGAAGAGCTTAAGAGAGAGAGAGAAGGAAGAGAATTCTGCGAAAAAACAGAGGGAGAACAACCTAACTTCAAGATTCTACACCAAATTCTGAGATAAATTAAGGCAAGTGATTTAAACTCTTTTGATTCAAGATATGTTTCCATGTTTAGGAATTTTCGAAATTGGTTTTTGGAGATAAATTAGACCCATGAATTGGAAGTTAAAGGCCATGATTTATGTAGGAATTGCATGTAGTATATTCTGGACGAATTTATATGTTATAAACAGAACCTTGATGATCTAAAAGTGGTATTAGAAGAAGTTTAATGATATTCTTGAATGGAAGAATTCTGGAAATTACTTTGATGTAGTTTTGATCTAAACCAAGCCTTTAAATGATGAATTATGGGACTTAGAATTTAAATACTGTTGTAGGATGATAGTATAATGTTATAGTAACCTTGTCTTGGAGTTTCATGCTTAAAAATGGAGTTTTGGAACGAAACTGTAACTGCAAAATGAAGCAGTCCGTAACAGACCTGGTGCAATCGATCGATCGACATTCATCAGTCGATCGATCGACCACCATCGATCGATCGAAGGTAAAGGTCGATCGATCGACCTTCCCAGAATGAATAAAGTTTTTCCTTAATTGAATTTTAATGGTGTTAACCCTTGATTAATATTATTGGAGACATTATGAATACCCTTAACCTTAAGGAAGACCAGTAGGCATGATTATGAGATTGGAACTTAATTGGAATTTAATTTGAGGATTATTCTAAATTAATGAAATTCGATAAGTGAAATAATATTTGGATTAATAGTACAAATTTGAATAATTTGATGAAATAAGGTTTGGGGCAGAAGTAAAGACCTTAGGTGTAAAGGCGTTATATGTGAGAATAATGGGAACTTAATAGTCTATTTGAGATAGGTTTTAAGTTTAAGAAATTACGACGTGAAACGTGTCGACTATTTAATTTATATATTATCGGGGTACTTGAAATATATGAGTTTGGAATAATGGTATAATGATGTAGAGTATACCTTTATTAATATTGAGATATCTAGGATGTGTTAATGCTTAGTATATAATCTTATGTGTATGACATACCTAACATACTTGCTATCACGGGAGGTTTACGTTCGCTTAGGGCCTTCTTATCCTTCTGTTGCCCGGATTTAGATTGGTTACCTCGATGAACATAGGTCATAGAAGGACTTATTGTGATATTAATAAGTCTGCTGATCATGGGAGCGTAGGTATGTGCGTGACCTATGTGATGGTGACTGTGTTCGCCTCCACTATTTGTGATGTTGTTATCTGAACAATTCCTGAGAGATTCGAAATGTGTGATCCTTATGTACGTGATGTACCGGGATGGATAGCAGAGTATGTGTGCACCACAGCTTGGCCTTTGGGTGCTTATATTGTATATTTATGTTGTGAAAATATACGGTTAAATGAGAAGGAATTTACTATGTTAAATTGTGAATCTAGTTATGATAATGTTTTGAAAAGATAAAAAGAGAGAGCTTTTATCAATAAATGGTTTTGTTAATTAATTGGGAATTCGAGAATTAAAGTAGAACTTTCTATTTAATTGTAAATGATGGAACTTATAACGTGAACCGAGTAGAAGTGTTAACACATGAATGGGTACAGGAACGTTAGGAGTGCACAGTTAGACGAGAGGTGAATATCTCATGTGAGAGCACATCCTAACATGTATTTTGCATATACTGTTTTAAATGTTTTTAAAGCACTTGCAGGTTTTTAAAATATCTCCACATTCGGGCTCTGACCCGTTTGCTTTCAAATCTATCTTTTTGTAAAACCATTTTAGGTGCCCAGCCACAAGGTCACCATGCATAGGATCCTCATTCTGATGACGAGCTGTAGCTGCTTGTGGAAGCTACAGGGATTTGCTTTTAGACGCTTATATCATTTGGATTCCTTATTCAGTATTCCTCAGTTGTAGGGCATGTTGCCCAAATTCTATTAGATACATTTCCATTTCAGTTTTAGACTTTGGCATGTATTCATTCAGTATTCAGTATTTCATTATTTACTTCAGTTGTGGGATTGTGTTATGAGGAGTTTTTCCTCCAGATTTATTTATATCATGTGACGGTTATTTTATTTATTTCATTATAGTGAATGGTGTTATTACTCTTGCTTTAAATCGTCATTGCATGTTATTCAGACTTTAATTAAAATTTGGCAACTTACTTTTAAATACTAGGTGGTTAGTAATAATAAAAATTTTTCGACAGTGATGCTATTAACTGAGCCAACTTGGCGTTTTGATTTAATTTAATAAAGGAGTAGCTACCCGGTATTTAATTAGTCGGGGTGACACACTCCAAAGGTTAATACCACTTTTAACCCCAACACACAGTAATTAATTTATTTGTTTAACCCAAAAATCTCTCATTCAACGAGTGTTCAAGAATATAATTATTTTGGTCAGATGTTAGGCTAGACTAGGTGGTGCCACAATGAATGGTTGAGAATTAAACAAGATTTAACTCACCTACCTAAATACCCCTAAAAAAGGAGGTCTGGTGGAACAGAAAAATGGCATAAATTGGATCTAAATGATTTTTCTCGTGCTTGTCAAAGAAGAGAAAGTTGATCAAAATTAAATTTCAAGTCAATATGGAATTGTTCAGATTTTTCTGAGCACTTTTATTTTTTTGACGAAAAATAATTTTTAATTATTTTTTATTTATTTTTTGATTTTTGACATCATGGTATTTTTATATGTATTTTTAGGGTCCCAAATATGTAGTCACACTATTTTTATCCTTCTCCAATTGTCCTACAAAAATCGCGCAAGTCCGCCTCCTGCGCGACACGCGCTGACAAAAATCGTGTTATATTAACCATGACCATGTCACAATCATTCATAGGAATTTTTGCATAAAACTTAACCAACATACTTACTAGGACTATTAGGACTTAAATGTGCATCCATGCGAACCATGCATCATGGAGATTCTTTTTCTCCTTAATTACTTTTCGTACCATTTTTGCGTAATTCCCTTACATATTTATTCCTAAAAATTTTCCTTCGAATAAAACCATCTATTTATTATTCAATATTTCTTTTCTAGGGAGGGGTATCACATTCTTCCCTCCTTAAGAAATTTAATCCTCGAAATTTATAACTCATCAATCTTAATCATTGAGTCATTTAAGAAAATCATTTCTAATTCTCGAGTATCCAAATCTTTATAGTTAAAACTGAAAGATTCCATCCACGTTAATTATCATCAAGTTAACCCAATCATGGTAAGGTTTTTCATTAATAATACCTAAGCATGCTGAACTTATTCATCCCAAGAAATTTTTCGAAACAATCGGTATTCCCCAAACATCATGCAATCATTAATGAATTCATCATCACGAGTTAGGATTTACAAATCTATGTTTTCTCAAATTTTGAGTCTTACACCTGTAATACTTCCTAGTCATTCATCTCAACAATCTTAAAAGAGTCATTTTTTCACATTGGCCTGAAAGACCGAAACGTTCCATGAGATCTTCATATTAACCTCGAAGCATCCTAGACATCATAATCCAAATTATACATATGAGTAACTATATCCTCAATTCGGAGTGTAACATTTGCACGTAAGTTCTCATTACGTCTAATATCCACATAATTCCAAAAACGTATTCTTGAACCTATGAGTGAAAAATAACTAGCTATATTGTAACTCCAAACTGTAACTAGTTCTTTCGGTCAACTAATAGGGCCATTAACCTAAGATAACTGATTTACACGTGCAACTATGAGAAACAAATCGCGAGACCATGCACACACAGAAACTAATGAAAAGATTAGAGTGCTTCCAACAAAGTGAACAATCATTTACTGTGATGCATCAGTCACAACCGGCCTAACCCGCGCCACTACTGAGCTTATGTAGTGTCACACCTAGATCACAACTGAATAACAATTTCCCATTACTGGGATCAAATGAAATATATGGAATCATAACGAATTAAGTGAATATCGATCCAAAGGATAACAATCGAATTTAGTTAACAAACTGTTCTTCACAAAGTACGAACCCACAAGTGTCCTTAAGGTCCACAACTTATAACCAATGTTCCTCCTATGTACATTGACTGATCCTAAGCAAATTTTCCATTCTTACCGAAGTATAAATTAATTCTTTCGGGAAGTTAAAACACAAGGCTTTCCTCCTTATGACTAATGTTATGGGTTACACGTTCATATTTGTATGTACTGCGCTAATTCACGCGAGATCACCTTTCTCATCTTTTATCATAAATAGTCGAAGATGGCGTTTCTGATTTCATAGGTAGGATCTTTTCTCACCTTATCTTATCACTAAATATTTCTCTTGGTGAATAATGATTTTTTTTACTAGAGTTACTCCAAACGCATCGGTAGCACAACAAGGTGCTATGATTACGCCTATTGCCTCATTCCAAGAATGCTTCCTAAAAATATTGGTGCAATTATTTAGGCGCTCAAAATTCTCTTAAGTGTATAACTTAGTGCTGACCATCTTGTTTACGACACAACCCTCAAATGTCACATTAAGATAAGTTTTACGATTAATGGCGCAAATCCCAAGGCATTGCCACAAGTCAACATGTACGATAACGATTCATCAACACCTAAACAGTCCCTAACACTCATATTCTCCAAGGCTTTATGGATAACTTTCGTAAACTTATAAATTTCTCTAAAGGTGAATACACAATCAAGCGTAAGAGTGGTTTGTCACACTAAAATCTTTTCACGCTCAATGTCCTAGAAAATAATGTCTAACTAGGCACATCCCAATGCTTGTCAGAACAATCAAATATAATTACTAACTTATATGCTTCCAATAGTTATATCAAGACACGTGTTCATAATTAAGTCATCTTATTATCACCAATTCTAAGGCATTTCCTTCACGTCAACATGATTTAATCACTAATGACTTATTATTATTTTATGAAATCCTCAACGCAATAATTCCCCAAGCTTTAAGGTAAAAACATCATATTTAGCCATTTCCAAAACCATCATATGCGACCAAGTACAATTATTATTTTGTCACGACAGGAGCTTATCGTATTAATGTCCCCAAACCACTCTACTCAGGTCAATCCAATTGTTTATCATAACGATTTGATTAAGGTCGCAAATCTTCAATATCTTTATGTCGTAATCATTAATTTGATTCTTCTAACGTCACACTAATTATCTCCGATCATATACTAGGGAATCACAGAGGACATATTCTTGTGTCACCATAATTTGTCATTTCTATGCAAGTAAATAACATGCCTATCACCGAGGAACACTAATCAACCTTAGTTTTATCTATGATATACAACCCCAAAGGTATCGCCTCGAAACTCTAATTACTTGCATTACTACTTTTCTCAAATAAACTTAGCACTTACTCCTAAGAGCAATTATCATGGAATTACAAACTTATCAAATTCCTAACCCGTATTAAAAATCACTAGGCTATGTCATATAAACCTCAATTTGTGTTTAATCATAGATGTAGCTTGTCTCCAATATGTTATCATCACGCCACATGATAAATCATTCATTGTTATTTACTAAAGACTAGGGTAGGATACGGGACGACGGGCATTGCTTATAAACATCCAAGACCATACCAAAAGCGTCACAAGAGATCCTATTCCTCAATACCGAATTATTATAATCTCCCAAAATTATCAAATTGATACCATCATCAACATTGTGCCACAAGGACAATTTTATTTAACTCCTAGGTTACCTTAAGTCATCATGATTATCTAAGTCTACATTATAACCAAAATATATACATCACAGTATAATAAACCCCAGCCCTCAACCAAGGGACCTACTAATTTCTCATCGCAAGATCAATACTCACAAATATACTACCCAAGATATACACCCAAATATATTAATTCGAGTCTTCAATTTATTAAACTCTCACTACGAAGTCAACACTTATAATATATACTCAAGTCACCTAATCGCCAAAGTTAAACTCAACTAATCTTTCTAGCTACAATTTAGCTCACACTGTTTGGTGCATTAACTTCTCATATTCTTTGTTACCATTAAAATCAACACACATTATATCTCTTATACAATGGAATTACGATGTTGGCGACATTAGCTTATGCTGACGCCCGTAATTACTAACATATCTATATAAAAAATATGGAAGCGATTTATAACTATCAACCTGATCATGTGCCACTTGGCACCAACGTACTTGTCATGCTAACCTCTTTGACATTATTGACGAGGATAAAAACTATCACCAAACTAGCATGACCGACCCAAACCAACATCGACGTTGAAAGATCCACTATCGACCTCATCACGTCACACCCGAAAGAAACATTGAACCTAAAACTCTGATACCAAGTTGTAACGCCCCGACCCGAATTTAAAGGTTAATTAAGGATTAATCCGATCCGAATCGTACGTTAATAGTGAAGTGCAATGAAACATCCTGAATAATGTTTCTAATCCATTCTTATTAATATTTAATGTCACACTTATTAGCATGCTAATCCAAATTACAATCACTACGTGATATGACCCAAGGGAAATGCCCCGAAGGCTAAGTAAACAGAGCTACTAATCGTAAATGTAGATAGTTACTTACCTGTATAGCGCTCTCAAAGTACGAAATATCACACAACATGCCGCAACAAAAGAAGGGATGTGAGCCGAATGCTCAGTGGGATCATATACAAATGCAGTATAGAAACGAGCGGCAGAAAGAAGTACTCACACGCTACACTACATGCATGTGAAAATATGTATATATCTACATATATACCTTTGAAAAATACATATGCCAATGTATTTAACTGTTTATTTTAAAGACATCATTTAATACCATTTAACTTCCGTGACATTACAAAATAGTCATTAGCATTACCATGCTTGGGACTTATACGTGTTTTCCATTAACTCACACAGTTTAAACAAATGGAATTTGTTTGGAAAACATTCTTCTTACATTCAAGGAGATTTACTATCCGATGTTCATTTACTCACGCCAAAGTTACTTAACCATTTCAGGATTTCCATTCAAAACACACATATACTGTGTTTAGAAAAATACTCTTTTCCCTTGTAAACCTCATGTAACACACGCTTATGTTTACTTTAATTCAATTGTTCTTAGGTAGATTAATTTCATTAAGACACCTTATTAAACCATCCCATGTTGCCATATGAACTTTAAACATTCAATGCGTTATTCTTGCATTAGTAAATCAATGAATTTGTGCCATTCATTTATGCCTCTTTCATGAATATTCGATTCATTACTTAGCATTATTTTTCTTTGGGATTTGCCAACACACTCACGGACTTCGTGGCCTCACACCACCGGTCTCCGCCGCCATATACTACTGCAGTTGGTTTGGGGTCTTTCACCACTAGGGTCGTCATGCCCTCCTTAATTATTTTCTCTCGGCGTCATCCGACTATCATTATCTTGCCAAATGTTTTCAACATTTTCACAGTTTGTACTTTAATTTACATTCCTTTGGGCCGAAGCCAAAGACTTAGACTTAGTCGTCCATTTTCCCATTATACTTGGAAAATCAGTACTTCTATTTAAGTCCTTTGTTTACACACGTGTTAAATTACACCAAAATGATTCACATTTTAGGACTTAATTCAATTTCATCGTACTTGTATAAAAACATTCACTTACATTTTTATTTCATAAAAATGTTCCGCTTTAGGTAAATTATCGATTTACCCTTTTTTCATCAAAACTTGCAACCTTATTCTTTTTCAAGTGTTATTCACAAAAACACCCTCTTTGAGTCCCGTTCTAGACACGTAGGCATTTTCGTCATTAAAACACTTATTCAACTTCTCACTTTGTCAAAATTAAACATTTTATATTTTAGCCTCTTTAATATATAAAATCATGTCTTTCACATATTAAAGTTCCCGCACTTGATTTTGTGAGTTTAACACTAAAACTCCATTTTAACCAACATTTACACGTTTGACACTTTATAATTTCAAACTTGGTGCCACACACTTTCATTATGACAAATTGCATAAAAACCCATACTTAGTCTTTTATTTCGAACTTAGTCTCTTATATTCTCATTATTTACATTTTTACCCAAAATTCTCAAGAAGACTACACTTTCACGTATTTACGCTTTTGACCCCAAAACTTAGTTTAAACAAAGTAAATAGTACACTTTATAAATGAAAGTTTATTTGTGCACTTTATAATGATTTATCAACATAAAATCACTATATCTATCTAACAAAAAGGGTACACATGCGTCAAATGTTCTTTTACCGAAGAAATCATTTATTCACCTTAAAACTTGAAATTTAAACATTTTACTCCATAAAATGTTTGTGATTTGGAGCTGAAATTTATCTATTTTAAAAACCCATTAAACCTCTTGTTGTAATACCCATTTTCATAGAAAATAGTAAGCATGATACTAATAAGTCTATTAGTACATTTAATCCTCATTATTGTTTCATAAAGATATACCCATCCTTACACAAAATACCAATAGTGTAACCAATAAACCCATGAATTGGTTTTAACCATTTTCTTACACGATTTACACCCAAATCGTGGAAAATACTATTATGAAATTTTGTCAAATTCAAAACCCATTTAAATCACTTCTTTGAAAACCCATTTGTTCAAGAAATCATAGAAACCCACCCAATGAACTCCATGGAAACAAATCAACACAAATCCTTCATATATTAAAACTAATATATGTAAATAGCAATATGATATTATGCTAAATAATAAACCTATACCAAGGTTAAAGAATCCCACCTCAAAATGTCCTTAAATAATGGTAGAGAAGGTCGGTGACTCCCCCACCTCCAAAGGTGGCCCTAAAGGGAGTCACAATAGTTCCCTCTTCAAGATCCCAATTAATATTCAAGCTCTATGAACTACTCTTTCTTATACTATGATAAACTCCTTTTTAAAATCACCCAACAAGACTTCCTTTGAGCTCCAAAAACTTATTTCAAAATCTCCTATGAGTTGTCCCAACTTTGAGAGGTGTTTTAATGGAGTTTGGGACCTCCAATGTGGTGTTTTAATGGTGGAAAAGTGGTGGAAAAAGAGGACCACGAATTTGGAACTTACTAATAGTTTGTGAGAGCTTAAGGGAGTGAGAGAGATGGCAAAGATCTGATGGCTTTATCTTCTCTCAAACTCCAAAGGTTAATACAACTTATAACCCCAACACACACTAATTAATTTATTTGTTTAACCCAAAATTCTCTCATTCAATGAGTGTTCAAGAACATAATTATTTTGTTCAGATGTTAGGCTAGACTAGGTGGTTCCACAATGAATGGTTGAGAATTAAACAAGATTTAATTCACCTACCTCAATACCCCTCAAAAGGAGGTCTGACCGAAGAGAAAAATGGCCTAAATTGGATATAAATGATTTTTCTCGAGCTTGTCAAAGAAGAGAAAGTTGCTCAAAATTAAATTCCAAGTCAATATGGAATTGTTCAGATTTTTCTGAGCACCTTTATTTTTTTGACAAAAAATATTTTTTAATTATTTTTTGACTTTTGACCTCATTGTATTTTTATATGTATTTTTAGGGTCCCAAATATGTAGTCATACTATTTTTATCCTTCTCCAATTGTCCTACAAAAATCGCGCAAGTCCGCGTCCTGCGCGACACGCGCTACCAAAAATCGTGTTATATTAACCATGACCGTGTCATAATCATTCATAGAAATTTTTGCATAAAAATTAACCAACATACTTACAAGGACTGTTAGGACTTAAATGCGCATCCATGCGAACCATGCAACGTGGAGATTCTTTTTCTCCTTAATTACTTTTCGTACCATTTTTGCGTAGTTCCCTTATATTTATTCCTAAAAGTTTTCCTTCGAATAAAACCATCAATTTATTATTCAATATTTCTTTTCTAGGGAGGGGTATCAGAGGTGCAACAATGGGTTGACTTGGGGTGAAATCTCACTCGTTTGCACACTCAAATTCGTTTAACCTTTGTTCAAGCCGTTGACGGGCTTCATTTTGAGATTTAAGAGTGTGCTTATGTTCGAGGAAGAACTTGTGCAAGAAGCTATCGAGAGCGGATGTGCAAGGTGGTGGTGTAATGTCGGCAGGTGGCGGTGGTGGTTGAGGGGGACACAACTCACTATAGACACTAGGATGAGGATAATGCTCATATGAAGTGTAGGGAATGGGGTCAAGTTCGTTTCAGACGAAAGGAGTGTCTTCGTGAGAGATAAAAGGTTGATCAGCATGAGGATCATAGTAAGGGGACTGATAGGGATGAGGTGCACGAGGTTTCGATGAAGACTATTGGAAACCGTAAGGATCAACAATATGGTGTAGGGATTCATATTGCATGGAGGGGTGATCAGGCCTCCATAATTATCTTGGGTTCTCATACCCCTCGACATTAGATATTTCATGACAATACGCTAAGGGTTCCAAAAGAGTGTCATATGGAAATACTTGGTCCATTGTGGGTTATGAGAGATCGAGAATAAATGGACATTCATGGGACAAGTGATCAACCAGAAAGCAGTGTGTGCACGACGAAGCATGGGATGGGTTGACACTCATCACTAAAGGTGATGAAAGATGAGCTGTGTGCGTGGACGACACATGAGTATCAACGGTGTGTGTTTGAGACTTAAAGCCATGAAGTAATGTATGGAGGTTTGATTCGGGCTCAACGTCAAATAACCTTCGAGAGAATGGGAAATGACCAAAGTATTCCCGTAAAGGACGTTCTTCAGCCATGACAAGGGAATATTTTTGGATTTTTAAATATTTTTCAAAAGAAAATAAAATATTTTTGTGATTTTTGAAAATAAGAAGAGAAAAATATTTTTGTTATTTGGAATAAGAAAAAAAAAGTTAGAAAATCTTTTGGGGATTTTTGGAAATATTTTTTAAAAAAGGAGGAAATATTTTTGGGATTTTTCAGAAAATGGGAGAAAATTGACTGTTTTGGAAACTCAAAAGGACAGAGTAGAAATTTGACTTCCAAAAGAGATGAATTAGACACGTGCGAGAAAAGGAAAATTTTTAATGAGCACGAAGCCAATTATTATCTTCAATTAAGTGATATGGTAGTCAAATTTTAAAATAATCCGCGGGCGAGAAAAACACGGAACCGTACGTCGCCTTTGAAAAAAATTGTGCTCTTATTTTTTTCCCGAGAGGACAAGAGGCTTACTAGTTAAGGCTCACCACACTAGCTACTATAACGATCGACCATCCGGTACCACGCTGGGGAAAGCACAAACCCGTTTTACTGGGTGGCCTTACTTAAAACCCAATTTCCCTAGACAAAAGTCTTAAGAAAGTCGATTGTAGGTTTGTAGGGGTGGAAAGGACTCACTAAAGTATCCTTCAAGTGTCTGGTCCAAAAGGGTCCTAATGAACACCGATCCTAAAGGCCTTGGTTTATTTTAATTTAAGTGATAGCACGGGTAATAAGAAAATAGATAAGTGATTGAGTGGGTGATAAAATCCCAACTCGTTACAATCACTGGGTCTAAGTCTTAGGTAGATTAATTCATCAAACCATTCAATTTAAGTGCGATGTAAAAATTTAAAGTACACAGGAGCAATTAATCACACAAAAAATTAACTCTCTTGCAGGAGATTCGCGAGTGATAAATAAATTTACCTCCCATGTTTTTTACACACGTGGGGGTGAAGATCGAGTTGCATCGACCATGGAGAAGCTCACCATACTTCAGTCATCCCCGGGAGTCCTACGGACCCAAAATAGAGAGGCTTCAAAATTTTCACTCCAAGAGCGCTCTCTCTCTATTTTGTCCCATGTCCCTTTTCATTTTTTTTAATAATTATTACAAAAACAAATCGGTGTCAAAATGCACCCAATTAAAGACAAGGCTCAATAATCCTATACAACCAGTCTAAGGAGGAGGGAGAAGGGATAACAACAACTAAAAAAAATTACAAGTCTTCAACTTTGTTTCCACGTCAAGAAAGCAGTAACGACGCCATTTGAGAAAAGGCTTTTCGTATGTGGTCGTTGTCTTCAAAAGCCTAGTTTCAAAATACCTTGAAATACCTACAAAACTTGTTAAACAACTCGTATTATGGTAAGTACGGGTATCAATCTAACTTTCAAGGTGAAACAATTAATGATAATGCTTGCAATTTCAATTTTTTATTAAAATATTTTTTTATTTTTAAAAAACAATTTCAAGGGAGAATTAACTAATAAGTGCTAAAAATATGAAATGACTAAAGAACGAAAAAATAATGTGTAACCGAGTGTGATAAATGCGAGAAGGTCAAGAGATGGGATTACATCGCGTAATCAATTTTCGTTTAATTTTTTAATTTATTCAATTGATATGTTTCGAAATAATATTGAATTTAAAATTAACTCTCGTTACAATCATAAACTCAACACTATCATTTTCAGCAATTAAATCCGAAAATTCCACTACATATAAAAAAAATAAGATTCATACTCTTTTCAACAAAATATCCCCTAAGATTAATTTATTAAAATTTGTACGAATCTTCGAATCACACACATAATTAATATCTGAATTTTAGGAAAAAAACCTATCTCTATTCGAATCCCAAAAATCATATATTAACTTTTAAAATTAATTTACGAACTCTCGTTACATAAATTAATCAGTGACTATTTCAATTTAATTAGCCTAGAAACATAACAATAAACAAATTATTTCATTAAACTAATCATCCGACGCATTTTATCCCGCCCCTCGAATGGGGTGTTTAGCCAAACATTCTCATTTTAGAATAAACAATAATCAATAAATTATATATGACATAAAATTGATAAAGAGAGGAATGAAGTACAATACACAAGTCTCCTTGTCGAATTGCGTGTCTTGAAATGCGTCTCAATTCCTCCACAATTTTTAGCACCTGATCAAACAAATAAAAATAAAAACTAAACCTAAAAATATATTCTAATACTAAACTAAGTTTTTTTCAAGTTTTTTTAATCCTAAACTGTACATAATATACACTATTTCTCTCTCTGCAGTCTCTCCTATATGCGAGTCCTCGTATCCCTGAGTTTTCTGATGAGATTCCCCTTTTAAATGACTTGCCATCCTTTTATTTTAGAGGCCTACAATTTGGTTTTCTTGTAGAGATATTTTGGGGATTTTAAAAGCCAAGTCAAAAATATCTTTGGATAGGCACATTGGTTGATCTATTATTTGGCAAGTGGCTCCTATTTTTTTTGGAATTTGTTGGCAGGTGGTTCGGAGCTTTGGGTCGCGACCGAATTTCAGCAAGGCATTCGAGTTTAAAAGAAATGGGGGCGTTCGGATATAGGGTCGAGCAGGAGGAGGTCATGAGTTGGATTTTTTTTTAGTTGAGCGGGTCAGAGAAAACGGCTTAAGGCTGTATGGAGCTGGGGGTAGATCAGGTACACTACACCAAATCTGCACTATTGTCAAGGTCATTGACCCTGACAAATCACCCTTGTCAAGGTCAATGATCGTGACATTTCGAGGCGAGACAACTTTTTTTTTCACGGTCATGTCGCGGTCAGTGACCGTGACACATTTGTCACGGTTATAAACCGTGACCCTTTTTAAAAAAATTGTCAAGGTCAATGACCGTGACAATTCTGGGCAGAATTTAAAAAAAATCTGTTGGGCAGTATGGCCACTGCCACTGCCCAGCAGTATATTTGTACCTGTTATAGCAACGTTGTACCTGTTCCAAACATCATATATCCAAACAAACTAAATATAATGCAAATATATATTCAAAATAGAAACTATTTAAGAAGAAACAACATCACCATCAATTATCTCAAATCTACAAACTATTTTCATGGAAAAGAGATTTTGTACCGCGACGCTCGGGGACACCTCCTTATCCTTCCCTTCTCGTCCGAATAGCCACATAAGTATAGAGCATATATGGCCTACCCTTAGGGACACTCCCTGTCCCCTGAATTGAAATAAAGTAAAATTAGTATCCGCCCCTCAAATATAGATAAATATAAATCGTAATTGAAATCGAAATCGAAATTGACATATAAATATAAATACATTACCTGTAGTGTCACTCAAACAGCTAACTTGAGCTCATATGGCACCTCCTTCCAACTAATGTACCCCGGGCAATCGTGTCAAATATAATTCTCTTCATATCTAAACACTAAGGAATACCATAATCCTATGGAGTTATGCGTTGTAAATTCCTTCCAACCGTTGTGTAGCCAAAAATCAGCAGTTGAAGTTGCCAATTCCACCTTTCAATGGTCTCCCATGTTTTGCTAGAAGTTCCAAGTGGTGGGGTATGGAAAGTGGAATTGACAACTTCAACTGGTGATGTTTGGCTACATAACGGTTGGGAGGAATTTGCAGAGCATCGCTCCATAGGAATATGTCATTTCTTAGTGTTCGGATAGACAAAGAGATTCAGTCTCCTCTCCACAAATAGGACACCCCAAATAACTATGTACTAATCACCTATTAAAGGTAAGAAGCGTATATTCATGGATTAGTATAAACAAAACTTAGATGTAGTTGGAATATTTATGTATTAATCTCCTCTCCACACACGCACACTACACAAGAGTGAAAATGATAAAGTGCAGATCAATTAAAAGCATTAAAAATGGATGTTTCGGTACAAATTGAAATATTTATTACAAATTGAAAAATTGTTTCAAATTCGGGTTATCATAAAAAATGGATTGATATTCGGTAGGAGCAGCCAAGTCATCCACACTACTATTTAGACGCCTTGACGCGTGTTGGACAATTGACCACGGCTCGTTGTTGATATACTCCGAGTAAAACACTTGCTTAACCTTTTGAAATGCACAAACAAACGGCTCATCGCTCACGTGGTCGTTGCTCTTCAACTTGGACAAGTCAACCATGATCAAATTGGTGACAGGAGCAACTTTACAAGCATTTTTATCCTCAACTCTTACCCATTCACAGTAAAATACAACCTCTTTGAAGCTTATATAATCCAATTCAAATATATTTTGGATTAAACCATAGTAAGTCATTTCAGCTTCAACGAGGTTTTTATCTTTTGCGCTCGCTCGAAATAAAGTAAGAGCCTTGTATAAAATTCCCGAGTTCTGTACATTTGTACTTTCCTCGTACACTTTAGCGCCGAAAATGTAACCGTTCAATCGATACTTTTTGTACTCTTGTGCCACGAACAAGGGTCCAATGGCTAGACGAGCAAGCCTTGATGTCGCATCACCCCTCTTTAGGAGCTTAGAATATAGATAAATTAATTATATTAGTGGTAAAATTTGAGTGTAATGTAACGTTATATAACGACTGTTTTCATTATAATTACCTCTTGTGTCAACCATAGCCTAAATTCGCTGTCTGATTGTACCATTGTTTTTCGTCTTTTATTGTTCTCACAGGCTTCATATTTACTGCATATTACAAAATTAATCATGTATAAAATAATCTAAAATAATGTTAAACATTATAATATTCGAAACTTACTTTTTCCATTCTTCGACATCTTCATGTGTGTCAAATAGATAACGAGCTACTTGTTCATGTTGCAAACTCGTTAATTTCACTCGTTTTCCCATGACATTACCACCATCATCGAGGAATTCATCAGTGCCATCAACGCTGGTCGAGTCAGGCATATATTCCCGAGTATATATTGATGACTCCATGGTGATGTATTCCTCTGCAATTGATCCTGCAATATATCGCGTATTCTTGACGTAATCTTTAAAAACTTTCATCAATCTTTCAAATGGATACATCCACCGATATATAACTGGACCACAAAGAAGTGCCTCGTCGCATAGGTGTACCAACAAGTGAACACTTATGTCAAAGAATGCTGGGGGAAAGTACTTCTCCAATACACAAATCGCTTCGTTCGCAGCCAATTTTGCGGCCACTATGTGTTCTCGATTCACTACCTTCTCACACAAGAGGGAGAAGGTAATACTAATTTGCATAATAGCCCTACGCAATTCCTTGTTCTTGGAGAAACGGTGCTTAAACAATAGAGGAACCAATTGCATGATCACATGCCAATCGTGGGACTTACACTTATGTAAATCAAGAGTAGCATAATTCACAATCCTTTGCAAGTTGGACGAAAAAGTAGATGGGCCCTTCAAATTATATATTGTGTCTAGAAGCACCTTCCTTTCCCCACTCGTCAAAGTAAACGCACCAGGGGGAATTATTGTCCTTCCCCTACTATCTTCTTTCAACCATAGTTGTGGCTTAAGTTTTAACGTTTTAAGGTCTTTTCGTGCATTTTCTCCATCCTTCGAATGACTCCCCCCAAGGCAAGTACCCACAATATGTTCAACGAAGTTCTTCTCTGCATGCACCACATCCAATACATGGCGCACCGGGTTTTTCTTCCAATAAGGCAAGTCAAATAAAATTGACCTCCGAGACCATGCCTTTCTTATCTCAGTTTCATTCCCAGTTGGGGTCTTCTTATGCTTGACATTCTTAAATTTGGGATTCTTACCTGGCATATTTGGGCCACATTCAGAAGATTTACTTTCAATTTCTGAACCCTAAAGTTGTCTCGGCGGTAGCCTATGTTCAACTCCGCCCAATAAAAAATTGGAACCTTTCTCAAATCTGAAACTATGAGCTGGGGGTAAAAACCTCCTGTGGCAATGGTATACATTTTTTAAGCTAGAGGATAGACGAAAAGATTTAGTCTCCTCTCCACAAATAGGACACCCCAAATAACCATGTACTACACATCCGGATAATGTCCCATAAGCTGGAAAATCATGAATTGCCCACATCAACATAGCTTTCAGCGTAAACTCTTCTTTTTTAAAAGAGTCAAATGATTGCACACCCTCTTCCCACAACTCATTTAATTCTTCTACCAAAGGAGCCAGGTATATATCAATGTCATCACTTGGTGCCTTTGGCCCAGGTATCAATAAATCCATTATCGAAAATTCAGGTCTCATACACTGTGAAGGAGGGAGGTTGAGTGGGGCTAGGATCACTGGCCATACACTCTGATTGGTGCTTAGATTTCCAAATGGATTGAAACCATCTGTTGATATAGCCAAACGAATGTTGCGTTGTTCTCGAGCAAAATCGGGATACTCAAAATTCATCCTCCGCCAGGCAGTAGAATCAATAGGATGACGCATGATATTACCCCCTACTTCTGCCCTAGCATGCCAAGTCATTGCCTCTGCAGTCCATGGTACTATGAAAAATCGCTTTAATCTAGGCCCAACGGGAAAATATTTCAATACTTTTTGAGGCACTCTTGAGCTTGTGCATTCCTTACTAGTAGATTGGATATATCTAAGTTCATCGCATACCGGACAACGATCGAAATTTTCATACTCCTTTCGGTATATTATGCAGTCATACACACAAGCATGAATCGATTTATACTTCATTCCCAAACCTTTCAAACTGTTCTTCATAACAGGATAGCTATTTGGAAGTGTATTCACCTTGGGTAATAAGCCCTTCACCCATTTCAGAATTCCCATCACGCTATTGCCAGACAAACCGTATTGTGTCTTCAAACTGTGCAAACCAACCATGGCATGTAAAGTTATTTGATCTTTCTCACAGCCAGAGTATAACGGTTGGGTCGCCTTAAATTTTAAACTTTGGTAGTCATCGTCAAGTTTTATCGTGTTATCTTCACGAGCACTTGAATCTTCTACATCATCAGTAACCTCATTCTCCTCAGCTTCATAAACTCCGTACGCATCATCAACTAAATCCTCTAACATATTATAATCTAAGTCGTCCCCTTCTACATCTATTCTACTTGTTGAAGGTTGTTGTGAAGGTTGGTCGGGGACAAAAGGAACTTTCAATTCACCGTGAAAACTCCAAAATCGATAACTATCTTGCATACCCGATCTTAACAAATGTAGTTCAACTGTTTTCCACTCAAACACCTTACCATTCTTACACCTAGCACACGGACACGGAAACTCTTCATCATTACGACATCTCTTTGCAAATTTTATAAATTCGTTAGCACCTCTGCGAAACACATCCCCCATTCTATTAGTCTCACCCATCCACTCTTTGTATTTCGGATATCCCATCACAGCTACCACAACTAAACACCTATTAAAGGTAAACAAAACTTAGATTTATAGTATGTTTTATTTAATTATCCCATCATTTAATTATCCTATTAAAGGGTAAGTGGTCCTATCCCATTCAAGAATGCATTTTTCTGTAATATAGTTAACATCTCATGCACATTGTTACGATTTGAAAAAAATTCGACAGCATATCCCCTTAGTTCTCCAAGTACACGACGTAGATTGGCAGGTGTGAGTGTTATTTCAATTGGTCAATTTAAATAACAGTCACACTTGTCAATCTAGTATGTACCCAGAGAACATGAAGATACGACTGCAGAACTTCCTCCAAAAGTAACAACTTTAAGCCAATAAGAATATTATACAGAAATTATACAGTCTCAAACTGTCCAAACGGGACAATTCGAGAGATCTCATTACAGGGGTAATGACTCTCGAACGGGTCTAAGGGCTATTGAATACGTGCGCATAAGAAATAGAAGGCTAGTATCTATGCGCACTATATTTAATTTCAAGTATGTTTCATATAATGGGTTAATTCAAATACAAAAAAAAAATCATGGGTTAATTCAAATACAAAAATAAATTCATGGGTTAATTCAAATACAAAAATACAAATTCATGGGTTAATTCAAATACAAAAATACAAATTCATGGGTTAATTCAAATATACACACACACACACACACACACACACACACAGTAGTGACTGTCTATTTAAAATAATCTCAATGTTAATTTCATGTATTGAATTTTTACTATTGTTTTGTGCTTTTTATAAATCATATTCAATGTTAGATATGTGTTTTGTTAAGATATCTAAGTTGTTCTATAGAATTATTTTTTGTATCTTGAAGTTTAAGTTCTAAAATAATCAACCTAAAGTTGTGGTTCATAAAGTATTATCACAAATATAAACTAAGAGTGATAAAATAACTTTGAGGCATATAAATTAATTGTGACAAAGTAAGATTATGCACCAGAACCTAAAATTTAAAAAAAGTATTTTTATTTAAACCCCACTTTTCTTCCTATAACTCCTATTTTATTAAACTTTAAATATAATTAAGGGTGTATAGAAAGAAAAGTTAAATAGGAATAAAAACAACATTTTTTAAAATATGAAGGGCTCACCAATTTGATCAAATTTTTCAACAACATAGACTAATTGATCTTTATTATTTTGAATGAAAATTACTTATTTATTTTGAATGAAAATAAATTGTTATCCAATATTTTTGGATATTACTTACATTTACATTTTTGGATATTATTTTTGGATATTATTTACATTTACATTTTTGGATATTATTTTTGGAAATTTATAGAAAATTACTTATTTATTTACATTTTTAACCCCCTACCCCCACCCTGACCCACCCCCTACCCCACCCCCTGCCCCACCTCCTACCCCCACCCTTCCCCACCCCCCACACACGCACACACACACGCACATATATACACACACACAAACATATATATACACACAAACATATATATAAATGGAAGAGAGAGAGAGAGAGAGAGAGAGATAGAGCAGCGTCGAGAGAGAGAGAGAGGGAGGGAACGACGCAGGAGGGAAAAAAGAAGGGGGAAAGGGTTTTTGCTGCTAACATTGTCACGGTCGTGTCACGGTCATTGACCTTGACAATTATTTAAAGAATTGTCACGGTCAATGACCGTGACAAGTAAATTTGTCACGGCCTTTGACCGTGACAAGTTCTTGTCACGGTCGTGTCAAGGTCAATGACCGTGACGCAAAACGCATGTTTTTTGTCACGGTCAATGACCTTGACAAGGGTGGCCGGCTGAAAGGTGACAATTTGGCCATTTGGGTGTAGTGGTAGGGGATAAGGGTGGGTTAATAGGTTAGTGGGTGGGTTTTGGATTTGATTCTTTGGATATGGAGGTAGAAGAGAGAGAACGTAGGTTTGAGAAGATGGGTGTGGAGTTGTGTGTGATGTGGTGTATGGTTGTAGGGTGTGTGTGGGTTTAAAGTGTGTGTGTGTGTAAGTTATAAAAAATTAAAATAAAATTAAGACTCAAATGAAAAATTTTAAATTAATAATTCTAAAAAATGAAAATCTAAAAAAATAAATTCCTAACCTAGTAATAAAAGACACGAGTAAAATAAAATGCTAATAATAAACTAAACTAATAAAATCACATCAAATAATAAAAAAAAACAAATAAAATAAATTACTTAAAAAAAATCTAATAAAACACACACCTGTATATTTACATAAAAATATATAAAAATACTCGACTCACGACTAAAGACACTCGGACCCTAATGTTTACATCTATATGTTCACAAATAAAATATAAAATAAATCCTAAAAATTTTATACGACTCAAATAAAAATCTAAAATAAAATAAAATTACAAACTAAACACACACGAGACTCGGGACAAGATAGGGATGGTTTGGGTCGGTGTAGGCTTAGGGTTGGTACTGGACAGGGTTTAGGGCAACAAAACACATCAGGACAAGCTCAAAAAGGGACTTTTGCCTTCATGGATGCTTTGATTTTCTTCGTTGATCGCTTTTAATCGCTACTTTGTCGCAATTACACCGAATTAGCCCAATTTGATACCGCGACATCATATTGACCTGAGAAATAAACAAATACGAACATAAGGTCATTTTTATTAAGAATGAGTGACTAAAATGCATCTATTCGGGGTATAAAATAGACACTTTTGGGTGCTTATCAGTTACATTGGTCCCGTGCGAGGTGTCCACATCTCTCACTGGGCCGCTTGGGGGGTGTTTTGGTTTTTCGCCCTCCAACGACATTTTTTAAGCTTTAGTTTACATATTTTCAAATTATCGTCATATTTTCAAACCGGGGATCCTGTGACCACGTGATTGGTTCCTGCGAGTTTTATTGATCCCGTGCGAGGTGTTGTGCCTCTCACGAGGCCGTTTGGAGGGTGCTTTGGGTTTTCGCCCTCTAAAGGCACGTTTGGCAAGAAAATCTACCTTTTTTGGCCTTGCCAAATGCAGCGTGTTGTAGAGCTCATTGAAATTGTTCTGGAAAAGAAAAGTTGCCTTTGAGTTTTCACCCTCTAAAGGCATGTTTGTGCCTCACAGGGAACTCAACATTACAAAAGAGGTGCATGAAACTCAACATTACAAGGTGGCCTCACAAGAAGATTAAGAACTTGACAACCCACATTGAGGGTTGGCAAGCTCTTAATCTTCATGTGAGGCCACCTTGTAATGTTGAGTTCCCTGCACTTCTTTTATAATGTTACAAGGTGGCCTCACAGGGAACTCAACTTGTGCTCAGGAGACGAAGGATGGGGAAGTAGTTTCTGCTGAGCTGGCTCGGCAATATCCCCACAATTTTTAACTATCTCATTTATATTACACAGTTTTGAACAATTTGTAAAACTGTGTAATATAAATGAGATAGTTCAAAATGGTGGGGCTATTTTCGATCCTGCTCAATAGAAACTTCTTTCCCATTCTTCATCTCCTGAGCATAAGTTGAGTTCCCTGTGAGGCCACCTTGTAACATTACAAAAAAAGTGCAAGGAACTCAACATTACAAGGTGGCCTCACACAAAGATTAAGAGCTTGGCAACCCTCAATGAGAGTTGTATAGCTCTTAATCTTCCGGTGAGGCCACCTTGTAATGTTGAGTTCCCCGCACCTCTTTTGTAATGTTGAGTTCCCTGTGAGGAACAAAGATGCTTTAGAGGGCAAAAACCCAAAGGCATATTTTTTTTCCAGAACGATTTCAATGATCTCTATAACACGCTGCATTTGGCAAGGCCATAAAGGTTGATTTTCTTACCAAACATGCCTTCAGAGGGTGAAAACCCAAAGCACCTACCAAACGGTCCCGTGAGAGGCACAAACACCTCGCAACGGGACTAATAAAAGTTACAGGAACTGACCGCGTGGTCACGGGACCCCGATTTGAGAATATAACGATAATTTGAAAATATATAGACTTAGGCTTAAAACATTCCGTTATAGGGCGAAAAATCAAAACACCCTAAGCGGCCCCGCGAGAGGCACGAACACCTCATACGGGACCAATGTAACTCGTAGGAATCGGACTGTTGTCATGGAACCCTCGATTTTAGAATATGATGATAATTTGAAAATATCTACACTTAGGCTTAAAAACATGCCATTAGAGGATGAAAACACAAAGCCCCCCCCCCCCCCCCCCCAAACAACCCCGTGAGAGGAACGATCACCTCGCATGGGACCAACGTAACTCGCAAGAACTGATCGCATGATCACGAGACCCCCAGTTTGAGAATATGACGATAATTTAAAAATATATACACTTATGCTTGAAAACATACCGTTAGAGGAAGAAAACCCAAAACACCCACCAAACGGCCCCGTGAGAGGTATTGGTGCCTCTTACGGGCCCGTTTGGGGGGTGTTTTGGGGTTTCGTCCCCCAACGGCATGTTTGTAAGCCTAAGTCTAGATATTTTGAATTTAATGTCGTGTTATCAAACCGAGGGTTCCTTGATTATCCAATAACTAAAAACCAGCAACAATCTAACAACTAATAATTATCACGTACTCCTTCTAACATACTATCCAACAACAAGCCAACAACCAATAATTATCCAATAGCCAAACCAAACAAAACCAATAATTATCCTGTACTCCTTCTAACATACCATCCAACAACAAGCCAACAACCAATAATTATCCAACAGCCAAACCAGACAAAACCAAAAATTATCCCGTACTCCTTCAATAATCTAAAAGATTTAAAAAATAATGCATATCAATTATATAACTACTTCATTTAAAGTAAAGAGTTCCTGATTCGTGCAATCCAAGAAGTCCATTAAATAAAGTCTTCTGAATTTGTGATTAGACTAAATTGATCCTGGATCCCCCAACGTATTGTTTTACATATACATTTGTTGATTAGTTTCTTTAATACAATCTTCAAAAAAATAAAGCTAATTTAACTTTATTTTATGAACACTACATCAATGAAACTAATCAACAAATGCATATGTATAGGAATATGTGGAAATTGAGCTGGGTCAATTTGATCCAATCACAAACTCAAATGACTCTATTCTCAAAATGAGCATCTTGTGAAAGAATCTAAACATTCGAATGAGCATAACATATTATCGAAAGTTAACTTACATAAATCATATTAAACATTCGTAAAAGTAACTAAACATTCATACATCAAAGTAAAACGCTAATACAATGTCATTATCATAATAGGATACAAATAAAATTAAAAAGCATAACATAATATTTTGATACTCAATCTTCCTCTAAATTAACTAAAATATCCTTCAAATTAAGGTTATCATTTAGAGCTGACTGGAACTCTTTTGGAGCCGTTAATGCATCAACTTCAGTAGTCATACCCTTTGGTCCATGCACACGAATAGACCAATTGCCATCGTTTATGCACTTCGAGTAAAATACCATCTTTACATTTTGAAAGGCATAAATAAAAGGGTCGTTGATTATGCGATCTTTACTCTTCAACTTTGATAAATTTACTATAATAAGTTTGGAGTCAGTATCAACTTTGCAAGCATTAGTTGTATCTCCACCTTTACCCAATCACAATAAAACATAGTTTATGTGAAATATAAGTAATCAAGTTTTAGGATTTGTTGAATTATCCCATAATAGGTTAACACCGTATTCTTTGTAGTTTTATCTCTTTTGCTAGGGATACAAGTGGTCAAGGAAGAAATTGATATTCCACTATTTTGTGTCAAAAGCTTATCCCCACATGGATATGAAATGAAATCAAAATCGTTGGTGCGGAATTTCTTAAACTCTTTTGCACGAAAACTAGGGCATTTTTCAAGGTGTGCAAGCCTGGAAGTGACATCACCTCTTTTTAGAGGCTGCATTTATTAATGAATTTGTATCGAGCATATTTTTATCACACACGAATAAATAACGCATACATAAGACGTGAAATTTACCTATTTTGATACCCGTGCCCTAAAATCAGTTGTCTTACAATTTCTCCTTTAATCTTGGGTAATTTCGTTCTCGTACTTCCTACCGGTAAATTATAGAGTTTAGATCATGAAATAAGAAAAACATATAATCAAAGAAGAAGAATTCAGTAGATACTCACTCTCTCCAGTCTTCGACTTCATCTTGCGATTCGAAGACATAACGAGCTGCTTGCTCGTATTATAAATTTGTGAGTTTCACATCTTTAGGGTTCCCAAATGACAACTTGTCCTCAAACTCGTCAGGTTCCTCGATCACTAGTTCTACATGAGGATTGAACCTCCTCACCTCTTGTTCTGGCATATGTTCCCTAGCGTATAGTGATGATTCCACCGTTACGTATTCTTTAGTAATTGATCCTACAATATATCGTGTATTCTCTACGTAATCTTTGAAGGTTTTCATTAAGAACTCAAAAGGATATATCCAACGATACCTAACGTGACTACATAACAAACCTTCATCGCATAAATGCACAAGCAGGTAGATGTTGATATCAAAAAATGATAGAGGAAAATATTTCTCTAATACCCAAACTGCCTCGACTAAAGTTGATTTCACATCTTTAATGTGCCTTCTGTTTACCATTTTTACACAAGTAGTAGGGTACAACACATCTGATTTTCATAATTGCCCGACGGAGATCTTTGTGTTCAGAAAAGCAATGCCGAAATAACAGAGGGATTAATTGGATGATTATATGCCAGTCGTGAGACTTGAACTATTTCATGACATTTACTTGTTAGCTTATTACCCTACGTAAGTTACCAGAATAATCAGTTGGAGTCTTCAATTTGAATAACGTGTCTAAAAAGATCTTCTTATCACTAGTAGTCAAAGTGAAAGCAGCCCGTGGGGTAGAAATTCTTCTTGATGTAGGATTATTTTTTTAACCACAGTTTCTTCTTTATTTTCATATCATGTAGATCTTGGCGGGATCTTTCTCCATATTTGGAGTGAGATCCACACAGAGATGTTTCTATCAGATGTTCTGCAACATTCTTCTCTGTGTGCATCACATCAACTACATGCCTTACATGATGAACTTTCCAATACATCAAATAAAAAAATATTGATCTCTTGAACCACGGATTCACTTTATTAGGGTCGTTCGGATCCCCCCTAGCTTTACGCTTCAAGTTTACAAATAAGGGGTGTTTGCCTACGTACCTATTCCCACAGTCACAGTTGTCTCCTTCTCTTCGATCTGCTGACTAGAAAACCGAGCAAGTGGCATTCTACGCTCGTGACCGATAGGCAAAAAGTTAGAGTTGTCGTTCCTAAAAGGGTGACTGGTCGATAGAAATCTACGATAACCCATGTAATTCATCTTACCACTATGTTTTATCCAACAGGCTTCAGTTTCCTCTCCATATATGGGACATCCATAATATTAATGAACATTACAACCGGACAAGGTCCCATAAGCTGAAAGGTTGTGGATCTCCCCCATCACCATTGTTTTAAGTGTGAACTCTTCACCCTTATGAGAGTCGAACGCCGACACCCCTTTATCCCATAACTCTTTAAGTTCTTTTAATAACGGTGATAAGAATATATCAATATCATCACTGGGAGCCTTCGGCCTGGGTATCAATAAAGACAACAATGTGAACTCCTTTCTCATGCATAGTGTCGGAGGGAGACTTTAAGGCGCCAAGAGAACTAGCCAATACCTCTGACTAGTACTTAGATTACCATAAGGGTTAAACCCATTAGTTGAGATTGCAAGACGAACGTTGCGCGATTCCTTTGTAAATTCATGGTGTTATGCATTTGAAATTTTCCAAAGGGGTGAATCAACTGAATGATGCATCAGATTCCCACCCACCTCGCATCGAGCATGCCATGTCATTACCTCCACTATCCATGGTACAGTAAAAAACCATTTTGACCGTGGCCCAAGTGGAAAATACTTCAAAAACATTTGTGGGACTTGCGAGCACTTGCGATGTTTTTACAGTTTTGTCCTTTCTATTCTCACAAACCACATATCAAGGCTCACCGCATACAGGACATTCATCTTTCTCTTTATGTTCGTTGTGGTACAATATGCAATCCTACTAACATGCATGAATAGATTTGTATTTCAAACCCAAACCTTTAAAGCGCTTCTTGATGGTGGGATAATTATCTGATAACGTGTTCTCTTTTGGGAGAATATCTTTAACCCACATAAGAATTCCAGTTACGCTGTTTCAAGACAAATTAAATTAACTCTTTAAATTCTGCAAACCAATCATTACATATAATACCGAGTGATCTTAATCGCAATATTTATACAACGGTCTAGCCGCATCGGCTGTCAACCGTATATATTCCCGATCCCTTGGAAGTTCAACATCAATTTTTTTTATTTAGTTGGACATAATGCTCATTATTCGTATCCATAGGTTGGGAGTTTTGACATTTATGGAGTCCGTGAGCATCATCAAATAAGTCGGTCAATGGACGATGTGTTGGTGAATCATGTACCACTTCCACTCTTTGGGGTTTCATTACGCGGTCGGGTACTGACGATTCTTTCGGAACATAAGGTATATTTTTTCAACATTGTATGTCCATATTGTGTAGTCTTGATAGATTCCCCATTGTATTAAATGCAACTCAACGTATTCCAATGACTTATATTTTTTGTTCATACAACGGGTGCACGGACACAGAATCTTATCACTTATAAATTTTTTGAAAGCGTATTTAATAAATTCTTGAACGCCATTTACATAATTATTTAAAATTCAGCTAGTCTCTCCCATCCACTCTTTGTATCGTGGGAAATCCATGTAATAATCTTCAAATTTCAATCCCGTGGATATAGGGCAAAAAATATTATTACAAGTGAAATGAAAACAATATTCTTATAACTGAAACAATAAAAAAATATTATTAAAACTAAAACAAAACCAATATTCTTAAACTGAAACAAAACCAATATTCTTACAACTGAAACAAAAAAAATGTTATTACAACTGAAACGAAAGAAAATATTATTACAACTGAAACAAAACAAAATATTAATTGATCTTTTCCAACAGATAAATTGGCCAAGCAAGAAAAGAGTTTGCATAATTCCTTAATTCTAGCACATCCCCACCTTCAGCGTACACAAGTATATCTCCGCAGTCCTTGTATATTAATTCCACTATTATTTGAGCCTCACCCTTCTCCAAAGATCAGTTGTATACTCGAGTTCTAATAACCTTGGAGATGAGTGTACACACCCTAAGAACCCTCTTATTGCTCAGATATTTGAAATAGTAGTTTTTTCGATAGTCAAAATGAGTTATTGATGCTGATGCAAGTCCCATGACAGGCGGAAGCAAGAGAAATGGGAATGTTGGATGAAGCAGCATTTAGGAGGGGAATATTGGATTAGGCGACATTTGGGATGGAAATGTTGGATGAGGCGGCATTTAGGAGAAGAATGTTGGAGGCGGCATTTGGGAAGGGAAACTTGAAGGGGGAGGATAGGGAAAACCTTGAGGATGAGGATGAGGGTAGGGGTAACCTTGAGGAGGCGCCATTAGAATCCCATAATTTTGGAAAATGGACACAAGTTGCCCAATTTGATTCGTCAACATTCCCAGGTTATTTTTGATATCCTGGACATCCCCATAGGTCTTGAACTTTCGTTCCTCATTGAACAAGAAATGACTATTGATCGAAGACAACTCGTCCACGAGAGGTGGGGTCTGTTGAAATTTTGTTTTCGGCATATGTGAGCCAACACCTCTCGTCCTCCCCCTTTTGTCCTTCCCAAAGGTCCGAGTTATGGCATCATTTTCAAGGTCAAAGTCATCATTAGTGCTCGAACCTGACTCACTACAGATGACCTGTATTGATACTAGCGTCTCAGCCAAGTGTGGTGGGAATTCATTATCTTTGCCTCGTCGAGCATAAACGAATAAGATGGACCAATTTGGTTGTTTACCCACATCTAAACCATCCTTTGTCCTACTCTCCCATTCATTCTTCAAATCCTCATAGAATTTGGATCCCAGCCTGTGTAAATCAGTTTTTGTGCCCTATTTTTTTTGTTTTTCTCCCTTTAGACCAAATTTTTCTCCATCACTTTATTCTTCAAAAACTTATTCCACTGCTCCACCGGAATCTCATCATTGGTAGGCACTCTCTCTTTCAAAGATAAAATATCGGAGCTCGCTGCCTCCTTCGGGAAATGTTTCTTCTGAAGGTTTCTCTTGCATGTCTTCAATGATTCAGCAACCCGAGATAGAACATTATTCTTGGAACGATCGGGAAATGAGAGATACTTGTAGAGTTGATCGTATATGTGATCTTTGATGGCTTGATCAACCAGGTTCCAATTGTATGGTCCACCAACCCCCACGTTCACTTTTACTAAAGACAAACAATGGGCTTTAAAGTTCAACACGTCATTCCTATCACCCACCGGGTTATTATCGAGAAGGGAAAACCCAATGGGCTTCTTTTGGGTTGAGATGGGGGTGTCGACAACGTTGGATGGGGACGGTGGAGCAACGGGAGTGCAAGATGAGGGCGCTGGAGTAGTAGGACTTGGTGAGGAGGGAACCATTGGTGGAGTTGTGTATTACTCACCAACTGGTGTTGAGAATTTGAGTTATACACGAGATGGTGAACCTCGTTCCAGTGTCCCCTCGACACTTTGTTCCCTTGGGTTGTTTTCTCCCGACATTATCTACAAAAATGAAAAATCATAAGTGACTAAAAAATTATAATAAGAAATTATAATTAATTAATCAAGATTACGATCATATATATATATATATATATATATATATATATATATATATATATATATATATATATATATATATATATATATAGAGAGAGAGAGAGAGAGAGAGAGAGAGAGAGAGAGAGACGCTATAGTACATCATGCTCTATACATCACCCATGCATCATGCCTAATTCTAGGCCTAAAAAACTTTTTTTTTTCAAATTTTATATTTTTTGCTTGAAACTAACCTTCCAATTAACTCATATGCAAAAAATTAGGTCAAAATGCATTTTGTAGCTATTTTTAAAAAATTCACGATAAACTGCTAAAAATACCTTATTTTTAAGGGTCTGCGCCAACAATTTTTTGTGGATTTTTTAAAAATAGGTACAAAATGCATTTTGACCTAATTTTATACATATGGGTTGATTGGAAGGTTAATTTCAAGGAAAAAATATAAAATTTGAAAAAAATGTTTTCTAGGGCATAGAATTAGGTGTGATGTACGGTGTTATGTATAACGCATGATGTAGGTGAGACTCTCTCTCTCTCTCTCTCTCTCTCTCTCTATATATATATATATATATATATATATATATATATATATATATATATACCTTTTCAAAGTAAGACATTAGAATATGTTCAATATGCCTAATTTCCATCCATTCGGTATTAGTTTTTAAGAACTTATGAATTTTTGCACGTGGCCAACTAGGAGGAAGGGTATCTATGATTGATTTGTAGATATCTGTGACATGAACTCAGAATCCCATCCTTTTCAACTTGTTGGTAAGATTCAATTTAACGTGCATATGGCATGAGAAATCACAGTCTATGTCGGTGCTCTCTATACCCACTTGTATCTGTAACGGGTGGATTTTTTTCTGCCTTCTCCAACAGCGTAACCAAGGTCAGGGCTACATCAGGATTATGTGTGTTAAATATATTTTGTATAACTTCATCCCAGTTTTCTGGTAGGAAAAGTAGAATACGATCGAACAGGTAATCTTGCTGAAAATTAACTCCACGGTTTATAAGGTAGTTAAATTTTTCAATCTTTTTATTTCCATACCTATAAATAGGAGTACCCTATCTGACGCTCAGTAATAAAAGAGTTACATTTGCAGTCCAATTGTAACCTCTCCAGCTGTTGTTGTTAGTGATTACCACCGTACCTTATTTTTCCTGAGAAAAATATACGAGGCCGTGAATATGAGTCCTACGCTTAAGGTATAAAGGTATACTAGTTTGATTAAGGTTTTGATAATAAAGAAAGGATTTTGAGTATATTAGTTTGATTAGGGAGCGAAACCTAAAATACTCAATTAATTTCAATCTCTAGATAAACACCAAGCCCTAAATGACAATACTCTTAAAAATGCAATTTATTATAATCCCTAAGTAACCAGATTCAGTCAATAATAATAATCCCTAATTAACTACGTTTATTTTAATCCCTAAGTACCCACATCCAGTCAATACTAATAATACTCAATTAATTTCAAACTCTAAATAAATTTCAAGCCCTAAATGACAATACCCTTAAATTTTGCAATTTATTTTAATCCCTAAGTAACCACATTCAGTCAATACTAATAATGACAATCCCCTTAAATAATGCAGTTAATTTCAAACTCTAAATAACAATTCTCAATCAATGTTGACAATACCCAATAAATTTCAATCCCTAAATATAACATACCCAATCAAAATATGAAATTATAAAACATCCCTTTTTCTTGAAAAAAGGGGATGTTTTCAATCCCTAGATATAACATACCCAATCAGAATAAATAACATACCCAATCCCTAAATAAATTTCAATCCCTAAATAAATAACATACACAATCACTAAATAAATAACAAACCCAATCCCTAAATAAATTTCAATCCCTAAATATAACATATCCAATCAAAATAAATAATGCAATAAATTTTAATCCCTAAATATAATATCCATTTTCTTGAAAAAAAAGTATACACATATACTCACACATACACACATATTCACACACACACACACACACACACACACACACATATATATATATATACACACACACACACACACACATACATATGCATATACACAAACACACACATACACAGATATACACATATATTCATAGAAATACACACACACACACACACACACATACATATACACAAAAATACATTAGGTTTTACCATTGATATTGAGAGATATGGAGAGCGAGAGAGATTAGGGTTTGAGAATTGCCGAAAGAGAGGGATAGAGATTGTAGCGGTAAGAAATGAAATGTAGGCTGGGGGTTTTATTATAAGGAGAGTGGTCACGGCCTAGAGCCGTGACCCACTGCCATGACCCTTAAATGTTTTTCACATCAGCGCATAGGCAACCATGTGGTCACAACTATGGGTTGTGACTCACACGCGTGAACAAATTGATATGGTCACGACCCAAAGCCGTGACCCTATGGGTGTGAATTTTGGCTTTGGTCACGGCCCTTATCCGTGACCCTATTGTAACCAAACTTAGTGGGAACTTTGACGTGAATTTGGTGCCATGAGGGTCACGACCTGGTTACGACCTATGTCTGTGACCCATGTTGGTCATGGATTTGGTCCGTGACCAAAGAGCATTATGACCAAACTGGGTCATGGATATGGTCACGCCAAAAGTTGATGTCGTCACGATTTTGGGCCGTGACCCCATGGGGGTGACCATTCACAGGATTTGATGTAGTGAATTTTTGTAGAGAAGTAGTGAGAATAACTTTAAATACTATCTAGTGGATTGGGAGGAGGTATACAAACCAATTAAGAAGGGGTAGTGGGAGTACAAAACCTAGAATATTTTAACAAAGTGCTGTTAGGGAAGTGGCTGTGGAGATTTCCCCATGAGGAGAATAAGTTATGGAGGAGAGTAGTGGGAGCTAGGGAGTTGTATGCATGTTGGGTGAGGGCTGAGAGTGGGGTGCTTTTCTCATTAGGTGGGTTTGTAAAAGTACATTCTAAAGAAGTGGTAAGATTTCTCTAAGTAGATGGAGTTTCAATTAAAGAGAAAAATAAGATAAGGTTTTGGAAAGATATATGGGGAAAGAATATATATCTTCAGGATTAATTTTTCGGTATCTTTTGATTACAGGGGATGAAGATGGTCTGGTTGTAGATCACATGACGATTATTAGTGATCGAGTGTTGTGGAACTCTAAGTTCAGAAGCAAGTTATGGGATTGAGAGCTCGAGGAGGTTGAGACATTTTTTGATTGGTTGGAGTCGGCACCGCGTCCATCGAGTGGGGTTAATAAGTTGAGATGACAAATAGGAGGGAATGGGTTTTCACAGTGAGGGGTTATTACTCCATTTTAAGAGGCAATGGGAACCATAGAACTTATTTCCTATGGAAGCAACTATGGAAGTCACGGGCACCCCTGAAAGTGATGTTCTTTTTTTGGACTACGATGAGACATGCCATATTGTCGACCAAGGACCTAGAAAAGAGAAAGTGGTTAATGGCTAGTCGTTGTTAGTTATGCAACGAGGCAGAAGAGATGAACAATCATTTACTTTTGCATTATAGTGTGACGAGAGGCCAGTGGGATGTTTTCCTATCCCTAAGCCTAATTTCATGGGTCACTACACCAAAACTGGCGAATGGTCACGGCCAAAATCCCTGACCAAGACTATGGGTCGCGAACTTGGGCCGTGACCATTTTGGGCGCGACCAATTTCATGGGTGGCGACCCAATTTCGTGACCAGTCGGGGGGTCACGACAGATGGTCGCGGACTTGGGCCATGACCCACATCGCGATGGGAAAAAATGGTCACTGCCAAAGTTCGTGACCCCCAAACGTGAAGAAAATGGTCGCGGCCAAAGTCCATGACCCACATCGGGATGAAAAAAATGGTCGTGGCCAAAGTCCGTGACCCCAACCGTGATAAAAAATGATCGCGGTCAAAGTCCGTGACACATACTGCGACCATTTTTTCCAATTTTTATCGCGGTGTGGGTCAAGGACTTTGGCCGGGACCAATTTGTTTCCATTCTTTTTCGTCGTGGTGTGGGTCACGGACATTGGTCGCGACCATTTTTCGTCACGGTTGGGGGTCATGGACTTTGGTCGCGACCATTTTTATGCGCGATGGAAAAAATAAAAATGGTCATGGACAAAGTCCATGACCATATTTAACTATAATTAAAAAAAAATATTTTTTTGGTCCTGTCCTAAAATTAAGGGTCATGTGACTGCGCGGCCAGTTGCTACGTCTAACGTTGGACACGTACGAGGTGTTACAAATATTTATTATTGGCAAAACAATAAAAAAATCACAAATTGCAAATCGAGAATGTTGTTAATAAACTAATATACATACAAACTTACAAATATTATAAGTCTTAATAATTCACATACAAAAAAAAAATTGGGCAGAGTTTTCTCTGTTTTCTAGACATTCCAAAACCTGTTCATATAAAACCTGCTTCTTATAAAGCCCGCACGGCTATAAAATTTAATAATCAAATTATAAAAGCCCTCACAGCTGTAACACATAAAAAACATAATCCTCAATGTCAACAATATTATATAAACAATCTTCATGTCGTAAACCATTGCCTCTTTCATTTGTTCCATGTGCAAAAATGCAAACGATACAATGTTATCCTGTAAAAAATAAGATACAAAAAAATGATATCAGTAACCAAGTAGTTTTACAAAAATCTTATTCAAGCTGAAAAATTGTATCTACGAGTTATAATTATCATCACATCAGTTCCTACGAGTTACATTGCTCCCGTGCGAGGTCAGTTCCTAGAAAATTTCAAATTATCACTGTATTCTAAAATCGGGAGCCTCGTGACCACGCGGTCAGTTCCTACGAGTTACATTGATCCCGTGCGAGTTTTCGGTACCTCTATCGGGGCCGTTTGGGGGATGTTTTGTGATTTTTCCCTCTAGTGCCATGTTTTTAAGCCTAAGTCTAGATATTTTCAAATCATTGTCGTATTATGAAATCGAGAGTCCCGTGGCTACGCGGTCAATTCCTACGAGTTACATTGGTCCCGTGCGTGGTGTTGGTGCCTCTCATGGGGTCATTTGGGGGTTGTTTTGGGGTTCACCCCTCAAGTGCCATTTTTTAAGCCTTAGTTTAGAACTTTTAAAATTATCATCGTATTCTCAAACCGTGAGCCCCGTGACCACGCGATCAGTTCCTATGACTTACATTGGTCCCGTAGGAGGTGTTGGTGCCTCTCAAGGGGCCGTTTTAGGGCTGTTTCGGGATTTCTTCCTCTAGCGCCATGTTTTTAAGCCCATGTCTAGAAATTTTCAAATTATTGTCGTATTCTCAATCCGGTAGCACCAACACTGATTAATTATTGTGGCATACCAGTTCTCGTGCTCTGAGAGAGAACCTGGAGATCGAAAGCCAGTCTAGAATGGCATTTAAAACAATAACACCTACACTGATTAATTAACGCAGTAAATCGTGTTAGAGAATATTTATTATAATGAAAATAATTAATTTTTTCTATTTCAATAATTTATCCGGTGGTTATAAAAAAGTAAATTGTGGCATACCAGTCCTCGTGCTCTGAGAGAGAACCTGGAGATCGAAAGCCAGTCTAGAATGGCATTTAAAACAATAGCACTTACACTGACCATAAATGGTTGTTGAGCATCTAGAAGTGAATAAAACACCAAAACTAGCTTGATGGTTACCTCGCTCCTGCAAATTTGACATTAACCTCAACTTGAAATTAAATTGGCGAACTCAAAACATATGAAAAAAAGGATTAGAAAGAAATTTATCTAAAAATTAGCAAAAGTAGACAGAAATTCGATACACGTGCCTTATCACCATCTTCTTAGCGGTTAAAGGTTCAACTTCATACATAGATAATGCTCATCCGAAGTCCATCATTCTAATGCATACAACAAAAGATAATTCACTACACCAAAGATAACAATTTGACACACCTTGATATTAAAATTTTGGCACAGATTAAAACTGTGCCAAATTTTGGCACGGTTTAATAATAATCTGGCACACTTTAAAATCGTGCCAAAATTTGGTACTGTTTAAAAGTGTGCCAAAATTGAACACACTTAACTAAGATATAAATACCCTAAAACATGCTATTCCTCCAAATTGTTTATAGACCAATAACCATGCCCGCTTAAACCCCCTCTCGTGCCTACCCTCTCTTATCCCCTCACTATCGTGTCTGCCCTATCTCTTCCCATCACTCTCTATCACCGGCCATTTTCCATCACATCTTCTCCATCACGTTGCGCACCTAGGTGCTCTCTCTCTCTCTCTCTCTCTCTCTCTCTCTCTCTATATATATATATATATATATATATATATATATATATATATATATATATATATATATATTTGATTTGAATATGGGTTTCAGGTGAATTTTTGTTGACGTTTTGTATGAGGTTCATGATTTAAGGTTTAAGATGTTCATGATTTGAAGGGTGTGTGAATCGAAGGGTTCTACTTTGTTTATGTGATTGCAATATAGAATATTTGAGGGGATTGCAATGAGGGTTTCGACTTGGGGTCAATTTGGGTTTAAATTAGGGTTTCTATCAGGATTATTTATGGTTTCTATTTGGGTCAATTTGGGTTTTAATTAGGGTTTATAGTCAGATCGATTTGAGTTTCGTTTGGGTGCCGGTGGAGTTTGAGATTCAAAAAAGTAATTTCACTGTGCTATGTTTATTGCTTTACATATATGCCTTATGAATAATTCTACTCGTACTAAAAACTAGAACCAAATCCATACTAATTACATATGTGTCAAAAGAATGTGACCCTTGTTTACTACAAATTGTGAATTTGTGTTGTAAATTGGATTAGCTTGGATTGACATGTGGGTGTGCCGTTTGACTTTGGTTCAGAGATATGGCTTGAATAGAAATACTCATGCCAGTTTAATCCTATTAGGGCCTTAGTGGAGCATTAATTCTTTGATATCACACAACCTATTTATCTAACATTTTGTATTATCTCTTGATCCTATGATTATATAAGATTTTTTTTGGAGCAGTGTATGAAGTCAATCAAGCTTCTCTTATTTTGGGTTTGTTTATGGTAAGAAAATAAAATACTTCACTATGGTAGTACATAGCGTTAGAGACTACTAAAATGTGTTGTGAGATTTCCATTTAATTTTGTAGGGCTCAACTCCAGAGAAAAATACACTAATTGGCTTGTACAATCATTGTCAAAGTCACTACTGTGATTAAGAACAAATGTATGCTATTGTAATTGGCTTCTACAGTTAAGTCTAATTTTTGCATATATTAAGAGCAAAGGTACATTACTAGCAATATGAAATTTATTATAGTTTTGTGCATGGGTTTTTTTCATTATTCAGTTAATATCACACATACAAGTTGAATTAAACATCAAGTAGGTATCTTAGATTGTCCATTCGTGGACATAAATAGTGAGTCGTTACACATTCTTTAAGCACGTGTGTATTTTAGAAAGTTATCATTCCATATTAAATCCCTCAATTAATAAATTCTTATGTTAAATGATGTTTACTCTACAAAAATTATAGTGCATATCAGTTATGACTTAACCCTCAACTTCTTGAATCCAGGCTTGCTATTTCACATCCTTGTGAAGTTAGGTCTAATATCATTAAACATCATCTTATTTATGACAATCCAAATCATGTATATTCCATAGAGGATTGCCGCCTTCTAAGTATTAGTGAGTTGAGGACCAAACACTTGTTTAATGATAAAATGTTTAAACTCTGCAACACTGGGGAAGTTAAGAAATTGATATTGAACAAAGAAACAATACAAATCCATAATATTTTTGCAAAGTCACACTATGAAAATAAATTATTTATAGTTTCCTCAACTTGATTACACAATAAGCGGGTTGAAATAGATGGAATGCCACAGATTTTGAGCTAATCATCAATGGGAAGACTATCATGAATATATTTCCAAGAGAGAATTGAGATTTTAGGGGGGACTAAGTTTTGCCAAATTCATTTAAAAATATCAGTGATAGGAGTATGTTTCCTCACACAATTGTAGGCTTTCGCAAATAATAAATCATTTGTATTGGAGGTTTCCCAAATAATTTGGTCCCCCCTATTGTCAATGGGAAGGTATTCATTGGAAATCCTATGACATATGAGAGGGAAGTCGGAGCTCATACATAATGGGATCTCCCACTTACCATTCTATATAAGATCAGAAACCGTAGCTGTTAAATAATTATGCTATTGAGTATCAATGCTCAGGTCTTCAAAAATAGGTTTCCCTAGCCAATTATCCTGCCAAGGATACCATCAAACCATCCAGAGATAGATGCCTGTTGATTAGAACTGGAATGAACATTGAACTGAACCAGAGATGGACACCTGTTGTTCTATAGATCAGAGCTGAAATGAACACTGAACTGAGTAAATGAGAATGACTCTCATTGGGCATTGTAATTTAAGCTTTGTAAGATAAGTCCAAATTCCCAATTCCTCCACATTTGATACACTTACAAGGGGCATTTTCATATTTAACAGTGACATAACCCCCACCCCCCCCCCCCCCCAATTGGCATTCAATAACAATGAACTTTGACAAATACTTATCATGATCTGTTTCCACCAAAACAAAAGCATAGAGAGCAAAATCACGTGTCCTAGTAGCATTATCCAATTACAGGGGTATAATATCCCCTAGATGATAATTATACGTTGGTGCTTGGGAGTAGATCAGACAAATATATACTTAATTATATATATTAGCCATAAATTTTGAGAACATCAAACTCAAGTCCCACTGAAAATTTAACATATATCTACATAATGAAATATATGTAGAACATTCAATATACATGCCTAAAGTTTAAAGTTGATTTAAAGCAGCTTTCCCAATGGATTTGTAGTCCTACAAGTAACAATCATCCTCTTGTTGAAGTCTTCAATGGTGCTGACAATTTGAGGTAGATTTCGTTGCCTTAGAAGTTATATGACAATCTCTCTCTATTCTTCAATGCTCCCAAAATAGTGTTTGATAAAACATGCGTTGTGTGTGTATATATCTAATGCGCTTATTTCTTTTTCTTTTTCTTTTTCTTTTTGGGGAACTAGTCTATTTGATTCTTTATATTAATAAACTTTCCTTTACAATTCTACCCTATTGATTTAGTTCCATAAATAGCTTAGAGTGTGTGTTTCGGAAATTTCGATGCCAAAGCATGGATTATAGAGCATAATATTTTATGGATATACATAAATCGTATAATTTCCTTCGGGATGATTAACTTGTCGATAGGTTGCTACCCTAACGGGACATATTTTGCGAGTAATCTATCTTGCCATGTCTCCTGATGGTCAAGTAAGCTTTCACAGTTTAAGCATATGCTATTAATATGTTTGTTACTCAGTTGGAAGATTAATTGTTCAACTGAACTTTGTTTTTGCAGACAGTAGTAACTGGAGCAGGGGACGAGACACTGCGATTCTAGAATGTCTTTCCATCCGTCAAAGCATCGGTAAGTGAATTCATCAAGTGTCGTTTGGATCTAGTATAATTGATATTGTAATGGGGGAGTCTGAAATTTTAAGGAAGCCCCAAAACTCACAGAACATCAATAACAAGAATGTATCATTGTATATTAATATTTATGGGTCTCTTGATAATTATTTTTTTCCCATCGTTTTTTCTTCCAGGAAACAGTCAGGGATACGGGGCTATGGTCATTGGGAAGAACTCACATCGTTATTATGTTTTCCAAAAATTTTGTGACATGTGAACCTTTTAAAATCAGGCCGCCACCTATTTCCTGGATGAATTTCTACAATCTCTTCTTCTTTAAGGATGTCTTTCTGAGATAGTTTCGAATATTCATTTGTTTCACCTTTTCTTTTTCTTTGTTCCTTTCTTATATATTATTGATTAACGAATTGATGCCTTTTTGTTTTGGTATGAACTAGGCTGTTTTTGGTTGCAAGGATGGAAAGACTTAAGGATGATTTATTGGTAATTTGATTTAATTTCAGTAAAATTGTTATATACTTGTCCCCCCCCCCCCCCCCCCCATGCAATATCATATTTTGAAACCAATAAGACACGTTTATCATGCTTATATTTACTATAAGATATCATGAAATTTCAAAACATATTTTCTCTTCATAAATCACCCAGTGAAGTCTAACTTTTTCTGAGAAAGCTGACTGTTCTACTTTGGACTGTGTTTTGTGTGTGACAGATTAATAAGAAATAAATTTTATTGATAAAGAGAAAAGGAGATATAAAAGGGAGACAAGAAATCCACCTTGAATAAAAGAAGCTGAAAAAATAGCCTCTTGATAATCAGTTACAGAATAATATTTTCCAAGAATCAATAATCTTTTCAAAGCCCCCCTGACCACTGTGTAAATAGGAGATATGCGGGAGGTCCGATTGTCTACTATCCATCTTTTCAATCAATTGTCTTGGCCTCTTTCAAATGAATTAATCTAGTCCTTAATATAATAGTCTCATTGCATAAAATCTCCCAGAAATTCATCAAAAAATTCATTTTTGAATTGTAAGTTTGATTGCGTTAACAAGTATTGGTTTTGAATGATTGCTGAACTGTCGAAGAGGAATTTCTGAGGACATTTTGAATGGCATAGTAAGCATTGATTGGCCTCGAACGAAACTAGAGGACTTTTCCCAAACAACACTGCTATATATACACAACACTGCTGCTAAGCACAACGAAAGGCACCGACCTCACCGATCTCATCTCCAAATGAGATCATAGCCTCAGTTCTCAGCCAACTCGGGCCAGAGAAATGAAGTCTATGCCCAGGTTAGTAACAAGATTCTGTAATTTAGGAAAATGCAAAACATTGAAAATTTCTGTAGGATTTCTTCCCGTGTACTTTTTGTTTGAACTTTTCTACTTTAGAGACATTATCCTTGCACTGTATAAAAGCAATGATATTATTCTTGATAGATTTAAATTACATTTATGGATTCTATACTATATATTAGGGATGGATGTGCACTTTCTAGGTCAGTTGAATGTCTATCCTTTAGAAGAATAGGGCTCTAATTTTGTATAATTAGTTTCTTTATACATTTGATATTCACTATTCTTTAATGTTTCAATTAGCCCGGTTTTAAATTACAATATTGATGTGTATAAGTGAATGCCTTTTCGACATCATTTTTAATCGTCCAATTTTGCTGTAATGTTTTCGGTATCATTTTTAATTAGTTTGAGGGTATGAGAAATTTTAGTGAAACTTGGAAATTTAATGGTAGCCACCTGTTGGATCTTTATTTGTTACGCACACACTCACGAATCGTGTATTTTACTACAAATTATAAGCTCATTATTATAGTTTAGTGATGTAATTCATGCTTTTGATGCAATTATATGCACTGGAATTGGTTATCATTTATGTTTAATTTTATTATTTCGTTCAATTGTTATGACATTAGACTTTAAAATAAGCTCATATTTGTTGGATAATGTTCAGCCTGACATGAGGATCGCATGGGAGGGCCCGTTTGGGCCCGTTTTACCCGTCATTAGGATCAGTTCAATTGAAGAAGGAATCCATCACTGCAATCCCAATAATTTTACCCATCAATAGGATCAGTTATGGCACGAAGAGTTCATCGGGTGGCTATCAAAATGCAAATGAAATCTCATTAGTCTCAAAGTCTCAAATTCTCTTAAAAGTTGCAGTAGCATTAAATAGAAAAATGGTTTGAAATAGCGACAACAAGTAGCCAAATGCAAAATGGCTTACTTTATGAGCTTATTTAGTTAAATTGGTGGAAGGGATTTGCTGGTGGTTTGGTTTTGGAATTTGTTACTGCTGCTGCTGTTGAGTTTATTTTAAATGTTAAAACAGGTTGGATTTAATGAATAAACAAATGAAACTATGTCAAAATTTTCAAAAATCAATATACGTTTTAATTGATTAAAAACAAGTCCTTTGAGGGTGAAAACCCAAACTAGTCCCCAAACGGCCCCGTAAGAGGCACCAACACCTCGCATGAGACCAATATAACTTGTATGAACTGACCGCGTAGTCGCGAATCTCCCCGTTTGAGAATATGATGATAATTTCAAAATATATAAATTAGGCTTAAAAACAAGCCGTTTGAGGGTAAAAATCCTTATCAGTCCCAAATGGTCCCGTAAGAGGCACGCACACCTCGCACGGGACCAATGTAACTTGTACGAATTGATCGCGTAGTCACGGGCCTCTCGGTTTGAGAATATGATGATAATTTCAAAATATGTAGATTAAGCTTAAAAGCAAGCCCTTAAAGGGTGAAAACCCAAACCAGCCCCCAAACGGCCCCGTAAGAGGCACGAACACCTCGCACGGGACCAATGTAACTTGTATGAACTGACCGCATAGTCGCAGATCTCCCAGTTTGAGAATATGATGATAATTTTAAATTATGTGGATTTGGCTTAAAACAAGCAGTTGAGGGTGAAAACCCAAATAAGCCCCCAAATGGCCCTGTAAGAGGCACGAACACCTCGCATGGGACCAATGTAACTTGTACGAACTGACAGCGTAGTCACGGGCCTCTCGATTTGAGAATATGATGATAATTTCAAAATATATCGATTCAGCTTAAAAATAAGCCCTTAAAGGGTGAAAACCCAAACCAGCCCCCAAACGGCCCCGTAAGAGGCACGAACACCTCGCACGGGACCAATTTAAATTGTACGAACTGACCGCGTAGTCGCAGGTCTCCCAATTTGAGAATATGACGATAATTTCAAAATATGTTGATTAGGCTTAAAAACAAGCCGTTTGAGGGTGAAAACACAATCCAGCCCCTCAAACGGCCCCGTAAGAGGCACGAACACCTCGCACGGGACCAATGTAACTTGTGCCAACTGATAGCATAGTCACGGGACTATCGGTTTGAGAATATGATGATAATTTCAAAATATATCGATTAAGCTTAAAAACAAGCCCTTAAAGGGTGAAAATCCAAACCAGGCCCCAAATGGCCCCGTTAGAGGCACGAGCACCTCGCACGGGATCAATTTAACTTGTACAAACTTACCGCATAGTCACGATATGACGATAATTTTAAAATATGTAGATTAGGCTTAAAAATAAGCCGTTTGAGGGCGAAAACTCAAACCAGTCCCCAAACGGCCCCGTAAGAGGCACGAACACCTCGCACGGGACCAATGTAACTTGTAAGAACTGACCGCGTAGTCACGGGTCTCTCGGTTTGAGAATATGGTGATAATTTCAAAATATGTAGATTATGCATAAAAACAAGCCGTTTGAGGGTGAAAATCCAAACCAGCCCCCAAACGGCCCCGTTAGAGGCACGAACACCTCGCACGGGACCAATGTAACTTGTACGAACTGACCGCATAGTCATAAATCTCCCAGTTTGAGAATATGATAATAATTTCAAATTATGTAGATTAGTCTTAAAACAAGCAGTTGAGGGTGAAAACCCAAATAAGCCGCCAAACTCCCCGTAAGAGGCACAAACACCTCGCACGGGACCAATGTAACTTGTACGAACTGACAGCGTAGTCACGGGCCTCTCTGTTTGACAATATGACGATAATATCAAAATATATCGATTAAGCTTAAAAACAAGCCCTTAAAGGGTGAAAACCCAAACCAACTCCCAAATGGCCCCGTAAGAGGCACGAACACCTCGCACGGGACCAATGTAACTTGTACGAACTGACCGCGTGCTCACGGTTCTTCCGATTTGAGAATATGACGATAATTTCAAAATATGTAGATTAGGCATGAAGATAAACCGTTTGAGGGTGAAAACTGAAACCAGCCCCCAAACGACCCCATAAGAGGCACGAACACCTCGCACTGGACCAATGTTACTTATACGAACTGACAACGTAGTCACGAGCCTCTCGATTTGAGAATATGACGATAATTTCAAAATATATCGATTAAGCTTAAAAATAAGCCCTTAAAGGATGAAAATCCAAACCATCCACCAAACGGCCCTGTAAGAGGCACGAACACCTCGCACGGGACCAATGTAACTTGTACGAAACTGACAGCGTAGTCGTGGGTCTCCCGATTTGAGAATATCACTAAAAATTTCAAAATATGTAGATTAGGCTTGAAAATAAGTCGTTTGATGGTGAAAATCCAAACCAGCCTCCAAATGGCCCCGTAAGAGGCACGAACACCTCGCACGGGACCAATATAACTTGTACAAAATGATCGCGTAGTCGCGGGTCTCCGAATTTGAGAATATGACGATAGTTTCAAAATATCTAGATTAGGCTTGAAAACAAGCCGTTTGAGGGTGAAAACCCAAACTAACCCTCAAACGGCCCCGTAAGAGGCTCGAACACCTCGCACGGGATCAATGTAAGTTGTACGAACTGATAGCGTAGTCACGGGCCTCTTGGTTTGAGAATATGATGATAATTTGATAATATATGGATTAGGCTTAGAAACAAGCCGTTGAAGGGTGAAAACCCAAATCAGACCCCAAACGATACCGTAAAAAGCACTAACACATCACACGAGATCAATGTTACTCGTAGGAACTGATCAGGTTGTCATAACTTGCATAAGATTTTCAATTTTAGAATGTAATAATAATTGCAACTCCTATATGTAATTTTTTAGCTTGAGTAAACATTTTTTATAAATTACTTGGTTACTAATATCGTATTTTTTTTGTGTCCTAGTTTTTTTGCAGGCTAATATTTTATCGTCAGCATTTATTCACGTGGAACACAAGGAGAACTCAATGGTTTACAACAAGGGATTTATTCATGTTTATATTTTTTTGTGTTCTGGCCGTGCGGGCTTTTGTAGTTTTATTATTAACTTTTATGGCCCTGCGGGTTTTTGTAAGTTTATTGTTATATTTTGTGGCCGTGCGGGCTTTATGTTACGTAGGTTTTATATTAACAGGTTTTAGAATGTCCAGAAAATAGAAGAAACTCTGACCAATTTTTTTTTATCTTAGAACTACTAAAGACTTGTAATATTTTGAAGTTTGTATGTATATTAGTTTATCAACAACATGCAAGATTTGTAATTTCTGAATTTTATTGTTTTTAAATATATTTTTTTTCTTTTATCCAAAAATTTGGCACAGTTCAAAATCATGCCAAAAGTGTATCAAATTTTGGCACGATTTTAAACTGTGCCAAAAGTTTATCAAAATGTGCTCAATTCAAAACTGTGTCAAAAGTGTGTCAGAAATATCAAATTCTGGCACGGTTTAAAAGTGTGCCAAAAGTGTTCCTGTTTGGTCAAATCTGGAACACTTTTAAACCTGCCAGAAAAAAATGGTCATTTTGGAACACGTGATTCTGGCACAGATCAAAACCGTGCTAGATTTGATCTGGCACAGTTTTAAACTGTGTCAGATTCCTGTTTTTGGTGTAGTGATTCTAAATAGTCAATCGGGAAAATAACCATTCCTAAATGTTAAATAGAACCATTAACTTTGCTTTGTTCATCAATAAAAGATAAGAAACAACCATATATCTGTTTAGTCCAAGTTAGAGTGAATACAAATCGAATTATAATCACAGTGAAAGAAGTAATATACAAATTGAGTATGAAATTTTTTTAGTGAAAGTTGAATAATAGTGTGTAATCACAGCACCTGTTATGAAAATTCTTTTAAATAAGCATTTCCTACCAATCGCATATAACCCCTAATACAATATATATTAGTAAATCAATACATTTCCTAGCAATAGCATATAACCCCCAATACAATGTAAAAAAATCCATTTAATTATATTTTGTCAAAAAAAAAAATCACGACACGCATATAACCCTAATATAATATGATGACACACATATAACCCACAACAACGTGGATGTAATTTTTTTACTTATTAAAAATCCATTTAATTATATTTTGTCAAAAAAATATAATGTCTAGGGTTTTGAATAATATTTTGTGAAAAAAAAAACTCCAATACAATTTCTAGGGTTTATTGACATAAAATACAATTTGTTCATACTTACACACATAAACACACATATATACATAAATCTATGCATACACACACATACATACACATATAAACATAAATCTATACATACACACACAAATACACACACACATATACACACATATACACACAAATAGAAATTTACACACACACACACACACACATACACAAATAGAAATCTATACATACACACACACACAACTGCCACAAATCAACAAATTGAAATTCACACACACGTACCTTTCACAAATCTTGGAGCTAAAATTGCAAAAACCCTAGGCTAATTTCAAATCGCAAAAATCGCCCCAAACCTTAGCGAAATTGCAAATGCCCAGATAGAGAAATGGGCCTAAGATAAGTGCGCTTTTTTTTAATGCCTGAATCTGGTCACAGCCTAGAGCCGTGATCCATCATCACGACCCATTAGTTCTCCACACTTGCTACCTGATTGACAAATGGTCACGGCCTACAGCCGTGACCCCCATGCGCGACCAACATCTGATGTTCAAATGAGGGATGGTTACGGCCCATAGATGTGACCCACACCAAGAAATGGTCACGGCCCCCAGCCGTGACCCTATATGTGTGTGTTTTGTGCTTCGTCATGCCTATGGTCACGGTCCAAGTCCGTGACCCATCCGCGACCAAGCTTGGAGGGAATTTTGACGTGAATTTAGAGCCAAGATGGTCACGACCTAGTCACGGTCCAATGCTGTGACCCATAGTGGTCAGGGATTTGGTTTGCGACCACTTCGAATTTGGTTTGCGACCACTTCCAGAGCATTCATGACTCAGTGTGGTATTGAATATGGTTACACCAAAAATTAAGATGGTCACGACCCAAGTCCACGAACAGCTGGTCGCGGACTTGGGCCGTGACCAACTGGGTGTGACCATTCGCAGGATTTGGTGTAGTGGGTTACGCCAGAGACAAGGAGGGCATTATTAGAGGCTTGGCACCCTAAAGGTTGGAAGGAGGTTGCAAAGTGTAGTGTCTGGTCCTACACTGTATCTCTTGGAAAATCTGGAAGGAGAGAAATGCGAGATGTTTTGAAGGTATGAAGATTGCGCCTTCTAGAATTCGTTACATTCTGAGTACCTTACTGAGTTGGAATAACGAGAGACAAAACCGCATCTCTTCCTAACTTTTTATAGTTTGTGGAGGATTTTGTAGTTATGGTAATGTCCTGGTAGAGTCCATTTTTTGGGCCCAATTTTTTAGGATATAATGTATACTCCTTATATACGGGTTCCGCCTCCTTAGCAGTTTGGTTTTGATATAACATTTAGTTATAAAAAATATGACAATGCAATTATTGTGTTGTGTTATATGAAAACACAAATATGACTATTACTCCGAGCATATTATTGTAATATTATTACAGATTCACACATATCCTGTGTAATATATGTTATATTATAGAAATATGTCTATCATATAATTGTAATATGTTTGGTAAATTTCTTTGATAATTTCGTTTGTCATATATATGCATAATCAATATTACCATAATGTAGTTTACACATATATGCTTGTAGCTAATTAAAATAAGTACTACGAATCTCCTAGTTTGAAGTATTTGCATTAAACACAAAAATCAATATCTAATGAATGCCATAACAACAAAATATCCATTCAAATTATATTTACAATTATAATATGTCAATCCAGTTAGGATGTCTATTTTGTTCTCAATGGAATCAATAAAAGGGGTAGTCGAATCATAAATAACAATTAAGGTAAACAAATAAGGCCCAAATCAGTTGTCAAGATTTCATTCATTAACAACCCAAGTCTATCATATTACTTTTAATATGAGAATGTGAATATTATGTTGTGATATATGAAAACACAATATCACTATCACTGCAATATTATTATTATTATTGCCTAATTTATGTTATATTATGACAATATATTATTGTAATATGTTTGTTACATTGCTTTAATATTTTTGTTTGTCAAAATCATATACAATTAATATTACTGTAATGTAATAGTTACACATTTATACTTGTAGCAAATCAAAATAATAACTACAAAGTATCTCTAGTTTTAATTATTTGGATTAAACTTATAAAAATAATTTTTGATAAAACTTTTTGGGAAAAAGTCAAATCACCATGTAATGTGTGACTTATAGTGATTTTGTTAAGATTGTTATGGTATTTAGTTTTTACTTCTGAAGGATAGATCATGTTTTTAATTAAACAGTGGACTTAGAGCAAGAGGGGGTTTGTATCCATTAAAATGAGTCTCTAAGAAATGTTGGTGACATTCTAAATTGCACTTTACATGTAAGAGAATAATTACATACACCGGCAAAGTTTTTGGACTAAATGGCTAGTAAATAGCACATTTACACATGAAGTGTGTGACTGCTATAATGATTTTGTTAAGTCTATTGTAATATTTAGTCTTACTTTGAATTTATATCCTTATATATTGGATTTAGCATTAATAACAAGAGATTTTGTAAATCTAAGCCTCATTTCCAATATACATATCTATGCATCTTATTAGTCATTTATGAGATAATGAGTTGGTGGATCTTTTGTTATGTAAACAATCTTTTTTTCTTCCTTTTATGTATTTTTCTTTGGTTTTAAATTGTAAAGATCAGGGACATATTTTATTTATCAAAATTAAAGTGTATATCTAGGAATTAAATGAGGGAAATTTATGCGTTAAAAAGTAAAAACAATAAGATGGCTAATAATGATGTGGTTTGTTGATTAAATTGATCCGCTACAAAACCAAAAAATTTTAGACAGGCTGCTTTACGAAAAATAATTGTGAGGTAATCCTAAAAGTATCAGAAATACCAATTGTGAAAACAGGGTCAAACGTTGTTTTGTCTATTCAGGCACAAGTCAACAATCTGGCCCACTGTTTTTCCCGCTAGTATATAAGCCTCTCTAGAAAAAGTGCTTGTTTGCATGGCACTAAGATTAAGATACACGACTTAGATACCTCTCCTTCTCGCTCGGCGTTTTATTTTTGGTTTTCACTTCATCTTTGTACACATGGCGGGTAACAGCTCTGACAGTAAGCCCTTGTGAGTTTTCATTTTCATTTTTTTATTTTGTTATCTTCATCTCCATGTTCATCTTTCACTCAACTAGTTTTTTTCTTTTTAGTTTACGTGCTCATTTGTTTGTGTTTGTTTGATTTTTGGGAATTTCAGACTTAATCGGTATATACATGATTACATGGTTAAACAAGGCATGACCGTGTCTGCCCAGGCATTTGCTAGAGAGGCCAATGTTCCTCAAGGCCCAGTTAGTACGTGTGCTCTAACTCACATTCTTTTGAATTATTTTTGTTTCTTAGAAAAAAATTCTTGTCATGAGATTTATTCAGTTTAGTTTTTGCTATAGATGATTGTGTTTCTGTCAACTTGTTTGGGGCCTTAGTCGAATAATTAAAGGGAAAAAATCATTCAAATTAAAGAAAATATGTTTTCTGCATTTTTATGCAAAACTACCAATTAAGTGAACAAACTCTATTTTTTTTTATTATAAATCTTTTTCACTTGAAAAAATAACTAATCCATTTAATTTTTCTTATTATATGATAGAACGAAGGTAAGATTGTATTATTCATATAAAATTAAAAAAGTTCTTTCCGAGACAATTGTAACCGATATAGTCAAAATTATTCTATAAACAATCTAAGCATTTGGACAACAATTCCTTGTTTAAATATAGTCTAACACCTCAATTGAAAGCCCTGTTCAAAATTTGCAATCGTGAAAAAACAATTTATTTGCATCAATATCTATCATATAACGAGTATACTAGCCAAATTATATTCTATTTTCTCCATTATTCCAGTAACGAGTATAATGTACGTTAGAAACATGCCTATTTTTGGATCCTTTAAAGAAAGTAATGTCATTATCTCTTATTGAACTTCTTTTTACTAACATCTATAAAATTTCAGTCAATATTTTACCAAATAGCTAGATCATAAATATCTAAACAGAAATATTGGGAATTATTTGAATTTTGTTGTTCTTCCTTATCAATCTCCTTTTCAATTATTACATTTTCATTTTCATTTTCTAAATATTCATTTTCATTTTCTAAATTTTTATGTTCTACATGTTCATTTCTTAAATCTTCTACATGTTTATTTTCTTCATTTTTTATTTTTTAACTTTGTTAAAATAGTTGTTTAGAGACCTTAATAATTTTTGTGTTCCTTCTTCAATTTCTTTTTTCCAAGGAAAACAAAAGGGATATTTTCGAGTAGACGTATTGAAAATATGATAAACAAGTAAAACAACTAAACCAAAATATTAAAAACAAACAAATTAATCACATAAGAATATATTAAAGTGATAAACAAGAAGAATAAACATGAGTTAAATGAATGTAAGATTAAATGAGAGAGAGAGAGAGAGAGAGAGAGAGAGAGAGAGATTGTGTGAGTGTGAGAAAGAGATAGACTAAGTTCGGGTGTTATTATGAGTGTTTTTATTTAATAGAGAATTAAGGGAAATATCATGTTCCTTCCTATATTTGAATTTATAGGATAATGGTTTTCAGGTTTATAAATCTAGTCCCTGTAGTACAATAACATTTATTTGCGCGATCCCTTTAGAGTTAGGAGTACACAAAACAAGTAATTTTGTGTAGTTACTCAAACTTATTTAAAAATCATTTTAAAACTAAACACATAACCCCACCTTCACCCACTGGAATCCTCCTCGGAACGCCAAAATCCTCACAAGAGACCTTTGGAATTCTAGCCAAATTGTTTTTCACTCCTCGTTTCTCTCTCTCTCTCTCTCTCTCTCTCTCTCTCTCTTCGTCTATTTCTTTCATTTTTTTGGTCCGCTCTAGCGACACCATTGCCAGCGCTGGAGAAGAAGTTTTTTCGCTGAAAAAACATAGTGTTCACCAGAAAAATGGGGTTTTCGTCAGAAAAAATAAATGAAGGTTTTAGTGAAGTAATAAATTTACCGGTTTCCATTTTTTATAAAAAAATATCAAATATGGGTGTTGTTGGATAGATATCGACAATTAGATTTCAAATATATAAATTTTGTGAATTTTGGATTTGTAGATTTGAAGTTATATACTTTTAAAAAATTGATTTTTTTTGTATGAGTTGTTAAATGGTATATTGGTAATTTTTCATGGCCTTTTAGTACATGAACTAAAGTTATAAAATTATATAATGTATCCTATTTTTATACACTTTGACTTAGAATGGACCATTTTCCAAAACTTTATTTATTTAAACTCCACTTTTCATTCTTCAACCCCCACTTTAGTTAAACTTTAAAAACATTTATGAGCTGTGTAAAAAGAAAAGTGGGATTGGAATAAAAACGCCTTTATTATTTAGTGGGCTTAGGTTTATTTTGAGTCATTGAGTGAGCCTTTTAATTGGATCATTTTTTATTTATTTATTTTGGACTGATGTAAGTGTAAGTGAGTTTATTTTGGACTGTTTATTCTGAATTTATTTTTAATTCGGGATTTGTTATAAATGTAAGTTTTATTTATTTTGGGTCCCGTTTTAATTAGTAAAATCTAATTTTTTTAGGGCATATACCAAATAGTCCTTCGAACTTTTGTTAATACACGTTTAGTCCAAGCGTTTTTATTTTACACAAAAAAGTCCTTCAACATGCAAAAAAACTTTATCATACCGCTGACGCGGACCTTTAAAGATAAGAGAATATGGACTAAGTGTGTATTAAAAAATATTGGATCAAATACCAAAAAGTTCCTCAAATATTATTTGATACACATTTAGTCAAAGCGTTTTATTTTGTACCAAAAAAGTGTCTTATTCTCTTATCTTTAAAGGTCCGCGTCAGCCGCATGTTAATGCCTTTTTAGCATGGTGAAGGAGTTTTTGGTGTAAAATAAAAAGACTTGCACTAAACGTGTATTAAAAAAAAGTCGAGGGACTATTTGATATATTCCTTCAATTTGAGGAACTTTTTGATATTTAATCTATTTTTTTAATACTTAAAATTTTCAAATTATTATTATTTTTTTAAATTTGGGACCCAACAATTTGGAACCCTAGGCGACGGCCTTATTGGCCTATAGCCAGGGTCGGCCCTTTTTCTAACTGCTGGAAAAAAATGGATGCAATTTAGGGACTGGTTTGGTTGGCGGTGAAATATTTTTCGTCTACTAGAATATTTGTGCAAAGTGAACTTATTTGTACATGAATCTTGTTAGCTATTTCTTCCAAATTACATAAGTTTAACTTGTGTATTTAGTTATAATTCTATATGGATAATTTCTTTTAGCACCCAGTAGGACCCTTTTTTCCAACACCCGAGGGGTTGTCCTGTATGTCTCATATTTCACCATCATGCATTGTGAATTTCATGATAACTTATATGTATACACGTAAATTTGTTGAATTTTTAAGTTAATTTTATCAGTAAAATTTTGGTGAGAAATTCACAAGTTAATGAGCATATTTAGCTAAGAAATTTGAGTTTTTGTATCCAAACTAAGAAAGTTATCACCTTTGTTTGAATTTAGCTTGTTTTCCATTGTTCTAACTGACTTTGTTTTTTCTTTAAAGTGATTGATACGCCTGAAGGTTATTTAGCTGAATGGTGGTCCCTGTTCTGGGACAAATACACCACCCCGCAGTCAGACAATGAGGTAACCATTAAAGAATCCTTTTTTAAGGTTTTTTATATTTGAACTTTTGAATGGGCGGTTTGTCATTTTCACAATGATATATGCTTAATCCCATTTTCAGGATGATCTGTCGCTGACGGAAATGATTGACCAGTTTGATTGGCCAATGACGGAGATCAACTCGCAGATGCCTCCTGCACCAACACCATCTTTATTGGATGCTGGAGTAAGATTTTATCTCTCAAACTCTTCTGAATATATATATATATATATACGGAACCGTTCAGGAGCGGACTCAAAGAACGGATTTACTAACGGACCACCCCCAAACGACGTAGTTTTGGAGGTGAAATTACTAGAAAACCCTCACTTCACCCGGTTTTTATGTAATTTCACCCCCAAAACTACGTCGTTTGGGGGTGGTCCGTTAGTAACTCGTTGTTTAGGTCCGCTCCTGTATATATATATATATATATATATATATATATATATACAAGGGTATGCTCGTGCCTGAAAGCACGAAACTAATTTTTTTAAGTACGTAATCGTAAAATGGTACAAATTTTCAAAGTACATAATTGCAAAACGAACAAAATTTCGCTCCCCAACAAAACAAAGTACAATTTTTAAAAAAATGGTCATAATTTCCAAAGTCATGCACGTGAATGAGGGCACGGTTCAAACTTTGCAAAAAATATAACACTTTCTTGCAGCATAAAACACAAAAATATGTACACAATTTAGTATACTTCAATCAACTATACTCGTACTACTATACATTCAATCAACTACACTCGTACTACTATACATTCAATCAACTACACTCGTACTACTATACATTCAATTGATTCATATTATACAAACCGAAATGCAACTACAATAGAGACTCCTAATAGAGACTCCACAAATCTTTTTATTATTATAGAATATAGATCCAATTATTTTATCCAAAATAACAAATATGTGTTAATCAACTAACAAACCATAAAATTAATCATCTTAGTGGTGAGCCTTGTCATCCTTGTGGGCCTAGAATGCGATACCAACATTGGGAAGCTTCAAACAAAAAAACTAACAAAAACATTTAAGGGAGCATTTCCTTTACTCACAAATAAAACAATTTTCACATGACCAATTAATTCCTACAAAATAAATATATGAATCTAAGTGTTATCAATACGGTAAATCTATAGATGCCCGTAGTAGCAGGCAAATGTAAGCAACAATGCAGTAACAACCACCTGACAACAACTGAACGTAGAATAAAAAAAAATATAAAAAAACAATAGAATAAAATATCCCCATTCTACATACATGTTTATAATAAAATCGACTGCTTGGCACTTTCTCGTTGGCCATATACTCTATATAGTTCAACAAACCTCTAAACTAACTCCAGACCTCCAACCCTCACTCAATAAGATTTTGCCCAAATAAAAAGCTTAATAAAAGTGTATTTATAATTACCTATATAGTCAATGAATACACTCGATCAAAAGAATCACAACATCTAATATGCAATTTTTTCAGGGTAGTAAATTTTTTTCTACTGAAAAAATATCAAACATGTTATCCATTTGGCTGACCTCGTACTAAAACCCAAATCACAAACTTCCTAACCTACTAAAACCGAGTTTTTGAACATTTGAAAAAAAAAATCTGCCGTAAAAATTAAATAAAAAAGGGAAAGAACTTAGAATACACTCACATAAAATGGAGGTGGTGTCATGGAGGATGGGGAGATGTAGTGTCACATTGTGAGAAGACATCTGAAAAGGTAAATAAAAGGAATTTGAATTTCAAACATTGGTAAGTGAAACGATTTAAGCGGGATTTGAAAAGCTCTCATTTTTTCCTTACCTAAATTAGGTAGAAGTAGAACTGTCTTAAAGTACATGCAACACAACCTTGGAGATATGCACTTTTTACAAACTGAGGCTCAAATAAGAAATTGAAAAAACTCAAATGCCTTAAAACTCAGGCTCCACGGGAATGTAAAAGCATAATCAAATGCCCTTTTTACACACTCAAATACCCTAAAACTCAAATGCCTTTTTAATAAACATCATATATGCCAAACATATATAAAGAAGGGAAAAACTTTAAAAACAAAATCAAAACAATCTACAATATACCATATATGCTAGTAATTTATTTTCCTTTTTTTCTTCCATACCTCCAAGCTACACGGGGAGAGCCCGAAGAAAATATGGCAAAATAAGTAGAGAAATACACAAACAAAAATGAAGTAAAAGAATGATAACCCAATAATATTTTTCACTTACAAATGATGTATTTTGACTATCCCTATTACTAATCAAAGAGATGAAAAACTTATCCCTGTATTTTGTAGCAGTACCAGATGGAGAGCATCGCTTACCAGATATCTTACAACTCAGATGGAGAGCATCGCTTAACAAATATATATCTAGCAACTCAAAGTTGACCCAACACATTTTACTTTTCCACCTCCCTCACCACCATCGTCACGCACTCGCCGGAGTTCCCTGCATTCTCCACCTTGAGCTCAAACAGTTTTACCCAAATATAAATAAAATTCATCTAAAACCCACTTTGTACTCTCTTTCACTATCCTAAACATTCAAAATAAAAAAAGGAAAATTTACAATACAAATAAGAATCATAAAAAATATAAATATATTATTGCCAAGAGTGAACTTGAAGAGCTAACTGTCATTTGTTCATTTTCACTTCATGCTACGAAAAATTTCTATGTTTCAGTTGCTAAGATCTTCCCTTGGAAAAAAAATCATTGAAAGTGTCTCCCGTGGAAATATATTAAGCAAACATAAAAGCCAAATCTATGGGGTACAAAGCCAAAGCTACTGCAAAAACGAATATAATCTAAACCGAACATCTCCAAACCCTTTGTAAACCATAAATTTAGTATATAACCAAAAAAATTAAAAAACGCAAAATGGGAATGCCATAAAACAAAAACCTTTTAGATCTGGGTACGTTCTCAGTGAGTTTGTCAAGTTGTGAACTAAGAAAAGTGAGTGAGAGAAGGGAGAGAGAGGGCGGATGGGAGCGGACAGCTGTGGAGCTCGGAGGGTGAGGGAAGCCGAGGGGGAGAGTGGGAGGAATGGTGAGGATCTCAAAGAGAGAGAGAGAGAGAGAGGTTTGTTTAGGCAATTGGGTTCCAGGTGGTCCGGAGCTCGAATTGTGGGTGGTTTAGGTGGGTATGGTGGAACCGGATAAGATGAGAGAGAGGGAGAAATCTGGTCCGGAGCTCGAAAATGTACTTTTTCTTGAGTGTTGTGAGCTGATACGTGAAAACCCACCAGTGAGACAACATTAAAACCCCTCACAGAAATAAATTAAACCGAGAAGAGAGGAAGGGTGAGGAGGGGTGCGGTGGAGAGTGGGCGGCGGCGACGCAGAGAGGGAGGGGAGGCTCATTTGAGAGGGAGATGATGAGGAAAGGGGTAGCATATGGGAAAGCATCGGATATGAGAGACAGAAAATGAGAGGTGTGTAGGGTTTGATGTGTGCAGATTACTAATATACCCTTTAGATTTGAATCATAGGGATATTTTAGAAGGAAAAAGAGGGGGAATCCAAAATTTAAGCAGCAAAAGAGGAAATGCAGGAAAAAATTCATTTGATGACATCATAGTTTCAACTTGTGACATACATAAGTTTCCTATATATATATATATATATATATATATATATATGTAATAATACTCTTGTGCGGATTAATCCGCATTTTAAGAAAGCGGACCGAACATGTGTCACCTAACGGTGTACCTAGAAATTATCGCCTAAATTATAGGCACACTCTGTCTCTTTTCTGGGCTCACCGCCAGGTGACACCTGTCCGCACAAGAACATTATATATATATATATAATGTTCTTGTGCGGACTAGTTTGCATTTTAAGAGTGCGGACATGACACGTGTCACCTGACGGTGAGCTTAGAAATTATCGGCGCACTCTCTCTCTTTTCTGGGTCACCGCCAGGTGACACATGTCCGCTCCGCATTCTTAAAATGCGGACTGGTCCGCACAAGAACAGTACTGTATATATATATATATATATATATATATGGAGAGAGAGAGAGTCAGACTCCTGTACATACCAAACGGTACATACCGTTGGCGCGAACCCATTTTATAAATGATTTTGCGTTGAGTTTTTTTATGTGGTATTTAAACATTTCGGAAGAGCCATATGAAAAATCAGAACAAAAAACGTTTTTGGCTATTTTAAAAAAATCGGTCAAATTTTTGCAGCTTTTAAAGTGCTTTAAAAGCTGTAAAAGTTTGACTGTTTTTTTTAAATAGCAAAAGTCGTTATTTTGAGTTGATTTTTTTTATATGGGTCTATTGAAATGTTTAAACATCATATAAAAAATTTCAGCCGTTTTTTTTTTTTTACTATTTTTAAAAATTGATATAAATTATCGGCTAAATTATAGCCACTCTCTCTCTTTTTTGGGCGCACTGCCAGGTGACACGTGTCCGATCTACACTGTTAAAATACGGGACATTCCGCACAAGAGAACTATTAAGGACGTGTCCGTGCGGACCAATTAAAAAAAATTAACTCAAAATTATTTTTTTAGTATTTTAAACATTTCAACGCACCCATATAAAAAAATCAACTCAAAATTATTTTTTTTAGTATTTTAAATAAATTGCTCCGCAAGGACCGATCCTTAAGTTGGTTCGCATATATATATATATATATATATAGTCCTGCTCTTGTGCGGACCAGTCCGCATTTTAAGAGTGCGGATCGGTCATGTGTCACCTGGCGGTGAGCCCAGAAAAGAGAGTGTGTCTATAATTTAGCCGACAATTTCTAAGCGCACGGTCAGGTGACACATGTCCGGTCCGCATTCTTAAAATGCGGACTAATCCGCACAATAGCATTATATATATATATATATATATATATATATATATATATAGGAGAAGGCTCACCTACATCATGCTCTATACATCATCCATGCATCACGCTTAATTATAGGCCCTAAAAAATCTTTTTTTTCAAATTTTATATTTTTCCCTTGAAATTAACCTTCTAATCAACCCATATGCAAAAAATTAGGTCAAAGTACATTTTGTAAGTATTTTTAAAAAATCCACAAAAAACTGCTAAAAATACCTTATTTATAAGGGTCTGCGCCAGCAGTTTTTTGTGGATTTTTTAAAAATAGCTACAAAATGTATTTTGACCTAATTTTTTGCATATGAGTTGATTGGAAGGTTAATTTCAAGGGAAAAATATAAAATTTGAAAAAAAAGTTTTCTAGGGCTTAGAATTAGATGTGATGTATAGTGCGTGATGTAGGTGAGCCTTCCTCTCTCTCTCTCTCTCTCTATATATATATATATATATAGATAGATATATACACACACACACTTTGGATAAATTAAGTTTGGAAATATGATTTTTGTGGCAGGGCGAGAGACGTGGACTTAGTTTGGGGAGATCTATCCCTATGAGCTCAACTTCCCATGGAGTATCAATTGGCCAAGCAGGGTTTCATGATGCGGGTTGGTTTACATTCTGGAATATGTTACTTCAATTGGCCGATAGTGATTTTAGGCCTTAATATTACCTTATTGCACCAATGCTGGTTTAGACTAAAGTATCAATGCCATGTGTGAAAATACTTAGATTCTATCTGTCGATGCTTTGTCTTAGTACAATATACTCCCTTTTGATGTCTGTTCCTGCTAGGACTATTTACTTTGTTCTGCTATAAATTTCTATAGTTTCTTGGTTAATTCACACCTTTATATTTCCGAGGAAGAATAGTCAAGAATTGAAAAGAAAATTATTTAACTCCGTGTTTTTGATTGTTTTTTGAACTTTATTAGCTTTGTAGATAATTAAAATTTGTGTGGACATGTAATTATGGAAGCATTATTATCAACTTCTTGGGTTTGGATTTAAGAATCAAATTATAGTCTCTCAACAATTGCCAATATTCCTCATAAGTCAAGTTTGTGCGAGTAGTAGACTTGGGGGGGGGGGGGGGGCAGTTAACGTAGTTGGAGGTGTCATTAGAAAATTTTAAGTATATTTGATCTCCTAAGGGACCCAATATATTTATTCAGGAGAGATGACTAGTGCATTTAAGTCCAGCTACCATGAATAACTACATGATGTACATTGAGAGAGTGATAATACACATGGGGATGTGTTGACATCAAATCGAGTACAAAAGAGGCACGAGTTTCTGATTACATCTACCTGACACCGAGGGTCAACACATTGTTCCTCTTAATTCTTGGTTATGGATATTCTGGATAGTTTATGTTACGTGCTGTATCACATTGTGGGTCAGTATGTATATTTTGTAAATAGATGGTTAGATTTTGAAGGAACTTAACTTATTATCTAAAATTATATAGACTTGTAACGATTAAATTGTACAAGAGGTTTAATTTTAATTATCAAAATAATGTAAGAGGTTCAATTTCATTGCATTAAAACGCAATTTACACCACTCCATTGTATTTGATGAACTCTGTGCAGTGGTAGATATGAGTGTCTGGCAGCACTTTTATCATTGTATTAAAACACAATTTACACCACAGGTATAACTAATTATATAGTCCTACTTTGATATTTACATATTCAAATAAGGGTTCCTTTGAATTGTAAAACTCATTCTTCCACCCTTCAAATAATATATTTTCCATTAGTTTGAAACTATAACTGTTCACATTATTGGACAAGAGCGAGCGACCCACAAGTCCTTGTGAAAAAACAATACACGTATATTTGTCTCCAACCAAACTATGCTCCATTAGAAACTGATTCATATATTTGTCTCCAACTAAACTATGCCCTCTCTTGCCAAGGAAGAATAAAATTTAAAATATATATTTTCACTTTTGGTAGTGATATTAAACCTGAATTCTATAGGATGATCTAGGATAGTCCATGGTTTTAGGGAGGAATTGATTGAATGATCTTGTTCAAAAGGGTTATAAGATGTCAAGATTAAGAAATTTTGAAATCTTAAATTTAATATAAAGAAAGAGTTTGTGTGCAACTTCTGTTGCATTTGCAATAACTACACACTTAGCTTAAAAGCAATCACTACATAAATATTAACATATAGGAACACGTAATACATTGAAAATATCTATAACTAGCTTTCAAATTGGTAGCATATACACACACATGGAAAGCCAACGATCATGGTTCAAAATAGTGTTTGACCTGAGAATATGATGAAAATATTATAGTATAAATATAGATCTTTTACTCTTTTTGATTAATGAAGCTTCTTGAATGGAATGAAAGTTAATTTTGGATAGGTAAATGTGAGTTTTGGGAAAAAATACTTTGTCAAGATTCGGGCCAAAATATAGAAAATTAAACAACATTCCGATTAAGCATATTAGAAGTTAGGATTGGCATGTGCTGCTTGATCTCCCATGGTCCTAACATAACTTCATGCCCTTGTCCTTTCCTATGCTCATGAAGAAATTACAGCACCCTACCTATTTGACCTGCATGGCCTTAGAAACCAAATATAACCATTTGATGTGTTTACCTACTCATGTAGGAAACCTCAAAGGTGATTAAAGGAGCTTGTGTCTTAAGAATTATGAAAGATATTTGTTCGTTACAAGTTTTGAATGACCATATTGTTTAGAAAGATCCCAACTCGTTTGAACTAAATCGACCGTATAAGCCTACCAACCTACATTTTTGATGCTATGGATATCAAATCCCCTTACCCGTACCACGTGCATAAACAATTCACATTTAGTTAACATTGATTCAACTATGGCCTCAAAAGAAAAGGTGGAAATTTTTGGCATCTATCTCATAGCCACTATTTTCTTGAGGTATGGAAATTGAGATACTCACCTACTCTTCTCATAGCAATTATTTGTGTTCACGATAAATATTCGACACCTCGATAAGGCAAATCCAAGATTAAATCAATCCAAAGATTTTTCCTCCTGTTCACCGTATTTTTTCACTCTACACTCGGATTGTTTTCCAGTATGTCTAGCCCTACGAAAATATTATTTCATATCAAAGTCGGGGGGATTTGATCAGTTTGACTCCATGAGTAATCGTTATAGTATGGCTCCTATGGCTTGGTGGGTTATTTACGGTGCTAGTGCACCCACACTTCAAATGCTTACAACAAAGATTCTTGTGCAACCATTATCGTCATCGTGTGCGGAGAGAAATTCGAGCACCTACTCCTTTGTGAAATCATCCAAAACGACTAGAATGACACCAAAATGGGGTGAAGACTTGGTGTTTATTCATCTTAACCTCCGCCTAATATCATGGAGGACCCACAATACACAATGGGAGATACTAAGATGTGGGATATTGCGGGTGATGCATTTGATACACGTGAAGATGTTGGGGCCTTAAATTGGAAATCTCTCCTTTGATGTGCCGGAGTTGAGACCATAGTAGGATGTGGTTGAAGGAGGTGATGGAGTCCGTGAAGTTGGGTCTACATAGTGATTGAAATATGAGAAGACTTCTCTTTATTTTATCTTTATGAAACGGATATCATCTTCTTTTTATTTTATGTTTTTGTAGGAACAATTTTACATTAATCATGCTTTGATGTAATGCTGTTTGGTGACATTTATCATATTTGACCACTTGGGACAATTAATTTTATCTACTTTCATTTTATTTAATTATATCATTAATATATATTTAGAATAAAAACATATTTAATGTATTTTAGCATATCCATATTATACATTTTGGAAAAATCACATATCCCGTGTCAAGAGTCGAGTTGTATTTCGTATAGCGAGTCAAGTTCGTGCTTTCTAGATTATTTGGCATTGAAGTCCCCCTTAGTGCCTAGGCGCATGTTAAGGCACGCCCCTGATCGAAGTAAGGGGAATATTGAAATGCATGCAAAAAGAGTATTTATATTTGATATATATAATATATATCATAACTGCTTGCAGTTATAAGTAGGCTTATAAGAAAACATATCTATACTTATAAATAGTATGTATGAACATATATCTAATCATTCACATTAAAAAATTTAACGTAGCCTCAAGTGTCACAAATCATCGAAAACTTCAATTATCAAATAGTCAACAAAAACATAAATTTTTATGAAGGTCCAGACAGGCTTTAACCAAACACAGGGAAAGAAATATCACACTCAACATATAATCGATTCAAGATTGTGACTCTGTTGTGGGTATATCTGTCCATTATCGTTGATTTCTATAGTGAGGCAGAAAAATCTGATTTTAATGCCATTAGCGAGAAAATAAAGACGGTTCATTGCAACTTAGGCTTTCTTATCTCTTAACTTAGGTGAAGTCTAGACTAGGTAGTGATTCATGATCCAAGTTTTATGAGAAATATCAGTTTCATTGGCACACGTTAAGCCTCACTCCTAGGTGCATAAGGCTGGCACTTCACTAGAGGGATCGGCCTAAGATGAGGCGAGACACAAAATTAGACTTTTGTGAGCCTATGGCCTAGGTTCATGCATAGGCACCACTTTGATAACAATGAAAGTTCTAAGGACCATAGCCAGAAGTTGATTCTCAAAATCTTGTGCATTATATCATTCTTTAATCATGAGCTTCTCTCTTTTGCTTTAGGTTTTCTTGTCATTGCCTTAGCTCCACGGTTCAAAGACAGTTTTGGCAAAAGCATTTGTTGACCAATTTTTAATTTGGAGTTATATTTGGCTTCGGGGGATACAAAAAGCTACATCTTTAAGAGGATAAAGTTTCTAAAAAAACAAAACAGAGTCAAGAAAATTTGGTTCTGTGATTCTTCTACTCTGGTCGGTCATCGAGGCTAGTTGTTTTGATACTATATAAGTACATATATTAGTTTCGGACATTTAATGGCAATACAAAATCAACTCGGTGGACTCAGTGCAGTTTCGATCAGAGTCTTCAAAACCATTCTTAGGTCCTTTAACTTTTTTCTTGCATCTTACCAACTAAGCAAAGTGTCCCCAAGAAATCAAAGGATAATACCTCAGACGAAAAAATCACATAGGAACTACAAAGAAAAAAGTCTTATTAGATATGTCCAATGTTAAAAGACTAAATGTTGATATATTACGAGATCTGAGCAATATTTCTATAAGTTGTTAAAAAATCTTGTTACTAGCTATTCTGAGAAAATATTCTATTTTTTTTGTTTAACCAAGTTTAGTCATCTTCTGTATCATATATTATGCATTTGTTGGAACTTTTTGTATCACAGGAGTTTTCCATCAGCGAGGCATATGTGCCCTTTGTTACTTATATAAGCATAACTGCATAACAAGAATAAGAATGGGAATTGTTCCGCATACAAGTTTTCCTTCTTTCGAAATCTGTCTTTCCAATAATTGTTCAAATGATGCTGCTGCTTCATCAAATTAGTATATGGCCTTTCGGTGGAGATTGATTGTAACATTAAGATGCAATTGGTTAAAGTACTTTGATAGGTTGGTTTATGCTTGTTAAATGATAATCTCGGATGAAAATTTCTAGATCTCCTTATTTTTTCTTCTTGTTCTTTGGTTCTATTCAGTTTCTGGCTGATATTTATCCTCCATTTTCTGTCATAATGCTTTGTCAATTATACATTCCAGGTAAAAACAAAGGGATCGATCCAATTCCGTTGCAAAGATGGCCTTTAACAGTAAGTTCTATTCCTCGATTTTACATCTGAAATTATACTTTGGTAAATTGCACACAGCCCCCTGAACTGTCGCATTATTTGCAAATACCTCCTTCAACTATTAACTTTGCAAAAGAACTCCCTGAACTCTTCTAACCTTTTGAAATTTCTCCCCTCCGTGGCAGTAAAAGGTTTTTAACTACATTTTTAGTGACACATAAGGGGGCATTTGCATCATTTTCATTGTTTGGGGGGATATTTACAACATTAAGGGGGCATTTGCAATTTAATAGATAGTTTAGTGCGTTTCTGCATGTTACATGTTACTTTATCTGCAATTACAAGTTCAGTTAAAAGGTTTTACTTCTTTTTTTTTTTAAATCAGGGAACTGGACCTTTTTCCCCTGGAATGGGGTGTAATGTATCAAATTCACTTTCAATGATCCCAAACCAACAAACACCAGGAAAGCCAATTGATTCTTTCAAGGAAGGCACTAGTGATTTAAGCGATTTGAGACATCTGTTGATTCCCAGGAATCAGATAAGTGGGCAGTGCAACCAAGTAAGTTGAAATAACGACCATAAGTTAAATAAAGAGGCTTTGACTATGTTTGCACTTGGTGGCTTTCCTTTAAATAACACAATATATACATTCCTTTTATTAAAAAAAGTACATCACAAAGTTGATCAAGGGCTCTGTAAATTTTAGATTGGCCCTGTCTTATATTCATTCAGTATTCATAAACTTTCATTCCAATTATCATGTGATTGTGTTTGTTTGTTTGTGCTTCTGCTTAATTAGCATCATATTCACTTATGCCATACCTTATTTTATCTATTATAAAAAAACTTATCATTGAAATGTGCCAAAAATGATGTCACACTCCATGTATACTTAAAGTATTCTCAAAAATCAAACAAACAAAAAAAAGAAAACGGCTCATCACTCCATCAAACAAAGTACACAGAAGAAAAATAAAGATACATTTCCATGGAAGAAAAATTGATGAAGTGGATAACCATATGTAATAAAAAGGAGCATTGAAAAATAATAACAAAAAATTCTCCTAAGAATATCTCTGGAAAGAAACAATTGTTCCTGGGTATGCTACTTTGATCCAAAAGAAAAGAATGCTCATTATCAAAGCTTGACTTTCAAGTTCATTCACTAGGAAAGGTATCACAGTGCTATTTCTGAAGTGACGATAAATTTATTCTGGGATTTATTGTTAAGATAATATTGTGATTTAGTAGGAATATAATATTAGCGTTTGAACTAATGTTTAGTTCATAAAATACGAGTCCTTTACCCCTAATTAAATTGAACTTTATTCTTAATAAAATAGTAGATATCTAGTTTTTATAAAGTTGACAATTGGTTCAAGCTTAATTGTACTTTACAATTTATCCTATGCGGAATAAACATTGTTCCATTACCAACAACCGATGTAGAGCGGGAATAATGATTTGAGTTTTGAAATTCAATCCATCCAGCTAATTATACTTATTTTTCTAAATTTTTTTCCTAAAATAACTCAATTTTAAGTAAATCAATCTCATTTCTGCCTGCCCTCCACAATAAAACCTATCGCCAAACTTTTTTATACGCATTCCCTCTTTCTTTCTCTCTCACAAAAGGTAACATTTCTTGTCCTCTTCCTTTAAAGATCTTCTGATTATAAGATCTCCTGGTCTATTTCTTGAAATGGTCGTGATTTATTGAATTCAAAGTCAGCATATCATTTTGTAGGAAAATATAATTTTTAAAAATCCTAATGTTTCTTCTCTTTTCCTGATGAACAGATGGCTCGCTATAATCAGATGACAGTCTCTCAGAGGCAAACAGCTGAGCAACAAACTGGAGAGGGTGTTTCGGTAGGTTTCTAACATCTGAAAAAATATGAACGTCTTCTTTTGGGTACAAATGCTCTTTTTCTTCATTTTTTGTCGCCATTTTTTTGTAATTGTAGGGTGGTGGCAATGCACAGGCGGCGGAAGAAAATATCGAGTCTTATCTTTCTCATGGGGATTCTGAAACCGCTGATGTTGTGAGCAATTCTTTCAGAACTTCGCAACCAAGTTCTTCAGCTTGCAACAAAATTGAACATGAAGGTATATTATTACAACTTAGGCCCTGTTTAATTTGTGGGGACTTCATTTGGGTGAAATAAAATTGTAATAAATGTACGCACTATGATTATGTGATTTTGAACCAATATACTTAAAAATTGTCTGAAATTTCAGGCTTCTCTTTTGAAGAGACTGGCTGCCTCCACTCGAGCAATAACAAGGTTCTGTGCTGCAATTTTTCATCAGACGGAAAATTATTAGTCAGTGCTGGGCATGAGAAGAAGGTTTGGTTCTATCAATCTCTAGTGTTTAAGAATTTGAATTGTCCATAGTCAAGTTCTTCTCATAAGCTGATATTTTGTTTTATTTTTCTGTTCCAGGTTTCGATTTGTAACATGGATAATCGCAATCACTTTAATTATGGTGAAGGGCATTCTCATATTATAACAGATGTTCGTTTTAAACGGAATTCAAAAGTCTTCGCAACCTCTTCCTTTGATAAAACTGTCCAAATATGGGATGCAAGCAAAGTACTTTCACTAACCCCATTCTATTGAACGCTTGTCACTTTCTTTTTTAGGTCTTTTAGAAAATCCAGTCTCTAGTTTACTACTAAAAGTAGTTAATTGGAGAGTTAGTGACCTATGAATCCTTTTATCTTTAAGGCCCCGGTTGGTTCCAGGTGAAAAGTATATTCACCTATTTAGAGACGCACGTAATTATATGATACTGTACAAAAATAGTAAACAATTTTAACTCCAAATAGGTAAAAATACATTTGACTCACCTAGGTGGAGAATATTCACCCTTACCCAAAGAGAGCCTAGTTTTTTTAGTGATATGGATGCTTAAATGTTTGATTTCAATGGATACTGTAGCCAAGAAATTCTTTCTTAAAGCTCATTGGGCATGCTGGACAAGTGATCTCGTTGGATTTCCACCCAAAAAATGTGGATCTACTCTGCTCTTGCGATAGTAATGATGAGATCCGACTGTGGGATGTTAACCAACATGTTTGTAGAAGCATTTCTAAGGTCAGTATATGTGCTGATAACAAAATGTCCGTTATTCAACTTCTTTTTTTTTACTTGTAATTTATTCCTAATTTTCATCTCTCGTGCTTTAACATTTATATGATGCTTGCATCGATGGTCTATCCTGTGTTTTTTAGTTGTACATAAGGAATTTCACTCCAAATTATTTCCCTCCAAATTTTGTAGCTATGCCGGAAATATAATGCCTATCGTGTTTCTTAGATGACTATTTTTTATATGGGGAAGTGAAAAAAGAAAACAAAAAAGAACTATGCAGCTTTCATAAAAAAATAAAAAATCTGATTGAATTATTTTAAATGCAAAAAAAATCCACTGAGTTACGCATTATGATTGAAACTCGGAGGGTATATTTGTCACTAAAATAAGTAGTCTAGAGGGGCTTCTCATTGAAAATAATTCAGTTTGTTTCATTAGTTGGAAAAACTTCATAATTCAGATTAATTTTCCACGCTTTACCTTTTTTATGCTTGCTTACCAAAGAAAAAAATGATTACTGCTGCAAGCCTCACTTAGATTTTCCCATAAACTAACAGCACGGAGCTAGCAGGCAAGTTAGATTCCAGCCTCAATTTGGGAACCTTTTGGCTGCTGCTTCAGGAAATACTATAAGTGTAATTGATATCGAGACTGACACCGTCCAACACCGCTTGGAGGTACAACAAATGATACACGCATTTCACGCTTCATTATTATACAGTTTAGGTCCTGTTTGGTTCTGGGTAAAATATTTTCACCTATTTCAGAGATAATTTTGTCCAAAATCACAAAATTATCGAGCACACACAATCACTATTTTATACAAACAGGTCTAAAAATAAGCAAAAATAGTTTTCACTCGTGTAAATATATCACCCAGAACCAAACAGGACATAAGCATGCATAGTGATTTTTTATTTTTATTTTTTTACTTTATTCAGGGACATACCAAAGACGTGCGATCAATGTGCTGGGATCCAAGCGGAAGGTACATTGCCTCTGTTAGTGAAGAGAGTGCGAGGGTGTGGTCAATGCCCCATGGTGGAAGATGTGTACATACACTGCATTCCAGTGGAAATAAGTTTGAATCTTGCACATTCCACCCTGGTTATGCTCTAATCGTGGCCATTGGTTCCTACAAGGTGCTTACTCTCTTCTGTTACAAATATATTATACCTTAATGCAAATGAGTAAACAAAGAGGGGGGTTGGGATATTGTTTAATTACTGCTAAACATTCCTAATCACTTGGTAAAGAAAAAACACGTATAAACTAAGAGAACTTCTCACCAAGCTACCCATCAATTTTCCAACTTATCATGGAATGAATTGGTTTTAATTTTTTTCCAACTCTGCAATCAAACGCACTGTGAGATTTGTTAAAGTTTCTTAATCATTATGATGGACTCTTATGCTTGAATTCTTGCAGTCACTGGAATTGTGGAATTCAGTTCAGAAAAGTAAAACTATGTTGGTGAATGCACACAACGGAATAATTGCTTCGCTCGCAGATTCTCCCCAGACTGATTTGATTGCCTCCGCGAGTCATGACGGATATGTCAAGTTATGGAAATGATTACCCTCTCTATAGCTACATCATTGTAAATAAAACCACAGCTTAAGATGCGCGATACATACATATTAATCATGGGGTCACATGTTAGAACTCAGGGTAAATGCAACTTTCCCATTTGGGGGGCTTTCATGACTGTTCATTTTTTCTCTATATTATAGTCGCATAATGTTCTTTTCTTTCTTAGCCGTATATAAAGCTGTTTTAAATAAGCAGGGATGCAAGCCTCATCGTTTATCTAGTATAATACACCCAACGATTTAAAAGTTACTTATCTCCCGAGTAATCAACTTCATCAAATATGGTACGTTGCTTGTTTAAAGTTCCATGATATGCGCTCATGTCGCTCCCATGCATTATTATTGACAATGGGGTTAAAATAAGAAACTTACCACACACATTGAAAAAAAGGGTATATACCAAATAGTCCCTCGATCTTTTTTTAAAGTACGTTTAGTCCAAGGGTTTTTATTTTGGACCAAAAAGTTCTTCACCATGCTAAAAAGGCTTTACCCTGCCGCTGACGCGGACCTTTAAAGATAAGAGAATAAGGGATTTTTTGGTACAAAATAAAAGGCTTGGACTAAATGTATATTAAAAAATATTTGAGGGACTTCTTGATATTTGATTCTTGAAAAATTAGACCCGAAGTTCTCTCTCTCTGTGTGATTAATTTATAATACTAGTAATAGTAAGGTTATATACCCGTCTTTTCTTTTGTTAAATGTTTTCCTTCTCTTTGATCTCCTCGTAGTGTTTTCCAATCCAATCTTTGCTACTTACTCTAAGGGCCCCTTTGACCGCACAAATTGACACTAAACTAGTTACTCTAAGGCCCCTTATTTTAGATTTGCCATCTTTTTAGCATATTTGGCAGCCATACTTTTATCATGTCAAATTGTCAATTTGCACTAAAATATCACACACCAATGCACATTTTGATGATTTTCCATAACAAATTTTCTTTGGTTGTTGGGATGGAAAAAATTCAAAGAACAAATTTTCCATGGCAAATTTAGTCAACTTGTGTTATCAAATGGATGATAATACCACTTTTTAGGATTTTGTATCAGCAATCGCTGAAGGTAAACTAGTCTTGTTAAATGTTTCGTAGTCATCTTTTGGTCACCACTACTAATTGTTGGATGCGATTTACTCCATAAAAAAATTAAGAGTTTATTTTGCAGGAGCGACTCTAAAACCAACCACGTGCACAAAATTATTTTATATAAAAATAAACCACAAGGATGGATATAAACGTTAGAAAGCCCGATGTATTGCGTTGCGTTGAAAGCCCAATTCCATCGATTTGGGAATAAAATTGTACAAGAAGATGTACTCGTACCTTAAGTACACCCTATACCAATCCTTAGAAACAATTTTTTTTCACACAAATTTCTTCCTGAACCTTAAGTACCTCTCAAGAATAGATGCTCTCACAAAATTACTCAACAATTTTTTGATACTCTAAAACTCATAAAGAGCAAAAAAGGGCAACTAATCTACCTTTTGAGGTCCTTGCTTTATAAGGAGTACATCATAATTTAGATATAAACTACCAAGGATGAAGCCATGACATGGCAAAGAGGAGTTATGGCCTCCCTTAATGTTTGAGAAAAAATGAGAATAGTTGGTATACTAAAATCACCAAGAATAGAAATTGAGGGGTTTGATATTGATAATTTAGAGCACCAAATAGGAATAATGTATCAAGGTATCCTCATACGCTACTTAATGAAGTTCGGCAATTATACATAAACTTTGGTCCATATCATGGAATTCTTTGATTATGAGATGACGTCTTTTTGTGAAAGACGTGCAATAGATGTCCCGAATATGAATGCTTTATTTATTGATACAGGAGCTCGATATCAACAAGGTAATTTTACAATTATTGAGCATTATTGAATTAATATATTTAATGTTATAATTGATTCGCCATTGCAAGAGTTAAACTATAGGTTTAGTGATTATACAATGAGGCTACTTCTTCTTAGCTCTACACCGGATCCTTAAAATGGGCATACAAATTTAATGTTGATGATATTGGAAAGTTTGTTGATGAGTTTTATCCCAAAGACTTCACGGAGCATAAGAGATATGACTTAAGTATACAATTGCAACATTATGAGGTTGATATTCTCCACCATTTAGAATTTCAAAAGTTATTCACTATTTCCTATCTGTGTGAGTTCTTAGTGAATATTATATTGTCAAGTTTTTATCTACTAATTTGTATGTTGATCAGACTTATTTTAGCTCTTCCGATTTCTGCTGCAACCATGAATGTGCATTTTTGGCTATGAGTCACGTCAAAGCCGAGTTTCGAAACAAGATGGAGGATGATTATCTTAAAAATTCTCATATTATTTATATTGAAAAAGATATAGCGACATAGTTTAGTGCAAACTCAATCATATATGGATTTCAAGATTTGAAAGAACGTCGTGTGCAATTTTGACTTATCTTAACATATTTTTGCTTGTCTTTTGTATATTGCAAAAAATACTTTATAATGTCATATATTTGTTTTTGTAAAAATGAATGGTGTATATGGTTCAACTATTACATTTTGATGTTGAATATATATGATGTTGTTGGGGAAAATTTCTTATGGTTATTTTTCTGCCCCCCCCCTCCCCCCCAAATATAAATCCCGACTTCGCACCTGAACTCACAAACCACAGATAAAGCAAATAGAAGTCTGAACCCAATCGGAAACAAACCATTTGATTCCTGAAATCGAACCAACAGTTTTTGTAAACAATAATGTAAATAATGTTGCCCCTGCCATGCAAGGTTATGTCCCACATGAGTGTAATATAACCATCTATCTAATTATTGAAATTAACCAAGAAAACCAATAAATCTCATCCTTTTTTATACGAAGCCTTCGATACCGAGATATAATCTTGTATTAAGAGCATAAATTTGTTGATCAATGGTTGAAACATGAATGACTGAATAATATATCCTACAAATTTTATTAAATTTTCACGTTTAAATCAATTATATTAAAGGATCATGTTAACCCTCACTAAGGAGGGTCAATAAATTTGAATTCTTAATTAATAAGACTTTACAACATAGTTGACAAACGATAGGGATACGACATGACTCGGAACACCGCCAAAATATATGATACACACACACACACACACCGCCAAAATATGTGTGTGTGTGTATTAGAGAGAGAGAGAGAGAGAGAGAGAGAGAAGGACTAACTAAGTTTAATTCTTATTTTTACTTTCTAATGCATGATCAATGCAAGTTTTTAGGGATGAAAAAGTTTTCCGCATTTATGATAATCCACAAACACCTTTGTTGATGCAAAAAACTGGACCGAATCCCATTTTTATGATCACAGATAAATAGATGAAAGCAATCCAATCAAGCACATAAGAGACAAAGATTTTTAAAGTCGTTCGGCTATGAATAAAGCCTACGTCCACTGTTATTTTATTCCCAGGGGTTTACAATAGCACCGTATGGTGTAGAGAGAGAAAGGATGTGTATCGTGTGTATGGGGTTTCTAGGTTCTCCCGGCCTCTCTCCTTTTGGCTAAGGGAATACATGTATTTATAGTGATGGGAGATAAAGAGATTCATTGTATGTAGACATTTATACATTATGTCTACATTCAACGAATCTAATTGTTGAATTGCTTGGTATGCTATGTGTTGTCATCTACAGTATAAATGTACATTAATGCTCATTAAATGCGTTGTCATCTTCATTAATGCACATTAAATGCATAGTTATCCTTTGATCTTCCTGGTTGGTATGCCGACCAACTCTCCTCGGGTGCCGATCAACTCTCCTCGGGTGCCGACTAATTCTCCTCGGGTGCTGACCAACTCTCCTCGGGTGCCGACTAACACTCCTCGGGTGCCGACCAACTCTCCTCGGCTGCCGACTAACTCTCCTCGATTGTCGAATATTGCCACGTAGGATGACATGTGTCCTTTTCTGATTGGTCCTCGTAGATAGAGAATTTTTGCGTTAACAGAAGCCCCCAATGCTCCATGCTTGATGGTTTACTTGAAAGGATGGAGTATTTATTTTGCAGTGTTGCTCGGTGCTCGTGAAATTGTTGATCTACCTTCTTGATTTGTTCAACATAAAGTGCATTATCTCCTGGACGACATATGATGCAGGCTGATCGATGGTTGCTAATCTTTCTTTTGAGGAACTCCGTGTGCTATGTATCACCCTTGGGAATTTGGATGCAGCCATGCCATAGTATGCAGCTTGTAGCTTGTCATAATCTTCAAGTATGTTGATTGGTTTGCTAGCCGACCAACTGCCTCCTGTGCCGAGCAACTGAGTGCTAACTTCACGTGCTTGATTCTTCTGATTTATGATCCTCTGAATACTTTGTCGAGTAACATACTAGCTTTTGAACCCAACTCTTCAATCTGGTTAGTACCAAGCTAGTGGTGGACTTCGAAACATTTTCATACAACTTCTTCTTCAATGTTGGTCGGGACAGTAGTAGTAAAGATCTCAGTGCTGTAGATGCTGAATTTGACTTCTGAACTTCAATAGTATGTGCATAATAACTCTTGAATATGCCTCCTGTGAAGCACCTTATACCTTTGACTTACTTAAGTCTATATTGTATAAGTGTTCATCTAATTTGGAAATAGTGACAAAATTTGTTGTCTAACCTAGAATCCAAAGAACCTTAGACTTATTCTCTCTAATCCTCTTCAATGATCCAAACAAGGTATAAATTAAATCACACTACACACATTAGAAGTGCATACATGTGTATATATTGCTCATAATTGATTGTGTGTTAAATTTCCCTTAAAATGTTGTTTTAATAATTTTTGGGAATTTTTAAACATTTTTAAAATAATGTTTTCTTTAATAAAAGTGTGTTTATAAACTTTGTGGGGGTTAAAATGCTATTATGAAAACTTAGTTTTTCATTAGAATGTTTGATTGGGTAGAATATCAATGCGCCAGAGACTTCAGGGTGTTGCATGTAATTATTTTGGACGCGCGTTTGCCAGCCAATGAAATGCCAACACTTGTCATGCTCTTGTTATCTCATTTGTGTTTGTTTTGTGAGAGAACTGCCTGGTGTATTGTGGATCGTTAGATCAAACCTTATCTATGGCCAGCATGTGTTTTAGGTCTATCCTTGTGCTATCACTATGGACCAATCGCCTTCGTTTTAACCCACCGCTTTTTTACCACCCTTGGATCAAAGTCAATATAAGGAAGACTGAATCTCAACCGTTGATTGCTATCAGCGATCCAGAACCTTCCTTGTCTCCTATATAAACCCTCTCATTCTCAGCATTTTAAGACTTTTGGCAGTCGTCCAACTTGAGAGAAAATAGAGATAAGAGAGAAGTGAGAGAGAAGAGAGAAAAGAAAAGAGAGAAGAGAGAGAAAGGGAACTGAGTTAGAGAAATCCTAACCCTAACCCTAAACAACTTCAAACCATATTCAAACCTTTGTACTTTCAGAAATCCAAACACAACCTTGAGTGTTTGAGAGAGATTGGTGTTACTGGTTTGATCGTTTGTAGCTGTAACCTCTTGATCTGTGATCTTGTTACCAACTTAGACATTTTGGTGAGATCTGTATTTCTTTATCATAGAAATCTTAGATCTACACTATTGCATGTTATATATCACTAGATCTGCATATTTATTTCTCGTTTTAAGAAAATATTTGTTGATTTAGATCTGTAAATGTTTTATGTTTTCTGTTCTTGTGAAACTAAACCTTGACCTAGTTGGATTCTCACTTGGAGATTTTCAATCTCGAAAATATTTTTAAAAACTGAGATTGATTAAGATCTTGACCGATTTAGAAGCAAGATATCCGTGGAATCTGGGATAGATTAAAAGGTCAAAAAGGTTCCAAGTTTTGTAAGAAAGAAAGAAAAGAAAATCACAGCATATAGTCTTTATATGTAATTTTCTAGGACTGTCTGTAAAAACTAAGTGTGTGTGAGTTCATGCATGTGAATAGAAATGACATCACAAACACTTGACACACTATCACACTGAAAGTGTTGGGTATAAGATCAAAGATTATTGAGTCGACACAAGGAAAGCTAAAGCAAAGGGGAAGTTATCAAACTGGAAGAACATCATCAACAATCAGATCTACAAGAAGTTAGAAGGACACCAAGTGGTGTATATTCCTAAACTTAGAATAGGCTGAGTTGTGTGCATGTATGTTGTATTGTTTGTAACTGCTATTTGTTTTTAGTGGACTTTTACTTTCGTGACTTAGAAGTCACCGTGGATGTTTCCTCTATTGGGAGAGGTTTTACCACGTTAAAAATAGTGTGTTCTGATTATCTTCATCTCCTCATCTCATTCTATAGTGTGCTGATATTTTGAAACTATCTTAGTTTTAAAACTGATTACAAAGTCTTGGTTATTCTCGTACATAAGTTTTTTGTAAACACATCTTGTTGTTTATCATTTTTATTTTCAAAAGAAAAGGGTTTCTTCAACAAACATCTCGGAGTTGCTTATACAATTTAATCATTTTATTAAACGGCATTAGTAACGTTTTTCAATTGGTATTAGAGCCCTATAAACTTTTATTTCAAAAAGGATCTTGTGTTTCTGAAATCGTTTTCTGAAAATCCTAACTATGGACGAGAAGAATGAAAGGTTTGGTAATCTGTCCAGACCTCTACTCTTTGATGGAAACAACTTTGCTTACTGGAAAGTAAGAATGGCTGCCTTCATCCAAGGGACTTTAGGAGATGATGTCTGGGACATTATTGAAAATGGATATACTTATCCTACTAAACCAGCCACTGAAGGAAGTGATGAGAGGGTAAAGAAAATCTTAAGTGAGTTTACCCAGGAAGAGAAAACAATTTCTCGTAATAACAATAAAGGAAAGAATGCCATCTTTATGTCTATTAATGAGTATGAGTTCAAGAGAATCTCATCTTGTGCCACTTCCAAAGAAGCTTGGGACACATTAATCACTGCCCATGAAGGAGACTTCAGAGTTAAAGCTGCTAAAACTCAAATGCTTACCCAGCAATACAACTCTTTAATTATGTCTGACTCTGAGTTTTTTGACGACTTTTGAATGAACCTAACTGATATAGTTACTAAGTTGCATGCTAATGGTATAACATATGATAGGAATGAGATTGTTTCTAAAATCCTAAGATCATTACCACAAAAGTTTGACAGCAAGAGGTATGCTATTGATGAAATGAGTGATCAAAACCTCACCCCTGAGTTACTCAGTAGCAAACTTAGGACTGTGGAAATGGAATTAGACTTTAAGAAACAATTAAATCAATCTCAAAGAAAACAGCCCAACTCTAACTTGAGTTTTTCCTCTAAGATATCTAAACATGAGACTAATTTGACCAACTGTGACTCTGATGAGGAGTGTGATATAGACAAACTAGATAATCAGATTGCCTTAATGTCCAAACAATTTAAGAAAATTGTTAAATTTAGAAACAAACATGCATCTAAACAAGGCAAGCCTAATTATCCAACTGTGTCTAATCCCAAACCTCATGAGAGAGGTCTTGACAAACATCCTAAGGACAACAACTTCAGATCTAACAGAGATCTTAAAAAGATTGAATGTTTTAGATGTGGGAAACTAGGTCACATTGCTCACGATTGCAGAGTTAATCTGAATAAAACCAACACACACAATAGAGCCAATGTCTGTAAAACTTGGGATGATCCAAGTGACTCTGATGAAGAGGAACTTGAGTCATCAAATGTACTTGACCCTTGCATGTCCTTTTTTGCTAAGATCATTTACAATGATGATATGCCTGTGTGTGATAATGATACCTCTACTCCTGCTTTTGTGAATACTGCTTTGACTGGCCTAGATGCCTTATTATCTGAAAATGTTACTAGCTCTAGTTCCGTGTGTGTGAGTCAAAGAGATCTCGATAACGATGATGTAAATGGGTGCGTGAGTACTAAAACTAAATCGTTAGGGGTCACTACACACACTTCACTTAGCGACTCAGACACAGATGACCTCCCAGATATTCATACTTTGTATGCTAAAACTCTTAAAAAAGGCACTAGACTGGAGAAGACTGTTAGAGACCTGACTAAGAAATTAGATGATCTAAGTCTTATTGTGAAGATGAATGCCGAAGAGTACACTAACCAGTGTCTGACACATCAATCTGAGATTGAAACTTTTGATCAAAAATTACAAGAGTTGACTAAAACTAATGAAACCCTGGAAATGAAATACAAGGGAACATTATTAGAACTGGAGGAAGCAAAAACAAAGACAACAACTGTTTTCAAAAAAATTTCTAAGTTTGAAAACAATTCAACTTGTTTCACTGACTTTGTTGTTGACTCCAAGACCAATTCTGATGATAGAACCGGTATTGGATTCTGCCCTAAGAATAAACCACAAACTAAAAATCTTGAACCTATTAAGTTTGTGTCTGGGGGCAAAAGACCAACCGAAACATGCCCAGATTTTCATTTTATTAAAAAGGAATATGATCAAAAGAAACAACAGAAAGACATTGGAGAGTCTAGTAACTCTAAGGCTGACAGTACACTTGAGACTAAATACGTCTGTCCTTTGATCAGAAAGGCTGAATCTACCTTTAAAACCATACCTCCTAGGAATAAGACTTCTGAACAGAATCCTGTTAAACCCATCTTTAGAAGTTTCCCTAAGGAAGTACATCCCTCAAGCAATCAATATTGCTCCTACTGTGACGTTTATGGTCATTCTTTTGAAGGTTGTTATGCTAGGCGTCTAAACACCCCTGTGTACAACACTCCTGTTTACAAGAACTTTAACTATTCTAGGCAAAATCGTAACCATTATGTCCTTCCAAGACTACAGGAATAGAAAGACCAAAACTAAGAGTTCATTTAAGAGAAAGGCTCCCAGAAACTTTCCTAAACCAAAACCTCAACCTTTCCACAAAAATTAGTTTGTTGCGTCAAATGTTTTTCGACAAAAAGCTGCTTCTCGAAAATTTTATCAAATGAGAGCAAACTTACGCAAAATTAAAACTAGAGCTATTTGGGTTAGAAAAGATGATCTTTTACCCCAAATGAAGTGTAACATTGTCATCACTGCCTTAAAAGCTGAACAGACTTCATCTGGTTGGTATTTAGATTCAGGATGTTCCAAACATATGACAGGAGATGAAACCAAACTCTTAAACAAAACCAGATTTGCTGGAGGTAAAGTAGTTTTTGGCGATGGAGTTTCATCCCAGATCATAGGTAAAGGAATCCTAAAAGAAGAGGGAATGCCTGTTTTGCAAAATGTACTTTTAGTTAAAGGCCTCAAAGCCAACCTCCTAAGTATATCACAATTTTGTGACTCTGACCATACAGTTACCTTTTCAAAGAACAATTGCAAAATTCTAAATGATAAACGTGAATGCATCATTACCGGATTTAGAACACCTGATAATTGCTATACTGTCAAGACTAGTTCTGAAACCTGTAACATTGTCAGAATGGATGACAATGAAATCTGGCATAATCGTATGGGTCACCTAAGTTATGATATCCTTGGTAGATTGTCTAGTCAAGAGATTGTTAGAGGAATTCCTAAAATTAAACCTATTTCCAGTGTTGTCTGTGGTCATTGCCAGGAAGGAAAAATAGTTAAGACTTCGCATAAAAAAGTTAAAGACATTCTCACCTCTAGACCTTTAGATCTCATCCATATGGACCTTATTGGTCCCTCTAGAACTGTTAATCTTTGTGGACACAGTTATATCCTTGTCATGTTGATGATTTTACACGATTCACTTGGGTTGCCTTCTTGAAACATAAATCTGACACGTTTCAGAAATTTTTGAAAATTTTACTAAGAATTGAAAATGAGAAGGACACACAAGTCAATCGCATTCGTAGCGATAGAGGGGGAGAGTTCATAGACACGGGAATAGTTGAATATTGTGACTACAACGGTTACAAACACGAATTCAGTGCCCCTAAGAAACCTCAGCAGAACGTTATTGCCGAAAGGAAAAACCGAACCCTTCAAGAGATGGCACGAGTCATGTTGCATGCCAAATCTCTACCTAAGTACTTCTGGGTAGAATCTATTAGAACTGCATGTCATATCATTAATCGGGTTTACCTTAGGAAAAACACTAAACAAACCTCTTATGAGTTGTGGTACGGTAAGAAGCCTAATCTGAAATATCTAAGAACTTTCGGAAGTCAGTGTTATGTCTGTAAAGACAGAGAACATTTGTCCAAATTCGAGACGCGTGGAGATAAAGCCATATTCTTAGGTTACTCTCCAAACAGTCGTGCATATCGTATATACAATCTGCGTACTAAGACCCTTATGGAGTCGATAAATGTAATAGTAAGCGACACTATTGTCGAAAATAAGATATCTGAATCACCTATTGTGGTTGAATCTGAAAATGATTTCAAAAATGATTCACCAGAAATAGATGACTCATTACCTATTGAGAGTCCAGAAGTACCTGACTGGGTCTCTAAAGATCATCCCATTGACAACGTGGTCGGTAATCCTAATGAGCCTGTCCGTACTAGATCCCAGTTAAGAAATTATGCTAATTATGCATGTTTCGTCTCCCTTGTGGAACCGAAAAATGTTAATGAAGCATTGGATGACACACACTGGATTTCTGCAATGCAGGAAGAACTTTTACAATTTGTTATTCACGATGTCTGGTATCTTGTACCGCGGCCTCAAAACAAAAATGTTATTGGTACACGTTGGATCTTTAAGAACAAATCTGACGAAAATGGGGTAATCCTTAGAAACACAGCTAGACTAGTTGCTCAAGGTTACTCACAAATAGAAGGGATAGATTTTAGCGAGACATTTACCCCAGTCACTCGTCTTGAATCTGTTCGACTTCTTTTCGCCATACTTTATCAAATGGATGTTAAGTCTGCCTTCCTCAATGGAATTCTGTCCAAAGAGATGTATGTAGAACAACCCAAAGGGTTCATTGACCCAAAATACCCAGACCATGTCTTTCGTCTAAAAAAGGCTTTGTATGGCTTAAAACAAGCTCCTAGAGCTTGGTATGAACGCCTATCCAACTTTTTGTTGGATAAGGGTTTTAAGAGAGGAGGAAATGACCAGACCCTCTTTGTCAAACATTTTGACAAAAACATTATTATAGCCCAAGTCTATGTAGATGACATCATCTTTGGGTCTACTTCAACATCTGAAGTTAAATCCTTTTCTGCTATTATGCATAAGGAGTTTCACATGTCCCTTATGGGGGAGCTACAGCTTTTCTTAGGATTTCAAGTGAAACAGAATTCTGATGGATTATTTGTCTCTCAAACTAAGTATGCCTTAGATCTTGTTAAGAAGTTTGGTTTAGATAATGCTAAAGTTGCCAAAACGCCTATGAGTACTACTGTTAAATTATGTAAAGATGAAAATGGAAAGTCAGTTGATTCCACACTTTATCGTAGTATGATTGGTAGTCTACTCTATCTAACTGCCTCACGACCAGATATAATGTATGTTGTATGTCTGTGTGCTCGTTACCAGAATAGCCCTAAAGAGAGCCATTTATCTTGTGTAAAATGTATAATAAAGTACATAAAAGGCACTCTTAATCTTGGACTTAGGTACACTAATGATACCTGCAGCACCATCATAGGGTATACTGATGCTGATTGGGCCGGTTGTACTGATGACAGTAAAAGTACATCAGGTGCCTGTTATTATGTCGACAATAATTTAGTAGGTTGGAGTAGCAAAAAACAAAATTGCACATCTTTATCTACGGCTGAGTCCAAATATATAGCAGTTGGAAGTTGTTGTGCTCAATTGTTATGGATAAAACAAATGTTAAGCGACTATGGGATTAAAGAAGATCAGTTACAATTGTATTGTGACAATCAAAGCGCCATTAACATATCTAAAAACCCGGTTCAACACTCGCGAACTAAGAATATTAAAATAAGACATCACTTTATACGCGAACTTGTTGAGACTAAGGAGTTAGAAATTCATAACCTACCTACTGATTTGCAACTTGCAGACATGTTCACTAAACCTCTAGACTATAACAGATTTCTGTATTTGCGTAATTCTATAGGTATGGTATGTGCTGATTAATCTCTTAAGACCGTAATTTTTCACCCTTTGTCCATTTGAGACAAAATGGGTGAGAAATTTGAGTCTTACGGGTTCAATGTTTTGATCACATTTCATCTAAACTGCTTGATCTTAGTGCATATTTGCAGGAATCTCTTCTACTGGTTTTCTACCATTTCTCTCTAGTGTAAAAATTTGTAAATAGTTGAGTTATGTAATTTTTGACTTTCTAGGAAATGGGTAGATAGTATCTTTTATATAGGACTAGGTTTTATTTATTTTTGGTTCCCTAAGAGTTTAAGCTAACTCAAAGGAGATTTTGTCTCATATTTCCAAAGGGGGAGATTGAAGCACCTTATACCTTTGACTTACTTAAGTCTATATTGTATAAGTGTTCATCTAATTTGGAAATAGTGACAAAATTTGTTGTCTAACCTAGAATCCAAAGAACCTTAGACTTATTCTCTCTAATACTCTTTAATGATCCAAACAAGGTATAAATTAAATCACATTACACACATTAGAAGTGCATACATGTGTATATATTGCTCATAATTGATTGTGTGTTAAATTTCCCTTAAAATGTTGTTTTAATAATTTTTGGGAATTTTTAAACATTTTTAAAAAAATATTTTCTTTAATAAAAGTGTGTTTATAAACTTTGTGGGGTTAAAATGCTATTATGAAAACTTAGTTTTTCATTAGAATGTTTGATTGGGTAGAATATCAATGCGCCAGAGACTTCAGGGTGTTGCATGTAATTATTTTGGACGCGCGTTTGCCAGCCAATGAAATGCCAACACTTGTCATGCTCTTGTTATCTCATTTGTGTTTGTTTTGTGAGAGAACTGCCTGGTGTATTGTGGATCGTTAGATCAAACCTTATCTATGGCCTCCATATGTTTTAAGTCTATCCATGTGCTATCACTATGGGCCAATCGCCTTCGTTTTAACCCACTGCTTTTTTACCACCCTTGGATCAAAGCCAATATAAGGAAGACTGAATCTCAACCGTTGATTGCTATCAGCGATCCAGAACCTTCCTTGTCTCCTATATAAACCCTCTCATTCTCAGCATTTTAAGACTTTTGGCAGTCGTCCAACTTGAGAGAAAAAAGAGAGAAGAGAGAAGTGAGAGAGAAAAGAGAAAAGAAAAGAGAGAAGAGAGAGAAAGAGAACTGAGTTGGAGAAATCCTAACCCTAACCCTAAAAAACTTCAAACCATATTCAAACCTTCGTACTTTCAGAAATCCAAACACAACCTTGAGTGTTTGAGAGAGATTGGTGTTACTGGTTTGATCGTTTGTAGGTGTAACCTCTTGATCTGTGATCTTGTTACCAACTTAGACATTTTGGTGAGATCTGTATTTCTTTATCATAGAAATCTTAGATCTACACTATTGCATGTTATATATCACTAGATCTGCATATTTGTTTCTCGTTTTAAGAAAATATTTGTTGATTTAGATCTGTAAATGTTTTATGTTTTCTGTTCTTGTGAAACTAAACCTTGACCTAGTTGGATTCTCACTTGGAGATTTTCAATCTCGAAAATATTTTTAAAAACTGAGATTGATTAAGATCTTGACCGATTTAGAAGCAAGATATCCGTGGAATCTGGGATAGATTAAATCAAAAAGGTTCCAAGTTTTGTAAGAAAGAAAGAAAAGAAAATCACAGCATATAGTCTTTATATGTAATTTTCTAGGACTGTCTGTAAAAACTAAGTGTGTGTGAGTTCATGCATGTGAATAGAAATGACATCACAAACACTTGACACACTATCACACTGAAAGTGTTGGGTATAAGATCAAAGATTATTAAGTCGACACAAGGAAAGCTAAAGCAAAGGGGAAGTTATCAAACTGGAAGAACATCATCAACAATCAGATCTACAAGAAGTTAGAAGGACACCAAGTGGGGTATATTCCTAAACTTAGAATAGGCTGAGTTGTGTGCATGTATGTTTTATTGTTTGTAACTACTATTTGTTTTTAGTGGATTTTTACTTTCGTGACTTAGAAGTCACTGTGGATGTTTCCTCTATTGGGAGAGGTTTTACCACGTTAAAAATAGTGTGTTCTGATTATCTTCATCTCCTCATCTCATTCTATAGTGTGCTGATATTTTGAAACTATCTTTGTTTTAAAACTGATTACAAAGTCTTGGTTATTCTCGTACATAAGTTTTTTGTAAACACATCTTGTTGTTTATCAGTTTTATTTTCAAAAGAAAAGGGTTTCTTCAACAAACATATCGGAGTTGCTTATACAGTTTAATCATTGTATTAAACGGCATTAGTAACGTTTTTGATCCTGAACTTCTGAATGCGCCTCCTGAACTTCAATACCTCCTGAAGTTCAATAGCCTCCTGAACTTCAATATCAAAACTAATTCTCGAGCAAGAAAAACAACTTCTGAATGATAATTAGTCGGGGCCCCGACTATGTAAGTTTATGGAGTTGAATTTGGTGCTCGACTGTATGATGTTATGAGAATGTGCCACCGAATGAACAACTATATCTGTAACAGAAGCCCCCAAGTGTGGAATGTGAACTTTGAATGCTTTTTGCTTGATCGCTTTCACATACTCATACTTTGTTTCCGACCAACTGTAGTTGACAGCTTCTTATTTCCGACCAACCTGAGTTGACATTTTTGGGAATAGATTTACTTCCTAACCAACATAAGTTGGCATTTTTAGGAATACAAGTTTTACTTCCCGGAGGAATACAAGTAGATTTACTTCCCGGAGGAATACAAGTAGCTTTACTTCCCGGAGGAATACAAGTTTTACTTCCCGGAGGAATACAAGTTTGATAATAAATGATAGAGACTTCCTCGGAGTTGACCAACGGATTGTTGGGAATAAGATATAATAAATGCTGGAGACATCCTTGGAGCTGACCAACAGATTGTTGGGAATAAGATAATATATGCTGGAGACATCCTTGGAGCTGACCAACAGATTGTTGGGAATAAGATATAATAAATGATGGAGACATCCTTGGAGCTGACCAACAGATTGTTGGGAATAAGATAATATATATGTTGGAGACCTCCTTGCTGAAACAAGAATAGAATAAGCATCCAAATAGATATAAAGAATAATTAAAAATAATAAAGTGCCTCGTTGATCTGTCGAGGTAGAATTATATAATGCCGAACAAGAATAAGATCTTCCAGAACATAAGAATATGGCCGAGAACGTTGTTAGGCCTGAATATAAATAAGAATTATCCGACCAACTATCCATTGGGGGTGAAATACAACGAATGTTGTAATTCTCCTTAAAGCTGAATAAGTATCTTGTCGAGGCACAAGTGCATAATGCCGAATAAGAATAATATTTCCCAGAACATAAGAATATGGCCGAGAACTTTGCTGGGCCTGCATATAAATAAGAATTACCCCGACCAACTATCCGTTGGGGGTGAAATATAATAACTGTTATAGTTCTTCCTCGGAGCTGAATATATATAGAGAGAAGAAATTTTTCAAGCTCTATGCTGAATATAAATAAGAATTACTCCGACCAACTATCCGTTGGGGGTGAAATATAATAACTGTTGTAGCTTTTCCTCGGAGCTGAATATATATAGAGAGAAGAAATTTTTCGAGCTCCATGCTGAGATAAATATAAAATATGAATCCGAACGGATATAGAATAATTTGTGCTTGAGCCGATATCTACGAGTGAAATGATAATAGTTTACAGATTGTTTCCGAGCATTCGTCGGCGTTGAGTCTTGTACCTGTAAAAATTAATATCTCGCTCTACCATTTGTGTAAGCTGAATTGATTAGTCGTGAGAATAATTTAATCATTCAATAAATATATGATAGGTATATGTTTGAGAAATAAAAATATTAATTTCAAAAAATGAAATAATATATGTTGGCTGATATGTCGAGGCACAATTGCCTGATGTCGAGCAATACTACTTTTCCAGAGGTTTACGAGAGCTTTCCTCGGGATTGAATCTCGTCCCTATGAAATTTTAATAGGCTGCCCGAGCACCTGTCGAGACTAGAGAAAATAATTATTATCATGAGAATAATTATTCAGCCAAACAATATGTGATGTGTATCAGCATAAAATAATAAAAATTTCAAAATATGAAATAATATTTTTGTGCCAAATGTGTATGAGATGGACAAATTTTTATCAGATATGCATCATAAATAAGACGTAGAGTTTTTTGTAAAGTTATTTAATCTCCAACAACTAATCAGGTATAAGTTGCTGTTTAAAAATTATTTATCACTTGGTTTTAAAAATATTTTTGGGGTGATCACAAGTTAAAAAAGACTTAAGCCCCCTGTTTGTCCCCGAGCTGAACTCGTGTTTAAAGAAATATCTGGGGTGCTTCGCATTTTTTAATACCCCAAGATTCTACTGCTGCCGACAAACGGCATGGATGTTGCCGACCAACATTTAAGGATATCTCAAGTTATAGAATATATGGTGCCGACCAAGAAGCAAATGGTCCCCGACCTGCAGAGCGATTTCGTCGATCAACAAAAATGGTGCATTGATATTACAGATCAACTGTTAGATGGTCATCGAACAACATCAGATGTCACCGACCAAGAAGTGGATGGTTGGATATTTGTCGACCAGTAAATTGAATCCTCCGAACAAGACTGAGATGTCGCTGATCAAGAAGTAGATGATCGTCGACCTGCAATTGGTTCCACCGAGCTAAAATATAAATCTTCGACCAACAATAAGATACCTCGTAGTTGGATAAAATTATTTCAACGTTGTTGATGAATATTCACATCTTATCTCCAACAAACAAAAATGGTCTCGTTAAGCTTCCCTTTAATAAAAGATGGCCCGAGATGATGCCGACCAACAATATGTATGGCTGACCAAAAATAGGGGTTGTAAGTGGATGATTCCGAACAGCCATATGAGCCGCGGTGATGAATTTTTCATGAGATTGCTATGTCCCAAAATATCTCGAACCAATAGATCATAAAAATAACATTCGATGTAAAATCCAAGCATTAAGAATGTTAATTAAATGAATAATTATCTAATCCACTAGATCGTGTGATTTCGACAAAGAAACCATGTGATGTGATGAACGAGGAGCCAACATCTCAAATTTGTGCCCAGAGTCTTGATACGGTCATGATTATTATTTATTTTTTATTTTTTACAAGAGGTGGGTAATGGTTTTTTAGGTGAGAGAAAATTATTTTTTATATTGGTCCCTTCATATTCCCTATTTGGAGAGATAAAAATATGCTGAATGATCGAAGTTATTACCAAATTTATATCAAAAATCAATCAATGAGACTTTATTGATATAGATGGAAGATGAACCAAATTAAGTATATAGTTTATAAAAATGAATATAAAGAGACTCAAACTTGAAGAGAGAGAAAATAGATATGGGTCATGATTTCCATGAGAAAACTTTTTATTGTCTTTAACCTTTTCCCGTTCTCTGATTAGAAATGTAATGAGAATTTGAATAGTCATAAAAGACCTTTCAAAAATTATTTCAAAATCAACAATGAAAATTATCAAATCTTATCATCGTCGTACATATTGGTATATGTAATCATTTAAAATATTTATTCCATGACATAAAATTGAAACTTGAGAATCAAGCAAACAATTATGATTTATGAAATCCACTATTTTTCAGATTTCTAAATAAGAATTAATCTAATAGTTATGATTTAAAAATCATGATATGCAACATTTTGCAGATAAAAATTGGACAATTAATTTATGTATATAAACATAAAAATCATGATTGAATCAAAAGATGTATGTATAATTGATTATACGTAGAGAAAATAAAAACTTAGCTTTTGATGGAGAACAATGCTTGTAACACGTTCCCACAGGCGGCGCCAATCTGTTGATGCAAAAAACTGAACCGAATCCCATTTTTATGATCACAGATAAATAGATGAAAGCAATCCAATCAAGCACATAAGAGACAAAGATTTTTAAAGTGGTTCGGCTATGAATAAAGCCTACGTCCACTGTTATTTTATTCCCAGGGGTTTACAATAGCACCATATGGTGTAGAGAGAGAAAGGATGTGTATCTTGTGTATGGGGTTTCTAGGTTCTCCCGAATCTCTCCCGGCCTCTCCCCTTTTGGCTAAGGGAATACATGTATTTATAGTGATGGGAGATAAAGAGATTCATTGTATGTAGATATTTATACATTATGTCTACATTCAACGAATCTAATTGTTGAATTGTTTGGTATGCTATGTGTTGTCATCTACAGTATAAATGTACATTAATGCTCATTAAATGCGCTGTCATCTTCATTAATGCACATTAAATGCATAGTTATCCTTTGATCTTCCTGATTGGTATGCCGACCAACTCTCCTCGGGTGCCGACTAACTCTCCTCGGGTGCCGACCAACTCTCCTCGGGTGCAGATTAATTCTCCTCGGGTACTGACCAACTCTCCTCGAGTGCCGACTAACACTCCTCGGGTGCCGACTAACTCTCCTCAGTTGTCGAATATTGCCACGTAGGATGACATGTGTCCTTTTCTGATTGGTCCTCGTAGATGGAGAATTTTTGCGTTAACACTTAATGGGTATTATTGTGAATATTTCGTCCTTGTGGACTTTTAGGGACACGAGCATGGCTACATTATAAGGTAGAGTGACGAGCGTTTGTGTCCATTTAGAGCGCAATCACCATTTCATTTTGTGGGGTCAATGCAACACTGACAATAAAATGAACGTCCCACAAACCCCAACGAACCCTCTTATTGAGTCGAAAGAAGTTTGATGGAATGTGTTTTTTTCTTTCTATGTTGTTCCACGGATTTAGGCAAGGTTATAAACGATGCGAGACGTGGGAGTAGAGGTCAACCCTCAAATCTTAGGAGCCTAGGCATAAAAAGGCAATTTCTTTTTTTTTTAATTATTCTAAAGCTAGTACAATAATAAAATAATACATACCAACTTGAAAATATATCTATATGTTTTATAGTCATCATTCAATTATCAATATCAATAATCAGTACAAAATGGTTTAATATAAGAAATATATTTTTCATCTTTAAAAACAAAAAAATACTGAAAATATTTATACTATCAAAACTTAATAGGAAGCAAGAACACACTCAAAGTATTTATATTTTTCATTTCGGAGCCAAACTAAGGGCTTAAAATAAGGGAACCAAAAAATTGAAGTTATTAGATAGAAAAAAAATGAGAAAATAGAGAGTTCTATCAGAAAATTTGAAGGATGGAGCCGAAAATAAGCAAGACAAAGTTGAAAATATATCGGAGGCTAGCAGGTTTTGGTCTGAATTTTGTTGGACATAGAGATGGGCCTTGTCCAAAGTAGGTTGGCAATGTAAGGTTTTTTTTTTCGACGAGCGATAGAGAAATTTAGGTTTGCCTTTTTCTTTTGATCGTTTTGTACAATATATTGGTCCGGTTTGTAAAAAAAGTTTAGAAAGTGACGTCGTTTTGTTAAAGCATTAAAAAAATTTAAAATAAAAAAGAAAAAAATGCCCCTTAACACGCCTTAACGCTATGAATGGCAACGAGTAAGGTCGGGTCAGGTTTTAACTCCCCATTCCTGTCCCCGTTAGAAATAACATTCCCCGTCCCCGCCCCATTCCCCGTTATAATGGGTTCGGGAATCCTCGTCCCCGTTTAAAATGGGTATTGGTTTCCTCACGGGGAATCTGTTTCTTTTTTAATATAAAAAAATTCATTTATTTGTTTTTTAATATAAAAAATTCAGTATTAGATGTACTCGAGACAAACAAATCACATTTAAATTACATCCCAATTAAAAATGATTAAACACAACTAAAGTGCATTGTTTTACAACATAACATACAAATCAACAACTAGTGTACATTATTACATTATCTGTTAAATTTTAAAAAAAAACTGAAAATAGTGCTACCTGTACTATAGACACAACACAGAAAACATTATTACATTTTCTAGTGGAGATAAAAACTGAAAATATAAAACAGAAAACAATTTTCTACAAATCAACAAGGCCTTGTATTTTTACTAATTTTTTTTCCAAAACAACCTCAAATTGGTGACTACATGCACTATAGACACAACACAAGTAGACAAGAAACAAAATTAAGGTAGTTCAATTTAACATATGATATGACTCTAATCAAGATGTTGAAGCATGATGTATATCTGATACACAGTAGAGAAAATCCAAATGTTGAAATATCAAACAAATCTCAATTTTCTGAAAGAGAAAACAGAAACACTACACCAAAAAGATCAAATTATCACTTTTGAGCCAGCCACCCTTGTCACAGTCAATGACCGTGTTAAAAAAATACGCATTTTTTGTCATGTCATTGAGCGTGACAAGTCCGTGACAAGACTTGTCACGATCAATGACCGTGATAAGCCCGTGACAAGAACAATTATCATGGGCTTGTCACGGTCAATGACCGTGACAACATTATAAACTTATCACGGTCAATGATCGTGACAGGTCCGTGACAAGTTTGTCAGTAAAAAAAACCTTTCCTCTTCTTCTTTCCCACTGTTTTCTATTCTCTCCATTCTCTCTCTCTCTCTCAAAGGGGTATTTTTTCATCTCTCTTTCTCTTTCATTTGTATATATGTGTGTATGTGTGTGTGTACTTGTACTTGTGTGTGTGTGTGAGTACGCGTATGTGTGGTGGGCAGGAGGGGGCAGGGGGTGGTGGGGCGGGTGGGTTTGTGTGTGTGCATTTATGTGTGTGGGGAGTGGGTTTGTGTGTGTGCAGGTGTGTGTGTGTGTGTGGTGGGGAAGGGGGTGTGGGGCAGGGGGTGTGGGGTGTGTATGCGCGTGTGTATACTTGTGATGCATATTCAGGGGTGTCTCAATGCGTTTGTCGTGTGGCCTTACTTCCTCCTCAAACTTACCACATGACATTATTTGTATCTATTTTATTTGGACACTTGGATTATATTTGTATTGTTTTGATTTGTTACATTTTGTTTGTTTAAATAACATATATACTTGTCACGGTCAATAACCGCGACAACCAAAGTTGTCACCCCCAGAATTGTCATGGTCATTGACCTTGACAAGTCCAACTTGTCAAGGTCAATGACCGTGACAATCCAGCAAATTTGGTGTAGTGAAATCTATAACTATTGTATTACCTTTCTACTTGAAGCTACAAGGAGAAGAACAGTTGAAAAGAGCAGACTAGAAGATATATAAATATAGGGGAGAGAGAGAGAGATTTACATGCATGGGAGAGGAGATCGGCATGGCAGATAAGGGAGCAAGTCGTGGGAGGTCGTGGGACGGTGTGAGAGGAGGGAGGTCGTCGATGTGGGACGGTGGGAGGGAGATGAGGGAGCAGGTCAAGGGAGAGAATTTGATATGAGGGTCGGCGTGTGTTATGTTAGGCGTGTTAGGAACTTAGGTTAGGGTTACATATTATACCTTATATATTTATTAAAATATAAGCATATATATTAATATATCGGGTATCCCCATGGAGATCTGAGGCAATACCCGAAACCGACCAGAAATGTTTCGGGGATTTTTTTAACTCCCCGAACCCGTCCTGATCCTCGAATCTTCGAAGATTTTTCAGGGATTTTTTTCGGGTATCCGCGGGGACCCGAATTTTTGGGGAAAATTTCCATCCCTACTTAACGCGCCTAGGCACGCCTGTTGACCATGCTTCACGCCTAGGCACACCTTTTAGAACACTGGATTTAGGGTTATGTTTTGATCAGTGTGTTCAATATGTGTTATCTCTTTATGCCTTCACATAACCTTGTTATTAAGTCAAAATACCATTTCGTTGATCATAAGTCAAATATTTCTCATCAAATTTGGGGGATCCACCCATAATTTGCCTAAGTTGCTATTTGGTGATTGAGAACCGCTAACTTGTTGCTTCCATGGATGGATGGTGGTTTCAGGGTTTTAGCATTAGGTTTTAATTAGGGAATAAAGATGAAGAAGAGTGTATTTTTTTTTCAAAAGATAGAGGGTAAATTAAAATACACATTAGCGAGGTTTTTACGAAAGTTAACGTCCGTCCAATATTAGGACGGCACGTCGCGTGCAAACATTTTTTACAATAGTAAAACATTGAATTCAATCAAACTTGGTGGATATTATCTCAATAGTCATGTGATAAACCATAAATAAATTCAATTCGGATGCGTGGGATGATCATTACAAAATTTAACGGTTAAAAATTCACATATTTATCAACTTACATCACACCCATTTATAGATAGAATTTTTTGTGTGAATGATCTCCTTGGGATCATATCCACTAATTTTGGTTAAAAAAATCAAGCGTTTATTACTTTGAAAAATGGTTTTCACTAAAAGTACACAAAATCAAGTACGCATATATATATACAGACAACCTCGTGCAAACAAATTTTAAAAAAATTACAAACGATATTTTTTTGAAGTGATTTTTTATGGACTATTAACATTTCAATGACACCCCCCCAAAAAAAGAAAAGAAAAGAAAAGAAATCAACTCAAAATAAATTTTTTTTCTTCTATTTATAAGGATGTAAATGCATAATATAAAAATGCATTTCATCCCTTGACATTCCAACCCTTGACCTCCGGGTCATTATAAATACATTGTACCACTGCCATCAAAGGTAGGAACACAAGCAAGCAAGCAAGCTATTGCAATGACTAATACCATAATAGTTGATGTAGTCTTTAATACATAGTCGAACCATTTTAAAATCTTGTGTTGTTATCTTTTTATTTACATATTTTATCTTTAATTAAAGAATTAGATCTAGTTTAATTTTTTACATCAATACTAACTAATGGCTGAGATTATATTTTGAGGGTTTTGTATAAGTTAACTACTGGTTAGAAACCCACGTGTCAAGACCCATTTCTGTTAGCTAAAGGGGCTACAAAGATGGTTTACATTTTATATTATAGATATCAATAATTTTATGGCAATATTGTTTTTGCAACCCATTAGAGCAACCCTTATGGGTAGTCTAAACTTGTATATATGCGGTACCTTTGTATGCTATGGGTAGGGTAAAAGTTCAAATTTAGACATTGCCAGTGTAAAAAATAACAAATATAAATATGCACTAGTCGCTGCTAAGTGGGACCCTCTCTAAAACGAAAAATGATGTTCCGCGGAACACACACACAAAAAAAAATACTAAATAAATAAATGCCTAAAACGAACATCATGTTCCGCTTAGGCTTTGCCATATTTTCCCTTATTCCAATTTCTAACCCCAATTGTTTTGTTACTCCAAACTCTTATATTAATAACGACTTTTTTTTATTTGTTTTGAACTATTTTTTTTATAAATTGATGTTGTCTCTCCTCATAAATATTTTACCCATCACACTCTCAAATACTGTTTACACAAATTCACAATTCATTTGTTTCCTGCAATTTAAATTATTTAGTCGTTTATATTTTTGATACTTTTATATTAATTATACTTTTTTTTAATTATACTTTTATATTAATTATACTTTTGATACTTTTTTATATTATTATTTTTGTGGCTATATATTTGGCTAAATTTTGATTTTTTGCAACTAATAAATAAATAAAACATTGACATAACAAAAATTTACATTAAAATTACTAAATACCTTGGATAGTTAAATATATACAAGTAAAAACATTAACTAATAACTAATTAAATAGAATATTAACATTAACATAACAAGAATTTACAAAAAGGTGGTTGGGCAATAAATTTTGGGGGTTAAACATAATAACTAAAGAATTTTGGGGAGAAAAAATGTAATTGGGTTAACCCTTAAGCGGAACATCATGTTCCGCCCAAGGGTGGGCAACCATTCCCTCAACGACGCCGTTTTGGTCACTATAGGGTATATTTGTTTTTGCCCACAATAGTTTCGTTAGTTTAATTATGGTATATTTGGACTAGTTTAGTTTATATATACCCTGTGCATAAAGGTTGTTCTTAGACAACTCGTTGAGTGTCCATCACTGTGCATTTGGCCCCACACTTTACAAAAATATATCTAACATTGAATGAAAGATCTTTTATACGCGATTTCCTTTCAACTTCGAGATGGCAAATATCACGCCATCTACGAAGGTTATTTAAAGTTGGAAAAACTTCGAGAAGCGCGTCTGCTTCCTCTGGCACCCATTTGTCAACAGACCATCTACAAATAACTATTTTATCTTTCTACTCTCTCTCTCTCCCCAACCCATGTTCTCTCTGTTTGGGCAAGCCACCACCATTGTTTTTTTGAAGCGCCATTCATCATCTTCTCTCATTTGCAACAATGCTGAAAGAAACTTGAGATTGATGATGTGGTTATTTTGCCACTCACAAATATAAAATATCACTAGTGCAGCGGCACTGGATAGGGCTGCGGTAGTGTTACCGCCCCTCCACCATCCTGGATAGGGTTGCGGCAATCAGTACGTAGGTCCTACCAAGAAGTAGCGCGACTACTAAAGGTACGAACGCTCATAACCTAAGCCCACAACCCATCAACCTTGACACACAAAACCTGTACATCTTACCTCCTAACCAAACTTCTGTCCAAGAAAGCGTGTCATCTTACCTCTTTTTCATAACACTAGCTTCACCCTATTTTCTCTTTCACTATATGCATAGTGCAGACCTCACATGAGGATTCTGACTTTTTTTCGCAGTGCAAACCCATGGCTGTTATTTATTTGGGAGATCTTGGAGTAAACTTGAGCTTAGGTGCCTCTGAGTTCGGTTGGGTACTCCCTCTTCCTCACTCTTTTTAAAAGTGGGTTTTGAACTTTTCATTTGTTAACAATCACTGTGAACCCAATTGTATACCTAGTAAACCCAGTTTAATCGTTAAAAATTTTTACTACTCTGTTTCTTAGTTCAGATTTATATTTAGAGTTAACGTTTTATATATATATATATATTTTTTTTTTGTACCTGTCTAAACGAGTAATATCTCACTAGGCATGTAATTTGTTTTCTACATATCTCTTCGTATGTATTTTGTTTTAACATACCTGTTATGTTTTTGTACATATTATGTTATAATATACGTGTTATATTTCAAACTAAACAACTCTCTACAATTCAAATCAAATTAGAGATGGTTGCTGATGATGCCGGAATCAGCACCACCAGGTAAGGTGTTTTCAAGCTTAATATAAGAATAACAATGGTAGCACAGTTATATAAAGAGGTAAGAGAATGAGATGAGTATAAGAGGAGAGGGCACAGATATATAAGTGGTTCAGCCAATTTGGCCTACGTCCACTGTGAGTGTGTGTGAGTAATTTTACTGAATGAAGGCACTAATGGCCATGGATACAACCTCTCAAGCTTTCTCTCTCTACTTTGTATTAGAAAAAGCTTCAGCTAGGGTTTAATATCTGGATCCTTTTGCAAGGTAGGGGTGACCCCTATATATAGTACCAAGGGGGTGTAATGTACCCCCCATGCATGTAATGAGCATGTGTGTGGTAGCCTCACCAATGTGGGAGTGCCATCTGTCACTGTCACCTGTAAGGAATGATGATGAAATATTCTCCCCATGTGTGGAGAATAATCTTGTTACAACTGATTTGTGCCCATGTGTCCTTATCCAAATGTCAACAGATGCTCGGCCGCCATATTGGTGGATGACCTCGGCCTGGGAGAGGCCGAGCTGTAAAGGCTTGATGTCCGTTCAATCCGAGATGTGTCATAGGGAGTCTCGGCCTGATCTCAGCCGAGACATTATGCTGGGGTCGGCCCCAGCCGAGGTTGGACATATAGCATGCTGACGATTACTAAGGCTTCTTGTCACCTCGGCCCAAGCCGAGGTTGGACTGGTTCCATGTTGAAGGTTACCAAGGCTCCTTGTCACCTCGGCCTACTCTCGGCCGAGGTTGCCATACCCAGGTATATGAGGATGCTGTTGATGCCTGCGATGCGCGTAGTGTCCATTGAAAATGTAGGTGGAAGTGTCGGCCTGGGCCGACCTTACTAAGGCCGAGGGATGATATCGTGGGCCCATGGCATATCTAGGGTCGATCAATATCTTGGCCCAAGTCGAGGTTGGTGTCTCAAGGCCGAGGTTACACTTGGGGCATATCAATCACCCCCCAGCCCTTAGTCATATGCGAGAGCAAGTGGCTAGGGGATTACTAAACCTCCGAGGCCTGTCCGTCCCAAACTAATACCTGCATGACACCTGTCCACGCTAGAACGTACTTACTTGGCTGGCGTGTGCTGTCATCCGTCCTTTGGGGTTCCCAAGGCAATGATGTGCCTTGGGAAATGTGCCCACGTATTTAAGGGTTTTAACCCTTCTTTTTCTTTTTCTTCTTCACTTCATTCCTGCGCACAAACTGTTCTTGCGATTTCTCTCTCTCCAAAGCTTCTCTACTCAACGCTCTTCTGCCGAAGCCTTTGTCGATTTTCTTGCGAGTTTTCTTCATTTCATTCATCGATTCATTTCCAGGTACTTCTTCCTTTCCATTCCCTTTGTTTCTGGTATTTGGTTTGCATTTTCCGGTGAGTTTTTAAGTTTTCCGGCGAGAACCATTGTCTCAGGCGAACTGGGTTTGCTTTAAACTTCCAAGTTTGATCTTTAAACTCCTTTATTTTACAAGTCAATCCTGTTTGTAGTTTTAGGAGTTATTCCTAAGTTTAGGGTCGTCCTCTGATGCTCAGACCTTTATACCAGCTTCTTGAGGATTTCCCTTCTCTTAGAGAGAAGACCCTAGAAAAGATTAGGCAAATAGAGAGAGCTCAGGAGGAAGCTCGTAGGTCACAAGAGTTTCCCATTAGACCCTTGTTTCCACCACCTCTGAGGGTGATATATCCTGACCCCCCGGAGAACTTCTATCATACAGGGGTGCCTGCTGATCCAACACCTATGTCTGAGTCTGAAGCTTCTACCTCAGACCCCATGTCAGTGGACTCTTTCCAGGAAGCTATGGATTTCACACCTCGGCCTGATCAGGCCGAGGTATCCAGCTGAGCTTCATCCCATAATGGCTCCAGCACCTCAGCCTCTTCTTCAGAGGTTGAAGTGCTTGAGCCGAGTGTGGCTGTGCCACCCATTCTTGATGCCATCCCCCTGTCGGCCGTCACAGGGTCAGAGTTTGCTCAGAGATTCCCTAGTAACCCATCTACATCTGCTCCGGCCGACGTTGAGCTTGATACTAATGAAGATGCTGAAAGCGATGTTGACATCTCTGAGGCGGCCGAGTTCGAGAGCACAGTCACTGAGGTGGATCTTCTGTGCTTCAGATATTTATACTCCATCAGTCCTTCCATCAAATTAAGGAGACCTCTGAGGGAAGAGAGGGCCTATCATGGCCGAGATGGGGAAATCTGCCTGTACGAGTAGATGTTTAAGTTAGGGTTTCGCCTACCCATTCATCCCATCATCAAATCCATTCTCTCTTACATCAACTTGGCCCCCTCACCGCTATCTCCCAATGCCTGGAGAGTCATCATAGGGGCCATTATTCTATGGAGGGCAGTCCACCACTCTGACCTCCCAGTTCAGGTCTTCGTTGGTTGTTATGTCCCAACCTCGGCCAAAAACCATTCGAGCTACTATCATTTTGTGGCTCGGAGGCCTGAGAAGAAGATGCTCCAGGTGACTCAGACCTCAAATCATAACTCGAAGCCTCGTTATTTTTTTGCCTCAGGACCATGGGAATTTGGGCCATGCGTCCCCTCTTCCACACTTGAGCCGAGGATACCCCTCAAATGGGGTAAGGTCACCATGTCTGCCAGGGCCGATCCTGGTCTAAGTCTTCAAAATATGCAGAAGGTGAAGGCCCTGCAAGACCAAGGGGCACATGGTCTATTTGTTAAGTTCGAAAACTTGCTGACCCCCCCAGTATCTGTCGGGGACGAGCCTGGGTAGAAGTCCCCTTGTTGATTTTGGTAAGAATTTTTATTTCAAGTCTAACTTCTGAACTCATTCATGTCTGATTTCTGACCTATATCTTTTAACTTTTGCAGAGCGACCACAAGACATCCCGGACGAACTGTGGGAGATGGCTGCTCCGAGCTTGGCGAGGCTTGCCAAAAAGGCTGGTCTGAACGCTCCTCCCCCAGCTCCCTCAACATCCAAATCTCAGGCCTCAAAGAAGAAGGCCCCTGAAGCGCATGCCTCTGAGGATCAGAGGCTGACCTTGAGGCAGAAGAAGGCCTCTGATGCTGCGCTTCCAATCTCTTCGACCGACATCCTGACGGCTCGTCTAGATCAGCTGAAGTTAACTGATAGTGTGGTCGGCAACAGCAGGCAGGCCATGGATGTACTCGCCTCTGTAATGACCGAGGCTGACAAGCGTTTCTATAGAGCTATGGACACCTCCCTGCTGGTTGAGTTCGGCCTTCACAGAGCCGTCCAGGTATGATTTTGTTCCTTCGTCACAATTTTATAAGTGCAACATCTGACTTTTCTCCCGCTTAACCTCTTCATTAAATGTGCAGGGAGTGACTGCTATGTATCAACTATCGAACTGGGCTATGAGGAAATTGCCCCTTATCCAGAAGGGGCAAGAGGCCGAGAAGGTTGAGAGTGCCCTGAATGCTGAGGTCAACCGTCTGAAGTCAGAGCTGCAGAACTCTGAAAATAAGGTCAAGGGGTTGGAAAAAGACATCTCTCTGCTCGTCAAAGATCACGCCAAATCCCTGAAGGCCAAAGATGACGTGCTGCAGCAGAAGGTCAGCTCGGCCGTCAAGGATGCTCTTGAAGTGCCTCAGATAAAATAATTTCTGACTACAAAGGCTCGGATGAATTCATGGGTTATGGCTTTGAATATCTTGAAAGAGGTATCAAGGCCACTACCAAATGGGCTGAAGTCAGAGAGAAGGAGGTCGGTACTCTAAAGGCCTCTGACTTTGTGGGACTCGACTTTGCTGACCCTCAGTTTGCTCAGGCGCTTCAAGAGGTAGAGGATGAGGCTGCTGCACCTGCTGAAACTGTAACTCTTGGAGGGACTGAGGTCGGAGGGGGAGACCACACTGATGACGTGGCCGAGGTGACCAATGCCGATCAAGCCAACCCGGCCGAGACTGTTAATGTTCCCCCTTCAGACCTTTAGTCTTTTTTAACTTGTAACAAAAATGTGTATTTTGTAACTTGTAACACCTCGGTATTTTGTAAGGAATATTTGTAACAATGCCTCTGAATGCTATATGATCTCTTCCTTTTACTGAATGTCAATCTCTTCTATTATTTTGTTGCAGTGTTCTTGCTTATACTCAGTCAATAATTCTGGCCTCAGGTCTCTTCACCACTGCATTGTAATTAGGCTCTGAGGTCGTCACCTAAGACGTTATCCTCATAATTAATCTCACCAAATCAATGATGTTAAAGGTCCGAGGTCATCTGCTAAGGTGTCTGAGCTCAGACCTCGTCACCACCGAGTGATGTTATGAGGGTCTGAGGTCATCACCTAAGACGTTATCCTCATAATTAATCTCACCAAATTAATGATGTTAAGGGCCTGAGGTCGTCTGCTAAGGTGTCTAAGCTCAGACCTCGTCACCACCAAGTGATGTTATGAGGGTCTGAGGTCATCACCTAAGACGTTATCCTCATAATTAATCTCACCAAATTAATGATGTTAAGGGTTTGAGGTCGTCTGCTAAGGTGTCTGAGCTCAGACCTCGTCACCACCGAGTGATGTTATGAGGGTCTGAGGTCATCACCTAAGACGTTATCCTCATAATTAATCTCACCAAATTAATGATGTTAAGGGTCTGAGGTCATCTGCTAAGGTGTCTGAGCTCAGACCTCTTCACCACCGAGTGATGTTATGAAGGTCTGAGGTCATCACCTAAGATGTTATCCTCATAATTCACCAAATTAATGATGTTAAGAGTCTGAGGTCATTTAACTAAGGTGTCTGAGCTCAGACCTCTTCACCACCGAGTGATGTTATGAAGGTCTGAGGGCATCACCTAAGATGTTATCCTCATAATTCACCAAATTAATGATGTTACGAGTCTGAGGTCATCTAACTAAGGTGTCTGAGCTCAGACCTCTACACCACCGAGTGATGTTATGAAGGTCTGAGGTCATCACCTAAGATGTTATCCTCATAATTCACCAAATTAATGATGTTAAGGGTCTGAGGTCATCTAACTAAGGTGTCTGAGCTCAGACCTCTTCACCACCGAGTGATGTTATGAAGGTCTGAGGGCATCACCTAAGATGTTATCCTCATAATTCACCAAATTAATGATGTCAAGGGTCTGAGGTCATCTAATTAAGGTGTCTGAGCTCAGACCTCTTCACCACCGAGTGATGTTATGAAGGTCTGAGGGCATCACCTAAGATGTTATCCTCATAATTCACCAAATTAATGATGTCAAGGGTCTGAGGTCATCTAACTAAGGTGTCTGAGCTCAGACCTCTTCACCACCGAGTGATGTTATGAAGGTCTGAGGGCATCACCTAAGATGTTATCCTCATAATTCACCAAATTAATGATGTTAAGGGTCTGCGGTCATCTGCTAAGGTGTCTGAGCTCAGACCTCGTCACCATCGAGTGATGTCATGAGGGTCTGAGGTCGTCACCTAAGACGTTACCCTCACAATTAATCTCACCAAATTAATGATGTTAAGGGTCTGAGGTCATCTGCTAAGGTGTCTGAGCTCAGACCTCTTCACCACCGAGTGATGTTATGAAGGTCTGAGGTCATCACCTAAGATGTTATCCCCATAATATATCACTGATCTAAGAATGAAGCAAGAACTTTCATGGAAACTGATCTTTATTAATAACCTCTTCTCAATAAGATGGTACATTTACATAAAATTCTATGCAACATCATATGTAATATCTCTTGAGATGGTCAGCATTCCATGGGTTAGTGAAAGGTTCTCCTTCTAGGTTTTCTAGCCTGTAAGTGCCAGGCACAACCTCTTCCGTTACTTTGTAGGGGCCATGCCAGTTTGGGTGTAGCTTGTTTGCCTTCTGTAGGGTCTTCTTTAGCACTAGGTCTCCCACTGCAATGGGTCTTGACTTCACCCTCTGGTTGTAGAATTTCGCTGCCCTCTGCTGGTAGGCTGCTTTTCTGACCTCTGCGTCTTCCCTTATTTCTTCGATAAGATCCAGGTCTAGCCTCCTCTTCTCCCCATTGCTGTTAGGGTCGTAGGTCTGAATCTGATGAGTTGGTAGTCCTACTTCCGTTGGTATGACGGCCTCTGAGCCATGTGCCAACATGAATGGGGTTTCTCCTGTTGGCATCCTTACCGTGGTTCTGTAGGCCCATAACACTGCGTAGACCTCTTCTGTCCATCTCCCATTCGCATCTTCTAACCTCTTCTTGATTCCGTCCAAGATAGTTCTGTTAGTGACCTCGGTCTAGCCATTTGCCTGAGGTCGACCACGAGATGAGAAGAATTGCTTAATCCCCACTCTTAGGCAATACTTTTCTAAGGAGGAGTTCTTGAACTGGGTCCCATTATCTGAGATGAGAGTGTTTGGGATGCCATATCTGCATATGATGTTCTTCCAAATGAACTGGAAGGTCTTCTGCTCTGTAATTGTTATCATCGGTTCTGCCTCCACCCACTTTGAAAAGTAGTCAATGGCAACTATCAAGAATCTATAGTTGTTGACAGCTGTTGGCAAAGGTCCTACTAATTCAATTCCCCATACCGCAAATGGCCATGGAGAAGAGATTGACGTCATAGGCTGATGAGGTTGATAAGGGATAGTGGCAAACCTTTGACATTTGTCGCACCTCTTCACATAGTCTGCCGCGTCCTTAGATAAGGTAGGCCACCAGTATCCCTGAGTGATGATCCTCTTGGCTAAGGGCCTTCCCCCTATGTGGCTAGAGCAAGAACCCTCATGAACCTCCTCTAAGACCTGGGGTACTTCCATGGGATGCACACATCTGAGGAGAGGCAATATAAACCCCTTTTTGTACAAGACGTCTCCTACTATTGAGAACTTGGCAGCCCTGTATCTCAACTTTCTCCTTTCCATCTTGGACTCAGGCAGCTCTCCGTCTCTTAGGTATCTGACGAGCGGGTCGATCCATGAGTCTCCTAGGTTCACATTGTGACAAGGGCTACATACCTCGTCCTCCTCGATGCTTGCTTTTCCTAAGACCTCGATTGGAATGGTCCTTTCCAAATCTGTTTTTATTGCCGAGGCCAGCCTTGCCAATGCATCAGCGTGATGTTGCTCAGTCGAGGCACTCTCTTTAGCTTTGCTTCTTTAAAATACTCTAACAACCTTCTTACCTTCTTTAAGTACTTGGCCATCCTTTCGTCTTTGGCCTCGTATACCCCCAACACTTGATTGACAACCAACCTTGAGTCGCTATGGAGTAGGAGTCTCTTTACTCAAAGAGTTGTTGCCAATAAGAGACCTGCTATCATGGCCTCGTACTCGGACTCATTATTTGAGGCCTGGAAGTTGAATCTCAAGGCGTATTCAATGTTGGCGCCATCTGGAGCCGAGAGTATTAGCCTCGCGCCGCTTCCACTGTCACAGGAAGAGCCATCAACGAAGAGGCTCCATACGTCTGCCTCTGATGAGAAGACCCCTTCTCTCATAACCCCCTTCTTGAAGAGGTATCGATCCTCTTCGTTCTCTTTTACTCTGCTCTGGGTTTTGCCTGGGACGACCTCTTCTCGGCCTCGAAAGACGTTTGGTGCAGTCTCTTCCGAATCTCGGAAGACACTACGATTAGTCGCTTCGTCGTCGTCTAAGCCCTTCTCTGTCTCGGCCTCTTCCAAACTTCTATCGGTCTCTTCCCAGGTGAATTCTGCAACAAAGTTTGTGAGGGCCTGTCCCTTGATGGCTGTCCTAGGCTGGTAGGCAAGATCATATTCTCCTAGTTCGATGGCCCAGGTCATCAATCTTCCGGACTTCTCAGGCTTGTGCAGAACCTGCCTTAGTGGGGAGTCAGTGAGGACTACCATGGAGTGAGCTTGGAAGTAAGGCTTCATTTTCCTTGAGGCGTGTATTAGTGCATAAGCCAACTTCTCCATTCGGGGATAATTCTGTTCAGACCCTTGAAGAGCCTTACTGTTGAAGTACACAGGCCTCTGGACCCCATCCTCTTCCCGTATGATAGCCGCGCTGATGGCTGATTTAGAGACTGCCAGATACACAAACAACCTTTCCCCCGTGATGGGCCGAGACAGCAACAAGGTAGACCCTAAGTAGGACTTGAGTTGGTCAAAGGTAGGGGTGGTAAACGGACGGATACGGATCGGATACCATGTTTTTCATATCCGTATCCGCTATTTGAATGTACTATCCGTATCTGTATCCGTTCGGATAGTTAAAATAACTATCCATATCCGTATCCGCTCGGATACCTCGGATTCGGATAATATCCGTATTCGTTTACATTATTTAGCCATCGCAAAAAATAACAATTAAAATATCCAATCCAATGAAATCCAATCCAATTCAAATAAATATGTAACAAAATTACTGCCCCCTAACATCAACAATTATGGATTCCATAATAATAGTATCATTCCATAAAGATAATATCGCTTAAAGTCATCCCTACTTTACAACCATATAAGCTTACAGCCATTCAAAAAAAATAACAATCGCATTTCATGACAGTAGAAATAAATATGCACCTTTTAGATTAATCAAATTTATTAAGAATGATAACCTCATGGACCTTTTGTCTTCAAAACATATTGATATTTTTATTTTAATAAGTATACATTTTTATTTTGTATATAATATACATATTTTTAACTTCAATTCTCATTACAATCAAAACAATCTCTTTACTTTTATGTTTCTCTCTTACATTCTATTATGTTTATCTCTTACATTCTTTTCTGTTTCTCTCTTACATTTATTTATAATTAAGAAAACTAACGAACAATCACATGAGAGTTTCTTTTCTCTTGTTTTGTAAGAAGGAGAAATGAAACGAAGTTAGTTTTTTTTAGTGGAGTATATGTTCTTTAGTGGGTGTATGTTGTGTGTGACAAGGTGTATTGTAACTTTAGTGTAACTCCATGATAATATACCCAATAAAATAATAATACATGACATTTTATAATATACCCAATAAAACAATAACTTTAGGGTGTTTTTGTTTTGAGTGGAGTATGTGTTTATTTTGTTTTGGAAATTAACGATTAAGATTTTTTTTAATATTATTTTATTAGTAATACTAATATTAATATTATTAGTAATATTTTAAACATATGTTTGACGGATACGGATATCCGATAAAATGGATACTCCGCATCGGATACGGATTATCCGTGTCGGATACTAGTACTATCAGTATCCGTATCCGTTTTCTCGGATATTTTTAAAGAGTATCCATATTCGTATCCGTTTCCATATTTTCGGATAAATATCCTCAAATTCGAATTCGGATATCGGACGGATGCGGATTTTCGAATATTCGTTTACAGCCCTAGTCAAAGGCTTTTTCACACTCTTCGTCCCATTGGAAGGCCTTTCTTAGAACTCTAAAGAATGGAAGACACTTGTCTGTCGCCCTAGAAACAAACCTGTTAAGGGCAGCCACTCTTCCCGTGAGTCTTTGGACATCCTTGATACTCCTAGGAGTCTTCATGTCGAGTAAGGCCTTGATTTTCTCAGGGTTTGCTTCAATCCCCCTCTAATTAACGATGAACCCCAGGAACTTTCCGGCTCCTACCCCGAAGACACACTTCGCTGGGTTGAGCTTCATTCTGTACGAGTCCATGACATCGAAGGTCTTCTCAAGGTCCGCTATGTGGGTGGAGGCTTTCAAGCTCTTCGTTAGCATATCGTCCACATACACCTCCATGTTCTTACCTATTTGCTCCTCGAACATCTTATTGACAAGACGTTGATACGTTGCCCCCGCATTTTTCAGACTGAAGGGCATCACCTTGTAGTAGTATGTCCCTTTGTCAGTAATGAAGGCTGTCTTCTCAGAGTCTTCGGCATCCATGAAGATTTGGTTATAACCTGAATAAGCGTCCATGAAGCTCATGAGCTCGTGCCCTGCCGTTGCGTCCACCATCTGGTCTATCCTAGGTAAGGGATAGCTGACTTCCCATTGGCCTTAGGCACGATGACTGCATTTGAGAGCCACTCCGGGTAGGTAACCTCTCTTATGAACTCGGCCTCTTCTAACTTTTTCACCTCTTCCCGGATGACGTCATACTTCTCCCTGGAGTACACTCTTTGTCTCTGCTTGATCGGCCTGGCATCTCTGTCTACGTTGAGCTTGTGGCTCATGACCTCAGGGTCGATACCAGGCATGTCTACGTGACTCCATACGAAGACACTCTGTCTCCTTATGAGGAAGTTTACCAGCTCTTCCTTGATCCCTGGCTCTAGGGCCTTACCGACCTGGACGGTTTTTTCCGGCTCGTCCTCATTGAGGACGCTGGATTCTACCTCTTCTGCGGCCTCACCCTTCTTCAATTTTATTTCGTCTCTTGGGTCAAGAGTGTCAATGCTGTAAGTGGCGGTTGCTCTCTTATGGGCCTCTCTCTCTTCGGCCGAGTTGAAGTAACACTCCCGTGCCGTGGTCTGGTCCCCTTGCACTTCCCCTACTCTATAAGTAGTCGGGAATTTTAGCATCTGATGGACCGTCGACGGCACGACTTCAAACTCTTTGAGGGCCACCCTTCCTACGATGAGGTTGTAGGCCGAGAAAACGTTTTCGTCCATGACGAAAAAGTTTATCTTCTTGGTCAGCCTCTTAGGCCACTCATCCCCCATCCGTACATCCATTTCATACATGCCCAAGGGGTGCACCTTTTCACCACTGAAGCCTATCAATGGGTGATGGTAGGGCACCAGCCTTGCCCTGCTAAGACCCAGGCTCTTGAAACATGGCCAGAACATCACGTCTGCTGAGCTTCCCCCGTCTATGAGGATCCTCCCTACCTCGCACCCATGCACCCTTGTTGTTATGACCAAAGGGTCATCATGGGGGCTAAGATACCCTTGAAGTCGAGTCTGGAGAACCCCACTATGAGGGTGTCCATGTCCACCTTCTTCCTCTTCTGCACGGCATCGGAAGACGTTAGATTCACAACCTCAGGATTGGCCACTGACCTGGACTTTGCTACATGAGCCTTCCTATCGGCTACCTCAGAGCCACCTCCTGCAAATCCCCCATATATGGTGCTAACACCAAAGGAGATCATACCGACCCTCTTCGCCGGGGTGTTGTCATCCTTTGGCGGAAGATCCGGGTCGTCTTCATCATCTCCCTCTGAATCATCGTCCCTTCTGGCCGGGACATCGCCACGGCATCTGTCATTTCTTCTTTTCTTAGGGTCTTCTCTTCCACCCTTTGGAGCCTTTCCATCCACATACTTCCTCAGCTTTCCAGATTTCAGCATCTTCTCAATCTCATCCTTTAAAGCGAAGCATCTGTCTGTGATATGGCCGTGATCCTGATGGAACTCACACCATAGGTTTTTGTTCCTCTTATGTGGCGGGGCCTTCAGTTTATCCGGCCACCTCAGAGTACGGTCAGTCTTAATCTCATTAAGGATGTGTTCACAGCTCACAGTCAGAGGAGTGTAATGAGCAAACTTGTCATCACCTGACCTCTTCTTCCCCTCTTTCTTGCTTTGGGACCTCCCAGTGCCACCGCGGTTCTCCTCCTCATATTTGGCTGCCATTGCCTCTTTCGCATTCATCACCTTCCCTGCGGTTGCCAGCAGCTCTGACATAGACCCGGGGGGTCTTCCGCCAATTTCCACAGTAGCTTCCCCTTCTGGAGGCCTCATATAAGGGCGGTCATGGCTATGCTCTCTTCATAATCTTCCACCACCAACTTCTCTTTGTTGAATCTTGCTATGTAGTCTCTTAGGCTTTCACCCTTGGCCTGTTTGACATACAGCAGGTGGGTAGTCTTCTTTTGAGGTCTTAACCCAAAGCGGAAGTTGTGGATAAACTGCTCGGCCAAACCTTTGAAGTTCTCGATCGAGTTCTTCGGAAGAGAGGTGAACCAGCTATGCGCAGCCCCTGTCAAGGTCCCTGAGAAGGCCCTACACTTCATCTCATCGGGTATCGAGTAAATATCTGCCGCCGATTGGTACATCTCGATATGGTGCACAAGGTTAGTGCTGCCATCATACTTAGGAGTCACTGTAGGAGGCTTGAACTTGGCTGGGGTTGGGAACCCCACTATCCTAGCCACAAATGGGGAGCCATCTGAGTAAACCCTTTGTAATGGGTCTCTGCTTTTAATGAGGTCTCCTATTTTCTCCTCAAGGCGTTGGATAGAATCATTCCAGGGTCTTCTGTCATCAACTTGGCCGAGGTTATCCCCTGCCACCTCCCTGCGATGGACAGAGGGTTCCCCAGCCACAACACGTTGACTGTTGACCTCTTCCTGTTCCCTGGCTCTTACTCTACAGGGTCGGCCTTGGTCTGGCCGACCTTGCCTACCCCCCCTCTGAGAGCCTGCTGCGCTCCTCGACCTTGATAGCCTGTGTCTTAGGTCATTCACCGGGCCCAGCCTGTCAAAGGCCGACCCTCTGCTCAACCTGTCAAAGGCCGACCCTCTTTGTTGGGCCTCTTCTCTTCTTCGGCCGACACATCCTTGAGTCTGCCTAAGAGGTCGTATAGTGTCATTTGACACCTCATACGGCTCCCAGCAGTCTTCTGGGGCTTCTTCAGCTTCTAGGTCATCATACCTGTCCTTCGGGCAAGGGTTTCCCTGCCTCCCCAGGCGCAAGCGCCTAGGGTCAGCAACGTCCCTCCTCCGCTGAGGTGCAGGCTGGTCCTTCATCGGCGCCTGGGGTGGTCCCCTGGCGTCAGGATGGGGCTGAACTGCCGCCGGAGTGATCATGTCCGGTGAGACTCCAGGAGGCCTCATCATCATGGTTTGACTGAGCTGGGCAAATTGCTCCTTCATGGCTTGTTGTGTTGCAGCTAAATATTTGAAGCCTGCTGCTACCTCCGTCATTTCGGACTGGGGAGGAGCCTGACTGGAACTAGCCCCTCCACCCCCGGGCGGCGGAAGAGGTGGTGGTAAGTCTGATGCCATATGTTAACAATAAAGAGCTTGAGCAGCAAGTGAGCTTAATACCTTAAAGGACCTCTTTCAATGGTGAAACAGCTCCACGCAAGGGGTGGTTCCTGGTTCACCACCAGAGTCTCCGGTGAGGTTAAGCAGAAAAAGAGGAAGAGATAGCTTCTCGTTCCCACAGACGACGCCAAAATGATGATGCCGGAATCAGCACCACCAAGTAAGGTGTTTTCAAGCTCAATATAAGAATAACAATGGCAGCACAGTTATATAAAGAGGTAAGAGAATGAGATGAGTATAAGAGGAGAGGGCACAGATATATAAGTGGTTCAGCCAATTTGGCCTACGTCCACTGTGAGTGTGTGTGAGTAATATCACTGAATGAAGGCACTAATGGCCATGGATACAACCTCTCAAGCTTTCTCTCTCTACTGTGTATTAGACAAAGCTTCAGCTAGGGTTTAATAACTAGATCCTTTTGCAAGGTAGGGGGTGACCCCTATATGTAGTACCAAGGGGGTGTAATGTACCCCCCATGCATGTAATGAGCATGTGTGTGGTAGCCTCACCAATGTGGGAGTGCCATCTGTCACTGTCACCTGTAAGGAATGATGATGAAATATTCTCCCCATGTGTGGAGAATAATCTTGTTACAACTGATTTGTGCCCATGTGTCCTTATCCAAATGTCAACAGATGCTCGGCCGCCATATTGGTGGATGACCTCGGCCTGGGAGAGGCCGAGATGTAAAGGCTTGATGTCCGTTCAATCCGAGATGTGTCATAGGGAGTCTCGGCCTGATCTCAGCCGAGACATTATGCTGGGGTCGGCCCCAGCCGAGGTTGGACATATAGCATGCTGATGATTACTAAGGCTTCTTGTCACCTCGGCCCAAGCCGAGGTTGGACTGGTTCCATATTGAAGGTTACCAAGGCTCCTTGTCACCTCGGCCTACTCTCGACCGAGGTTGCCATACCCAGGTATATGAGGATGCTGTTGATGCCTGCGATGCGCGTAGTGTCCATTGAAAATGTAGGTGGAAGTGTCGGCCTGGGCCGACCTTACTAAGGCCGAGGGATGATATCGTGGGCCCATGGCTTATCTAGGGTCGATCAATATCTCGGCCCAAGCCGAGGTTGGTGTCTCAAGGTCGAGGTTACACTTGGGGCATATCAGTTGCCATTTTCGTGTCTGCTCTGGCGAAGGAAGAACATCAACTTAGGTAAACCGGTCCGAATTCGGTTGGTGATGAAATCGGCGACTCTAAGCGGGTCCATATGGATGAGTTTTGCGATGCTGATGGTGGCGGTCCCGGATCTCTATCCAATGTGACAATTTTGTGAGGTATTTCACGAATTTTAACGTATATAAAGCTTCAGAATGGTAATTTTCTATCTCGTCTACAAATGCTCAAAAGAGATCCAAATCTTAATTTTGGCTTAAAAATGCTCCATGTCCACAACCCAGCTTACCCATATAGACCCATGAGATGAAGAAATAAATTTGATTTGAATATAGGAAAAAAAGTTAGAAGAATGAAATGGACAGAAAGCGAGAAGATACACGTGTTAGACCCTTATTTTTTTTGGTTTTATATATGAATCTATATAACTTTAGTTTACTGCTATATATAACTTGGTCACTTCATCATTCACAGATTTTAACCCCCTGTTTGATTCGTGTGCATTTTTTCCTTGTAATGTTTATATGCTCATTTGTTATAGATCGGTGCAAAGTTTTGAATCTTGGATCTCTGCCATTTTTCATATTATATTGTGTGATTTGATACTCCCTTCCTCGTGAGATTTATTTTTATCCCAATATATTGTTTATTTTTTCATATTATATTGTGTGATTTGGTTTTGTAGATAAAAGTATACTCATCTCCTCTGTTTTTCAGCCTGTTTTTCTACTTATACCTAACATACATCGGCTAAATCATGAAATCTGCCTGTTGTCCATCTCCGGTGTCAGCATTTTCTCCCCATTTCCCATCTCGGGATATGTTCAGTCCAGATTTAGATATGAGCTGTCTCTCTACACTATTTTTCTATATTTATCTACATGAGATCGATCTTCCACTTATATGTGAGTTATTTATACATGTAGATGATGGATTTCTACTGTTATTTCATTTTTTCCTTTGTTTGTTTGAGATTTATGTTCATTGAATACAACTCAGTTTGCGCATGTTTAGTCTGAATCCAGATCTTCAAGATTTTGTTGAAAATTATGTAGCAAATGCAGAAATAGAACTCTTTATTGTATCACAACAATGTCAACTTTAATACAACAATGTAACTTTATGAATCTTCAAGGCGTGATGTCACTTTCCTAAATACAGTATTTGCCCCACACGAATAACTTCGGTATACAAACGAGAATTCGCAAATCCGTGCTCAAGATACAATGAAGAAACTTGCACTGCCTGCAACTTGTATATTTGAAGACAGTCCTTGGATGCAATAGCGAAGAACAGTCAATCAAGTTCTTATTCTGTTTATGTGCACAAAACATAATAAGAGAATTTGTATCTCCTGAAAATTGTAAGAGAGTAATAGCAGGGTTTGAAAATCTGAAACTGGATTTTTTGTTATCAATCTAATTTCATTTTAGGCAGCCTTTATTTATAGATAATGAAAAGCTTTGTATTCAAGAGTCATGAATGTTGAATTAACAGTCTTAAGTCATTTCCGAACAGGTACAATAATACCGAATCGATTTTGCACGGGCAACCAAAAAGTGACCACGCCCGAGCTACTGCGATCCGACCCGGACGAATCCCGGCAACCCGCTACCACTGCGGACACGCGGCGTGCGAAGTGCAAAGTGCGCCACTAGCGTCTCTACATCCCACTGCCCCGCACCCGCATGCGCGCGCGCGCGCGTGTGCGTACGGTGCTTCGTACCGTATTGAGGTCTCTTGAATAGCCTCTTAAATGCTAGATGAATTAACTCTTCATCTTCCATTTGTACTTATTAAGTGCACAAATTCTTAATATTTTTCCAATGTGGGACTCAAAGGTTGCCCACTCCTTTTATAGCTTAGTGGTGACACTTAGCTTTGTACATTTTCTAATGTGGGACACTATCCCCTTTTATATTTGGGTTAGCTTCCCCCCTCTTCCACACACTTCCAATGTGGGATAAGCTTTTTAAGCTTTTACACCCAAAACTCTTACTCACTTATTTTATAAAATCTCCAACAGATTTGCATTTGTATTCTTTTGGGATGGGTCGTTTTGTTTAGTGTATTGCATTTTTTGTGTTTTGTATTGTGTAAATAGTACTACGAAGCTTCAATTTGAATTTGTGAATATTATTTTTTTTGTGAAACTCGATATAACAATGTGGGTTTTGTGAAATCCACTTTTCTCACCGATTTTTTCCCTGATTTTGGTGGATGGAAGTTTCATATTCGTGTTAGGAATCTTTATAATGGGAATTCTTTTCTTATAGATAATGGTTCTATATAACTGTTTACTGTTAGTATTGTAACTTGGTAATTTAGAAAATTTTCTTTGTTACAATATATTGCAACTCTCAATATAGAAAAAAAATATATAAAGTTATTTTATTAAAAAAATTATTATACATTTAGTTTTATCCCATTTAAAAAATATAGTTTAATTTAAATGAAAGCCATTATAAGTGGAGTTTGATAGATGGACTTTTAATTGTATCGTCATATAAAGATTAAAATTTCAATCGGACCATTGCTATTTACTAAAACAAAAGTCTATATTGTTAAATTTGTATTAGCAGTGAACTCATCTCAAATTAATAGTTTTTCTTCCATTATGAACATTCCAAATTATTAGCCCTTTTACCAATTTGGGGCATAATGAACAAATCAAATTGTAAAAAAGTAAACAATCTTAATATTAATCGTTACACGTTCTTTCTAACAACTATTATTTGGGGATGAAGTATAAAGGTATAACATTCTTTATATGCATTTAAATAAAAAAACATTGGAAGTTTTAAGTGTTACAAATAGTATTATTGTCAAAGAGTATTTGAAAAATATTTTCACTATCGGTGACACGTTGATGTGTAGTGTTACAAAGATGTCAAATGAATAATACCATACATGCCATTGCAAAGTTTAAAAAAAAATAACACGTTTATTACGTATAAGTATCCTATAACAACAAATACCCGGGAGAAAAAATTGACATTGGTTGAATAATTTTTGTGATGTTTAAACCCATTAGTCTAAATGATATTTAGTATTTTAAAGATCAATAATATTTATTTTTGCACTATTGATGACACGTTTAAAATATAAAATATCATGGGAACAAATTTATAACTGGAACAAATTTATTGTTGTGCCGTCGGCACGAGTACAAAATATCATGAGAACAAATTTATCGCCGTGAAGCCGACACGGGTACAAAATATCACGTGAAAAAATTTATCTCTGTGCCATCGGCACGGGTACACCCTAATATATATATATACATATATACATATATATATATATATATATATATATATATATATATATAAAATAAAAGAGAAGGGACTTTTGATCTTGGCTAACTCACGGCTGAGATCGAAAATTGATGAGTTTGGTCTTTATCAACTGATGGCTCAGATTTAATGTCGGTAAAGGTTCAAGATGGTGCATATGGGGAAATCCAACGGTTGAGAAGGATCCTACATGGCTTGCATGAATAATTAATAAAACTCATACACTGCTATATAGAGTCTTTGCATGCATTTTATAAGATATTCATTCTGATATGGACAGAGCACAAGGCTCGAAAAAACAACTATCCTCATTTCACATCCTTTATCCTCCCGTTCAGTCTGTCACTCTCTCCCATCCTCTCCTCTCACTCTGATTCATCCACCGCCACCCACGTCTTCATCCCTCTCCTATACACCTTATTTTTGCTGTGGAATGTTGATGGTGAACGACTGGTTCGGGTGGAATCTTCCAATGGGTTTTGATTTTGGAAGCTGTGATTTTTTATGTCTATAGTCGATTCAATCGGATCCCCGACCGCCCGATGTTTGTTATCGTCCTCATTGAGATGCATGTTAACCCTTGCTTTTGTATGAGATGCAGGTGACTCCTTTCTTTTATGAAGATAGTCGATTCGGCAGGGTCTCCGACCACCTGATGTATGAGATACAGTTGGACCCTTGCTTTTGTCATTCTCTAAGGAACGTTAAGCGTTTGGCAAAACACCCCAGTGAAAATATCATAGTTACTTAATGGTTGTTGCATCTAAAAATTTAAGGTTTTTCTATGTGGCTTTTGATTCTATATTTTTTGAAGTTTCTCTTTCATTTTGTTTTTTTGCATTATTTTTAGGTGAAAATAAGTTTAAAATAATATATGAGTTACAAATCTAAAAATATTATTTGTTACAGATCGAAAGTTACCATGTCACGAGTTATTATACATTTTTTCCTTTGATTTTTTTCCTATTGCCTACCAGGTGTTTACATGTTTTGTTGACTCCATTCGTGTTTGCTTTATATGTTCAAATGTGGGCTGTAATATTCTTCATAGATGTGACTAGAAAAATTTCACGTGTCAATCCTTGGATCTACATGCATTTTAAAAAAATGTAATGTTGTTGGGTTATTTTCCTTATCTTTTTTATGTTACTCTACCTGATCGTTGTGTTCCTTCTCTTTTATGTCATTGTTATTAGATTTATGAGGTATATTTTTATTTTTTATGGTTGATTTTTATTAGGCAATTTATAGATAGGTCCCTTGGTAATAATTTTACAACATTTAAGGATAATTTACTATTAGGTCCACTTGTTATGCCACTAGCGTGGACTACTACAAGAAAAGAATTAGTGGACCTAAGTGTTTAAAATTTGTCAAAATTCCTTTAGTGTTTAAAATTTATTTGTGAGGGACCTAAGAGTACTTTTCCCATTTTTATTTTGTTGTTTTTAGTGATAATTCATATCACCATGTAAATTAATAACAACGTATTTATGGGTTCTTAAGACTTATTTGAATGGGAGGGAAATTAAATGAAAATTTATACCCAATTGAAAGAAGTTTGATCCCCTGAAGAGTGTTTATGGGTGCTATTTCAAGTTTACAGCTAATTCACTCCGGCCATGATTTATACTTCAGTCAGGTATTGGAAGTGTTTTGTTTGATGAATCGATTAATGGGTTTATCAAGAGTGTTTATCAATTTTGTATCCATGATTTATGTGTTTTTCTTGCTTTAAGGTTGCATAATAAAATAATAAAATAAGTAGTGTTTAATGGGTTTCATTTAAATGTTAATCAAGACTGTTTTGTTAATCATAAAACCGGATATAAATCATAATGTTACAACGTGTTTAAAACAGTTTTGTCATGAATCCAGGATGTTTAATATTCATGCAATCACAAAATCATAAGTTTGTTATAAATATGATCAAAACTAACTTTTGTCCATTGCAATTAATTGGAATAAAGTGACTTGAATGCTCCTATTAAAGCTTCCTTTGAATTTCTTGTTGAACAACCCAGAATTGTTTGTGAGAAACTACGAATAAAGGTAATTTCGGATTTTCTCTCCCTCCTTAGAAACAGTGTGTTATGAGATGACTCTAGATGGTGTAAATGTCTTTATTTATAAGGGCAAGAGGGACGAAGTCCTAGTCAAGGTGGAACTCTTTTCAAGTCTCCCACTAATGCCACTAACCATCATGTGACTAATGGATAAGATTTACCTAATCTTATAATATCTTTATTTATCATATTTCTAATTAATTATCTGACATTTATCAAGACCACATAAATGGAAAATTCGGAATTTAATATAATTGAAATTAATTAATTAATTTCGGCACTTAATATTAATTTCCAACAGTCTCCCACTTGGTCTTAATAATTCGTATAATTAGATTTGGTATCATAAGGTTCACAATCATTGATAAATATAGTTTGCTAAATCAAATGATTTACGAATGCGAGTCATGGCGGTTTCATGCTATTCAAGAGCATGGTTCATTCCATGTACCATAACAACAATATTGCATTCAACTAAGTCTTTAATATTGGGTATCATAATGGCCTCATAATGTCCTTTTGAATAAGGACTATTTCTGTCAATAATAATTCATATGCATACATTCACAAAAGACAAAAATAATAGAAATCAGAAACACTTTTATTGAATTCAAGTAATAGTGTCAAACTACTAAGCCAAATAACAATCATAATCTAACTAATCGAGACCCATCTATTTGACATGATCCATTAAGGTCTTCGGAGATAGTCCTTCTGTAAGAGGATCTGCTATGTTATCACGCGTATTAATGTGATCAATTGACACTCTTTATTTCTGAACTTCTTCTTTCACTGATAGGTATTTCATCTCAATATGCTTAGTTGCTGATAAGCACCCAAAACTGTACATTTTATACCCTGAATAGATGTACTTTAATTGTTAATTCTCGATAATTTGGGTCTTATGCTCTTTATTGTGTATATTGTAGGTTAAATGCACGTTGCGGTGTTCAAACGCGTATTTAAAGGCAATTGTGCGCATAATGGAGTTAATTCCCTCCCCCGTAACCTTACCCGAGACTAAACCTAGACTAAATCTACCCCAAATCCTGTGTGCGTTTTGTTTGTCCCTTTTTATATTTTTTATATTTTTAATTCGAGTCATTTTTATTTTTAGGATTTATTTTAGATTTATTTAGATTTTTTACGCTTCATTTTCTATTTTCTATTTTATTAGTATTATTTTGTTTTATTTTGATTTTTATTAGTTTTTCAGTTTTTATTAGGATTAGATTTTTTAGGATTTCATTTATTTTTTTTAGTTTTATTTTATTTTACATTTATTTAGGATTTTAGTTTTAGTTTTATTTTTTTATTTTATTTCTTTTTAGTTTCTTTTTTATTAAGTCTTTATTTTATTTTTTGAGTAGGAATTTAATTTATAGATTTTTAGTTATGGTAGTTTAATTTTTATTTTATTATTTTTAGGTGTCCAAATTAAACACACACACACTCACACCTAAATAACCATACACAACCACCCACCCAAAACAACTCACCTATCCACACCATTCTTACCCTACCCCTTCACACACACTAACACATCCTAACCCATCTTCAACCTCCACCACCCCACTCCTTCTCTCTCCTCCCTCACTCACCATTGACACTTTACTACCATAACCCCCATTATCAACTTAACTCAAAACCACCCCCACCTTCAACCCGCCGCCGGACCACTACAGACCTGGCTCCGGTCGGCGGCCTAAACCCATCGCGACCTAGCTCCCATTTTCCCTTACCCCCGATTTTGACCATCGCACCCCCCGGCGCTGATCGCCCACCAGCAGCCCCAACGGCCGGCGCGACTGAAAACCCGATCCACCCATCTCGCCCACGACCCTGACCCGCGAGATCGTCAGGCCGAGATCTCCCCACCGACCCTTACCCCCTGCGATCCCAACCAACCCGCGGCCACACCTCCGGCCAGCCCAATCCGCCACCATCCCGCCTGAACCTTAACCCGGTTCGGACCTGCCCAACCCCATGCCCAAACTAGACCCCTCAACCCGTCATCACCTATCAACCGTTACCCGAAACCAAACCCTTTACCCATCCATCATTCAAAACCCATTTCCCACTTCTACCTAAGCCACGATTTTTCTTCACCTGCCAACAAATAAACCAAATCCAAAAAGCCAAAGTCAAAATGCCACATGTTTTCTAATATCTTTTACCTCACTTATATCCAATTTACCCCCATCCCCTTTTTAACCAAATCAGATTATTATCTCCATTACCCCAATTCCCAAATATCCTCACACCTCACACCCGATGCACATGTGCTCACATCTCTCCCACATGTTCACCCTAGCCCATTACCAAAAATACCCCTTACCCCATGTGTGCCATGCATCTACTATAAAGAAGGCTTAAGATCCCATTTGAGGGGAGAGATCATGTAAATAGATGAAGAGAATCCTAGAGAGAGTTAGAGATAGTTTAGTGTAGAAAATAAATTAGGATAAACACCATTTTGTAAATAGTTTTAGTTTTATTTTTTTTAGAGATTTGTGAGGAGAAATTTTGTATGAGATTTAATTGAGTGGGTATTATTGAAAACTACTTGGATGCTCAATTAAGAGGGTTGTATACTTCAAATTGGAGGATTGGAGTCAATTAAATTCAAGAGATTGGTTTGATTGTTCTTCTCTTTTCTCTTTTATATTAAATGCCTATTGATTATTTGATTATCATGCTTTATATTATGTTAGGCTAAATCCCCTTTCAAGGGGTGGGGGGAAACCCTTATTTGATGTTATTTTAATTTAATGAGTTTCATTACTTGAAAATTCCCTTTGAATATTTATTTGGACCCCTCACCCTTAAATTTACGCCTCGAGAGAGGGTAGATGATTTTCGAGAGAAAATCAAAATTCTAGTTATAATACCCATTTTAGATTCGAACTAGAGATAATTTTTTTAAGTGGGGTATTATTACTTGAATTTCAACTCTAAATTTGTTTTTTAAGGTTTACATAAATTTTAATTGATCGATCCTAGCGGGTGATTAATTAAAAGGAGTGTAGATCTATTTTCTAGAGTTGTGGGGTGTTTAACTTATTATTCTAAAAAGTTGCTATTAAAATTACATTTGCAACGATAGTTGATTTGTAATTTTAATATTAATTTGGGAGAATTCAATTAGTTAAATTAATTAATTAGAATAGCTAAAATTTGTGGTGTAATCAAACTCATTGATTGTTCTCACATTTATTTACCTCATTTATCTCTTATTTTTTGTGTTTATTTTTTACTTTTAGTCACTTTCTAGTTAGTTGTTTAGATCTTTAATTTAGTTTAGTCTTATTTTTACATCCCACCCTTGAAAATTGTTTTAATATTTGAAAAGCTAAAAAAAGTAGAAAAAGTAAAATGCCCAAAAAGAAAATAAAAATTGAATTACAATTGAGTTTGTCTCTAGCTTACTCCTTAGATGTGGATTGATACCCTTACTTACCTCTACACTTGAGATTTTCAATTTTTATTAGAGGTTTTTATTTGAGGTTTTATTTGAGGTTTTTATTAGAAGAGATTTTCAAGCAACGAAGAAAAATATATACCGAAAAGTTCTTTCTGTCAAATGGCGTCGTTGCCATTCTTGGGAGCGTGAAACACTTGGAGCGGATTCATTTTGTAGTTCATTTATTTTTTGCACTTTATTATTTTTTGTACCATTTTTATATTTTTAGAAGGCTTGTATTATGATTATTCTCTTCTTGGCTTGTATTGCGGTGCATAGAGACACCTTTACTTTATTTTTCATTTTAAATAATTGTAATAATCGAAGACAAACGTGATAGGGAAACCGGACGAGGTAGAAAGAGGGCGTCCAAAGGCGAGGATTTGGAAGCCTCTCTACCTTGGGTCGGTAGGACTCCCGGGGCCGACTGAGATTGGTGTGATCTCCCCCCGGTTGACTCAAATTTTTCGGCACCCCACGGCCTAAAAATCATGGGAGGTACAATTCTAAACCCTCGCGCCTCTCCTGTTAGCGAGTCAATTCTTTTGTGTGCTTTGTGTGCTCTTACTTGATTTTATTCTCGCATTTATTTTCAAATGGTGTGATGAATTAATTAATTAAGATCTACACCCGGTCACTCACGAGAAAGGTTTTCACCACCCGACTCACTCGCTTACCATTGTGTGCTACCCTAGCCATCACTAAATTTAAAATCAATTAACTAGGTAGCCTATTAGGAGAACCTTTTTGCAAAGGCGATCACTCAGATAAATTCCGTGATTTTTTATCGCCCGCGGACTTAATTAAAATTTGACTACCCTTTCACTAAATTCAAAGATAAAAATTGGATATGTGCTAGTTAGGAATTCTCCTTAACTTGTGTGTATTCAATTCCTTTTTCGGTAGTCGATTTTAGTTGGTTCGCCCAATTCAGAGAGTCCATATTTTTTCCCACCTTTTCTTCCAAAAATATTTGCTTCTATTATTTTTATAAAAAAATTCAAAAATATTTTCTTTCTCTCATTTTGAGAAAAATCCAAAAATATTTTCTTTCCTTTTGAATTTTTTTTTTAAAATTTCCAAAAAAAATATTTCTCTCCACATGACCGAAGAACGTCCTTTACGGGACTACTTTGGTCATTTTCCATTGACACGTGACACGTGTGAGAGTGATACCGAGCCGTCTCTTTATGATATTTTTGGTCGTTTCACCTCTCTCACGAGTGCCCTTGATACTCTTGACCCATCCATGCATGCACCTCCTATTCCATCACCCTCGATGTCAAGTGTCGACGTGTCTCATCCTTTGTTGTGCACCCATTGTTATTATGCCGATCACATGCCCCATGAGTGACCTTACATTACATAATCTGAACCCACCATGGAACATGTGTCTCCATATGACACTGTTCCGGACTCCATCTCGGTCTATTATCCTGATGTATCTCATCCCGAGTTGTGTGAGTGCCCAAGCTATTCGTGGAGGCCTGATCAACCTTTCACGCAATACGAATCCCAACACGATGTTGTGGATCCTCACACATTCCAACAGTCATCATAGCAACCTTGTGCACCCTTTCACGATCAGTTCCCTCACTATGCACCCACTGAATATCAACCATTTGTCCATCACGAAAGTGATCCTTTCGTGTATGATGAACTTGGTCCCACTCCACCCACTTCATTTGAGTATTCTCCATATAGTCATGATCATAGCGAGTTGTGTCCACCTCAACCACCGCCACCACCCGTCACTCCACCACCACCATCATCCACCTCCGCTCTCAAAAGCCTCTTGCAACAATTTATCATCGAGCAAGAGCAAGCCACTCAAATTTAAACTCAAGCTCGCCAAAGACTTGAATAAAGGTTAAATGAATTGGAGTGTGCGAGAGAGTCAGACATTCCTATGGATCCTACCATCATTGCAACCGAGTGTGACGATGATGTGTCCTCTTGTGACATGAATTTTGAGTGTGACCAACCCTACCACCCCGAGAATCTCGAAGTTAAGACCATCCCATGGTCCAGGTCCCAAGTCGACAATTGTGTTGACTTATCTTTCGATAGTGAGCCTGATCCAATCTCACCTTGTCCAAATGAACCCATCATTATGGTTCACACTCCCGAGATATAAAAAAATATGCCCGAGCTTTTACCTTATGCCCTAATTGCATATGTCTCTGACATGCCCATATCTTTTAGGTTAGCTCCGGCTACGAGTGCTCATCATTTTCCTGAGATAGAATCTGTGATAGTTCCTAACTATCCGGAGATGGATGATGTCCCACCCTGCATGGCTCCCTTTGAGCCTAATATTTCTACTGATTCCTGTATCTTAGATCTTGGTGCCTCGTTTGAACCAACCACCCCATTTACCGATGCTACTCTTATGGAGAAGTTGACAACTCCATCTTTAGAAACCACACTCCCTTGTGAGTATTCCTTTACTCCTTCCAATGAGTGTGTGTCTCCCACGCTTGAGTTGGATCATATTCCTCCACCGTTTATCCCACCCGACCCACCCATTGTCCCTTCCACCCCACCACCTGGTTTGGATCTTGATTTTACACATTTTAAGTTTTCCTCTACATTTTTAGATCCTCACCTGAAACCATCCTCCACCTTCCACGAGAGTATTTATGGTGCTACTCTCCACCGTGACACCGAGCTTGTTGCTCTATACCCGCCACTCTCTTGTGGTGTTGATTTTTCCCATCGTCAACTCCCTGGTGTGTCACGGGGCGACCATTATCATCGTCCATTCATAGAACGGTCGTGTGATTTTTATTAGGCCAATCCCATTCCACTTTCCTCACCATATTTCCTTCCTCACTAAGTTGAGCACCATGCTTATAGGGCCCTTGTTTCCCTCACCTTTAAGATTAATAAGGCCCGTGATCGATGCTTAATCACCCATGCCTTTCTCACCTTCACCCTAATACCCACTCGCCCATGGTCCACCGATGCTTTGCATCGTGTGATGCACTTTGCCATACAGGTGCATTGACCATTTTAGACTTCATCCAACAAGACTGATGCTTCAGTCTTGTTTGGGGGTGATTTTCATCATCCAATTTTTCTGCCGCCCCACGCTTTCATCGATCTTATATTTAGGGTGAGAATGGTTCGGTCTGGCTGAAGACATTAAACTTAGCGCTATCGAGAGGCAGCCCACGTTTCTTGTACTAGTCTCATCCTGTTTGGGGGTGGTGTTTCACATCATCCTATGTTTTGCCATGTTTATAGATTTGTACATTTTTTTTCCTCTCATTTCATTCATGTTTCTTCTTGGCTTCATCTGTTCACTTCATTAGCGGTTGATTCTGGTAATCTCTTTCCTACCTTATGCTCTCAATTTTAAAAATTATTTTATCTAACATCGAGGATGATGTTCCTTTTTGTTTGGGGGTGGGGAATTTTATCAAAATCGTACCTCTTTTGAATTTTTTTGATTTTTGAACTTGATTTTTAAAATTTCGTGCAAATTTTTTCATCTCAATCATTTATGTGAATTTTCAATCATCCATCTTTCAAAAGTCTAGGAATCAAGCTACAGGAATTATATTTTTCTAAATAGCTTATGTAATACGTATCAAGGCATATTGCACCATAAATTTTTAGACTCAACAAAATTTATGCACTTATCACATCACTACGGTTTAGAGTTGAAGAGTACTATAATTCTCAAGAGAACCTTAAGGATCACTAGTAGAGACTTTAGCTTGTGAGATTTGTGCCTTTCACAATTTCAGAGTGTTTTACGCAATCTCCGAGTCACGAGTTGATTCAACTTCGTTTGGGTCCGCACTTTAATTATTTTATGATCTCATTATTCTTCATTAAATTTTGGCTTGATCACTGAGAATGACATCTCTTTAGAGTTGTAAGAAACACGTGTCTCGAAATTTGTCCCGAATACTAGATTTTCATCCATATACATACCATTTACCATTTACTTCACCCGCATTCCCATTTATTCCCCACTCCATTCATATATCATACATCATCATTTTTGAAAAAAGAGTGTGATTTGAAATGTCAATGTCTTCATTGTTGGTTTGAAAAGAGAGATTTTTTTTAGCAAAAATAGCAAAAATAAAAATAAAAAAAGAATATAGAGAAAAGGAAAAGAAAAATCGAAAAAAGAGAGAAAAGAAAAGAAAGAGAGTTAGTAGATTAGTCCTTGTTAAATAAAGACATTTGTGCCTAAAGTGCTATACACTCTCTCACATCGCATCCATCTTTTATCCATCACACATCCATCACTCATTATTCATGCATACATCACCATCCAACCTCATCCCACATATCGCATTTCATTTCCCCCTCACCCATAATCATCCATATATTCCCCTAGGTGTTCGGGCAAATGAAAGTCGACATGGTGAATAACTCGACGTTCTCACGATAGTGATTAGCATTCTTTCATGAGATCATTTTTCTTTCTAATTGTTCGTTCTTTCTTATGTGTGTGTGAGAAGTTTGAACTTGCTTACATTTACTCACCTCCTCACACACAAGAGCGATACACTAACCCTAATCTCGAGAGTTCGATTGAGAGAGTTATATCCAGTGAGATTTGAAGTTGAAGAGTTGATTCTGAAAAGGCAATCTAGGAATTACTCTTGTGATACTCGATCCGTTTTGACGGATTCACACTACACACGTTGAGTTCTGAGAAGGATGTGTCTTGTGTATTTACTTAGCTAACATTTTATACATTCTAGCTTGTATTTCTCAAAACAAAAATCTCATGGTGGATTGTGCGATCATTCTACATCTAATAAGAGATTGACTGCCTTTCAGTAAATTTTTGCAAATAAAGAATTTTGTGGGTATATTCCCTGCAAACCCTCACGAGACACAACTCGTCCTGTAGGGCAACCTATAGGTTTAAAGGCTTGTTGCACATGCTAAGTGCAATCGCAAGTGCCCGCGAAAGTGGTACACTTTTGGTTTCTTATCTTTCTCTTTCTCTCTATCTTATTGCTCGAGGACTAGCAACGCTCTGTTTGGGGGTGGTGTGATAAGCAACCAAAACTGCACATTTTATACCCCGAATAGCCGTACTTTAGTTGCTAATTCTCGGAAATTTGGGTCTTATGTGCTTTATTGTGTATTTTGTAGGTCGAATGCACGTTGCGGTGTTCAAACGCGTATTTCAAGGCAATTGTGCGTATAATGGAGCTAATTCCCTCCCCCGTAACCTTACCCGAGCCTAAACCTAGCCTAAACCTATCCCAAACCCCGTGTGTGTTTTGTTTGTCCCTTTTTTTATATTTTTTATATTTTTAGTTTGAGTCATTTTTATTTTTAGGATTTATTTTAGATTTATTTAGAATTTTTAGATTTCATTTTCTATTTTTCTATTTTATTAGTATTATTTTATTTTATTTTGATTTTTATTAGTTTTTAGTTTTTATTAGGATTAGATTTTTTAGGATTTCATTTATGTTTTTTAGTTTTATTTGATTTTACATTTATTTAGGATTTTAGTTTTAGTTTTATTTTTTTATTTTATTTCTTTTTAGTTTCTTTTTTATTAAGTCTTTATTTTATTTTTTTAGTAGGAATTTAATTTTTAGATTTTTTGTTATAGTAGTTTAATTTTTATTTTATTATTTTTAGGTGTCCAAATTAAACACACACACACACTCACACCTTAATAACCATACACACTCACCCACCCAAAACAACTCACCTACCCACACCCTTCTTACCATACCCCTTCACACACACTAACACATCCTAACCCATCTTCAACCTCCATCACCCTACTCCTTCTCTCTCCTCCCTCACCCACCATTAACACCTTACTACCATAACCCCCATTATCAACTTAACTCAAAACCACCCCCACCTTCAACCCGCCGCCGGACCCCTACGGACCTGGCTCCGGCCGGCGATCTAAACCCATCGCGAACCAACTCCATTTCCCCTTACCCTCGATTTTGACCATCACACCCCCCGACGCCGATCGCTCACTAGCAGCCCCAACGGTGGCGTCTACGAGTATAGATTTCCCATTCGGTACACATAGCTTTTCCTATCGAAGGATAGAACCTCTCGCCTCTTCTGTGGAAGCATCCTTAGGGAGGTCAAGTCCATATTAGAGGACTAGCCACAAGTACTGAGACAATATATAAAATCTTTGCAATTATTCACGGACCCACTTCCGGGAATAAGGCAAGTAAGATATTTCACACAAGTTTGGCCCCTAGGAATAGGCGTTTTATGGACAATTCAAGCCCTGCACACTCAAAGGCGAGAACGGCCTGCGCGACCGAAAACCCGATCCACCCATCTCTCCCACGACCCTGACCCGCGAGATGGTCAACTCGAGATCTCCCCGCCGACCCTTACTCCCTGCTATCCCAACCAACCCACTGCCACACCTCCGGCCAGCCCAATCTGCCACCATCCCGCCTGAACCTTAACCCGGTTCGAACCTGCCCAACCCCATGCCCAAACTAGACCCCTCAACCCGTCATCACCCCTCAACCCTTACCCGAAACCAAACCCTTTACTCATCCATCTTCCAAAACCCATTTCCCACTTCTACCTAAGCCACGATTTTTCTTCACCTGCCAACAAACAAACCAAATCCAAAAAGGCAAAGTCAAAATGCCACATGTTTACTAATATCTTTTACCTCTCTTATACCCATTTTACCCCCAACCCCTTTTTATTTATTATCTCCATTACCCCAATTCCCAAATATCCTCACACCTCACACCCCATGCACATGTTCACCCTAGCCCATTACCAAAAATACCCCTTAGCCCCATGTGTGTCATGCATCTACTATAAAGAAGACTTAAGATCCCATTTGAGGGGAGAGATCATGTAAATAGAGGAAGAGAATCCTAGAGAGAGTTAGAGATAGTTTAGTGTAGAAAATAAATTAGGATAAACACCATTTTGTAAATAGTTTTCTTTTTATTTTTTTTAGAGATTTGTGAGGATAAATTTTGTATGAGATTTAATTGAGTGGGTATTATTGCAAACTACTTGGATGCTCAATTAAAAGGGTTGTATACTTCAAATTGGAGGATTGGAATCAATTAAATTCAAGAGATTGGTTTGATTGTTCTTCTCTTTTCTCTTTTATATTGAATGCCTATTGAATATTTGATTATCATGCTTTATATTATGTTAGGCTAAATCCCCTTTCAAGGGGTGGGGGAAAACCCTTATTTGATGTTATTTTAATTTAATTAGTTTGATTACTTGAAAATTCCATTTGAATATTAATTTTGATACCTCACCCTTAAATTTACGCCTCGAGAGAGGGTAAATGATTTTCGAGAGAAAATCGAAATTCTAGATATAATACCCATTTTAGATTCGAACTAGAGATAGGGTTTTTTTAAGTGGGGTATTATTACTTGAATTTCAACTCTAAATTTATTTTTTAAGATTTACATAAATTTTAATTGATCGATCCTAGCGGGTGATTAATTAAAAGGAGTGTAGATATATTTTCTAGAGTTGTGGGGTGTTAAACTTATTATTCTAAAAAGTTGCTATTAAAATTACATTTGCAACGAGAGTTGATTTGTAATTTTGATATTAATTTGGGAGAATTAAATTAATTAATTAGAATAGCTAAAGTTTGTGGTGTAATCTCACTCCTTGATTGTTCTCACATTTATTTACCTCATTTATATCTTATTTTTTGTGTTAGACTTTATTTTTTACTTTTAGTCACTTTCTAGTTAGTTGTTTAGATCTTTAATTTAGTTTAGTCTTATTTCTACATCCTCACCCTTGAAAATTGTTTTAATATTTGAAAAGCTAAAAAAAATAGAAAAAGTAAAATGCCCAAAAAGAAAATAAAAATTGAATTACAATTGAGTTTGTCTCTAGCTTACCCCCTAGATGTGGATTGATACCCTTACTTACCTCTACACTTGAGATTGTTTTATTTTGTAGGTATTTGAGGTTTTTATTAGAAGAGCTTTTCAAGCAACTACGAAAAAATACATCGAAAAGTTCTTTCTATCAGCTGCCTTAGTATACCTATCGTTCTTCGAGAAGAAGACTGCTGTGACATTATCACAATAAATCTTCAGCGGGTTAGATATTGTCCCCATAATTCTAAGTCTTGAAATAAAGTTTCGCAGCCATAATTTATGATTTGTAGCTTCGAAGCAAGATATGTATTTAGCCTACATAATAGACGATGCAATGAAACTTTGCTTAGCATTTTTTCATGAAACGGCTCCTCCAACCATAAGGAAGACGTAACTCGAAGTTCTCTTCCTATTGTCAAGGCATCCCCCAAAATCTGGGTCTGAATAACCAATCACCTCAAGATGAGTAGTATTCCGATGTGTGAGCATGTAATCCTTGGTCCCTTGCAGGTACCTCAGCACTTTCTTTGCAGCTTTCCAATGGTATATCCCCATATTGCTTTGATAACTGCCCAGCATCCCAATGACAAAACTGATGTCCAGCCTAGTGCAGACTTGTGTATATAACAATATCCCTACGAGCGAAGCATAAGGCATGCCTTTCATGTGCTCCCTTTCTAAAACATTTCCAGGGCATTGACTTAAGCTGAACTTATCCCCTTTATGAAGTGGAACATTAACGGGATTGCAACTTTGCATGCTAAATCTTTCTAAAACTTTGTTAATGTAAGATTTATGAGATAATCCCAACGTTCCCCGTGATCTATCCTGAGATATTTCTATGCCGATCACGAAGGATGCCTCACCTAAATCTTTCATTTCAAAGTTTTTATAAAGGTACTTCTTGGTTTCCCTTAATAAACTAAGATTACTATTGGCGATAAGTAAGTCATTAACATATAGTACTAAAAACACAAACTCACTCCCACTGATCTTCAGGTATATACACCGATCAACAGTGTTTTCCTTAAACCCAAAGGATGTAATGGTATCGTGGAACTTAATGTACCATTGACGAGAAACTTGCTTTAGACCATATATTGACTTCTTTAATATACATACAATTTTTTCCTTTCCTTCCTTTATGAAGCCTTATGGTTGTGCCATGTAGACTTCTTCTTCTAAACTCCCATTTAGAAAAGCTGTTTTTATGTCCATTTGGTGCAACTCCAAATCATAATGAGCCACTAATGCTAATATGATTCTTAATGAGTCCTTCTTTGAAACTGGAGAGAAGGTATCATTATAATCAATTCCTTCTCATTGATTAAAACCTTTGGAAACAAGTTTAGCTTTATGTCATTCGATATTTCCTTTTGAGTCAATTTTGGTCTTAAAAATCCACATGCACCCAACTCATTTTTGTCCTTCTGGCAATTTAACCAACTCCCAAACTTTATTGTCATTCATAGATTTTATTTCTTCATTCATGGCATTAATCCATTTATCGAAATCATCACTATTTACAGTTTTTTCATAAGAAACTGGATCATTAATATTCCCAATGTTAAATTCGGTCTCATGAAGGTATACCACATAATCATCCGGAATTGCCGATCTCCTTTATCTTTGAGATCTTCTTAATGGAATTTCCTATGGTGATTCAAAAGATTCATCATTTATAGTCTCATTATGTGGTTGTTCAGTTGGTTGATCATTCACTTGTTGTTCAATGTTATTGATTGGGTCAATGACCGGTTCAACAACTACATTAGGAACAACAGGTATGCTATGAACTCTGGGTATAGGAATTTATACCCTGACTTCTCGAATGATTACCTCCCTTTCTTTCATACTCCCACTTATTTCACATTCTTCAATGAATTTAACATTTCTTGTTTCTATGATTCTAGTTGTATGATTAGGACAGTAGAATCTATATCCCTTCGAATTTTCTGGATACCCGTTGAAATGACATGATAATGTCCTAGGATCCAATTTCTTTTCATAAGGGTTATATATTCTAGCTTTCGCTGGGCAACCCCATACACGTAAATACCTTAAATCGAGTTTCCATCCTTTCCAAAGTTCAAATGGGGTTTTTGAAACTGACTTAGTAAGAACCCTATTTAAGATATGTACAGTGGTCTTTAATGCATGTGTCCAAAAAAATGTAGGCAATTGGGTTCTACTTATCATACTTCTAACCATTTCTATAAGGGTACGATTACGCCTTTCAGCTACACCATTCTGCCAAGGTGATCCTGACATTATGTATTAGGCGCAAATACCTAATTTTTCAAGGAGTTTAGCAAATGTGCCAGAGCGTTACCCTGACTCATCATATCTACCATAATATTCACCACCTCTATTAGACCTAATAATTTTCACGTTTTTGCCTAGTTGCCTCTCAACCTCATTAATGTATATTTCAACGACATTCATAGACTGAGATTTATCATGCAGCATATACAAAATGTAATAATGTGAAAAATTATCTATAAAGTTGATGCAGTATTTCTCTCTACCAATGGATGGAATATCAAAAGGTCTACATATGTCTGTATGTATTATTTCAAGTAGTTGGGTGCTTGTTGTGGCTCCTTTCTTTGTATGTTTGGTTTGTTTTCCTTTAATACAGTCCACACATACATCATAATTGGTCCAATCTAGATTATGGAGTATTCCATCTTTAATGAGCCTTTCAATTCTCGGCCTGGATATGTGCCCTAATCTTTTATGCCACAAGTAAGCAGATTTTTCATCATTTTGGGTACGTTTCGTGCCAACATTAGGATGCAGGGTCACAAGGGTTTCAGAAAAATTCTTTTCAAGATTCAATTGATATAAACCATATAATAAAAATCCAGAACCAATATTATTAGAATTTTTAATCAAACCAAAAACATTGTGCTTAAATTCAATCGCAAAACCATCTAAAGCAAGTTTGTAAACAGAAATTAAATTCCTAGAAACTGTGGGAATATAAAAAATTTCTCGCAAATCTAAAATAAATCCAGTGCTTAAAATCAGGCGAAAGTCTCCAATATCTTCTATTTTAGCCTTCGATTTATTGCCCATGTAGAGAAAATGATCATTTGGATTTGTTTTGCGAATCGAAGTAAAGCCCTGCATCGAATTAGAAACATGACACATAGAACAATAATCAATCCACCAAGTGTTAGAAGGAGTGTTAATAAGGTTTGATTCAAAACAAACATAAATAAAGGGCTTACCCATTTTCTCGAACCAGGCCTCTTGTTTATGGCAATCCCTCTGGAAATGGCCTTTCTTTTTACAGAAGTGACACTTGTCATTCTTTTCCTTCTTTACGGCAGCAGTTGATGGTTCAGCTTGATGAGATGGCCCAGGACCTTTCTTAATGCCCTTGCCAAACTTCTTCTTAAAGCCAGCTCCTTTGACTATAAGATTTTCCACCCGTCCCTTAGTCACATGGCCATTATGTTGCTTAAGTCTTCCTTCCTCCTGTACCAACATGCTTTGCAAATCATTTACATTCCACTTATCTTTTCTAGTATTGTAATTGATTTGGAAAGGCCCATACTCAAGAGGTAGGGTGTTTAGGACGAATTGAAAGAGAAAAGACTCATACACTGTCATGCCCAAAACTCTAAGTCTAACAGCCATATTGGTCATCTCTATAATGTGCTCATTTATGGTTCGAGTACCATCGAACCTCATAGTGGTCAGGTCAGCCATCAGTTTCCCAGCAAGGGATTTATTAGCAGTGAGAAAGCATTCCTTAATGTTGTTCAAATACAAAGTTCGCTTTCCTTAAAAAAATGAGAGTGATAAAAAAATGAGAGTGATAAAAAATTGAACCACCTAAAAAGGTAAGGAAATACAAAAAGCCTAAAAACGGAGCTTTAACGCGATAACTTAGCGCTCCGGCTCTGATACCAATTTGAAAAGTCTTAAAATTTCCTTTTAAATATAAAACAAACACGATGCGGAAGCGGTGTGGTGGTTCAACTTTCAAACAACAAATTTTAATTTCTTAAACAAATTAAAATTACACCAAGTGAAGTAAAATTAATCAATTAGTATATTCACTTAAACCAATTAATTAATCCAAGTCCTAGAATTTGCCTAAGTCATATTTATCAATATTAGAAAATTAGGCCAAACCAAATTTTAGCAAATGACTTGAATTAAACTACATTACCGAATATTTAATTTAAGTCCCAATTAAAGTGAGTGTGATAATTTAAACCGAATTTTATCTTGAATTATCCTACGCATGCGTTCTAAATAAATTATGCAAGATAAAATAAACCAATCACACTACGCCGCGATGTACGAGGAAAAACCCAAGACGGGAAACAACCTCGGACGGCCCTAGCCACAAATCCACTAGATACGGAATTACAAGTACAAGACAGATAGACTTACAACGCACGACTCGATCCCTCTCAAGTCTCGACGCTTCTTCTTGTAGACACCTCTTCCTAGCGGATAACCTTGGAATACCACCGCGGTCTCGAAATCCACCGATGGGACTTTATATGGTCACCGTCACCCGTACATGGAGCCTTTCTCCAAGTGGGTAGAATTGCAACAAAACGTCTTCTTCTTCGATGGATGTAGAAGCAAACCAAAACTTCTCTTTGAAACGGAAGAGATAAACCGGTGCCAAACTCCAAGCAATTGATATGTATATATGTGAACTTGGATAAACAATATGTGTGTAAAACTAGAGTGATAAAATATTTTCTCTTGAAAAATAGCACTCAAAACATGAACATTTTCCTTAAAACAATTTGCTCTCAAACTGTCTCTAAGAGATAAGAAAAGTTAGGAAAAGTTGGATTGGAAAATGTTGTTCCCGCACATGATAAAGACTGAAAAAGTTGGTTAAAAACCAAGTGGGGAAGTGGATGCAAAACTGCCAAAAACTGTTCCCGCCTGGCATCTCGTTCGAACGACATTTCGTTGGAACGAAATCTTGTTCGAACGAGACTTCTAACGACGTTCCAGATTGAACTCGTTAGAATCTCGTTAGATATCTCGTTCGAACGACATATCGAACGACATTTCAGTGGCCTAATATGGGAACTCGTTGGCAGGTTCGTTCGAACGACATTTTCGTTCGAACGACAATCTCGTTCGAACGACTCTATCGAACGAAAAACCAGAAAGTTTGAATATTCTTGTTTAAGCCCAGAAAACTTTATAAACATTTATTTAAAGTTTTAATTAATTCTTTCTTAAAACAAAACGCAATTTTTATTAAACCTAACACCCAATAAACTTTGTTCCAAGCTCCTATATATATAATATTGCATTCATACCTTGGGAGCATGGAACTATGATTGATGACGTAGAAACGAGGCACACAAACCGGCATATTTGATGAATCTTTATACTCTTTGCCGCTACGTCTTCAACAAACACTTCATAGGCTTGAGAATATTACAATTAAATACTATCCTATGAATAAATGTTTTTGTCCGGAATTGAGCCAAAACTCTATATGGACTCAATTGGAAATTTGTGTCCTTACAAATCTCCCCCTTTGGCTATTTCGGGATAAAAACCAAACAAAAATCCTAAAGGGCCGTCAAGCTCTACTAGACTCAAAACATAACCCACCCAAACTTGACTCAACCCAAGGATCAAACGCTTTGCCATTAAACAATGCCGCTTTAGAAGAAATCCTGCACACTTAAGAAAACTCATCAAATGTATGGGGAATATCACAGTATTAAATGCAATTTTAATTAATTACTCCCCCTAAGTTAATTCTCCCCTTTATCAAACACATGACCTACTTAGAAAGACGTCTCCCCCTAAGATAAATCTCCCTCAAACTAAGATACGATAATAATAGGATTAGATACCATTTCTCCCCCTATCATTTCTCCCCCTTTTTGTTCAGGAATAGGCTAAGGATAAAGAAGTAATAAACACGTTGAAGCTTAAAGTGTTAAGACATTAAAGCATATGGGCAACAAAATCAAGGCAAAGGCAAAACAAAATATCATATATATATGTACTAGAAATATATCAATAAGGCACACGCACAAATGTATAGATATAAACACACACATGACATAACATAAAATGAGTTTGCACACTCGTATGGAAAAAATGTGTCATATGGAAACGTAAGTGTAGGGGTGTGAACTAGAAACAATTAAATTTAGACCCAAACACTTAAGAAACGTTCACGGAGTTCTCATTTGATTGCAAACTTTATCACATTTAAATATAACCTCATGTGACAATATGAAGATTGAACTCAATGAATAAACATACACAATGCATACAAGCCTAGCATGATGATGATTCTACAAACCAAATAGAGTCATGACATTAAAGACAACTAGGATAAACGGACATTGTGCAAACCGTTGATATACCATCCAATTCTCCCTCAATAAGTATATATATTCTTTTGCTTTTGAATGAATATATCAAACAAACATAGGCCTTGGCAATTGTTTTCTTTTTAATGCCAAATATTCTGTTTTTAGGCCTTTGGATCACGTATTTCTTTTAGATCCAATAAACGGTGGCTTACTATCGCAAAGGATTTAATTCATCCTTTCGGAGCCCTTCCCCGTGCACATTTAGATATATAATTTTTTTTATCTCACAAAGCTCACGTGCAACGGATTGTGACATGCACTAGTCCTCCTAGGTCATAGATATGTAGATGACTAGATTGGTAGGAGAACACCTCAAAAAGCTCAAATATAACATGTGACATTAAGATTTCAAAAGAGCTCGTGCATGTGTGAAAAGAGGCATATAAAAATAGAATCCATTTAAACAATACAAAATCCAACTACTCCATATAAAACATGGTAAAGAACATTTTAAGGATTGAAAATCTAAACCAAAAGTTCTAGCCACGTGGGAGCGTAAAAGATGGGATTTAAACACAAATATATGCCACATAAAGTGTGTCAAACAAAAATACACACAAAAAAAAATCTTTTTGAGTGTTTAACATTTTTAATCAAAAAATAAATATATACTCAAAAGGACAAACAAAAATCATTTGTATTTTTCATTAATCTCAAATGAAACAGATAAAACACAAATGATAAACAAAAATCTTTTTATATTATTCAGTCAATTCAAACAAAAATATAATACAAAAAGATAAACCAAAAATCATAATTCTAGCATGTGATAAGCATGGTGCATAGACTAGAAAATGATTAAACATGCATACATCTAGCAATGATATATAATATGAAGCCCAAAAAGCTAGAGTATGCATAAGACACTAACACATTCAACCTTTAAATTTAGCAAGGGAGGTTTCATGTGATAGTAAATGAGAATCAACAAATCTTGTATCTAACGCATTTAATAATGATTTCCTAACCCATATAGATTTATATTTAACATGATGAGGATTAGGAAATAATGAGATGCTAGATAAAGATTTCCTTGGACTTCTTTTAAGATCAAAACAAAATGACCTAAGGTGACCTTTCCTACCACAATGCAAGCATGTGTAAACACGAGGAATGTTACCTAAGGTGTGACCCTTTTTAAAGACCTTGGACAAAGTTGACCCTCTAAAACAAACAATGGTTTTAGCTTTAGCAATGGAAGAATTTGAGCATGATGTGCTAGAACCATTAGAACTACTACTAGAGTCTTGAAAATCATTTTTCATTTTTAAAATTTCGGACTCAAGTAATAAATTAGACTCCTCAAAAATATGGGACTCCTTCTTTAAATTTTCAATAATTCCTAGAAGGTTAACACGCACTCCCTCAATATGAGCAAACTTGTTCCAAAGAGTCTTTTCACGATTTTCACTCTCTTTCTTGGACCTTTCTAAAATATCAAAATTTGAATGTAAGTCCATGAGCTTTTCACGAAAAATATCTTTTTGAGATAAGGAGATTTGCAAAGACTCAATGTGAGCTTTAAAACAAGAATTTTCATTTTCAAGAAATTTAATTCTTTTTACAAATCTCAAATTTAATTCCTTTAAATTTTCGTTACATTTGTTAAGCCCATTTAATTCCTCTCGAAAATTGAAAATTTTATTTTCATTAAAATTGGACAAATTTTCATTAAGACGTCCCATTGAGAAGAAAAAAAAATGAGAGTGATAAAAAATTGAACCACCTGAAAAGTTAAGGAAATACAAAAAGCCAAAAAACGGAGCTTTAACGCGATAACTTAGCGCTCCGGTTCTGATACCAATTTGAAAAGTCTTAAAATTTCCTTTTAAATATAAAACAAACACGATACGGAAGCGGTGTGGTGGTTCAACTTTCAAACAACAAATTTTAATTTCTTAAACAAATTAAAATTACACCAAGTGAAGTAAAATTAATCAATTAATATATTCACTTAAACCAATTAATTAATCCAAGTCCTAGAATTTGCCTAAGTCATATTTATAAATATTAGCAAATTAGGCCAAACCAAATTTTAGCAAATGACTTGAATTAAACATTACCCAATATTTAATTTAAGTCCCAATTAAAGTGAGTGTGATAATTTAAACCGAATTTTATCTTGAATTATCCTACGCATGCGTTCTAAATAAATTATGCAAGATAAAATAAACCAATCACACTACGCCGCGATGTACGAGGAAAAACCCAAGACGGGAAACAACCTCGGACGGCCCTAGCCACAAATCCACTAGATACGGAATTACAAGTACAAGACAGATAGACTTACAACGCACGACTCGATCCCTCTCAAGCGGACGCTTCTTCTTGTAGACACCTCTTCCTAGCGGATAACCTTGGAATACCACCGCGGTCTCGGAATCCACCGATGGGACTTTATATGGTCACCGTCACCCGTACATGGAGCCTTTCTCCAAGTGGGTAGAATTGCAACAAAACGTCTTCTTCTTTGATGGATGTAGAAGCAAACCAAAACTTCTCTTTGAAACGGAAGAGATAAACCGATGCCAAACTCCAAGCAATTGATATGTATATATGTGAACATGGATAAACAATATGGGTGTAAAACTAGAGTGATAAAATGTTTTCTCTTGAAAAATAACACTCAAAACATGAACATTTTCCTTAAAACAATTTGCTCTCAAACTCTCTCTAAGAGATAAGAAAAGTTAGGAAAAGTTGGATTGGAAAATGTTGTTCCCGCACATGATAAAGACTGAAAAAGTTGGTTAAAAACCAAGTGGGGAAGTGGGTGCAAAACTGCCAAAAACTGTTCCCACCTGGCATCTCGTTCGAACGACATTTCGTTCGAATGAAATCTCGTTCGAACGAGACTTCTAACGACGTTCCAGATTGAACTCGTTAGAATCTCGTTAGATATCTCGTTCGAACAGAAGGTTCGTTCGAACGACATATCGAACGACATTTCAGTGGCCTAATATGGGAACTCGTTGGCAGGTTCGTTCGAACGACACTTTCGTTCGAACGACAATATCGTTCGAACGACTCTATCGAACGAAAAACCAGAAAGTTTGAATATTCTTGTTTAAGCCCAGAAAACTTTATAAATATTTATTTAAAGTTTTAATTAATTCTTTCTTAAAACAAAACACAGTTTTTATTAAACCTAACACCCAATAAACTTTGTTCCAAGCTCCTATATATATAATATTGCATTCATACCTTGGGAGCATGGAACTATGATTGATGACGTAGAAACGAGGCACGCAAACCGGCATATTTGATGAAGATTTATACTCTTTACCGCTACGTCTTCAACAAACACTTCATAGGCTTGAGAATATTACAATTAAATACTATCCTATGAATAAATGTTTTTGTCCGGAATTGAGCCAAAACTATATATGGACTCAATTGGAAATTTGTGTCCTTACACATAATGTTCAGATTGTAAAGATATACTACCCTATAATTCATTTATCACGGTCCCATAATTTTGGCATATGTGTTTGTTGCCTAAATATTTAATACCATAATTAATGGACTTATGTTTTCACAAAACCAGTTCTAATTTTGTTTAATTCAGATATTAACATTTGTTGCGCCTCAATCCAATTTTATAATTAACATTAGAATAAACCTGTAAAGAATGTAAGTGTACTGTTCGTACATGCAGTCTCAGCCTGTGTTTGGCCTTTGACTTAACTCAAATGAATAATTGCTTACATGTCCCAACTTAAATATAGTTAATATTAACTATAATACATAATCTACAGGCAATCACCAAGATACCAATAGCAGTTTGAATGCCTCAAAAACATAATTGCCCAGGTATAGTAAAAACACATAATACATGAATTTTGTCAAAAATGGTAAAAATGAATTTTCACCATAGAATCGAAGTAAAACACGGCAGAAAACCAAAACCTTTTGCGGAACGTTAATATCAATTTTCTGTAAAGAGTTATGAGCCCCGAGATTATTTCCTAAAACGACAAAAATTGGGTTTTGAGGGCCTTAACGGACTCAGATTGCCTAAAAACACATTACATCATGGACAAAGGCCGCGAAATTTTATCGTTGGCCCATTTCTAGTCAACCCACCAAGTTTCAAGCCAATTGGACACCAAAAATTTCGAAAAACACTATTCACTGTGCCAAAAAAAATTCTCCCAAAAATCTGTTTTGCGTCAAATCACAGTTTTTACTTAATCTTAAAAACATATTCGTTTTCTCATCATGATTAATAAAAGTATTTTCCAAAACGCTTACACAAACTTGAAACAATAAAAAAAATCATGCTGGGGACAAATTAGGGTTCTAATAACACGAAAAAGGGGTTGAACAATAATGGGACAGTTATCATAAGATTAAGGACTGTATATAGCAATTTTGTTCTTAATATCATACATAACAAAAATTCGAATTACTAATTCCAGACTAGTATATGATTACTTAAAATTCCAGATTTTCAGATTTTTCAAAAATTCCAGATTTCCAGATTCATCAAAAGAAAAAATTCCAGATTTATCAAAAAAAAATCCAGATTTCCAGATGCAAAAGATCAAAGATCAAAACTGTTATAAGGATATTTTCATTAAAGGAAATCATGCGATTATAAATCGAAAGCTCTGATACCACATGTTAATCAAAACTGTTTTGTTAATCATAAAATCGGATATAAATCATAATGTTACATCATGTTTAAAATAGTTTTGTCATGAATCCATGATGTTTAATATTCATGCAATCACAAAATCATATGTTTGGTGTAACTATGATCAAAACTAACATTTATCCATTGCAATTAATTAGAATAAGGTGACTTAAATGCTCCTATTAAAGCTTCCTTTGAATTTCTTGTTGAACAACCCAGAATTGTTTGTGAGAAACTACGAATAAAGGTAATTTCGGATTTTCTCTCCCTCCTTAGAAACAGTGTGTTATGAGATGACTCTAGATGGTGTAAATGTCTTTATTTATAAGGGCAAGAGGGCCGAAGTCCTAGTCAAGGTGGAACTCTTTTCAAGTCTCCCACTAATGCCACTAACCATCATGTGACTAACGGATAAGATTTACCCAATCTTTTAATATCTTTATTTATCACATTTCTAATTAATTATCTAGCATTTATCAAGACCACATAAATGGGAAATTTGAAATTTAATATAATTGAAATTAATTAATTAGTTTCAACACTTAATATTAATTTACAACATCAAACACTACTTATTTTAAACGCCAATTGAAAACTACTTATTTTCGTACTAGCATCGATTAAACAAGTTATTACTGTTTAACCAATTGAATTTAAACATGAGATTGAAATTGAACCTTAACAAGTTACTAAAATATTTTATCGATTCACATGTCCGTAGGTCTGCACAAAAGACATCCATAAGGTCTCTTAAGCTGCCTAAGTTTGTATTATTTCTAGAACAGTATACAGCAGGTCTGGGCATTTGTAGCAGTGATTATACGACTGGTAATTTTTAGGCAGAAATCCAGTAGAGTCTTTCATTGTTTTATTTTTATCTCTCTCTTTCTTGCCAAACATGTCAATAGTTTCAGAACTATCTCAAAACTCATTAATGTTAATTGTTTGAATTTGGATTTTCCATGTTTTTTTTATAGACGCATTTATTCCCTCAAGAATTTGTCTCCTTTAAAATTTTATTTATGTTGCGTGGTTGTGTTCCGTCGCTGATCAAGTTTCATTTTAACCAACATGAAAAACACGCCAGAGACAACCTTTTGAAACAGCAACTCAATAATCGAAAATGAAGAAACTTTGATCTGATTTTATTTGAGTCCAAGGTTGTTCGTTTCGTTCAGGTAGAACCTGATTGGTTTTGGAGCCTCTAGAGCGTGCTGAGATTTCGTTGAGCGGAGATGCTCAGTTTTTTATTATTTGTTTTATTTAATAAGTCCCCTTTTGTGGGTTTGGTGTTTTACTGTTGGGTTCACGCCCTTATGATTTACTGTTGGACATTGTAAAATTATAATTTTATTTTATTTCGTGGTTAGGTGCATCATTTGCATGTGTGTAATATTTCGTTTTGTTAATATTTACATTGCTAAAAGCAAATAAATCAAGACACGAAATAATTTATTTATTTTACCTAAAATGTACAACTCAAATAAAAAGTGATATAATACGAAGTTTTATTTTTAATTTTTACCAAACATGAATGTGATTCAATCAAAACACGTTGGGAAATATTTGTTTACCTAACAACATGGCTCAACTAAAAGCGACATTCGGGCCACAACTTCCTTTTTTTTATCAAATGCGAACATGAAACGACACAATCTATTTTTTAACAACACGAATGCGATACAAATAAAAATGACACTACACGACTCAGTCTTATTTTTTTTAACAAAACACAAATCTCATTAAAATATCAATCGGTATTCTCTCTTATTTTTTGCTAAACACATGAATGGTCTTATTAAAATGTGACATGACATGAAATATTTTTTTTATGTAATACAAACAAGAATCTAATAAAAGCGACACCAAATAACACAACATTGTATTTTATATTATTGAGATTGCCTTATATGGAGATATGATATCATTTACTTGGTCGTATCTACACAATTTGCGGAGATGCTCATGAACATGCCATAATTCATCATGTTGTAATCAATTTTTTAAATCATGTTGATTTTAACATTATATTGTAATCGATTTTTTAAATCATGTTGGTTTTAACATTTTAATACGCTTAAAAGAAAAATTATATTATATTATATTTATTTGAAGAATATAATATAAATCATGTTGTGTTTCATTGACAAGTGCACTTGAAGAGCTTTACCGTTGTGTCTTTGAAATGTAATAGAATAATTCAAAATTTTAAAACTAACATGGCACTTTTATGTCAGTAAATCCTAACATATACATCTTTATGGTAAATCATTTTATGCATATATTTATGTGTGAAGAAGGAAAATGAGGAAGAACATGGGTTTAAGAGATAATTTATTTGACTATTATTTGAAGTTCCATTTATATTAATGTAAAATTGTGTTGAAAGTTATGAGGTGAAAAAAGAGATGAAAGGAAGATGGATGTGTTGAAAATTGTGTTGGTTTTGTATTTGAAATATCAAATTTATATTGGAAAATGGAATGAATTATTAATGTGACTAGATTTTGAACATTTTATTATTTTTAAGTTGACTTTTTATTTCACTGTGCCATCGGCACGGGTATACATTTATCATGGGAACAAATTTATCACGGGAACAAATTAATGTGCGTGCTATCGGCACGAGTACCAAATATCATGGGAACAAATTTAGCGTCGTGCCATCAACACGGGTACGCTCTAGTATATATATATATATATATATATATAAATAAAGAGAGTATGGTTCTCGAATACACCTCACTTAACCAACCAAATAACACACCTCATATAAGATCACTTAAATGTACCGAGTTATAAAATTATGAGCCCGATTTGTTAATCTAATTCAATCCATGGTATTATAACTCATTACACTTAGGCGAAATATGTTATTTGGTGTATTAAGTAAGGTGTGTTGGAAATACTCATAATATATATATATATATTCCTATGCAACATTATGTTTTTCTTCTTTAATTAATTTGGACAGAAAATCAGTGGGATTTTTATCGAAATTGTCACAGTTAATCCCCATTCTCATTCTACCATCCTTACTTTCATTTTGTTAAATCAACTCCCTCAAGTTTGTTAAATGCTCAAAATTACACTCTAACCGTAACGGTATTAAAATTTCTAAATGAAAAAGTGGTCATGTAAGTGTATTTAGTCATGACAGTAAATATATTTAAAATTTTAGAAATTTAGTAAAATACTAAAAAATACTATTAAAAAAACCTTGAATATATTTCTAAAATTTTCAAAAGTGAAAAAATATAAAACTTGAGCAAATTACAAAAAAAAATGATAATCTTAAAAATAATATAATATTATGGAAAATATTTTAAAAAAATCTTGACATTAAAAAATATTTGAAAGATTTGGAAATTACAGATAATATATTTAAAAATTCCAAAATTATAGAATGTACATGAAGAAAATCTGGAAATACTAATAACTACTATAAAAAAATTGGAAAAACTCGAAACACCTTTCAAAAAAATGGAAATGGCAAAATGTAACAACTCCCATTTTCCACGTGAAGGTTGGCTAACACGATATGTTAAAGATGTGGCTTGTCTAATAATTTATACCATTCTCATCATCAAACCATAAAATGATATTTTAATTTAAAACTTACATGCACAATAATACCATATGAAGTAATAACTATCAATAAATAAATCCCAACTCCCATAGTCATAAAACATCCATCCCAAAAGTAACTGGACAATAAATGACTGAAATAATAAATCTCGAGCTTATGGCCATACAATCTCTGAAATAATAAAATGGCTGAAATAAAGAGTAACAACCTATGCTAGAATCAAATGAACTGAATCCGCTAATGATCAAGTGCAATGGCATGTTGTCCTCGTGTAGAAAACACCTTGGGGAAAAATATTTTTTTAATTTGGGTCAGCGCCCTAAAGTTGCAAAATTAACTTACAAAACCCATATATAATTATCCAATCAATTTACATTACACACCGCCCACCGACGCTCGCATGTAGTAAGTATCTCATCCCTTATTTAAGTGTAATATTCTAGGCATTTCAACCCAAGTTCAAATGTGAAGTCGGGTATCTGCACTAATGTGACAATATCAAAGACATCTAGCACATATATTAAATGGGAGCTAAACATATGCACATATGATTTCATTCTTAAGAGTAATCCCCATAATACTACCTATAAGAATATCATTTCATCACATTATGTAATTTACGTAGCATTGTGTTTATTAACTGGATTGCATGAATTTGTTCTTAATTAATTTATATAATTATATATATGTCCTCACATATTATAGCTCAGGAAGGCATCTACCTTCGGTGTACAGTTCGTGTTTTATCGATAAATTCGAAGGACTCCCTCACCAAACGGACATAAACAAAACACACATAAGCGGGTTGGTCCCTTCACAGTACACCATTTCATAATCCATACTCCCGATGATGAAAATGGATTCGGCTATCCCACTTACCTCATTGCAAGTGGTGCCGCTGAACGTAGGACTTAAAATAACGACCTACACAACGCTCAGCCCACCTGTGTCGATGTGTGCTATGGTCTGAAGACGTACCCAACCCTAACCGATAGGTCATCCATGAACATGAGTATGTTCACACAATTAAAAAATACATATATGTAGCACATAATATGTACAGGTAATTATCCTCATAACTACCCCAATTAGATATCACCAATATCTAAATAACGTCCTTGTCATAAGAGTCAATGCCCTAGTTAATTATTAAAATTTTCAATTAATGAATAGCGACACAAACTTATTTTTAATTAAATATCCACATACTCACTTTAATAATTAACACCCTAGTTAATTATTAAATTTCAAGTCCTGCATTGGAATGAATTCGAGAGTTGTGAAGTGAAGTAGAGGTGATGGGTAGATACGAAGATCTGTGGGAAGAAGATGTTGTTAATGGGTGAAAAGGGTGTATAAATAGCATGAAAAATGTGTCAAGAGATTCTTGATTGAGAGAGAGAAAAGGACATAAAATGTAGTGTTAAGCCTGCCAAGCCTAGCAACGATGTGGAGTAGTTGTGACAAGTGGCCGATAAGAGGTTTTTTTAGGATACCCATCTGATTAGCAAGAGTATACACTTATTAGTTGAAGCCTATTTCAATTTTAAATCCTTTATGTCTTTAGACACACACACACGCATGTGACAACCCGCGCTCCGAAATAAGGCGTGGCCAGCCCGATACCTCGACATATGCGGTAATCATGGACGGAAATCATTCTCAGCACCACAGATATAGTAAGAGTAACCGAGAAAACCACCCAATAATTCAGAAAACGGGTTGTCAAAACAATTTGCAATTTAAAAGTTAAGTTAAGAAAACAATTTAAACAACCCATTCTAGAACAATAGTGGAATTCAAAGAAACATAATTAATATACATCTAAAACCACTATATATACAAAGAGAAGAACCGAATATCCTGTCGGTTCACAGCTACACAAACGTAATCACAACGGTTAGATGATATACAATACATTCATTATACAATTACAAGTTTAGGCCACTAGCCCGAGTGACAGACCCGATCATAACTAGATATCAAAAGAATGACGGCGTCTAATAAAATATCCTGTAATATCCGCAATTTCATACAGCTCCTTAAAAGCAAAAGGGTAGGAATATCAACACGGGCGTCCTTGCGGAGGAGCACCTGGGCGGATACAATGACAAGCACAACATAGAGGAAAAAGAACGGGTCAGGACCCGGTTTGTATATAGTTCCCAGATGAACAAAAAGCATGCTAGATATGAATAGCAAAACATGGGTAGAAAATCAACACTCTAACAACCTAAGCATGGATCATAAGAAAACAAGTGAAAATGACGTACTTAAATGAGACTATGCAAGAAGATGAAATTATGCAAAATTAAATTTAAAACTAAATTACATGCTTGTATTCCCCAATTCCACTTTAATCTAGTTTTAGTTCCTTAACAGGAACATACTAACATTATCTTCTTATTTCATTCCAATTCCCATTCCTTAGCAGGAATGTAATTGTCATAATATCATTTAGTGGAATTATACAACCCTCAAGTCCCACTTGAGATTTAGAAAAGCTATATTCTTATGCATATAACGATTCTAAGACCGCCCCTCCGAGTTTCCCCACTGGGCACGCCCCTAAATGACTATCATCTTCCAGGGGCCCATCAAACAAGGCAGCCTGGGTACCTAACGCATGTCGGGAAGTGGCCATATGCCTGCGAGTGAGTCATAACCACACCCGGAATTACTTCACTAGCGCAGAAAGAAAAATACATATAATAAACCCGCATATGGCCGAGGACTATAGTCTCCCTGCATTCACTAGTCAAGGAACATCACCTCATGCGCGAGCTTCCCTTATGATAGCATTTAGAGAGGTGTGTTTAAGTAAATTAGCATTTACATTAAAAACCATACTTTTCCTTTTCATTAGCATTTACATGTTTCATTTGTTTGAAACTATAATCATAGGATATTTCTTACATAACATCCTAGGTTATGCCTCGAATAAATCTCTAAAGAGGTTATTTCGTTTCCCAAGATTAAGGTCTTATACCTTATTTCAAGCCCCTAAAGTCTCCAAGTATGGGCCTATAATTCCCATCCATATTTATTAGGATGCACAAAGAAAAGTGATGCCTTAACATCACTAGGACGACCCCTCCCCCCGGACTTAACCCCAAGTGAAACCCATTCAACACTAGGGTGACAACCAACTCAACTAGGACTCTAAAAGCCAAGGTTTACTTCATTCAAGAAGAGTCCTAAGTTCCTTAAGGGAAGAAAGGGATTTAAAACAAAAATAGGAAATTTGGGTAAGAAAAACAGGGGACCGGTCGACCGGTCCCAAGACCGCGGTCGACAGCGCCCTTATTTTCGTGCCTTTAAAAGAAAGCAGTGTGCCCTCCTCCGAAGGCCCGGTCAACCGGTCTGAGATACGCGATCGACCGGCCATAGCAGACCTAGACCCATTTCTCCTAATATCTTCTAAACCCCAAAAAAATCAATAACAAACCAAAATCATCCAACTACATTTAATGATACCAAAAGATCATAAATTCTCCCAACAACGTTTCTACCTCAAACAATATTCTAACTCTACCAAAGATGTTGATACCCATAAATCCAACCAAAAACCACAATTACATTACATCAAACTATACAAATCTACCCATACTAATTATTCATCTTAAACCATATAATAGCAAGTTGAAAACTTGCCTTGGGGCTTCAATTTCAGACTTGGTTGAAGAAGAAAGCAAGATTAAACCATCAATCTTCAAGATCTCTCTCTCTTTCTCTCCAATCTTCCACTCTCACTCTCACTCTTAGGGCTAGAACACTTAGGGCAAATAAGAGGAAATGAAAGACTTGGGGAAAGACTAAAACGTGGCTTAAGATTAAAAGTCTCCAACCTATAAGTAAAAATACCGCAATAGTTAAGTTCTAATACGCAATATCCCAAAACCAGTCAAAAGTGCCCAAAGTCTCAAAATACAATATGGCACACATTTCGACCGTCTCGCACCTCCCGGAACTAACTACACCCTCCAAATTATCATTTGGAGATTTTATAAACCATTTATGTTCCGGTTCCATAATAATTCAAATTGCCATTTTAATTCTTCATGACAAAATAGAACACCACATGGTAACAACTACTTACACACATGGTAATTATGCAATTTAATTGTAAATATTAACTTATTTCATCAAATTAATACTTACCTACATGCAACATTTTATATATGCAACTACTCAACATAGTAAATAAATATAAAATGGGCTCCCAAAAGCGAGGGTTGTTACAACGCACACACACATTCTTTATGAAATCTGCATGTCTGTGTATATGCATATCTCCCTTTGACATATAATCATTAAAATCAAGATAGAGCTAGGATGACTTTGCGATGGGTTCTTTCGTTTTTAACATTTTCTTTTTAAAAAAGAAAGTAAGAAGTGACAAATAATGATTTATCCAAATTGGGTTACAATCCATCTGGTAAATATACATTTGTCATATATGGTAATTGGTTTAGATATGAGATTTGTCATATATGGAAAATGATTTAAATATTATGCAAGACAAAAAGTATCCAATTGGCATAATAAATAGAGACTCCGAGAATCCACTTACTTTCTTTTAAATACATCATGATAAGATTTAGAGTAAAGTACCCCAGTAGTTCCTTACCTTTCCTTTGATCTCAATTTAGTCCCTTACCTTTCTATTGTCTCAATTTAATCCCTCACCTTTCAATTTGGTTCAAATCAGTCCATTTCTTAACAACCATCTAAATGACTAACTGCATAAGGGCCATTTGAGGTATTTTGGCAACAAAAAACATCTTGTGATGGAGCAAAGCAAAAAATAAGAAGTTAGGGTTTTTTGGTAGCAAAAAATCCTACGGTTTAGGGTTTTGATTGATCAAAGCAAATCGTTTGATCTTCAAACCATACGAATCATGTTTGGTTGGGAGATTAGGGTTGCTGATGATCCAGAGACAAATTATGGTTAGTTTCTCATTTAATTAACCATGTTTGATTTTTATGCTTTTGGTAATAAAAATATTTCATTGTTCCAATCCATTTTTTTTGCATATGATAGGGACGGATTCAAATCAGTTTACTTTGAAGATTCATCATGGGGGTAATTTTGGAGAAATTCCATATGAAAAGTATGTTGCTGTTTTTTTTCATTACATTGATAATGTTGATCCTGATGAATTTTCTTTAATGAAAATTTATGCTATAGAAAATTCTTTAGGTTTATCCAAATGTCAAAACTTGGTGGTATAAAGTTCCTTCTCTAAATATTTTTTTTTGTTTTGTTTTTTTCCTTCTCTACATATTAAGTTAAGAATGGATTGATGATACTGGATAGTGATACTCATGTTTTATAAATGTTTCACTGGGTTCTAAATCATTGGTTAATTAGGAGGGAGTGGGAGATGAGGATTTAAATGTTAATATTGAGGAATTTGATGTGAGTGAGTCAATTGATGTTTAATTTGATGTGTTTGAATCAAATAATTTTAGTGATGATTTCTCCTCCGATGGTAACTACTATGATGTTAATGTGAGTGCAATTGATTGTGAAGTATTTACATCAGACTATTCTGATTCAGATGATATAAAGAGCATAGATTTATCCGATGAGAATGAGGAAGGGGGAGCACCTAAATTTTAGTCATTTCAAGCTAAGAAGGACTTGAAAATACTTAAATTTTCACTAGGGATGACATTTCCATCAGATGCATTCTTCAAAGAAGTTGTTAGGGAGTATTCAATTTCAAATAAGAAAGTAATTACATTTGTTAAGAATGATAAGCTTAGAGTAAGGGTCAAATGCAAAGACCCTTGTGGGTGCTTGCTATATGCATCCAAATTACCAAGTGAGGACACATTTCAGATTAGAACTATAAATGATGTTCATAAAAATTGTAGACCTACTTATCAAAATAAAAATATGACATCATCTTAGCTGGCTAAAAGATATTTGGTTACTATTAAGTCAAATCTTGAGCTTCCTTTGCTAGCATTTATAGAAACTGTCAAAAAGGAACATAAAGTTGGTGTTACAAAGAGCGAGGCTTATAGGGCTAAGATGAAGGCCAAGACTGTGATAGATGGAACTTGTAAGGAACAATTTAGAATGACTTGGCTTTATTGTAAGGACTTAAATAGGGCTATGCTAGGATCTATTATTGTTGATAAAGAGGATTGTATAGATGAAGAAGGGAAGATGAGAAAAATATTCAAGAGGATATATATATATATATATATATATATATATATATATATATATATATATATATATATGTGCGTGTTTACAACTATTGAAGCAAGGTTTTCTTGATGGGCATACATTAATAATTGGGTTGGATGGATGCTTTCTAAAAGGGCCATCTCCTGGTAATCTATTTTTGTATGCCCTATTTTTATATGTCCTATTTTTATAGCAGCATATATGCAGCAGCAACATATATGATGGAATGTATCCATTGATGCATGCCAATTGTTATCTGCTATTTCCATTGATGAAAATGATGGAATTTATCCCTTTGCATGGGGATCCAGTAGTTGAAAAGGAATGCAAGGATTTGTGGATATGGTTTCTTTAATGTCTTTCAAATGACATTTCCCCCTTCAATGAATGGACATTCATTAATGATCAACATAAGGTATATATTTCATTACTAATTTCACTAATAAGTTAATGTTGGATAGTTTTTGATAGAATTTTTGGGTTGTTCATTTGATAGGGCCTGGTTCCTGCATTGGAAATTATTTTTCCACATTGTCACCATAGGTATTGTGTTAGACATCATCACAACAATTTCAAGAAAGAGCATAGAGGTCAACATCTGAAGAATTTATTTTGGCATTGTGAAAGAGCAAGCACCATAGAAGACTTTAATAGAAGCATGGAGAACCTCAGACAATGTGATGAGGATCCATTTAGGTGGTTGGATTTAGGAGTAAACCAAAAGCATTGGTCTAGAGCTCATTTCTCAACCTTCCCTGAGTGTGATGTTCTAATTAAAATTCATTATGAGGTCTTCAATTCATTTATTCTTGAAGCAAGGGACAAACCCATCATCACTTTATTAGAAATAATTAAAAATATATTGATGGTTAGGATTACGAAGAAAAGAGAAAAGATGTCAAAACATCCACGTATTATTTTCCCTCGAATTATGAATAAACTAAACAAAAATTTCTTCGCCATTTCAAGTTAGTGGCCCTCAAGTGAAATATGTAGTGAATTTGAGTGACAAAGTTTATGCTTATAGGAAGTGGAAACTAAGTGGAATTCCATGTGCCCATGGAATTTCTGCAATTATTTTTCATAAGGACGTGGTTGAGGACTATGTCAATGAGTGTTACCATACGTCTACATATTTGAGGACATGTGAACATATTATATGACCAATAAATGGACAAGATTTATGGCCACATTCTTAGAAGATGCCTTTAGTTGAGCCCGCTGTGACTGCACAACCCGGTAGACCCAAAAAAAGAGGCATAGGGAGTATGGAAAAGGTAGAAAAGTGGGAAAATTTGTTAAGTTTGAAATGGAAATGCATTGCATCAAGTGTCGGAATAGTGGACATAATAACAAAGGTTGCAAGGGGAAGGAAAATTCAACAACTGTAATGTTGCTCACACTTTCTTGAGTATTTTATTATTACACATATCAAATTAACTCTAACATGAATATGCTTAATCTTTCTTCCAACAATATGTAGGTCAATAAACTAGTGTATTTCAACCCACCAAGGACAAACAATGCAAGTGGAAGCCCTCAAAGTCAAGACTAGTGTGTTAATTAGATTTTAGATGGCTAGGGATTTTAAAATACCTTTTGAAATTTCCAATGGATATGTATTTTGGACGTTTTGGATCCAACAATGGGATACGTATTGAATTTTACTTCTTTTTGGTGGATATAAGTTGATATGATCTCATGGAATAAAAGGCTATTTTGTTATGTGGTTATTTTGTTTTGTTTCTTACATTCTTTCCTCTCATTTTCTATTATTTTTTAGTTACTAAAAGGTTGCATTGGATGTATTATATAACTGTCAAAATTGTTTTTTGCTATCAAAGTGGAGTGTTGGGGAGAGTGGAATGACTTAATATCTAAAATATCTCAAATGCCCCTTATGTCGTTAGTCATTTGGATGGAAGTTAACTAAGGGACTGACTTGAACCAAATTGAAAGGTGAGGGACTAAATTGAGACAATAGAAAGCTAAGGGGCTAAATTGAGACCAAGGGAAACGTAAGGGGGGCTGCTGGGGTACTTTACTCTAAGATTTATGTGTGATTACTCTTAGAGCCTATTTGATGGACGTTGATTTGTTTTTTATGAAAAATAGTTATTTTATTTCATTTTTTTACTTTTTTGTTGCTTGATTTCAAATATGTTATATAGAAAAAATAATTATAAATATGAAAAAATGTTCCATAATTTTATCATTTTCATCGAAAATATTTTCTCCCACCCTCTAAACGAATTGGCTTCTATAGAAAAATTCAAAAGTAAGACCAAATCCCTTATACATTTTTCCACTCATTTTCTAACTTCTCATAAAAATGAATTATTTTTTAATATTTTCAAAATTTATAATAAAACACACCCTTATTGTTTTCTTCAAACTTTCTTACCTTTAACAACCCCTCCCATTATCTTTATCATGTCATTAACACCCTTTCACTTTAAATATGTTTCTCTCTCTCTCTCTCTCTCTCTCTCTCTCTCTCTCTCTCTCTCTCTCTCTCTTTATATATATATATATATATATATATATATATATATATATATATAGGAGAAGGCTCACCTACATCATGCTCTATACATCATCCATACATCACACCTAGTTGTAACCCCTTAAAACTATTTTTTCCAAATTTTTTATTTTTCTCTTGAAATCAACCTTCCAATAAACCCATATTCAAAAATTAGGTCAAAATTCATTTTGTAGCTATTTTTGAAAAATTCACAAAAAACTAGTCAAAATACCTTATTTATATGGGTCTGCGTCAGTAGTTTTTGTGAATTTTTTAAAAATACCTACAAAATGTATTTTGACCTATTTTTTTTTAATTTAAGGGAAAAATAAAATTTTTGGAAAAAAAGTTTCTTAGGGCCTAGAACTAGATGTGATGTATGGTGTGATGTATACATTATGATGTAGGTGAGCCTTCCTTTCTCTCTCTCTCTCTCTCTCTATATATATATATATATATATATATATATATATATAGCCTTTATGCAACTTTGCATTAGTGTGTATGTGTGTAATAATATTTTTCTTTATGACACTTATTATATGCAAACCTAGATTTATGGTTGGTTTGTGATGATTTATTTTGTCTATATAATTAAGGAAAATGTTAGAATAGTGTTTTATCCGGATCGGATTACAGCTCATCTAGTACTACATGTTTCACTTACCTGATCAATGTTTAAAATATCGGCTCCTCATATTTCCACAAAAAAAAATTACACCAAAACACCACATAAAATTTAATACAAACTTTACTAACCACACCCAAAAGTTTTGTAACTTTTTCTTTTTTAAAATGTCTAATATACCCCAAAATAAATAAATAAAATTACATACAAACTAACACCACATAATCTAAAACACCACAATAAATAAAAAATCAAAACTCTTCCACTCCCACCGAAACATACATACCTACGGTTTAATCTAGCTCAAACCATCTTGTTCATTTGTCCCCAAAGCTCCATTTTTGTGGGTTGTTATGTTGTTATAGTGTTTGTTGTGTTGTTTGTATACATAAATTACGGTTAAAAGGGCTACATTGCAGTGGTTGAGGAAAAGAAATTTGGCCTTGAAGCTTCCCAAACTCAGAACATCTAATGATCTCTTGATGATTTTCAGGTATTATAATCCCTCAACATAGTATATAATCTATAAAAAAAACATTTAAAATGATGAGAAGATTGGAAAAAAATTGTGTTGACTTCACTTACGACCACCTGTAGACGTAAGTGATTGATACTATCAGTTATAAGTAACTGTATCGTCTTAAACCATGATTTCATTTTACCGTGTGTCACTATTTGTCAATAATTGAATCACGACCAAAGAAGGTCGTCAGACCATACCATGCGATTACATATAACCGTGGTGAGGTTTCCACAGTTGGAAGAGGACGTGGTGTTCCTGTTCACGACCACGTTACACCGTGTGTATCCCTCTAGCGGTTGTAATTAGTTCTTGGTTCCATATTGAAATTAAAGTTTAATTATTAAACAATATATGTGTTTTTATTGATTTTTGTTGTTATATTCTCAATTATTATTATAGTGATTATTGTATTATTATTTCAGTTAGATGAGTCGGTACTTGATGATACTTTTTGGCAAGATATAGACAATGTTATTGCACCGAGTGCATCTACTCAACGTGATTCCCCCAAGGAACCAAATTATAATATGTATGAACAAGCAACGACATCAACCTCTCCCAAATATTTGCGCGATTTGTTTCCAGATTTCACATTGTTTAAGGTAAAAAATCATATCACGTAATTTACTTTCAACAATTTGAGATTTTTGATGTATGGCATAATTGGATGACACTACATTTGATTGTATGCATTAGTAGGATGCAATAGTAGAAGAAGGAGTGGATGATAATACGATTACGCAAGACCATACAATCGAATTCACCACTGAGAAGGCGTGTTTAGTTTATTTATATTGTACTCAACATGATTTTTCATTTATATATAAAATTTTCATATAAACTGTCATTTCAACTAATAATGTTCATCTTGTGCAGATTTTTTATGATCGTGATAAGATGACTGATTGGTGTCGACAAGTTAATCGCAAACTTCATGCGGTCGTGATCATTCTGAAATCAGATAATGCCAGTTTAGTCAGAAAGGAAAGGATTGTACTTAGTTATGAGTGAAGCGAGCTTCATAGAAATAGAAAAGATGAGGGGATGGACAAGAAAAGGAAGCGGTGTTTTGGAAGGCGAAAGTGTGATTGTCCCTTTCGATTGAAATGCGTTTCACACGATGATGGTCATTGGGGGGTGGAATTTTTTTATGGGCATCACAATCATGAGGTGTTTAAAATACTGGTTGGACACCCTTATGCTAGTCGACTTTCACAATAAGAGTGGAACATTGTGAGTGAGATGATCAACAATGGTGTGGGCCCGAAGGATGTACTTCACACATTGAAACAGAGATCAAAATATAATTATTCATCCATTAGAACAATTTATTACAGTAAAATCAAAATGAAGAACGTTGAGATGCAAGGGCACACTTCCATGCAACAGTTGATGCATTTGCTCAAGGAGAAGAGTTATGTTCACTGGCATAGAAGGAATGAGCAAACTGATGTGGTTGAGGATTTATTTTTCACACATCCTACCTCTTGCTTGTTGATGAAATGCTTCTCGAGTGTACTAGTGATCGATTGCACCTATAATACCAATTAGTACAATATGCCATTATTTGAGATGATTGGAGTTACATCCCTCGGGAAACCATTTTGTATTGCATTTTCTTTTCTGAAGAACGGGAAAAAGGAGAGTTTTATTTGGGCAGTGCAACATTTGCGGTCACTATACGAGCCAGAAGCTTTTGCCGCAAGTTGTTGTATTTGACAAACAATAATCTTATCTAAACGCGGTGCCGAACGTGTTTCCACTTGCCCCCATTCTATTATGTTTATTCCATGTTAAAAAACATAGAAGGTGCATGTTTGAAACATAACAACAAAGATCAGGATACAAATTTATTTATGCAGGGTTGGATTGAGGTTGTTGAGTCCAAGAATTCGATCGAATTTGAGAATGTATGAGTGGCTTTTGGTTAAAACGGGCAAAACTATCACAATATAATTGCGTACATACAGAAGAACTAGATGACTTTCCATTTTCAGTTCACACATGTATGGACCAATCGAGTACCCCACCATGGAAACCACATAACTAACAGAGCGGAGGGTGCCCATGCCCAACTGAAAAAACACTTAATAAATAGCACCGATTCATTTACGATGGCATGGAAGGGTATGGACGCATTTCTTGTCCACCAAGTCACTCAAATACAAATGGTGTTTTAGAAATCACTCGAATCAACCATGCATGTCCATAATGACGCGTTGTTGCATGAGATCCGTGGTAGGGCATCACACTATGCCTTAGACCTAATTATTGTGGAGAACGATTGCCCGAGATCGGTGTTGAGAATATCAGTCGCTAACATCCAATATACAGAGATACGATCCTCCCACATAATTCATACCATCTACGGATTACTATGTGTCCACAAGTTGGCCCAATGGGAGAATCTAGGCCAAGCAATTCCACAATGGGTGCTAGATAATCATTGGAAGAAACTTGCCATTGTCCTGGACAACCCTTAGTATCGTGAGCTTAAATATACTCCCAAGATGATATTATTTAAGAAAAAGTGGACTGAGGCAGGTGAAGCTATTATAAAGATGATGTTAAGCAAGTTATTAGAAATTGCTCAACCCTTTAGCATGTCCTTGATTGAGCTAGTACAAATTCGTCAAAAGGGCAGGCCACCTAAGGGGAAAAAGTCTGCTGATATATCTACCAAAATAACCCCTTGTGATTGGGAGCAGGATGTACCGTCCACAACTGATCTTAAAATAATCTTTGCAAATAAGACCCCATTGACGGTCATGAAACCGAATACATGGTCTCGGGAGAAGAAAATGTATATGCAGAATGCTCTCGAGTTCTTCCAATCATTTGTGGAACATATGTATGATGTCAAATCAGATAGGAACTGTGGATATACGACCATTTCAAAGGAACTGATGTTGGTGATGGACTAGAACATTCTCATGCTATTCGTAATGCTCTATTGTCCGAGCTACGTAGCGACAGGCCATTTTGGTCTACCGTTACGACATCCTATGATATTTAAAATTACGAAAGGATATTGGACTATTTCAGACACCCATGCACAAGTGAGCATTGGTCTATAATGCCAGAGTTTAGCTATCTTGCGGCTAATGCACTTAAGCTAATAGTTGTGTTGATATCCAAATTATAATGCTTAATTTTTGTTCCATTTTACATTAGGCCAAAATCTACAATGGAATATAATCACATCATCTTTATCCTCAACGTATCTAATATTCATTGGGTGAATTTAAAATGCACACAGTTTTGTCCCATACTACCAATTGCCTCTCACTGGAGATCAATGGCCCGTCAAGATACCGTAGAGTGGCCTACTTTGTTAAAGTTTTGCTTACAAATGTTTCAGAATATATGTCCAAAAGATATTGAGGCGAAAGATGAACCATGCTTGATACCGTAGGATGAAGAAGAGGACCTCAAGGTGGATTAAATTGGTGAAAGTCTTACGAATGATTGTAACTTTTTGTGCAAATACAGGTTATATGTAAATTAGTTATTGGTGAAAGTATTCTGGATGATTGTAACTTTTTGTGAAAATATTGGTTATATGTAAATTGATTATTGGTGAAAGTTTTACGGCATGATTGTAACTTTTTGTGCTAATATTAGTTATATGTAACTTCGTTATTGGTGAAAGTGTTACGAATGATTATAACTTTTTTAAGTTTTTATGAAAATATTGGTTATATGTAAATTGGTTTCCAATTTGGTTATATGCTATTATATAACAATTATTAGTTATATGTGAATTGAGCCCACCAATTGGTTATAACTTGATAAAGTAATTATTTCATTTAAATTGGATAGAGCGAGATTTTTTATCTTTAAATCACATATACATAAAATTAAGATAGACAATATAACAAATCGACATACGGGCTCTTCTAACCGTGTATTATACATTCTCGGTCACTTGAGTTTGTAGTTATTTCTTTGGCAGTGACACCACACTGTAAACGGGACATATAGGCTAACATGACACCATATAAGAATTATCCACGGTTGGATCCCTCCATGTATTTTATGCACAAAGTTGAAGTATTTTTATAACCCACATAACACGGTGCCTTGAGATCGTGTATTATACATTCTCGCTTCCTTACAACTGTAGCTGACCCAGCCACGGTTGGATCTCACCATGTATTTTATGCAAAAAGTTAAAGGATTTTGTAACCCAAAAGACACGGTGACTTGAGGCCGTAGGTTATAAACAAATAGTTCCTGACAGCCGTTACTGACTTAACTACGGTTTGTTCTAACTGTGTCTTTTATGCAAAAAGTTGAAGGATTTTGTAACCCACATCACACGATCACTTGAGACTGTAGGTTATAAAGGCATGATTCGTTATAGCCGTTACTGACTGTGACACCCCGCCTAATTAAATACCGGGTGATCAGTCCTTTATTAAATTATAATCAAGGTGAACGGTCGGTTCATTCTTAGTATCACTGTCGTAAAAATAACTTTTCCAATTTAAACACCCTAAATAATTAAGCTAAGTGTCATAACCATTTTAGACATTATTTTCCAAATTTTATTTTTATAAACCAACATTTAAAACTTTACATAATTCATAGTTAAAGAATCACACAACAACTATCCTGGAACATATAATCCAAATAATTAAACATTCAACTAATTCATTCCAACATTTAGTACTTAAAGGAAAAAAAAATCCTGATAATAATAAATTCCAAAGTGTAAATACTGGAATTAAACGAATCACAATATCCAATAAAACAACTGATTAATGGAAAAGGGCGACACATGCCCAACTGGATAAAATAATGCTAGGAGTAGAATAAAAAAATGAGGTCGTCTAAGCAAGAGGCCTGCAACTCCCACCTAAGCTGCAGCACGTTCCTTCCAAAGGATCCTATGCAAGACGCCCCTGTGGCTGGGCACTTGTAATATATACATATATACAAGAGAGAAAAAAAATAGGAAACGGGTCAGAGCCCGATTGTAAAAACAGTTTAAAATTATTTTAGCAAGTATTTAAAATGTTTACTGGCTAATGCAACAACATATTAGTGAGGCACTCCCTTGAGAAATTCTCACCTCTCTTGTAATGTGCACGCCTATCGCACTAACCTTCCCAACGGTTTAACTTATCTTATCTTAGGTTGCTCGTAAGATTTTAGACTGACACATTCAATTGTTTAAGAGGTTAATTTTATTTAACAACAAAGTTCTCATTTAAACCTTATTTAATAATAAATTTTCTCAGTAATATATATACTTTTCAAACACTCATTTCCAAGTTGAAATAATCATTCATTTCTTACTTACCATAGACACAGTAGGTAGTCCCCAAATTCCAGATTTAAATATATATATTAAATACTCATATAATATATATATTCTAACGGCACCCCACATAACAATTATGGTGCGGGCTTACTCTGCTATCTAGTCCCCGTATCGCTCGTACTAAGGGAAATACAAGTTTGGAATCACTCTCGAACTGTATTGAAACAAAACACATACAATATTGAGGCGAAGCATAGTTCCAAGTTTCTAAGAGGTCAGCATATACCCTCACGTCTCTTAGGACCGTCTGACTATCGATCCGATAGCCTGTACCAAGGATTTCTATCTTCTAGGGTACGAGTCAATATCCCCCATAAAGGTACCATCGAGATAAGACTGTCCCAGCGCGGTAACCTCAGGGATAGCAAGTAGCGCGGGCATGATTTTTACACGTATATAGTATATGAATAAGCATAGTCATATAAATATACTACTATTACCATATCAAGTTTAGGTACACTCTCACAACCCATAATCATGATATTTATCCTTATTAGTCGTTATTTAGTCATCACGTATAACGGTTTGTCTCTTATTCATTTTATTTTTGAGATTTAATTTATTCCAACTCACTTCTCATCTCTCGAAGTATTTCCTTTACATAAGTACAATTTCAGTAAGCCCTCACTCACCTTCTAATCCAACTCCTAGACATTTCGATTTTTAGGTCTACGCACGTTAGATTTCTTAGGTATGAATATGTCCCCGTTTACCCTTCAGTTTTTCCCATTTCATTAAAATTCCACTTAACGGGGTTACCTTGACCCTACTGGTCCTTTTTATGTTTCCTTATGTCCTAATAACATTAATCAAGATTTATTACGCATTTAATTGGATTAAGTCAACACAAGGAAAAATCTTGTTTTTCCGGAAGGAGTCGATCAATCGATAAAAGGGGGTCGATCGATCGAACAGTCGATCGATCGATGCTCTAGGCTCGATCGATCGATCAAGCAGGTATGGCGAAATCTGCAGAATACCAGTTACGGGATCTATCATCCAAAATCGTCCAAATCCAAATTTTTAACTCCCAAACTCCCAAAAATTTATACCACAAACATTCTAAACCCAAATGAACAATATTCTACGTAAGGCATGCGAGTTTTCATAAAAAATCATGGATTAAAAGGGTCAAAATCTGTACAATTCTCATGAACCCTAAAAATTTCTTTAACTTAATTCTTCTCATTCTTTTTCCAGAATTTCTACTTCTAATCAATCATAAATTCATGGTTTAACCTCTACATGTGAAGGGAATTTCTAGAATAATGTTTATATCTCTATAACATGCGATTTCTAATCTCCAACATGGGTTTTCTTTCATAAAAACTCATCATAATCAACCCTAAACTAATATGAATGAAGCATTAACTAAATTAAGAAAGAAAATACTTGCCTGGGGATTTTTGTTTATGATTTGTGGATGAAATTAGTGTGGTGGTGATCCTCGTTACGCGATCTATCGTTTGGCGGTGACGACGGTGCAAACGGATGAGTTTTTGGCCTAGAACTCCTTGGTAAGATTTCCCTTTTCTTCTCCAATGGCCGTCACTTGTTCTTGGTTGTGTTTAACCTAGAAGACAAACCTAAGAATATGATATAACCTTAGAATTTCCGTGGGTTTTCAGGCTAAAAAATGTAAAATGTCCAAAACGCCCTCCCGGGGTGTTAATTAGGCCTAAAAACGCCCCGAGACCCAAACTAAACTCCCGAGTACATTATTTTGACTATCTCGACCCTTCCGGACACTTTGGCGCACTCGAAATGACCATACGGGTGACTTATAATTTATTCACTTTTATTAATCAAAATTTAGTCCCGACACGATTCGGGCGCGTCCCGACTTAAATTTCCAAAATTGTCAATTTATTTACTCGTGAAATTTAATAGAACCAATATTATATTTCTTTGATCATTAGTAATATTCAACAAGTTTCCAATGATTACTAACTCTCGTCACGTTAGTAATTATAAAAATAATTAATTTTCGGATTTATATTAAATTAATAACTCACATTAAATTTAATAAATCCCCAAATTTAGAAAGCATAAAAATATGGGGTATCACATATATCCCTCCTAATAACGGAATTTCGTCTACAAATTCAAAAAATAAGGCATACCTGGTAACAATAAATTCGGGTATCTCTCGCGCATATCTGCCTCGCGCTCCTAGGTGGATTCCTCCACATTATGATGCTCCCACTGGACCCGTACAAGTGGAACTACCTTCGACCTCATTCTCCTTTCGCTATGGTCTAGGATAGCCACTGGTCTCTCCTCGTAAGAGCTATCAAGCTGTAAGTCTATCTCTTCTATTGCGATGTGGGTGTGGGCCATATCATCCCGACGGTATTGTCTCAACGACGAGATGTGGAATACATCGTGGATGCGATGTAAATACTCTAGCAGTCCCAATCTGTATGCTACTGGCCCAATCCTCTCGATAATGGGAAATGGTCCCACGTACCTCGGGGCCAATTTCCCTTTCTTCCCGAACCTCATCACTCCTTTCATAGGAGACACACGTAGTAATACTTGGTCCCTCACATTAAACTCTCGGAAGAACTGTTTTGCATCGGCGTAGCTTTGTTGCCTGTCCTGGGTTACCCGAATGCGACTCCTGATAATCTCAATCCTTGCGGAGGTTTCCTGAATCACCTCTGGTCCGAGCAACTTGTTATCCCCCACTTCTAGCCAACACGTTGGGGAACGACAAGGCCTGCCATACAAAGCCTCGAATGGAGCCATGCCAATCGTGAACTGATAAGAGTTATTATAAGCGAACTCTACCAGTGGAAGATGTGGCTCCCAACCTCCTCCAAAATCAAGGACACACATGCGTAGCATATCCTCCAACATCTGATTAGTACGCTCTGTTTGTCCATCTGTTTATGGGTGACAGGCTGAACTCAACCTCAACTCTGTACCCATAGCCTCCTGAAAGCTCTCCCAGAAACGCGACACGGAAATCTTGTCTCTATCTGACACAATATTCAGGGGCATCCCATGTAATCTGACAATCTCAGCAATGAACAACTGAGCATACTGACCCGTGGTATAGTCTGTCCGCACCGATAGAAAATGAGCCACCTTGGTTAAACGGTCCACAATCACCCAGATGGAGTTGTGACCCCGCTGTGATGTAGGCAACCCAGTAATAAAATCCATAGAAATACTCTCCCACTTCCACGCGGGTATTTCCAATGGCTGAAGCAACCCTGACGATTTCTGGTGGTCTACCTTTACCAGCTGGCAGGTAGAACACTTGGACACGAACTCAGCAATATCCTTTTTTATCCCACTCCACCAGTATTGCCGCCTCATATCCTGGTACATCTTATCTCCCCCAGGATGTACCGTAAATCGGGACCCGTGAGACTAGTTCATCACTGCATGACGTAAGTCTGCTCCTTCTAGGACCACTAATCTCCCATTAAACCTCAAACCCCCATCAGAACTAATAGAATAGGACTCAGCACCCTCAGCTAAAAGTCGTACAATCTGCTCCTGGCAAAATGGGTCTGCGGTCTGCACCTGTATCACCCTCGTAACAATCTCGGGTGTCACTGTCATGACAGATATGAAGGAACGGGCTACTGCGTCCTGGTGACCCAACTCTTTCCACTTTGCTTTCCAGATGTCTGCTACATCGTCTACCGGTCTACGGCTCAACGCATCGGCAACTACGTTGGCCTTCCCCAGATGGTACTGTATATCGAACTGATAGTCCTTCACGAACTCTAACCACCTGTACTGACGCATATTCAGCTCTCGCTGAGTGAACAGGTACTGCAGTGACTTGTGGTTTGTGAACAAGTGAAATTTCTCCCCTAATAAATAGTGCCTCCAAATCCTTAATGCAAAAACGACCGCTGCTAACTCTAGGCCGTGTGTGAGGTAATTCTTCTCGTGCGGCTTAAGCTTGCGGGAGGCAAAAGCTATAGCCTTCTCCTCCTGCTGAAGTACTCCCCCAAGTCCCCGTAAGGAGGCATCGGTGTAAACCAGATACTCCACGCCTGGTTTAGGTAAAGCAAGGACCGGTGTTGAAGTAAGATTGTCTTTCGGCTCGTCGAAAGCTAATTGACAAGCATCTTCCCAAACATATGGTACCCCCTTGCGAGTCAGGTTCGTTAATGGACCCGCTATTTTAGAGAACCCCCGAATGAATCTCCTGTAGTATCCGGCTAATCCCAAGAAACTACGCACTTCCGTCGGTGTCATGGGCTGTCCCCACTCCTTCACCGTTGACACTTTACTCGGGTTAACTGCTATCCCTTGTTCAGAAACAACATATCCCAAGAACTGCACTTCACGTAACCAGAACCCGCACTTCTCGTACCTAGCATACAGCTGATGCTCTCGTAGAGTCTGAAGAACCTGCCTCAAGTGCTCAGCATGCTCCTCCTCAGAGTGTGAATATATCAGGATGTCATCTATGAAGACGATGACAAACTGATCCAAGAACTCTCTGAACACTCGGTTCATTAAGTCCATAAATACGGCTGGAGCATTGGTGAGTCCAAATGGCATCACTCTAAACTCATAGGGCCCATATCTCGTCAAGAAAGCAGTCTTTGAAACATCCTGCTCCCTAATACGTAGCTGATGGTACCCTGACCTCAGATATATCTTCGAAAAGAAAGTTGCTCCCCTCAGTTGGTCGAACAGATCATCGATTCGAGGCAACGGATACTTGTTCCGTATCGTGACCTTGTTTAGCTCCCGGTAGTCCACACATAGCCTAAGTGAACCATCTCTCTTTTTTACAAACAAAACTAGAGCACCCCAAGGTGAGGTACTCCTGCGAATGAAGCCTGACCTAACAGCTGGTCTATCTGATCTCGTAACTCTCGTATTTCTGCCGAAGCCATACGGTATGGAGCGCGTGCTATATGTCGAGTATCCGGTAATAAATCTGTGATAAAATCTATCTCTCGACTGGGAGGTAAGCCTGGTATCTCCTAAAATACATCGGAATACTCACGAACAACTGGGATCGAGTCTAAGGGAATCACAACCTCCTTAGAGGTATCCTCCTCTATGTAATACAAATGAGCGGTCGAGCCTCCCTCTGGGCGATGCATCGCCACTACAAACATCTCTTGCCCTGGAATTACAAAGACAATACTCCCATCGAAACAATCTATCATGGCTCTGTAAGCTGCGAGCCAATCCATACCGATAATAACGTCGTGCTCATGCATATCTAAGACTAACATGTCTGCTGGTAATACCAAGCTACCAATCTCTACCCCCACACCCCGGTATATAAAGAAAATTAGTGATCCATTTCCTAGTGGTGAGTCTACACAAGTTACAGTGCTCTCTGCTGTGGCTAACAACCCTAAGGCCTTCGCAAAATGGGTAGCTATAAAATAGTGTGTTGCCCCAGTATCAAATAAAACCCGACCCATAGTACCATGGATAGGAAACATACCCTCAATCGCGGGTGGTGCCTGTGGATCTGCTGCCTGGTGGACGTTATAGACACGTTCGTACTGTAACTGCCCCTGCTGCACTGGAGCGGCTGGAATGGCTGGTAGGGCTGGTACCGGAGCTGGTGCTGGGAGGGAGGCTGGAAAGACTGGCCTCTATGGATCATTGCGGGCACCCTACTGTTGTGGGGCCCTATCACCCTCTGGACAATCTTGGCGCTTATGGCCATTCTTGCCGAACACGAAACATCGGCCCCTGAAATTACCTCCCCTCTGACCCTGCTGACCACGGCCCTGTTGGCCGTTATTGTCCCGCCACTGGCCCTGATAAAAACGTTGTTGGCCCTGTTGGCCCTGCTGCTGACCCTGCTGCTGGCGGTGTTGGCCTTACGGATTAGGCTGGCCCTGCCTAAATCCCCCAAATCCATGCCTGGAATCACCTGATCGGAATCGCTTGGCAGGGTCCCCCTGATGGGAACTCTGCTCATGCTGACGAGTATGTCTCTGAGGTGTCGGTGCTCCACTAGCGCAACTACCCCCTGTCCTACCCTGCTGGCCGGACTCTCTTGCTCGCTTGCTTCCCTGCAGATGGAAGCGGTGATCCTGGCAGTGTAGCAAAGCAGCATTGAGTACATCTGTGTAGGTACTCAGAGACAAATTCCCTATAAGGTGCTGACGGATCCTCCAAGCTAACCCGTCCATAAACAATAGTATCTTCTTACCCTCAGTGGGTGCCTCATCTGGCACTATAGTGAGAAGTCTTGTGAACTCCTCTTCATACTCAGCAACAATATAATTCTCCTATTTCAAGTTCAGTAACTTTCGCCTCATCTCAGTTTGCACGGCGGATGGAAAATACTTGCTGTCAAACTGCTCCCAGAATGACTGAATCGGGATAATATCCCTCTCCTCCAAGGTGGTGGTGGACTCCCACCAGTTCAAAGAGGCCCCCACTAGCTTAAAGGAAGCCAACAACTGTTTCTTCACGTCTGTGCACTCATACATACGCAGATGCCTCTGGATATCTTTCTTCCATTGGCTAACAATGATGATATCTGAACTACCCGAGAACTCAGGGTGATGCGCCTTCTGAAAGGCATCCCTAACCCTCTCCCATGCTAATGGAAGCTGTGCAGGTACTGGCGCCACTGCCTGAACTTGGGGTGGAGCCTGCTGTACTACCGCTAACGCGGCATTCACCGCCTGAGCAACGATAGCGGCTACCTCATTTGCATTCATCGTTCCCTGAGGCGGAGCTACTGGCTGCTCATCTTAGGCACGCCTATCCTTTGGTGCACGTCTCGGAGGCATCTGAAATGTGAAGAAATTTATTAGTCTACAGTTATTATCAAATCTCAAATAGCTGAAGACGTAATCGTAAAAGCAAGAATACAACAATCCTAAAATAGGGCTCAAGAACGCTAAGCTGAAAGCGAAATAAGCCGTACAGATCCTAAGGACACTAGAACCTGATGCTCTGATACCATCTGTGACACCCCGCCTAATTAAATACTGGGTGATCAGTCCTTTATTAAATTATAATCAAGGTGAACGGTCGGTTCATTCTTAGCATCACTGTCGTCAAAATAACTTTTTCAATTTAAACACCCTAAATAATTAAGCTAAGTGTCAAAACCATTTTAGACATTACTTTCCAAATTTTATTTTTATAAACCAACATTTAAAACTTTACATAATTCATAGTTAATGAATCACACAACAACTATCCTGGAACATATAATCCAAATAATTAAACATTCAACTAATTGATTCCAACATTTAGTACTTAAAGGAAAAAAAAATCCTGATAATAATAAATTACAAAGTGTAAATACTGGAAATAAACGAATCACAATATCCAATAAAACAACTGATTAATGGAAAAGGGCGACACATGCCCAACTGGATAAAATAATGCTAGGAGTGGAATAAAAAAATGAGGTCGTCTAAGCAAGAGGCCTGCAACTCCCACCTAAGCTGCAGCGCGTTCCTTCCAAAGGATCCTATGCAAGACGCCCCTGTGGCTGGGCACCTGTAATATATACATATATACAAGAGAGAAAAGAAATAGGAAATGGGTTAGAGCCCGATTGTAAAAATCGTTTAAAATTAGTTTAGCAAGTATTTAAAATATTTACTGGCTAATGCAACAACATATTAGTGCGGCACTCCCTTGAGAAACTCTCACCTCTCTTGTAATGTGCACGCCTATCGCACTAACCTTCCCAACGGTTTAACTTATCTTATCTTAGGTTGCTCGTAAGATTTTATACTGACACATTCAATTATTTAAGAGGTTAATTTTATTTAACAACAAAGTTCTCATTTAAACCTTATTTAATAATAAAGTTTCTCAGTAATATATATACTTTTCAAACACTCATTTCCAAGTTGAAATAATCATTCATTTCTTACTTACCATAGACACAGTAGGTAGTCCCCAAATTCCAGATTTAAATATATATATTAAATACTCATATAATATATATATTCTAACGACACCCCACATAACAATTATGGTGCGGGCATACTCTGCTATCCAGTCCCCGTATCGCTCGTACTAAGGGAAATACAAGTTTGGAATCACTCTCGAACTGTATTGACATAAAACACATACAATATTGAGGCGAAGTATAGTTTCAAGTTTCTAAGAGGTCAGCACATACCCTCACGTCTCTTAGGACCGTCTGACTATCGATCCGATAGCCTGTACCAAGGATTTCTATCTTCTAGGGTACGAGTCAATATCCCCCATAAAGGTACCATCGAGATAAGACTGTTCCAGCACGGTAACCTCAGGGATAGCAAGTAGCGCGGGCATGATTTTTACACGTATATAGTATATGCATAAGCACAGTCATATAAATATACTACGATTACCATATCAAGTTTAGGTACACTCTCACAACCCATAATCATGATATTTATCCTTATTAGTCGTTATTTAGTCATCACGTATAACGGTTTGTCTCTTATTCATTTTATTTTTGAGATTTAATTTATTCCAACTCACTTCTCATCTCTCGAAGTATTTCCTTTACATAAGTACAATTTCAGTAAGCCCTCACTCACCTTCTAATCCAACTCCTAGACATTTCGATTTTTAAGTCTACGCACGTTAGATTTCTTAGGTATGAATATGTCCCCGTTTACCCTTCATTTTTTCCCATTTCATTAAAGTTCCACTTAACGGGGTTACCTTGACCCTACTGGTCCTTTTTATGTTTCCTTATGTCCTAATAACATTAATCAAGATTTATTACGCATTTAATTTGATTAAGTCAACACAAGGAAAAATCTTGTTTTTCCGGAAGGGGTCGATCGATCGATAAAAAGGGGGTCGATCGATCGAACAGTCGATCGATCGATGCTCTAGGCTCGATCGATCGATCAAGCAGGTATGGAAAAATCTGCAGAATACCAGTTACGGGATTTATCATCCAAAATCATCCAAATCCAAATTTTTAACTCCCAAACTCCCAAAAATTTATACCACAAACATTCTAAACCCAAATGAACAATATTCTACGTAAGGCATGCGAGCTTTCATAAAAAATCATGGATTAAAAGGGTCAAAATCTGTACAATTCTCATGAACCCTAAAAATTTCTTTAACTTAATTCTGCTCATTCTTTTTCTAGAATTTCTACTTCTAATCAATCATAAATTCGTGGTTTAACCTCTACATGTGAAGGGAATTTCCAGAATAATGTTTATATCTCTATAACATGCGATTTCTAATCTCCAACATGGGTTTTCTTTCATAAAAACTCATCCTAATCAACCCTAAACTAATATGAATGAAGCATTAACTAAATTAAGCAAGAAAATACTTGCCTGAGGATTTTTGTTTCTGATTTGTGGATGAAATCAGTGTGGTGGTGATCCTCGTTACGCGATCTATCGTTTGGCAGTGACGACGGTGCAAACGGAGGAGTTTTTGGCCTAGAACTCCTTGGTAAGCTTTCCCTTTCCTTCTCCAATGGCCATCACTTGTTCTTGGTTATGTTTACCCTAGAAGACAACCCCAAGCATCTGATATAACCTTAGAATTTTCGTGGGTTTTCAGGCTCAAAAATGTAAAATATCCAAAACGCCCTCCCGGGGTGTTAATTAGGCCTAAAAACGCCCCGAGACCCAAACTAAACCCCCTGGTACATTATTTTGACTATCTCGACCCTTCCGAACACTTTACCGCACTTTAAATGACCATACATGTGACTTATAATTTATTCATTTTTATTAATCAACATTTAGTCCCGACACGACACGGGCGCGTCCCGACTTAAATTTCCAAAATTATCACTTTATTTACTCGTGACATTTAATAGAACCAATATTATATTACTTTTCTCATTAGTAATATTCAACAAGTTTCCAATGATTACTAACTCTCATCACGTTAGTAATTATAAAAATAATTAATTTCCGGATTTATATTAAATTAATAACTCACATTAAATTTAATAAATCCCCAAATTTAGAAAGCATAAAAATACGGGGTATCACACTGACCCAATCATGGTTTGATCTTACCGTGTATGTTATGCAGAAATTCAAAGTATTATTTAACCCAAGTATCACAATCACTTGACACCGTAGGTCATACATGATTGGTTCCTTATTGTCGTAACTAACCCAACCACGATTTGATCTTACCGTGAGTGTTATGCAGAAAGTTGAAGTATTATTTAATCTAAATATCACGGTCACTTGAGATCGTAGGTCATACAGGAATGGTTCCTTACTACCATAACTCACCCAACCACAATTTTATCTTACCGTTTGTGTTATGCAGAAAGTTGAAGTATTATTTAACCCAAATATCGCGGTTACTTGAGACCGTAGGTCTGATCCAACCGAGGTTCCTTACTTCCATAACGGACCCAACCACAGTTTGATCTTATCATGTATGTTATGAAGAAAGTTGAAGTATTATTTAACCCAAATATCACGATCACTTGAGACCGTAGGTTATATAGGAACAGTTCCTTACAACTGTAATGGACTTAACCACGGTTTGATCTCACCGTGTGTGTCATGTAGAAAGTTGAAGTATTATTTAACCCAAATACAATGGTCACTTGAGACCGTAGTTATTTATAAGGTGGTGACACCACACCTAAAAACGACACATACGGTAACACCACACTATATGTTGATACCAAATTTAGTCTGCTGACATGGCCCAATTGAATGAAGACACGTGGCAATCTACGTGACAACAACAAACACTTCCGAGGAACTCAGACGCTCCGAGGAACCATACTACAACGAGGAACACTGCTTCCCCGAGGAACTCAGACGCTCTGAGGAACAAGAACTCTACGAGGAACTCAGACGCTCCGAGGAACTTTTGAGTACCGAGGAACTCTTGGGTACCGAGCAGCTTAGGCGATCTGAGCTGCACCTCGAACAAAGCATTAATAGCAGGATAACCAACAATTTGACTGTTCATTAAATACTTATCATTCAGATGTAAGGGGCATTTAATATATTACCCTTTCACATGTACAACATTGAATGTATTACCCTTTCACATTACAGCCTCAGGGCTATAAATACATTGTACAATCCTCATTGTAAGGGGACTGAAATTTCTTGATTGAACTTGTAATCGATAATTAGGGACCGGAATTTCTTGATTGAACTTGTAATCGAGAATTCCTAAACAATCATCAATAACAGAAACAGTGGACGTAGGACATTCTTATAAGGCTGAACCACTTTAAAACTTTTGTGTCTCATTTATTTTATCTATGATTAAATAATTAGATACGATCTAATTTTTACATCAACAGATTGGCGCCATCTGTGGGAAACGACTGGTAACATCATTTTTCATCAAAAACAATTCATCACAAATGGCTGATATTCCAGAATCCAGCAATCGAAACGCTAGAAGCCCTCCAAATCCATCTTCTCCGCCAAATATTCCAGATCTGGCTGGAATAATGACAAATCTGGCTCAGGGCCAGACCGTCATGTAAGAAACTATGCGACAACTCATACAAACCCTCCATGGCGGTGCACCAACCCATTCAGGATCGCGAAGTATTCAAAGAAATACCCGTGCAACTTCTTCGCGTACTAGGCGTACTGATTCATATCGTACTGAGGAATCTGAAGATTATTCTTATCAACCTGGACGAACTTCGTCAGTGCGAGCCACAGATACTGAACAACGTATCACTCTCTCCCCAGAAAGGACCAGTTCATTAGAAAGATTAAGCAGAGTATCTCCTTTTAATCGATTGGGTCCTAGGAGGAGCAAAAGTCCTCCTAGAGCTGCATCGAGGAGTTTTCGACGACCATCAGATTTAAGGGAAGGATCTGCCCAGTCGCGACCAGCTGCTCGTCAAGATAGATCCCAGGAAGCCACATCAATATGATCAGTTGCTCGAACCAACAGGCCCGAGGAAGGAAATGATGCATGGAAAGGCTCTATTTAGAGGCTGGAGGATAGATTAGGGGAAATGGCTAAAGCCAAGAACCCTCTACAACGAACCTTTGTTGGAGGAACACCTTTTGTCCAGGCCATTGTAGATTTTCCAACACCATCAAAGTTTAAAGCACCTGTTGTGACCCCCAAATATGATGGAATGACCGACCCAGTCCTTCATATAGAACAATACCAAGCTGCAGCCGACATCTATGTTGTTCCAGATGAGATGAGATGCAGAGCATTCTCGGGAACTCTTACCGAATCTGCTCAAATGTGGTATAATAATCTTCCTCGGGGTAAGATCTCAACTTTCTTCAACTGGCCGAGTTATTCATTGGGAATTTCTGTTTTGGGGTAAAGCCAGTTAAACGAGTAACACATTTGTTAAGTGTTAGACAAAAAGCTGGTGAGAGCACCAAAGATTATTTAACTCGTTTTAACAACTAGAAACTCGAAGTCATTGATTATGAGGAAAAGACAGCGATTACCGCCTTGATGAGTGGACTACTGGCCAACAAGTTGTACTACACTTTGGCCAAAGATCCACCTAGAACCATGTCAGACCTGATGGGAAAAGTGTCCAAGATTATGAATGCCGAGGAGGCTATGGTTGCGAAGAAGAATATGAATGACAAAGAAACCAATGTGGAAGGTGATAAAGCTAAGAAGAAAGAGCATAAGAACAATGGTAATGACAAACACTCAAAAACTAGGTCGACATGGGAAGTAATGAAGAAATTCGATAATTATACTCCTTTGAAGAAGGACATCAACCATGTTCTAGAAGAAATCAAGAACAACGAGGAATTAAACTGGCCAAAGAAAATGAAGTCAGACCCTGACAGGAGGAATAAGGCAAAGTATTGCGAGTTTCATAAAGATCATGGCCATATGACCAAAAATTGCATAGCTCTTCAGAATGAGATTGAAACACTCATCAGACGAGGAAAACTGGCAAAGTATGTTGAGCGAGGATGCTAAAGAAGAAACAATGACCGAACAAGGGAGAGGTCTAGATCTCCTCGTCGAGCAGAGGAGAACAAGAAAAGAAACCATGAAGTTGATCCAGAAGATGACCCCGATCTTCCCAAGAGACCACGGCAGCCAGAACGTGAGGTATTTTCAATACGCTTTGAGTCATTTGACTGTAATGTTATCACAGGTGGAGATGCAGGAGGAGGAGACCTTACTGCAGAAAGAAAAGCTTACCTCTGTGAGGCTCAAGCTTGCTCATACATTCAATGAATAAATCTAGCTGAGGAGGATCGCCCGAGAAAGGTAAACAAAGAGAAATTGGTCATTGGTTTTTCAAAGAATGACCTCGCAGGAGTTTTGTATCCTCATGATGACCCATTGGTGATCAAAATGAGGATGAAGGAAGTAATAATTTCAAGAGTACTGGTGGATAATGGTAGCTCGGCAGACATCGTGTTTTACTCGTGCTTCGATAGTTTAAATCTAAAGCTATCTCAATTGGAGCCTTATCATAGACCCCTCCTCGATTTTGCTGGCGAGAAAGTATTTCCACTTGGGACGATCAAATTGGATATATTCATTGGTACGTGGCCTGCTTGTGGAACAGAAAGAATACGCTTTTTCGTGATGGATAAGAATGTTCAATCATCATACAATATCATCATGGGAAGAGTAGGATTGAAGAAGTTCAAGGCTGTACCATCTATGGTACATCAGTGCCTAAAATTTCCAACAAATTTTAGAGTAGGAGTTGTGAAAGGTGATCAGAAAGTAGCTCGGGAATGCTATTATTCATCCGCCGAGCAAGAAGAACTGGAGGAATCAAGGAAAAAGACTACTACCTATCAAGTGGATGAAGGTGCAGAAATTGAAACATTGGATCCTAGAGATGAGTCTCAACTCGTGAAGGGTCAAGTGGTGGAAGCTACTGAAAACATCATTCTGGACGACGAGCACCCTGAGCGAACTACTCAAGTAGGTTCGTCGTTGGAAGCCTCACTAAAACAGGAATTGATAACTTTCCTAAGAAGCAGAAAGAAAACTTTTGCATGGAGTCATGAAGATATGCCTGGGATAGACCCAAATTTCTTATGTCACGAGCTCAATATGAATAAGGAGATCAAGCCTGTGAAGCAGAGAAGAAAAGTATTCAGTCCCGAGAAGAATCAAGCTATACAGGAGGAAGTCGAGAAGCTCCAGAAGGCTTGTTTTATTGAAGATGTTATATATCCAGACTGGTTAGCAAATGTGGTGATGGTGAAAAAGAAGAACAACAAATGGAGGATGTGTGTAGACTTCACCGACCTCAACAAAGCATGTCCAAAGGATCACTTTCCACTGCCCCGAATTGATCAACTAGTGGATGCTACCTCGGGACACGAGTTGCTGAGCTTCATGGATGCTTATTCTGGTTACAATCAGATTAAAATGAAACCTGAAGACAGGGAGAGTACTTCTTTCATTACCCCTAGGGGAACTTATTGTTATAATGTTATGCCTTTTTGGTTTGAAAAATGCAGGTGCGACATATCAGCGGCTGATGAACAAAGTCTTTGCTGAACAAATCAGTTGCAATATGGAAGTCTATGTTGACGATATGCTGACAAAGAGCAAGAAAGCTGCTGATCATCTAATTGACTTGAACCATACCTTTGATCAACTAGATAAATATCAAATGAAGCTGAACCCGACGAAGTGCACATTTGGAGTACGAGAAGGCATATTTCTCGGATATATTATCAATCAGTAAGGCATTGAAGCTAACCCTGAAAAGATCAAAGCTCTGCTAGGGCTGTGATCTCCAACGACGAAGAAAGAGGTGCAAAGTCTTACAGGGCGAGTAGCAGCACTCAACAGATTTGTATCACGAGCAACTGATCGATGTCTCCCATTCTTCAAGACACTCCGAAAGACTTTTGAATGGAATGATGAATGTGAGAAGGCTTTCCAAGACTTGGAGAAATATTTAGGAGCACCTCCACTGTTATCCAGGCCAGTGATGGGAGAAAAATTATACTTGTATCTGGCAGTGTCCAAGAATGCAGTTAGTTCAGCATTGATAAGAGTGGAGAATGGAGTACAAAAACTAATATACTACACAAGTAAGGCCTTTCGAGGAGCAGAGATCAGATATCCAAGGCTGGAAAAATTGGCACTGGCATTGATCGAGGCAAGTAGAAGAATGAAGCCATATTTTCAGGCTCATACCATAGTAGTATATACTGATATGCCATTGAGGCAAGCCCTTCATAAACCAGAAAAGTCAGGGAGATTGATGTGCTGGGTAATAGAACTCGGTGAATATGATATAGTCTATGAACCCAGATCATCGCTTAAAGGGCAAGCTGTAGCAAATTTTATAGCAGAGTTCACCTATCCTGATACCCCCGAGGAGCAAAAGTTGCCCACTGATCAACCTGTGGATGTTACAGGATCATCAAACATAAGCTCAGACCAACTTAGGTTGGTAAAAGGGCAAGTGGATGTTACAGGATCATCAAATTCGAGCCCAGACCAACTCAGGTTGGTAAAAGGGCAAGAAAAGATGATCGAAGAAGAGCAAGAAATATCAGGGGAGGATGAAAGGAAGCAAAAAATATTTCACCGAGGAACTCTGTCAGATCAGAAATTTGAAGACGAATTACCTATATGGAGGCTATATGTAGATGGCTCATCTTGCACAACAGGCTGTGGGGCAGGGATCATTTTGAACAACCCGGACGAGGTCGATATGGAATATGCCCTACGATTCCAATTCAAAGCTTCCAATAATAAGGCTAAGTATGAGGCCATGATTGCAGGTCTTAATTTGGCAAAAATTATGGAGGCGCAGCAGGTTATTGTCTTTAGTGATTCTCACTTGATCGTAAATCAAATGTTGGGAATATATGTAACCAAAGGAGAATTAATGATCAAGTATCATGCAAAGGTGATGGAGTTGGTATCAGAATTTGCTGCTATTCAGCTAGTCAGAATACCAAGAATGGAGAATGCGAGAGCAGACGCCTTAGCTCGATTAACATCAGCTACTCGTACCGAGCTACGAAGAACAATCCTAATTGAAGTTTTAGCTGGTCGGAGCATAGATGAAGATCTGACGACGAATTTTATTACCCTGGATTTAGGACCATCTTGGATGGATCCCATCAGGGCATATATTGAGGAGGGAGAATTACCAATTGACAAGCTCGCAGCCAAGAAATTGAAGTTTAAAGCTGCTCGGTATGTATTAACTAACGGTATTCTATATAGACGAGGAATTATGGCAGGTTTGCAAAGATATGTACATCCCTCCGAGGTGAAAGAATTGATTGAAGAGATCCACGAAGGGTCCTGTGGAGCCCATATAGCAGGTCGGATGCTTTTGCAAAGGGTGATGACTCAAGGATACTACTGGCCGACGGTGAGGGCTGATTGCATAGCCTATGCTAAGAAATGCGACAAGTGTCAATGCTTCTCCTCCATACGAAGAACTCCTCAAGCGTTATTGACACCCATTACTTCCCCTTGGCCATTTGCCATATGGGGAATAGATTTGGTTGGGCCACTGCCGACGACCAGGGGAAGGTTTAAGTATCTCGTGGTCGCTGTGGATTATTTTACTAAATGGGTTGAAGCTGATCCTCTTATTGAAATGACGTACGACAAGGTGTACCAATTTATTTGGAAGAACATCATTTGTCGATACGGTCTTCCTCATGCCTTCATCACAGACCATGGAACACAATTTAACAACGAGGAGTTTGCTGCCTATTGTCATCAGTCAAACATTTTGAAGATCCACTCAGCGCCAGGCCATCCTCAAAGCAATGGACAAACTGAAGTGACGAACACAATGCTTCTGAATGGCTTGAAGAAAAGACTGGATGATGCGAAAGCAAATTGGATCAACGAGATACAATTAGTACTATGGGCTTACCGAACTACTTCCGAGTAGCAACTTGAGAATCACCATATATGCTGGCGTTTGGAAGTGAAGCTGTTATACCTGTCGAGTTGGGCCTCCCAACACACAGGGTACTGAATTTCAATTCCCCTGTCAGCGAATTAATGAGAAGATTGGATTTAGACATGCTCGAGGAAGTTAGAGAAGAAGCAACCATCAGGAATGCTGCATACCAACAACGAATAACTTTGTTCTACAATAAGAGGGTGAAGAAGTGCGACCTGAAAGAAGGAGACTATGTGCTAAAGAAAGTAATTTAGAAGCACAACAAACTGGAGGCAAACTGGCATGGACCATACCGAGTTACAGAAGTTGTTCTACCAGGAACTTACCGAATAGCAACTTTAGAGGGGGAGGAGCTTAAGAATGCATGGAATGCAGAGCACCTGCGCAAGTATTATCAGTGATGTATATTCTCATGCAATGCAGTTCCGTCAGAATGAATAAAATGAAGATATTTTGCCAAATTCTCTCCTTTTATTGAAAGTTTTTCGGGGAATACTAGTGCTACACACTACTCGACGAAACTCGGCAAAACTAGGACTAGGCGAAACTCGGCAAAACTTCGAAAATTTTCTCAAAAACGCCAACTAAGGTTGGTCGAGAAACAGATGTATTCCTCCGGGAAGTAAAACTTGTACTCCTCCGGGAAGTAAAGCCTGTATTCCTCCGGGAAGTAAAACCTGTATTCCTCCGGGAAGTAAAACTTGTATTCCTCCGGGAAGTAAAACTTGTATTCCTCTGGGAAGTAAAGCCTGTATTCCTCCGGGAAGTAAAACCTGTATTCCTCCGAGAAGTAAAACCTGTATTCCTCCGGGAAGTAAAGCTTGTATTCCTCCGGGAAGTTAAGCTTGTATTCCTCCGGGAAGTAAAACTTGTATTCCTCCGGGAAGTAAAACTTGTATTCCTACGGGAAGTAAAACTATGTGTTCCTCGGGAAGTAAAAGTATTCCTAAAAATGCCAACTTATGTTGGTTAGGAAGTAAATATATTCTCGAAAACGCCAACTAAAGTTGGTCGGGAGGTAAAGAAAGTGCCAAAGGTCCTCGTAGAGGAAAAATCCACTAACTATGGCTGGTCGGGGATAAAAACCCACTAACTGTAGTTGGTCGAGAAGGAAAATTTACCGACCTTGGTTGGTCGAAAACATTTTTATGAAGACGAGAAAGTGATCGAGAAACATTTTTGATACTCGTAACTTTTTACTAAGTTGGTCGAGAAACAAAACATTATTTTTGCCAAATGACTACCACAAATTTAAACTAGTCGATAATAAGTTGATCGACAAATAACACAGTATTATTATCTTTTTAACAGATACACATGCACAGATGTAAAGTGTTACAAAACAATAACAATTAAGATTGCGAACAAAAATGAAAGATTTTCATTAAATCCAAAAACAGATTACATTGATAATGAAATGTATACTAACTATTACATCAAAATTCCTACTCTATTGGTTTCTTCCCCTCTGCTTTTGAAACAGGTTCCTCGCCAACAGGCGGATCATTTAAAGCAATAGGAGAATTTATAAAGTTAAGATCTTTTAACATCCTGATATTCATCATGGATGGTCGATCTAGGAGGTGCTCGGGATGAGATATCTCGACACTTGAATGAAGATTGTAGTCGCCGAGATATTTGGAAATTAAGCATCGAGGAATGGCCCGAGCAAGGATCCAACTCATATCAAGTTTGAATGGTGGCACGGGTAGGTCAAGCAGCCCAAGATCATGGTAGTCCCACAGGTAATGACCCTGTTCGAGTTGCATCACACCTAAGGCATTCAGCCATCCCTCTTTGTAGCCCTCATTATTGGCATTCTGGATACGATCGTCCAAGTGGTAGAGAGCCTCGTTGTACCCAGCCATCCAGAACTCCCTGAGCTGTTTGTGGAATTGATATGTCAATCTTTCCAGCTCTTCATGGAAATTTTTGATGAAGAGTTCTTTATTCTCCAATACAAACTTCTGCGCAGAAAGCTGATCTTCCAGGTCCCTGATCTTCTTTGACATTTCAGCCAACGCCTGGTTCTTCGCCATTAATTAGAAGGACTGGTTCTCTAAAGCCAATTGAGTCCTCTGTTCCTCGACAGGAATCCGAGCTGCTCTTGCTCGTCCCCGAGGAGCTCTTGCTCGTCCACGAGAAGATGTAGAAGGGCCATATCTTTTCAAGGTTTCCAACTCATCCCTCAAGTTAGCGTTCTCGACCTCCAAGAACGAGAATCCCTCATCAGTCACTGGGATCAAGGCTTTTGAAGTGGAAGCTGCAGACTTCAACTGCAATAACTCTCTTTGTAGGTTGTTATTCTCTTGCTCTAATAATTCAGCTATTTGTCTGCACTTTTCGACCTCAGCCCTCAGAGTTCTCTCCCTTACATCGTAGCCAGCAAAAAGTTTATCGTATCCCTTGTCGGCAACGATTTGCTGATATTTCTTCTCGTACCCCTTGTGCAAGAGGGCAGTGGATTCTTTATATTGTTGTTGAAGGTCTTCAAGAGTGCCTTGGAGATCCTCAATCATATCATAATAAGCTACATTATTGGCCACCGCACGATCAAGCAGACACTTTAAATATTGGTAAGCTTCAACTGCCTGTTCCGAAGCATCTTGGCCGAGGATGTCGACGATTTGTGCTGCACTCAGATCTGTGTGACCAGCCTTAAAATAATCATTGCATTGCCTCAACAACTTTGTATCGTGAGAAGATAACAATTCCATCCTAGCCAGAAACTAGCAGAGGAAGAAAAAGCAATAATTAATAAGAGTCCCAACAGAGTATGAAGAGGAGAAACAACAGTATGCATAAACAAAAATTCAAGTTTTATTATATCACAAAGGTCAGAAGTACAAGGTTCAAAGTTACATGTTCAGAATTACATTTGTCAAAGAAAAATAAAATAGATAGAAGTCCGAACAACTCTACACGTTTTCCTTGTCTCCCAAAACTTTCTCGGGAGGCTGGGACGAGGAGGTAGGTTGCTCGGATGGAGCAGATAATAGCTCGGGAAGTGCTGGAGGTTGCTCGGAGGAAGAAACGAGTTGCTGAAGTTCCTCATTTGTAGACTGGATGGCTGGGGGATGATAAACTTGATCTCCCATCACCATGGAAGACTCTTCGGAGGCAGCTTCGTCCTCTTCTTCGTCTTTAGGAGTTGGAGGGGGACCAGGGATGTGTCGCTGAAAGAGTTCGGAATCTTCATCAACCTTCATCTCCTGAAGAGAAGCGACCCACCCATCTCTAAAGTATTTAAGGCTACCATATTCTACTTGAGACATCATGGCAGCCAAACCCTTGTTCCACCCTTTGTCCCAGCCAGCGCTGAAAGACTTCTTCACAGCCAATTTCCTCTTTAACTTCTCCGAGGAAAGCTTCTCGGACAGAAGATTTTCAACAGTCTTCAGTTTATTCTCAACTTCTTCCTTCTGGCGATTTACTTCGCGAAGTTGGATTAATTCTTCCTCAGCAACCTTGAATTTATTCTCAAACTCTCCAGCAATTTTGAGCTTCTTGTCGAGCTCTTTATTTTTCTCTTCCAAGCTCTTTATTTTCTTCTCCAACCCCTTGGAGACTTCAACAACTTGAGCCTTCTCCTGCTCGGTTGAGGTAAGTTTCTTCTCCCAAGCAGCCTTGTCAGCATCGTACTTCTGACGAGAATCTTCCAAAGACTGCCTCACTCCCATCAGAGCTTCCTCCACACCAGATGAGGAGCTTGAAGCTTTAATATCTTCATCTTTCTTCAAAATTATATTGAAGCAGCTCATCGACTGTGAAAAGAAAATGAAAGCAAGTCAGAGACAGATATAAGAAAGAAAAGATGAAAAGTTCAAAGTAATAAGACTTACAGAAGCGATATGGCGAGCAGCCAATGAGGTGACCATGTCCCGAGAAAGGTTCTCTTCAATACCTTGGATCTTGGGAATGATCCAAGTCTTCACCGAGATCATGGCAGAGCTCGGGGGAACAAAAGTAGGAACACCAGTTCCAGTAGTTGGGGGCTGGGAGATGGTTTCAGCCAAATTGACCGATGAGCTCTTCTTCAGCTTCCTCGGGGGAACATGAATAGTTTCGACCAAGTAAGAACTCTTGGTCGGTGATATTACAATCACTTCTCCTGGAGCAGCAGACTTGCTCGGGGCCACTTGGGGCTTCTCGGCAACCTTCATAAGAGCAGCCGGAGGGGGTGCATCATTTTTCTTTGTCCCTTCTGGGACATCATGTTTACTTCTTTTTGCCTCTCCAGCAGCAGAGGCAGGTTTCTCGAAGAGAGTGCGAGGTCTTCTTTTCTTCATCCTTTCACTTAAAGGAACGTGTGACTCAGGCGAAGAACTGGTAGAAGCTGGTACTGGTTCTACTTCTCTTATCACCGGACGAGCAGTAAAGAAGTGGTGTAGCTCTTGTACTGCAGCAAATATGAAGTTGACCTAATGTGCTCGTCGACAACAATCTGATGCAGACTCCAGATAAGTTTTAAGTGCCTTATATTAACGTCTGCCTCTTTTGGACACTTTCTTTTACTGTCAACTGCAAATAAATTAACATTAAAATATCAGTGGAACATTTTATCAAACATAAAGGAAGCATAATTTTGAAAATAAATAAAATAAAATAAAAATAACCTATCCCATTGCCATAGGGAGGGCATCTGGGACCCTGATAAACTTCATCTCCAGATAAAGGAGCATGTTGCTAATTTTTTATAACAATCCCGTGCTCAAAATAGTCCCTATTGGCATCCGGGAGATTGACTACTAAAGCCCTATTTAAAAATCTAGTTTTTAAATAAAAAGTGTTATCACCAACGACCCATCTATAACAAAACATGATTTCTGGAATTCCTATGCGAGTTCCATGAATTTGATTTAGTCTATGAACCCCATTAACTATTCTCCATGTATTGGGGGCTATTCTTGCAGGAACAACGTCAAAATATTGACAGAATTTCAGACATAGAGGATTTGGCGGAAAAGAAAATCCACACTCAGCAATAAAGAGACTGGGAAACCAATGTCCCTCAGCCAAACGGAAATAATCGAAAGGTTCAGAAAGCTCTTCCAAAACAACCCAGGAGGGAATAGAGAAATCAGAGCGAAACTTATCAAGAGATTCAACAAGGTAAACCATGATGAATAAAGGAAATGAATAAGAAGAAAGAAGATCTTACAAAAAAAGAGTGGATCTGTTGACAACGAACGATGAAAAGGATGAACGCACAAGAGAGTAAGACAATGAAAAACTCGAAGATACTAATTTGAAAAAGTAGAAGACGATGGGATTGTCTGTGACGCTTAAATACTCTGCCTTGGGAAAAGGAAAAATGATTACAAAAAGAGACGATTACGCTACCGGCGGCTAAAAAGACAAAAAGGGCGCGGCAATCGAAACGAGTATAAAAATTCAAAAAAGCCTGATTCTATGAATTTGGAAGGAAAAATAAATACAAGGGAAACACTCCTAAAAATCAGGAGGACCATTTAAAGCTACCATATTCCGAGAAAGAATGTTCCACACTCCTCAAATTTCGAACTATGAAACGTTGGGGGCTTCTGTTGATACCAAATTTAGTCTGCTGACATGGCCCAATTGAATGAAGAAACGTGGCAATCTACATGATAATAACAAACACTTCCGAGGAACTCAGACGCTCCAAGGAACCATACTACAACGAGGAACACTGCTTCCCCGAGGAACTCAGACGCTCCGAGGAACAAGAACTCTACGAGGAACTCAGATGCTCCGAGGAACTTTTGAGTACCGAGGAACTCTTGGGTACCGAGCAGCTTAGGCGATCCGAGCAACTTAGGCTGTCCGAGCTGCACCTCGAACAAAGCATTAATAGCAGGATAACCAACAGTTTGACTGTTCATTAAATACTTATCATTCAGATGTAAGGGGCATTTAATATATTACCCTTTCACATGTACATCATTGAATGTATTACCCTTTCACATTACAGCCTCAGGGCTATAAATACATTATACAATCCTCATTGTAAGGGGACCGAAATTTCTTGATTGAACTTGTAATCGAGAATTGGGGACCGAAATTTCTTGATTGAACTTGTAATCGAGAATTCCCAAACAATCATCAATAACAGAAACAGTGGACGTAGGCCATTCTTATAAGGCTGAACCACTTTAAAACTTCTGTGTCTCATTTATTTTTTCTGTGATTAAATAATTAGATACGATCTAATTTTTTACATCAACACTATATACCAATTATCCACGATTGGATCCCACCCTACCTTTTAGGTATAAAGTTGAAGGACTTTTTAACCCAAACACAATGAGTTATGATGTAATTTACAATGAACCACGTATTTATAATTCATCATGCTATTACCCAAACACAATGAATAAAAAATACAAGAATAATTAAAGGATTATAAATAAGAATTACATTCAAACACATAAAAGGGGGATAACAAAATATTGTTCATACAGACTATATGTTTCAAAATTGTTCCAACATGTGATAATTCAAAAGTGTGCATACTTTATAATCAAATTTTTCTATAATACAATTACAATGAAATTGTTGTAACAAATTCTATCTATTTTCTCTTTAAATGCTTTTTCGGGGGGCTTTTTGCTTGGGGGCTGAATCGTGACGTGCCTTAGTTCGAGTTTCTTGACGCATTGGAGCCTTTCTCTTTTCTTTATGAGCTTACATTCTTGACCTCAAGCAGGGCATCAAGCATTGCACGTGATAATTCAAGGACATCCAAAACCTCCTAGTCCGAGCCGGATTCAATAGCCTCCTAGAGCAGGCTAATGGCTACGTCTATCCCTTGGGCTTATATACATAATACCATAAAATGTGTTAGACAAATACACAAAGAAAATAAATTAATTTAGGAAATTTCGAAACATTTACCATTTTATAAGAGTGCTTTAACTCTGACTTACAAATATGATGCTCGTGATTTTGAATGTATGGATGGGATCTTTCTAGGTACCAAGACATATACCCATCCACATATTCCCAAAGCATGGTTCTCACCACAATTGAGCATCTAGCATCAGAAAGAATATGGTCCACCAAGTTAAGTTGATACCATTTCTCGATATCAATCTTTACTTTGTAGCGGGCCTGGGTCTTTCCCCCCTCCTCCGATATAGGTTTAATTGGCGATCTATGGATTGTTTGAACATGGAAAGCCTGGTGTAGGACCCTCTCTGGCTAATAGGGTTCACCAACATCATAGCAAATGAGGAGGCCGTTGTACCATGAGACCTCCTAAAATGGGTAGGCCTCACAGTTTTTAGAGTAGGGATCCCATACAACCTAAAAGTAATTCCAAATGTTAATACATAAAAGGAGAGCTAATGTTAAAATATTGCATTTAAAAAAAATAATACTTACTTTTGAAGATTTTAAATCGTCTAAGGTTTCCCTTAGCTCCAGTATTTATTCAAAGGCATCACCTGAAACCGTTTGCTCCCTCCATTTGCATAGACAACTATTTGCGCCCTCCATTTGCATAGAAGCGACTCACTATGCTGAAAATACAAATTTCTAACACCCCTCGACACATTGAAGTGGCCGTATATCCATGTCTGCAGTCAAATTGACATATTAATTAGGAGATTCATGCAGTACAAAACAAAATTAAAAGCACGTGTTAAATTTAAAATATTTACCACGAGAAGGGGGAGATATCCGACCACTTGCTAAACATATACCCGTGACGCAGTCCCAAGCTGCCGATATGAATGAGCCAATACACCATCCCCAAGCATATTCGTTGGGTTTCTTAACTTTTTACAATGACTGGAGGTAGTACACCGAGACTCGATTCCTTGATTTATCCCGGAACAACTAGCAACCGACTATAAAAAGCAAGTACCCCCTAGCGACCTGGTCAATATATTTTTTCGTGACATCCCCCAGCCCAGCTTCTTAACCCTCCCCTTGCACACATTCATTATCCAGTGTGTGTGTGTGAAATTTGTTATTAATTGTTCATTTATATATGAAATATGAAATATGTTGCTATATACGGTGGGTAGTGGCCGTGAAATAACCCACCACGGTTAGAAGAGGCCATGAAAAACAACACTCGGTGTGATATGGTCGTATTTATTATACCACAGTTAGTAGAGACAGTGAAACCGTGTCACCTACGACGACAAGCTGCCATATGTACAGAACCCGTGGGTATTTTTTTCGATATGTAAACCCTAGCTTGTTTTTCAACTTTTTATGCAATATATTACCAGTGTTAATATTAGGGTCAAATTTAGGATGGTTAAATGGGTTTATAATTGGTTTTTATATGTAATTTTCATGATATGGTTTAATACACAAAATGAGAGGATATATATATGATAAAATGACAATAATGAGAATAAGTTTTAATGGTGTAACATATCAGAATTGAAGCGTGAGGGTAAGTTGTAAGGTTTGAGAGAAAATGGAAGTAAGTTAAAAGGTTGAAAGGTTTATGAGGGAAGTTAGAAAGAGAGATAGAAAAAGTGAGGTTTAAAATTTTTTGGGTTTTAATATGGGACAACACTAATTTGATGTTGTGTGTGTTTGGTGTTTTATACAAATATTATCTATTTATGATTTTTTTTTATAGAAAATGGTGTTTTGGAGTAATATATTTGGCGAAAATATCAGGACCCTATAATAGTACAATTACCCAATAGCTATCCTATTTGGCGTAACAAATAGACAACTCACATATTGGAACACACTTCCGGTGTCCTGTCAGTACATGATGATTACGTTTGCTTAAGTGGAAAAAACTAATTTACATGGATTGAACATACGTGTGACTCTCAAAGAAGTACTAGAAAGAAGTAGTAAAATGCTTATCCATTAGACTATTTTAATAATGAAATCATAGCATACTATTTAAGCTTTATCAAATAAAATTATATATTTATTAGCACTAACAACTTTGCCCTCGTTTTTATCATTATCATTAACACTCAATTTTTGTGATATGTAATTTTTTTTCCTGGCATTTAACAGAGTTCTTTAAAACAGTTGTTTCGTTTGATTAACCAGTTTCTCTCTCACCGCAACCACCATAACGCAACAAGACCAAAAGAATGAAATTAGTTGTCAAATGAGCAAAATAGAGGGAATAGATTTTTTTTCTAGGAAATGAGTTCCACTCGATTTCTCTCTTGTAATTTTACGTTATCTTTCTTCCAGGTAAGTTCTAAAAGAGTGAAAATAAAGCAATAATATACTATTGGATATCGTTTGAACAAACCTATGCGAATTTTGTTTTTAATTGGTTTCAAACACAATTTTTTCAATCTTATCTCTTTTAGATTTTTCATCCTATTTAAGATATACGGGCTTGCACATTGTAAATAGCCGTTTTTAATCTATTTTGGGATCAAACACTTTAGTTTTTTAAAATCCAAACACCTTAGATATTTGTGATCACTTTATCAATCTCGAAAGAATACATCACTTGTTCAAATCCCTATGGAGTTCATTCTTCATTGCTGACGAGAGGAAAGGAGTTTCCTGAGGTTAATCGATGGATATTAGGGCAAATGGAGCTAGTTGTGGGGCATTACTACATCTGCATTGATTTCTATTATCAATAAGGAAGGGAACCGAACTGTGATACTTATTGGTGTCTAAGTCTGTCTATATCGTCTGTAACACCTTAATTGAAATAGTGCTGAAAAAGGTTTTTTCAAGAGAGTTTTTTCCTCATATCTTGTGTGATTGTTTGTTTGTTCGATTTATATTCAATAACTTACATGCTTAGGTTCACCTAATTAACCAAGTTAAAATTAAATTAAAATTGGATTAACTTGTTTGTGACCTAATTTACGAATTCTACCGTTGACCATATAACAGGACCACTCTGCACATTTTTCAGCCCACGATGACAAAGACAACCAAAAAATAGAGGAAAAGACAAAACTTCCAACTAGGGCTTTGTGCTGATCCCATCAAAATTTCAATAGTAAACAAAAAAATTATAATTTCGAAAAGATCTGTGAATCAAAATTGACAAAAGCTCTTGATAGAATGGGGAAAGTAAAAATAGTTATGTGTTGTTTGTTTTTACCTCTTAAGTCTAAATCTGAATCATTCAGACTTAAGAGATTACAAATAGTGTTTTTTTAAAATGATTAAGACGCTAACGACTATTTTTGCTTCTGAATGATTAAGAGGTAAATGAACCTCTCAGTCTAAATGCATTTATTCAATTCAGAGGTTCATTCAAATATAAAAATAAACATATTTTTTTAGATTTAAATTTCAAATTTTAGATTCAAATATAAAAACAAACAGAATCTTACTCTGTTTGCATCCCATATTCGAACAGTTTTATAAAAAGAAGATGTCGCAAAGACTTTTGAATTTGGTCCAAATCGAAGTCTCCTAAAAACATGAAAATTACCCTTGTTCCAAACCAAGACTCGGAAGGTAGGTAAGAATACAACCACGTATCAGCTCATGAGAAAAATTAATTATATCGACCTTAGAAATGCGTGTACAAACACATTGCCAAACGTTCCACAGTCAGATCTCATCATTAGTATCGCAAGAGCAGTGCAGATCCATATTTTTTGGGTGGGAATCCAGCGAGATCACTTAATCAGCATGTCCAACGAGCTTCAAGAGAGATTTTCTGGGCTACTGTATCCATCGGCATCAAACATTTAAGCATCCAAATCACTCTCTTTGGTTTAAAATGAACATCTGTAATAATATGAGAATGCCCTTCATCATAATTAACATGATTGTGATCATGGATGTTCCAAATAAAAATCTGGAATAGAAAAATAAGAAGTAATAGCTGCTCATGAGAAAAACTTGACTGAATATGGACAATCATATTCTTAAACACTGTAGATTGATAGAACCAAACCTTCTTCTCATACCCAACACTCACTACTAACTTTCCATTTGATAAAAAATGGCAGCATAGAACCTTGCTATTGCTCAAATGGACGCTGAAAGCGTGCCATATAATGACAATTTTTATGTATTTTTCTTAGAAATCACACAGTTCTAGGTGTACAGTTAATTACATTTCATATAAATTTATTTTTCTTCCCGGGTGAAAAATAATTTAACCCGACCGCTTTCTGAGAGATAATAAAAGACCTTTTTGTTCAGTTTTGTCGCAAGCTGAAGATGCTCGTTTAAAGTTATGAAAGAATTGGTCCTAAAATCAAGCAAAAGATCAACCTTAAGTTAAAAGATCAACCTTACATTAAGTAGTTTTTTCCACGAGTTTATCCGCCAATGCATTGCTACCACCCTAATATCACAAGAAAAAAAAAAGTTAAAAGATCAAGCAAAAGATTCATTAGGATTTCTAAATTCTTTATCTGTTAACACCATCTCCGATGGGAGAGCTAAATGTGCACATTTGTATCTTTTTGGTTCACAGTAACCAAGAGAATGCACACATTATGGACAGAGAAAGTGTAAGGGCAACGTAAATATACATTGCCGCTGCACATTGTGTAAACAGTGGGGTTCATAGCTGGGCGGCTAAGCCTTGCACGTACAACCCTTCCCCGCCCAAGGCTTTTTTAAGAAGAATAAAAAATAATTTATTCGCATAACAATAGGAATGTAATAACCACACACACACACACACACACACACACACACACACACACACACATATATATATATATATATATATATATATACAACGACTCTATATTTCTGTATATATACATTAGACTCCCCAAATACGTTAACACCAACCTATTTTTCATCCTTTCACTCCCCAAGTACTTTAATACCAACACAAATTTCAATTCACGTGACGAGGTGTTGTTTTGTTTGGCGTACGTAAAAGATTCTATAGATGGTGCTACGGGGACTAACAATTCTAGTTCAACCTTGTGGGAAAAAATTACTAACGAATATAACAATAGTGAGGGTGTTATATACAAACGCACCGAGAATGCGTCGTAAGGAAAATTTCGAACAATAAATAGAGAGTGTATGTTATATTCGGCGAAGTTGTCCCAAACATACGGAAGCAGGAAAGATAGCGGCATAACGGAGGTCACAAGGGTAATTACAATTAATTTGCATTTAGTTTATTATTTATACTTAAATTCATAATTTTACAACACTGATGCAAACTTATTTTTATATAGCTCCGACGAGTTAGTGATAACTTTCAAAGTAAAGCGGGTCATAACTTCGGATACGACCACTGCTACGAGGTGCTCAAGGAGTTTCCAAAGCATTCCATGTCAACCACCGGTTCATAATATACCGATGAAGAAAATAATGAGAGCCCTCTTGATTCGAACAACAGCAAAATAAGGAAATTCAATAATGTTCTAAAGAGACCGGATGGACGTAAAGCTGCAAAACAGAAAGGCAAGAAACGAGCGGCCGCCAACAGTGCGACTACACACACGGTCCTTTTAGAGAACTCTAACGAATTCAATACACTTTATAACAAAAATTCTGCAGAATCCCAAACAATCAAAAGAAATCTAAATGATAAGATTGATGGTTTAATTTCAATTCGCAACAAAGAGTACGAGGCTCAAATCCAACGTGATGAAGCTGAACTCCAAGGTGACGAAGATCGAATTATGTTCATGGATACTAGTAACTTCACGCCCCCAACAACATGCCTTTCACGATATGCGAATGAATGAGATAAAAAATAGTATTGACAATATAAAAAATTTGTGTATTGTTTTGGGGATATAAGAATAGACTTGTATTTATAGGAATAAATTTGTGAGTGTGAAAAATAGGAGGTAAGAGGTATTGTATTTATAGGGGTAATTGTATAAATATTTTAAGGGTTAACAATACATTACAACGACTATAATTTAACGGATCCGAGTTAACGGCCGACCTTTAGGACGCATAAGACTTACCTGCTCAGGGTGGGTCCCATCTGCCACGTGAGTTGCCACGTCAAATATACATCGTCTCACTGCATTTTCAAGCCAAACAATGTATATGAAAAGATGTACATTTACATCATTTGGAAACGTCCCACTCGAGACGGCCTAAGTGTGTGATGAAGGTAAATGTCTGTCAGAGTGTTTACATCACCCCTTATTGTCCTTTTTCACAAAGATTCACTAACAATTCGACTCCCACACGAAGTTCGCCTATGTCTCTTTATCTCCATATGAGAGTGAGGTACAGGTGTGCATTAAGGTCAAATACTTGTTTTCCAACATTCTTCAGAAGATTTAGACCCAATTCCTATGTGTTCATTTATAGTAAAATGCCTCATCTTAATTCTAATATTCAAGTAGAAAATCTGTAGTTGAATTTTGTTGGAAAATTGGACTTGAATTGGGTTTTAGAAAGCTGTCCAGAATTTTCTGGACATAATTTTGAGCAACTTTGAGCTCAAATTTAGGTGGGACCCACACTACGAAAATCGTTGGACCATATACGAACGCGTTCACCTCCGCAAGGAGATTAACGTAGTATATTCATATGTCTAATTTTAATAAGTTATGAATGATAAATATGTCCCTAAAGTGACTCACAAAGCAATGAAAGTTAATGAATTGGGTGTGTTTTAACTCTTGTCCCACATTGGAAGAGTAATGGAAATTTGATGAGTTAATAACACCCCAAGTATGGACTAAGGCTTGGATGCCTTGGGGTATCCCAACTCTTTGAAGGGGAGATGACCTAAGCTATGCACGGGTTGACTTTCGGTCAAAAGTCCACACCCGCTTCCGTCCGTCCGGCTCGGCTCGGTTCGATCTTGGGCTTGGGCTTATAAAAATCACCTACATTTTTTGGCCGAATTTATTTAACTTTCTGGGCTTTAATTATTAATTAATTAATTAATTAATAAACTGTTGGCAGTTATTGCCAATAGTCAACAGTTAATTCGTTTAACTGTTTTTGACAGTTATTTGCCAACCGTCACTTACTTTGCTATAAATACAGATGCCTCCCTCCGTTTTTAAAACAATGAAATATTTCCCTCCTCCAGAATTGCTGTCATATTTCTTCCAGAAAATTCCTGTCATATCTGTTTCAGAAAATTCTTTTTCTGCATAGCATCTGTTGCATTGTTGTTGAGTATGAGACACAGAATTTGAGTTCGTTGTAATTAATTATTGTCGTGCTACATAATTAATTGGAAAATTCGTTCTATCTTGGGAGACAATATTCATCAACCTCGGAGCACATTGGAGGGAATAAATTGTCTTAAGGAGACTGTTCTTAACAGGGCTCAGATTATTTCTTTTATTCTTATATTATTTCCGCATATTCAAGTAAGTGTTTCATTTCTGTAATTCTGTTTTAATTCTGTAATTATATTAATAATTCATAATTTTGTACAATTGTTATTTATAAATAGTAGACATAACAATCTTAAGACAATTTATAAAGTTCTACTGTTTTTTAGTGTACATAATTTTTTTTATTACAGAAATTTATTTGTTGAAAATAAATCTGTTTTGACAGAATAAAATGAATTAAAGTATTGCTTTATTGTAGAAATTAGTAAAAATAGTTTTGGTACAGAAATTAATTTCTATACTATTTTTATGTTCTGTTTTACAAAATAAAATTTTATTTGTGTATTCTTGTTAAAATCTGTTTATGTAAAATATTTTAATCTTAAAATTATAATTCTATTTTATATGGAATTCTTTTTATTATTAAAAATTAGTGTGACACATATTTTATAGTTTAATTCTGTTTTGTACGAAATTCTGTTTATATTATAGTTTAATTTTGAATTATTTTTTGGAATTCTTTTGGAATTCATTTATTGTAAATTATATCTGGAGGAAATTGGTGCATATAATTTTGTATTCTGTTTTGATTAATTCATTATATATGAATTTTATCATTGATAAAAATTCTGTTTTTGTAACAGAAATGGAATCGCAAAGTACGAACACTACTCCTACGAAACTGATTGTCACCAACACAAATGTGACTGCACCCGTAACTATGCCACACGGGGAGAAACCGAAAAAGTTCATTGGGGTTGACTTCAAACGTTGGCAAGGACAAATGTACTTCTATCTCACTACCTGCCAACTGGGCAGGTTTGTATATAAAGATTACCCCTCTATTCAAGAGGGAGATGGCGCTGAAAAGGTTGCTGCTGTTGATGCTTGGAAGCATTCAGACTACCTATGCCGAAATTATATTTTGGCCTAATTGGACAAGACACTGTATCATGTCTACTGCACTATCAAGACATCCAAAGAATTGTGGAATTCTTTGGAAAAGAAGTAAAAAACTGAAGATGCTGGGATGAAGAAATTTATCATCGGGGGTTTTCTGGACTTCAAAATGGTTGATTCTAAATCAGTGATCTCGCAAGTGCAAGAATTCCAAGTGATCCTCCATGACATTCATGCTGAAGGAATGTCAATTAGTGAAACTTTCCAAGTTGCTGCAATTGTTGAAAAGTTTCCACCATCTTGGACTTTGTTCAAAAACTATCTCAAGCACAAGCGTAAGGAGATGAATGTGGAGGAGTTAGTGGTCAGGCTAAGAATCGAAGAAGACAACCGTGAGTCTTAAAAGAAAAGTGGGAAGAATCCGATGGAAACAAAGGTCCATGTCGTTGAAGGACCTAAGAAGAACAAACGAAAGTATAATGGGGAAGGCACTTACAAACATAACAAGAAAAAATTCAAAGGCAAATGCTATAATTGTGGTAAACCTGGACACCGCTCAAGCGAGTGTCGTAAGCCGAAGAAGCAAAATCGAAACAACCCTTAATCAAATGTAACTGAGGGTGTGAATATCGTCGATGATTTGCCGGATATGAATCTTTCTTCCGTGGTCTCTGAATGTAACTTGGTTGGAAATACCAAGGAATGGTGGGTGGAGACTGGAGCCACACGACACATTTGTGCAAACAAATGAATGCTCACCACTAATAAGCCTTTGGAAAATGAAGAAAATCTCTTTATGGGAAATTCTTCCACTTCGAAGGTGGTGGGACAAGGAAAGATAACTCTGAAAATGACTTATGAAAAGGAACTTACTCTCAACAATGTTCTTCACGTGCCTGATATCCGAAAGAATCTGATTTCTGAATCTCTCCTCACTAAAAATGGTTTCAAGCTTGTGTTTGTGTCTGATCGCTTTGTGTTGTCTAAAAATGATATGTATGTAGGAAAGGGCTACCTAAATGAGGGGCTCTTTAAACTTAATGTTCTTACTGTAACCCCAAAAACATTTGTTTCAATGAATGAAATTGCTAGTTCTTCTTACTTGATTGAGTCATCTAATATTTGGCATGCTAGATTAGGACATGTTAATTTTGATACATTGCGTAGATTAATTAACTTGGAATTTTTTCCAAAATTTAATATTGATAAAAATCATAAATGTGAAATTTGTGTGGAATCTAAATTAGCAAGATTACCTTTCCATTCTATTGAAAGGATAACTGAACCTTTAGATTTAATTCACACCGATATTTGTGATTTAAAATTTGTTCAAACTAGAGGTGGGAAAAAGTATTTTATTACTTTTATTGACGATTGCACAAAATATTGCTATGTATATTTGTTATATAGTAAAGATGAGGCTATTAATGCATTTAAACAATATAAAAATGAAGTTGAGAATTAATTAAGCAAAACGATAAAGGCTATTAGGAGTGATAGAGGAGTTGAATATGAATATCCATTTGAGGAATTTTGTTCTGAAAATGGGATTATTCATCAAACAACCGCTCCTTATTCTCCTCAATCGAATGGTATTGCTGAACGCAAAAACCGTACTTTGAAAGAAATGATGAACTCAATGTTATTAAGTTCAGGAGCTCACAAAATTTGTGGGGGGAAGCCTTACTTTCTGCTAATTACATTCTTAATAAAGTACCTCACAAAAAGACTCACAAGACACCTTATGAATTATGGAAAGGTCGAAGACCTTCCTATAAATATTTACGAGTGTGGGGGTGCTTAGCCAAAGTGATGGTTCCTAAACCTAAAAAGGTAAGAATAGGGCCAAAAATCGTGGATTGTGTATTCATCGGTTATGCTACTAATAGCAGGGCATATCGATTTCTAGTTTGTAAATCTGAGATTTCGGATATTCATGTAAATACGGTTATTGAATCGAGGGATGCTTCATTTTTTGAATATGAATTCTCGTATAACATGACCCGAGAATCTGGTCCTTCTAAAAGGATAAATCAAGCTACGACAAATGGTACTCATCAACCTATTGAATCAATAGAGGATGAACCAAGACGTAGTAAAAGAGCAAAAACCTCGACTTCTTTCGGTCCGAATTTTCTAACATATATGTTAGAAAATGAACCTCAATCGTATAAAGAAGCTATATCCTTACCCGATGCTTCCAATTGGAAAGAAGCAATTAGTAGTGAAATTGAATCCATATTACAAAATCATACATGGGAACTAATGGATCTTCCACCAAGTTCAAAACCGTTAGGTTATAAATGGATCTTCAAAAAGAAATTGAAGGCCCATGGATCAATTGATAAATATAAAGCTAGACTTGTAGCTAAAGGCTATAGGCAAAAGGAAGGGTTGGATTACTTCGACACATATTGACCGGTAACAAGAATAACGTCCATTCAGATGTTAATAGCAATAGCTGCTATTAATGGACTTGAAATACATCAAATGGATGTAAAAACTGCATTCTTAAACGATGAGTTAGACGAGGAAATCTATATGGAGCAACCTAAAGGGTTCAAAGCTCCCGGACAAGAAGGAAAAGTATGTAAGCTTATTAAATCACTATATGGATTAAAACAAGCACCTAAACAATGGCATGAAAAATTTGATAATGCAATGTTATCAAATGGTCTCAAAATTAATGAATGCGATAAATGTGTTTACTTTAAATACATTCAAAATGGATATGCCATTGTATGCCTCTATGTAGATGATAAGCTTATCATGGGTTGTAACTTGGAAATTGTCAAAACTACAAAACAAATGTTGAGTAGTATATTTGACATGAAAGATTTGGGAATCGCCGATGTAATATTAGGAATTAAAATTTCTAGAACATCGGATGGACTTATATTATCTCAATCTCATTACATAGAAAAAGTACTTGAAAAATTCAAGAAGTATGATATTAGTCCTACCAAGACACCTGTAGATGTAAATTTACATCTAGCAAGAAATAATGGTGAAAGCATATCTCAACTAGAATATTCTCGTATTATCGGCAGTTTAATGTATATCATGAACTGTACGCGACCGGACATAACATACTCAATAAGTAAGCTAAGTTGATTTACGAGTAATCCAGGAAGAGATCACGGGAAAGCAATATTGAGAGTTTTGGGTTATTTAAAATATACTCAAAACTATGGATTGCATTACTCAAAATATCCAGCTGTTCTTGAAGGACATTGCGATGCAAATTGGATATCTGATACAAAAGACTCTAAGTCTACGAGTGGGTATGTGTTTACCCTCAGAGGTGTAGCCGTATCTTGGAAATCCTCAAAACAAACGTGCATTGCTAGATCGACAATGGAATCTGAATTCATTGCACTAGACAAAGTTGGAGAAGAAGTTGAATGGCTTCGAAGTTTCTTAGAGGATGTTCCAAATTGGTCTAAACCTGTGCCCGCAATATGTATACATTGTGATAGGCAATCAGCGATTGAAAGGGGACAAAATCACATGTATAACGTAAAGTCACGACATATTCGTCGTCGACACAATACCGTTAGACAACTTCTCTCAAATGGAATTATCTCAACTGACTATGTAAAGTCAAAAGATAATATATCGGATCCACTAACGAAACGTTTAAACCGAGAGCAAGTTAAAAGATCATCGAGAGGAATGGATCTAAAGCCTATAAATAAATAAGAATCAATATAGTGGCAACCCAACCTAGCTGGCTGGAGATCCCAAGATCTAGGTTCAATGGGCAAATCGAACTACGTTGTATTCAGTAAGCACTGGAGGATATTTAATCCTATCCATTCCAAAGATGAGACAGTGCATATCTGCCGCAAAATTAGGATAAGTTATTCTTTTAATGACATCCATATCTTAGTATGTCTAAGTGGGGTATTGGAGGATACTCTTTATGGAAGTCACCTACGTGAGTAAGATGGGGGCCACTTCTATGAGAATAATGAAAGGCATATTCTCTAAAATACTCACGGAACCAAGTGGTGTTTATGGCCAAAATGAACACAAACGTGAGAACCAACTGTGTTGAAGAATTATTGTGTGAATACTGTTGTCTAGGTTTACAAAAATGGTTGACGGTTGAAGGACGTGAAGTCTACTGATTAAGCAAGTAAATTCGATAGTATATCACTAAGGAAAGTTCAAGGCCACTAGGCTACTTCTCCCGATGCAATAAGTCTCCAGTTTTACTTAACTTGTGTCTGCATCTGCATTAGCATCTGTTTTGTTTTATTTATAGCGATATATCATTCATGTGGGGGATTGTTGGAAAATTGGACTTGAATTGGGTTTTAGAAAGCTGTCCAGAATTTTCTGGACAGAATTTTGAGCAACTTTGAGCTCAAATTTAGGTGGGACCCACACTACGAAAATCGTGGGACCATATACGAACGCGTTCACCTCCGCAAGGGGATTAACGTAGTATATTCATATGTCCAATTTTAATAAGTTATGAATGATAAATATGTCCCTAAAGTGACTCACAAAGCAATGAAAGTTAATGAATTGGGTGTGTTTTAACTCTTGTCCCACATTGGAAGGGTAGTGGAAATTTGATGAGTTAATAACACCCCAAGTATGGACTAAGACTTGGATGCCTTGGGGTATCCCAACTCTTTGAAGGGGAGATGACCTAAGCTATGCACGGGTTGACTTTCGATCAAAAGTCCACACGCGCGCGCGCGCGCGCATCCGTCCGTCCGTCCGGCTCGGCTCGGTTCGGTCTCGGGCTTGGGCTTATAAAAATCTCCTACATTTTTGGGCCGAATTTATTTAACTTTTTGGGCTTTAATTATTAATTAATTAATTAATTAATTAATAAACTGTTGGCAGTTATTGCCAACAGTCAACAGTTAATTCGTTTAACTGTTTTTGACAGTTATTTGCCAACCGTCACTTACTTTACTATAAATACAGATGCCTCCCTCCGTTTTTAAAACAATGAAATATTTCCCTCCTCCAGAATTGCTGTCATATTTCTTTCAGAAAATTCCTGTCATATCTGTTTCAGAAAATTCTTTTTCTGCATAGCATCTGTTGCATTATTGTTGAGTATGAGACACAAAATTTGAGTTCGTTGTAATTAATTATTGTCGTGCTACATAATTAATTGGAAAATCCGTTCTATCTTGGGAGACAATATTCATCAACCTCGGAGCACATTGGAGGGAATAAATTGTCTTAAGGAGACTGTTCTTAACAGGGCTCAGATTATTTCTTTTATTCTTATATTATTTTCGCATATTCAAGTAAGTGTTTCATTTCTGAAATTCTGTAATTATATTAATAATTCATAATTTTGTACAATTGTTATTTATAAATAGTAGACATAACAAATTTTAGCTAGTCTTAAATAAGTACCAGATGAGTGCAATGTGCACATATTGGAGTAAAGAAGAAAATATAGGTGGAGGAAAAGCAGAAGGATGAAAAATCTTTCATCTTGGTTGATTAAAGGAGAAACAAAATAAGTAAGGCCCATGAAATTCCAGAAAAATCTTTATCTTATGCAGATATTTTCTGAAGAGAAAGGTATTCAGATTTGGGTCCAAGGCTAGTGTCGATAACGAAGTGAATGAGGAAATTGATAATGATATAAGAGATAGGTTATAAAGTAATTCTTACCTTCTAAAATTGGTTTAAATTATTGAAATGCAATAAACAACGACCTTGTCCTATTCCTCATGAATATTCCTATAAGTTGGGACTTTGGGATTATAGTACCCTATGGGAAGTAAATGGAAAAATTGCATTAGGAAAACAAATAAAATAGAAGAATCTGGATGATGTGTCATTATAGTGAAGAAAAATGAACAGACTAATAAAAACTAACAAAGTCCAAAGGTATATTATTGCCATTAGACAACCAATTTAATGTGGGGAAAAAGAGTTTTAGAAGTTAACCAAGTGAATCATGACATGAAAAAATAAACAAACATGCTATTTATGTATAGTAGCATATGTCCGTGATAATGGCACTATGATACGTTTGAATCCAATGTATCCCAAGACAACCGAATGACCCATGTGAGAGATTTTTAACTCAATGACAATAAAAATAACGACAATATTAAATTTTCAATATAATTCGTCATATATAAGATAACTCCCACTCATTAACACCCAAAATAACAATAGTAATAAAAGGTATATGGGACAAAATACCATGCTAGTAAAGAAATTGCCCTGGTTTACTTTGTACAAGTAAAATATTACAATAGCTAATATAAATTAGTCCACAACCCACTAGCCCATATTGGTTAGATTCACATTGCCAATACTAGTCCACCAACCCAAAAGTTCCTATGTAATACCTTCTTGCCCCAATCCCACATTATCCATTATATTTCTATTATGTATACATATTTGCATTATGATTTTCATAAAAAGAAAAATATAAGGAGAGAGATATAATTTCATTACCAATTCAATCTGATGGGACTAACACTCCCACAAGTCCATAAGCATATCATTAAAAATAAAATAAAAATATCTCTTATTTTCCTAAAATTATTGATAAAAACATGAAGACAAATGGACAATTAATTATTAAGAAATCAAATTGACCCTACTATTTAGTTTGGTTGCTCATGTTAACTAATTTTTTAGGTTTTTTTAATGAATGTCATGTGACACCCCGCCTATTTTAATCCTGGGTGATCAGTCCATTATTAAATTAAACCAGAATCATTAATGGTTTCATTCTTAGCATCACTGTCAAAAACTTTTTAATTAATATCACCTACGTCAAATTAATCGGTTGTCAAATTTTTTCTTTTATTTTCGAAACATCCGATAATAAATTAAATGAATTAAACCATTCACACATAAATATAATCTGAACAATCACATGAAAAATATAAATAAATAAAGGAGACTGAATAAACCATCGGTTCTCTAAGCATAAAATCCAACCACAAACTCAACTATGTAATTAAAATCTGAATACAGTTTGATGCATAACTGAATAAAATAAATAGTCTGAAGGCAACACGCCCATATGAATTGCTAATGAAATATCGTATCTAGAAAGAACGAGCTGAAGCGTCTAAGAAAATATCCTACAAGCCTTCACACTGTTGCAGCTACGTGTCATAGGATGGGATCTCTATGCTGAGTATCCTTGTGGCTGGACACCTAAAATTTTTTGAAAATATTTTGACATGGATCGGAGCCCAAGTAAAATATTTTGAAAATATTTAGCAAGTATTTAAATCACAATTTAAATCAGTTATTTATTACACATGTATTAATCACGTACACTCACTTGAGATTCTCATCTCTCAACTAATGTGTATACCTAACATATTCTACCTAACTAGTATCCCTGCCCAACTAGCTAAGGTATCAGATTACTCTCGATTGTAATGATGTAACTTAATTTCCCCATACTATACGATACGATACGATACTACGATACTACACGTATATCCCCATACTATACGATACTATATGATACTACACGATACATCTAGTTCTTCCGTATATCCCCATACTATACGATACTACAATCTCAATAATAAATTATTTATTCCCATTTTATTAATGAGTCAATTATTTAAGTTCCACAACTTAATTTCCTTTTTAGATATTCATCATCTATCCATTCTACTATTTCACATAAGTAGTGTAGAGGGGGCTTAAAGGTAATCATGAGATTAGAGATAATCCCACCATTAACAACAACGTTTGGGATTAAGGCAGCAAGGTAGCTCAGCGTGGTAACTCAGCAAGGCAGCTCAAGCGTGGCAGCTCAGCAAGGCAGATCAGTATGGTAGCTCAAGCGTGGCAGCTCATACTTTAGCTTGTTGTGTTACTTAGTCACATTGTATCTTTTTTTATATTGACTGTGGGCTATAACGATTGTAATGATGTAATGAGTATAATGATTTTTAGTGTGAGGTCAAACGATACTCACGAGAGACCATGCTTGGTAGGGCCTCGGAGAGCTTTTATGCTCTATCGAACGACCTCGCCGTGGGAAATTTAGAGGGACTTGGTTTGGAGGATTGATAAGTGAGGCAGCATTGGGGCTTGTCCCGACCATCTTAGATACACCTGGTAAAAAACTCAAAGACCCTGACCGTGGAACCCCGAGCGGAGAAGCCTTGAGTTCCATTGGGCATTCAGTTATGGCCATATAATTCTCTACTTAATGTCACATCTACTGTAGGTGATGTCACTAGCCAGCTAGACAATGTCAAATCTACACTTGAGTAAACCACCATGGTGTTTGGGGCTGTCAAACAGTTGGTGATCCACCTATGTGATGGAAGCCACCTAACACACAGTGGTTAGGAAAAAGGCATATCTTGGCATTTAATGTTTGTGACATAAAGTATGAGGGATGCATTTCACAGTTATTAATGACTGAGTTACCTCGGGAGTGGCGTGGGAGCTATTTAAGGACCCCAACCACCTCTGGGGAGAGGATGATCTTTTTGAGAGTTCAGGAGTTATTACTAGAGAGAATACACATCAGAGAGAGATTTATTACAATTCAGAGAGATTTATTATAGTCCAGAAGCTCCTTCCTACTCTATTTCTTGTGGTAGCAAAAAAACCGATGGGGCTTGACGATTTCCCCAGCAGGAAGGGGGTGAGGTTAACAGATATCTTGGGAAAGCGGAAGTAAAGAAAACCAGTCAGAATGATAAAATTGGCAAAATTTGACAAGTTGTATCGGACCAAGGACCGTTCCATGTCTAGATGGGTCCTGTATAACCATATATAAAGTGAACCTAGGGCCATGGCTGCCAGAGGAAGCTTATACCCCCTGGCCAAACGAACAACCAGATTAATCAAGTCTCTGCGTGGTTGATCACGGGGCTTGCCAGGAAAGATAAAACGTGACATAATCACAAGTATGTAGGCTGAAAACTCAAGAGATGTACCCTTTCCCGGGCCAAATTCAGATGTGGAGTTGGTACGGTAGAAGTAGCTTATGAGGGGAGTAAAGGTTGCCTTATTAGAATTATCAATACACCTCTTGCAGATTTGGTCGAAGTCTGCTCGGGCCTTTATCTCTTCAGCATCCAAAGCCTCATCATGATAAGCCGAAGTTCCTACGGGCTCAAGCCGAAGTAGATCGCAAACATCCTCAAGTGTAACGGTGAACTCTCCCCACGAAGCAATGAACGTATGCGTTGTAATGTTCTAATGGGAGACCAAGATTTGAAGGGCAGTGTTATGTTTAGAAAGAGTAAATTCCCCAAACCAGGCAGATCGGTGGAGACCAACCTTAGAAAGAACATCAGAGTAAGTGGCCTGCATAAACGAGTTCCAAGAAGCAAAGTGTGAAGGGGAGACACCAGGTCCTTAGAAATTAATATGGGACCAAGGAAAGCCACCTTTGTTAAGACAAAACTGCATTGTCCCCTCAGGAGGAAAATATCCCCAAGAAGTGGAATCTTGGTCTTCATCACCCAGTAGAAAAGCATCATACTTGGCTGAAAAATGACAAGTCCTGCACTCCTCAGAGAACTGATCATCTTTGCCAAAGATAGGCGATCGACGGTAAAAACGTAGTTATTCTTGATGTGCTGCCACCAACGCGGTGGCATCTATGGTGGTTACAGGCGGAGCACTAGTGGTGGGTGTGCTGGGAACGCTATAATAGGCCATAACAGTAAATGGTGGAAGAAGAAAATCTTAAAAAGTGGAGAAGGGCACGAAAATGGAGAACACAACCGCAGGTGGTGATAAAAGAGGTGATGAAAGGCGTAGAACAGGAGAAAACCTTATTAACAACGGCAAGTTGAGTCTCTCTCTCTTTCTAAAAAAGGTTTTGGGAGTTTGAAGAAGACGAACAAGAAAAATGGTTAAGTGTTTTTGAAAATAGACGTTTGTAATCCCTTAAAACCTGTCTTTTGAGTTTTTCCACTAACACACGTGCAAAGCCGCCTGTAATCATTTCAAATGGACACATGACACTTCGGGAAGCATCCTGACAGTTGAAAAGACAGCACCACGTCATTAATGAAGTGACGCATGGGAATAGAAAGGCTTTTCTTCCTAGGTAAGTTTGAGTTTTTGCGCCAGAACTTTTGTCAGACATATCTAATAACTCCAAACGAATAAGTTGCCCCAATGGTTCAAAAAAGCTACGATGTCCCCTCGCCACAAGTCCAAACGTTTTTTAAATTATGACTCAGCTACATCGGGGAGAATTTCTGCTTTTTCAAACATGGAAAAACTTTACAAGGGAGAATTCACAAGTCTCAACGATAGGGGCAGTCCTAATGAAAAACTCACTACCTACAACTATACCCCACAACAGCACAAACGTGAGAATTTCACTTCCCCAAAGTCAAAACGAGTATTTAAGAAAGTTAGTAGGTATATCGGGAGAATTTCAAATAGTCAAGCCAGAATGATTGAAACTCAGTAATAGGAAAAAGTTACGATGTCCCTTTGCTAAAGTGTCAATAAGCTGCATCGCTTCGACTCCGGTACATCGGGGAGAATTTTACTTTTTCCTGGAGGCATTAACCGCAGTTGGTTGCAATGAATGAAAAGACGCCATAATTTTTTCACACAGAGAAGGTTCATCGGATTGAGAAGTTATCGTCCAGACATTTCTTGTTTCCATAATAAATCTCTTCACGAAGGGGAAAATGTAGAGGGGTCTTGAAGGTATTCCTGAGATTAGAGATAATCCACCCATTAACAATAGCATTTGGGATTAAGGAAGCAAGGCAGCTCAGCGTGGCAGCTCAAGTGTGGCAGCTTAGCGTGGAAGCTCATACTTTAACTTATTGTGTTACTTAGTCACATTGTATCTTTGTTTATATTGACTGCGGGCTATAGTGATTGTAATGATGTAACGAGTATAATGATTTTTAGTGTGAGGTCGAACGTTACTCGCGAGAGACCATGCTTGGCAGGGCCTGGGAGAGCTTTCATGCTTTATCGAACGACCTCGCCGTGGGAACTTTAGAGGGACTTGGTTTGGAGGATTGAGAACTGAGGCACCATTGGGGCTTGTCCTGACCATCTAGATACACCTGATAAAACACCAAAAGACCCTGACCGTGGAACCCCGGGCAGAGCAGCCTTGAGTTCCATCGGGCGTTGAGTTGTGGACCAAATAACCCTCTACTTAATGTCACATCTACTGTAGGTGATGTCACTAGCCAGCTAGACAATGTCAAATTTGCACTTCAGTAAACCACCGTGGTATTTGGGGTTGTCATACAATTGGCGAGCCACCTCTGTGACGGCAGCCACCTGACACACAGTGGTTAGGCAAAATGCATGTCTTGGCATTTAATATTTATGACGTGGAGCTAACTAGGGCATCATGTATTTAATGTTTGTGACATAAAGTATGAGGGATGTCTTTCACAGTTATTAATGACTGAGTTGCCTTGTGAGTGGTGCGGGGGCTATTTAAGGATCCCAACTACCTCTAGGGAGAGGATGTTATTTTTGAGAGGTCAGGAGTTATTACTATAGAGAATATACATTAGAGAGAGATTTATTACAAATCAGAGAGTTTACTTATCCTCCATTGTTATTTATTACGAAGCTTTAATACTTGAGAGATTCTTAAGGGTGGTTGGGGTGTTTGGCTGCCTGCCAAGGTGTATCTAGGATGCTTACTTCTCTCTCTCTCTAAATGAGTTACTTCTGAGTTTGTTATTATCTTTTGAGTTATACAAGAGATATTTGGGAGTTCAAACTGAGTTTATCTTCACTACGCTGTGATTGCGTGTTTTGTAATTAATCAATAATGTTGTTGGGTCAACTTATCATTACTGTAATAAAAAAGGGGTTACGCCTTCATATAATCTAAATTACCCTCTTACAAGTTGATATATTACAGTGGTATATATATTCATCACACATACAATATATAAACAAATATAGTATCCCCAAAATGACCCCTCGTGATGTTGGCATACTCTGCCATCAAGTCCATGTGCCTCTAGTACTCAAATAAGGACTATTGGTGGCATGTCTCCTCGAACCCAAAATAAATCAATATAATAGTGGAGGCGAACATGGTTCTAAGCCTTTGGGATATGCACATACCTAAAGTACCCGAATGACATGCCAATCCTACTAATACACGACACATAGTGGACCTTCTTAAGTTCCATGTTCTGGGACACTAATCCAGACCTCACTTGAATCGTCAAGGTGGGATCGCCCTTTATGCGTAAACCTTCTGAAAGATGGAAGCATAGGTATGTTCAAACGCATAATCAAATAATATCTATAGGTATTCACACAACCTATTTATATATTATTCAGTAAGTATGCACACAATCTAATTTTATTAACTCGTACGCAGTATATATCACTCGTATAAGACAATAAATTACATGAACTAAACCATTCAAATAGAGATATAATCTAAACAATCACACGACAGATATAAATAAATAAAGGAGACCGAATAAACCATCGGTTCTCTAAGCATAAAATCTAACCACAAACTGAACTACGTAATTAAAATCTAAATACAATTTGTTGCATAACTGAATAAAAGAAATAGTCTGAAGGCAACACGCCGAGGTGAGTTGCTAATGAAAGCTCTTATCTAGAAAGAACGAGTTAAAGCATCTAAGAATATATCCTGCAAGCCTCCACACTGCTGCAGCTACCATCCCTGTGGCTGAATACCTAAAAGGTTTTGAAGATATTTTGACATGGGTCAGAGCCCAATCAAAATATTTTGAAAATATTTAGCAAGTATTTAAATCAATTAATTATTACATATATATTATTCACGTACACTCACTTGAGATTCTCACCTCTTAACTAATGTGCACGCCTAACGTATTCTACCTAACTATTATCCGCTTCCCAACTAGCTAATGTATCTGACTACTCTCGATAAGTCTATTTCTACCATATATCCCCATACTATAAGATAGTATGGTCTCAATAATAAATTATTTATTCCCATTTTATGAATGACTCAATTATTTAAGTTTCATAACTTAATTTCCTTTTTAGATATTCGTCATCTATCCATTTTACTATTTCACATAAGTAGATATATTATATTGGTATATATATTCATCACATATACAATATATACACAAATATAGTACACTCATAATGGCCCCTCATGATGCCGAAGTACTCTTCTATCAATTCCATGTACCTCTTATACTCAATTAACGACTATTGGATCGACATGTCTCCTCGAACCCAAAATAAATCAATATAATAGTGGAGGAGAACATGGTTCTAAACCTTTGGGATACGCACATACCTAACGTGCCCAACGACATGCCAATCCTACTAATACATGACACATAGTGGGTCGCCCACTAATCCAGACCACACTTGAATTGTCAAGGTAGGATCGCCCTCTGTCCATAAATATCCTGATAGCTGGCAGAGTAGGTATGTTCACACACATAATAAAATCATACCTATAGGTATTCACACAACATATTCATATATTATTCAGTAAAATAAACACAACCTAATTTCATCTACCATACGTAGTATATATTACTCATATATTCGATGTACCATAAATTTCAATTAAACTTCCAATCCATATATATTTGAGTATCGTTCACTACTCTAATACTCTTAATTACCCATTCTGAAATCCGCAGTTATTACCATCGTATCCTACTGGTAAAAAACGTATGTTCACTCATCTTTACGTAATCCGTCTCGAATTTCCTTCATTTATTAATCACGTATATTTTGTTAATTTCCCAAATTATTTACTTGTCTCAATCTTGCATAATTCTAATCTCTCTTATATACCTATTGACCATTTTTATATTCCCTTATAGAATTTAAAATTATTCCAAAAGTCTCCTCATGAATTCTCCATAATTGATGTGCTTCAATTGAAAAATTTTCAATTCTGGAAAAATCGAATTGATCTACCCTTGGGTCGAATCGATTCGAAAAGTGTCAGGGGTCTTCTTCTTCCTTTTTCTGTTACGAATTTTCATACTATTAAATTAATTAATCTTTGATACCATAATCTCAAACCCTCATTTATGATATTTAAACATCAAATAACCATGTAGGGATAATTTCTAATGTAATGAATAAAATCCATACAATTTCATCCTATAATCAAATTTAACATCTCATACTCATTAATCCTACATTTTCGTGTTCTTCATATAATTTCACCAAAGCCCAAATTTAATCCATGATTCAAATCCTAGAACTCCCGATTTTATTTTCTCTATGTAATTGGATTTATTCTACACAAAATCCTATTTTCCAATTATAGTTTTACTCATCAAATTACAAGGGTAACATCAATTGTCCTTAATTAAAATTTTCTATTCTACATGGGCATTATAACTCATAAAATATGCAAGATAAATACTTGCCTTATATGGAAGAAATCTAATTTCGTGTCTTAATGACTCTTTTCTTCTAATTCACACTCTAAAAATGGTTGTGAGGCAAGAACAAAGGTAGCCTCTCCAAGAATCCTCAAGAACAAGGGTAGCTTCTCCAAGAATCATCTTCTAAGCTCCAAGAAAGCTCTTTCTCTTCTCTCTAATGGCCTCCAAGTGTGTTCTATTTCATTTACCCTAGCCTCACACAACTACAAGTTTATATAACCTTTGCAAACTCGTAAATCCCTTAACCCTAGGCAACAAAATGACTAAAATGCCCTCTTAGGGTGTCAATTTGATCTAAAACCATCCCGGGACCCAAACTATACACCCGAGTATATTATTTTTACTATTTTGGCCCTTATGGACCCAACCGTGACCTTCAAATCATCATCCGAGTTTGTCATAATTAATTTTCTATCTCGACCTTATATAGTCCACACACAGTGCTCGATTGAGATAAAACAATGTCACATCACTATCACTCGTTATGATATCAAATATGTAATTTCTATTCACTTAATAATATTTTTATTCGATAAACATTAGTCATTTATCTCCGATTGATAAGCACCCAAAAGTGTTTTATTTATGCCCCGAATAAATGCATTTTAGTCACCTGTTTTTAATGAAATTGGCCATATGTACATCTTTTATTATTTCGCAGGTTAATAGGGAGTTGCGACATCAAATAGTGCTAAATCAAGTTAATTGCGACAAAGTAGCGATCAAATGCGCAAAACGAAGAAAATCAAAGTGATCGTGAAGACTGAGGTCTCGTTGAGATTGCTTAGATCAACTCTGATGCCCTAACCCTTTTCCGTTCCTACCTAAGCCTAAACTAACCCCAAGACATCACCCGAGCCTCGTGTGTGTTTAGTTTGTACTTTTCTATATTTTTCAGTTTTTTACTTGAGTCGTATATATTTGAGTTCGTATAGTTGTATATATTAGGGATCGTTATTGTGCATCAAGTGTTTTTATATTATTCATATAAATATAATAGTTGTGTGTTATATATTTTTTTTAAATTTAATTTAATTTGTTTTTAATTTTATTTACTCTAGTTTTATAATTATTTTATTTTACCTTATTTGTTTTTAATTTTATCAGGTTAGTTTTATTATTTTATTTTATTTTGAGTCTTTTAGGTTAGGATTTTTATTTTTGAGCATTAGTTTTATTTTATTCTTAGGTATACATATTTTATTAGGTATTCATTAATTTATTTTATATGTTTTTAGTTTTTATCTATGTTTAGTTTAGTTTGATATTATTATAATTATGTTATTTTATTTTATTAGTTTAGCTTTATTTGAGTCTTTTATTAATTGGTTAGGGATTAAATTTTTAATTTTTAATTTTAGCAGATTTTAATTTTTAGTTTTATTTATTATTTTGAGTTGTAAATACTTTTAATGTTATTTTTTTAGTTAAGTACAAAACACACCCCCACCAACCTTCCCCGTAACACCCAAACCACCTGTTACTTACCCCCAACCCTTAACTCCAACTCTAACCCGGACCTAAATCCAACCAGCAACAACCCACATCACCCCTACCTCCGACCATGACAACTTTATCCCCATTCCGACCTTGCCCGCTACCATAACCCGCAACCACCTTTTACTTTAAATCCGACCACCTTCCCATAACCAATTTTCGACAAGCTCCAACGTTGCCATTAACCAAAAACCGAAACCCATCAACACCCAAATCCAAACTCTCGGCTAGAACCCAACTCCTACCTGTCTCAACCCGAAACCATGTACATTTGACTTAGCCAACTAAAAACACAAAACCTCCTAAAATCTCTCCCCACCCAAAACCAACTTCGTGGCTTATTTACAAAAAAAAGGGAAGCTTATTTAGGGGGGACTCTCAAAAACACTGCAGACACAGACGCAAAATGCAAAAGTAAAGAGAGAAAGGCAGTGCCTTTTTGTACAGTTTAGAATAAATAAAAAAATATACAAAAAAAATAATTTAGTTTAGAATAATATTTAGGTTTAGTGATAAACACCCAAAACTGTACAATTTATACCCCGAATAGATGTATTTTAGTTGCTAATTCTCGGCAATTTGGGTCTTATGCGCTTAATTATTCAATATGCAGGCTTAATTGCAGTTGCGGTGTCAAAATCTATATTTTAGAGCAATTTGCAGTTAAAATGGTGCTAAATACCTTGTCCCATAACCCTATCCGAGCCTAAAGCTAGCCTAAACCTACCCCAAATCCCGTGTGTGTTTGTTTGTGCCCTTTTATTATTTTTTAGATTTTTAGTTTGAGTCATTTTTATTTTTAGGATTTATTTTAGATTTATTTAGATTTTTTAGGTTTTATTTTCTAGTTTTTATTTTATTAGTATATTTTTGTTTTATCTTTATTAATTATTAGTTTTTAGTTTTTATTAGGATTAGAAATTTTTAGGATTTCATTTATTTCTTAGTTTTATTAGATTTTATTTTTTTTAGGATTTAATTTTTAATTTAATAGAATTTTATTTTTATTTCTTATTTCTTTTTAGTTTTATTTTATTTTTATTGAGTCTTTGTTTTATTTTAGAATAGGATTTTATTTTTTAGATTTTTAGTTTATTTTATTAATTTTATTTTAGTTAGTTAGTATTATTTATTTAGAATCACAAATTAAACATACATATATACCCAATACACACTCACACACCCTAATGCCATACACCTCTCATACACTCTAACATTCCACTCCATCTTCCACACCATACTACCCTACACCCTCACCACACACCATCAAACCCAACACCTATCTTCAACCTCCCACCAAACTCATACTCTCTCTCCTCCATTAAAAACAAAACTCACCACACACCACCAAACTCCCTACTATTAACCCACCTGCCGGCGATCCATCCCAGCCCCTCCAATCGCGACACCCCATTCCGGCGAGCCCATTTCGACGCCGGCACCTGCTCCGGCCGGATCCGACCCTTCTTTCGCCCTCCTGCCATCCTGACGACGCCCCCCGGAACCCTCTACCGCCCAGTCCAACCCGTGTCCTGTCCCCTTGCTCCGGGCAGCAACCCATTATCCGGAGCCCGATCCCTGCCCTTCACCCTTACCCGATGCAAACCACCATACCCTCGCCGGAGTTGACCCCTTGAAATTCGATTACTGCCATCACCCGAAACCGCACCCGTCCGACCCCCTCTCTCACCTTTCGGCATCCCCTAAATCGGCGACGCCGGACCTTCTCTCTCCGGCGACCTCATCCTCAACCCGCCGTCCACCAAACCACTTTCCCATTCAAACCCAACCACAAGCCATAACCCTTTTCCAATCCCTTACCCAAATTCAAAATGAAAACCCATTTCTTCCATAACCCAATTCAAAAACCCATTCCCCATTTCCAACTTTGAATCTCCACAAAGCAAGCCACGATCTGCAAGACCAAAACCAAGACAAAACAATTACCCCATGTGCCAATAAAACCACTTAAAACCCAATTTTTCCATAATACCCCCCAACTACCTCTTTTACCCCCAAACCCCATATTACCCCTCATCATATCAGATTTTTATTCTCATTCACATGACACACCCAAACCACATGCACACTTATACCAATTACCCAATTACCCCTAGCTCCTACTATGAAAAGAGGATGAAGACCCATTTTCAAAGGATCTCAAACTTAGTTTTTACACCTTGTGTGATAAATTTCTCTCCACCCCTCTATGTTGAGTATTTGCATTTTTAGCAAATACCTCAATATAGAGGTGTGTATTGAAATTTATCTCTAGGATGAATTCCACCCCACCCATCTATAATGAATCTTGGCATTTTTAGCCATTAATTAAATATAGATTGATGTAGTTGAAATTATCCCTTATGGGAGGTAAATTCTAACCCATTCCTTTATGTTGAGATTTTGCATTTTTAGCAATTATCTCAATATAAATTAATGATCTAGAATATATTTCTTTGGGTGAATTCTAATGTACAATTTTATAATTTTAGGATTTGCATTTTTAGCAAATCTCTTTTATTATTTAATTGTCCATTATGAATTCATCCACTATCCTTTTTATTTTTTATTTTGTAATTTTTAGTTTAGATTCAAAGGGGAATCATCATCAAATAGAGAGAGAAAATTCTAGAGAAATGTAGAGAGTTAGGTCAGAATAAATTAGGTAGAAATATTTGTAAATAGTTTATTTTCTTTTTTTAAGATATTTGTGAGTGATAATTGTGTGAGATTCAAGTTGAGTTAATTATTGAGTTGATTATTGTTGGATGCTCATATTGGATGGATTGTGCTTAATTTCAAAGGAATAGAAGTTCAATTTCACTTCAAGAGATTGAGGTTTGATTGTTTTCTTCTCTTCTCATTTATTTTATTCCTTTGATTATTAATTGGTCATATTTCATATCATGTTAGGCTAAATCCCCTTTCAAGGGGTGGAGTAAAACTCTTATTTGATGTTATTTTATTTTAATTAGTTTAATTACTTGAAAAGTCCCTTTGAATGTTAATTTTAATCCCCCACCCTTAAATTTACGCCTCGACAGAGGGTAAATGATGTTCGAGAGAAAATCAAAATTCTAATTATAATACCCATTTTTGATTCGAACTAGAGATATGAGATTCTTAAGTGGGGTATTATAACTTGAATTTCAACTCTAAAATTATTTTCTAAGATTTACATGAATTTTAATCGATCGATCCTAGCGGGTGATTAATTAAAAAGAGTGTAGATCTATTTTTCTAGAGTTGTGGGGTGTTAAACTTAATTTTCTAAAATATTACTATTATAATTACACTTGCAACGAGAGTTGGTTTGTAATTTTAATATTAATTTAGGAGAATTCAATTAATTAAATTAATTAATTAGAACAACTAAAATTTGTGGTGTAATCCCACTCCTTGATTGTTCTCACAATTATTTACCTCACTTATCTCTTATTTTTTTTAGACTTTATTTCTCATTTTAGTAACTTTCTAGTTAGTTGTTTTATCTCACATTTAGTTTAGTTCAGTTTAAATCATCACCTCACCTTATTGTTTTAATATTGAAAAAGCTAAAAAAATTAGAAAAAGTGGAAAAGCACAAAAATAAAATAAAAAGTGAATTACAATTGAATTTGTCTCTAGCTTACTCCTTGGAAGTGGATTGATACCCTTACTTACCGCTACACTTGAGTTTGTTATATTTGTAGGTAATTGAGGTTTTGACTAACTTGGCTTTCAACAACAACGATACACCCAAAAAGTCTTCGTTATCAAATGGCGCCGTTGCCGTTCTTGGAATTGTGAAGCTTGGAGCGGATTTCAACTTGTAGTTCATTTATTTTTCGCACTTTCTTATTTTTTGTACCATTTTTATATTTTTAGAAGGATTGTAATAGGACTTTATTATTTGGCTTGTATTATGGTGCATAGAGACACCATTTATTTTTCATTTAAAATTGTAATAATCAAAGCCAAGCGTGATAGGAAAACCGGACAAGGTAGAGAGAGGGCGTCCAAGGCGAGGATTTAGAAGCCTCTCTACCTTGGGTCGGTAGGACTCCCGGGGATGACTAAGATAAGCGTAATCTTTCCCTGGTCGACTCAAATTTTTCGGCACCCCACGACCTAAAACCGTGGGCGGTACATTTCTTACACCCTCGCGCCTCTCGTGTTAGCGAGTCAATTCTTTTGTGTGCTCTTGTATGCTCTTACTTGATTTTATTCTGGCATTTATTTTCCAATGGTGTGATGAATTAATTAATTAAGACCTACACCCGGTCACTCACGAGAAGGGATTTCACCACCCGACTCACTCGCTTATCATTGTGTGCTACCCGAGCCATCATTAAATTTAAAATCAATCAACTAGGTAGCCCAGTAGGAGAATATTTTGCAAAGGCGATCACAAAGAGATTTTCGTGAATTTTTTATCGCCTGCGGACTTAATTAAAATTTGACTACCCTTTCACTAAATTTAAAGATAAAAATTGGCTATGTGTTAGTTAGGTATTATCCTTGGCTTGCATGTGTCCAATTCATTTTTTTGGTAGTCGATTTTAGTTAGTTCGTCCAATTCAAAGAGTCCATATCTTTCCCCACCATTTTCTTCCAAAAAAAAAAAAATAATAATCCAAAAATTTTCTTTCTTTCATTTTAGAAAATCCAAAAATATTTTTCTTCATTTATTTTTCACAAAATCCCAAAAATATTTTCTTTTATTTTTTTTCTTTCCTTTTTAGAAAAAACCCAAAAATATTTTCTTTCTTTCCTTTTGAACAAAAAATTAAAAATTTCAAAAAAATATTTTTCCCCTCTTGGCCGAAGAATGTCCTTTACGGGACTACTTTGGTCATTTTTCATTGACACACGACACATGTGAGAGTGATCCCGAGCTGTCTCTTTATGAGATTTTTCATGGTTTTGGCTCTCTTACGAGTACCCTTGATACTTTTGACCCGTCTTTGCACGCACCTCCTATTCCATCACCCTCGGTGTCATGTGTTGGCGTGTTGCATCCTTGTGCACCCATTTCCGATCAGTCCCCTCACTACGCACCCAATGAGTATCAACCAATTGTCCATCACGAAAGCGATCCTTTCGTGTATGATGAACTTGGCCCCACTCCACCCACTTTATTTGAGTATTCTCTGTATAGTCATGATCATAGCGAGTTGTGCCCACCTTAACCACCGCCACCACCTGTCACTCCACCACCACCATCATCCACCTCCACTCTCGAAAGCCTCTTGCAAAAGTTCATACTCGAGCAAGAGCGAGCCACTCAAATTCAAACTCAAGCTCTCCAAGGGTTTGAACAAAGGTAAAATGATTTGGAGTGTGCGAGAGAGTCGAATATTTCCATGGCCCCACCCATTATTGCAACCAAGTGTGATGATAATGTGTCCTCTTGTGACACGAAATTTGAGTGCGACCAACCCTACCACCTCGAGAATCTCGATGTTGGGACCATTCCATGGCCCCGTTCCCAAGTCGACAATTTTGTTGACTTACCTTTAGATAGTGAGCCTGATCAAATTTCTATTCCCACTCACTTTCCCGTCGAATCCAAAACAATGCCCGAGTCTACACCTATCGAGCTTCACCTTTGTGTTCCCGAGGAACCAATTTATCCTAGGTTAGCTTTGGCTACGAGTGCTCACCATTTTCCCAAGATAGAATCTGTGATAGTTCCTACCTATCCGGATATGGATGATGTCCCACCATGCATCTCTCCCTTTGAGCCCATCATTTCTAGTGATTCCTCTATCTCTGATCTTGGTGCCTCGTTTGATCTACCCACCACATTCACTAATGATACCTTTTTGGAGAAGTTGACAACTCCATCTTTAGAAATCACACTCTCTTGTGAGTATTCCTTTACTCCTCCCAATGAGTGTGTGTCTCTCACTCTTGAATTGGATCATCTTCCTCCACCATTTATCCCACCCGATCCACTATTTATCCCACACGATCCACCGTTTATCCCACCCGATACACCATTTGTCCCACCCGACCCACCCATTATCCTTCCACCCTACCACCTGGTTTGGATCTTGATTTTACACAGTTCATGTTTTCATCCACATTTTTAGATCCTAACCTGAAACCATCCCCCACCCATGAGAGGATTTATGGTGCTACTCTCCACTTACGTGACACCGAGCTTGTTCCTCCATACCCGCCACTCTCTTGTGGTGTTGATTTTTCTCAACAGCTCCCTGGCGTGACACGACGCGGCCATTACCATTGCCCATTCATAGAACGGTTGTGTGATTTTTATGAGGCCCATCCCATTACACTTTTCAAACCTTTTTGCCTCATTCACCAACTTGAGCAACATGCTTATAGGGCCCTAGTTTCCCTCACCTTTAAGCTCAATAAGGCCCGTGGTCGATACCTCTTCATCACCCATGCCTTCCTCACCCTTACCCTAATACCTAGCCGCCCATGGTCCACCGATGCTTTGCATCGTGTGATGCACTTCGCCATACAAGTGCATTGACCCGTTTTAGCCTCTATCCAACAAGACTGACGCTTCAGTCTTTCTTGGGGGTGATTCTCATCATCCATTTTTCTGTCGCCTCGCACTTTCATAGATCTTATCTTTAGGGTGAGAATCGTTCGGTCTGGCTGAAGACATTAAACTTAGCGCTACCGGGAGGCAGACCACATTTTTTGTACTAGTCTCATCCTGTTTGGGGGTGGTATTTCACATCACCCAATGCTTTTCCACGTTTTTAGACTTGTACACCTTTCATTTTTTCTCTTATCATTTACTCAGGTTTATTCTTGGCTACATCTTTCCACTTCATGAGCGGTTGATTCTGGTAATATCTTTCCTACCTTATGCTCTCAATTTTAAAAATCATTTTACTTAACATCGAGGACGATGTTCCTTTTTGTTTGGGGGTGGGGAATTTTATCAAAATCGTACCTCTTTTGAAAAATTGTGATTTTTGAACCTGATTTTTAAAATTTCGTGCAGTTTCTTTCATCTCACTCATTGATGTGAATTTTCAATCATCCATCTTTCAAAGTCTAGGAATAAAGCTAGAGAATATTTTTCTAAATAGCTTATGTAATACGTAACAAGGCACGTTGCACCATGAATTTCTAGACTCAACAAAATTTGCGCACTTATCACGTCATTACGTTTAGAGTTGAGGAGTACTACAATTCTCAAGAGAACCTTAAGGATCACTAGTAGAGACTTTAGCCCGTGAGATTTGTACCTTTCAGAGTGTTTTACGCAATCTCCGAATCACAAGTTAATTCAACTTCTTTTGGGTCCGCACTTTAATTGTTGTATGATCTCATTATTCTTCAATTTTGGTTGATCACTGAGAACGACATCACTTTTGAGTTGTAAGAAATGCGTGTCTTGAAATTCGTCCCGAATACTAGATTTTCATCCATACATCTACCACTTTTCCATATCACATTTCCATTTACTCACCCATTACATTTCCATATATTTCCCCACACCATCACCTATCACCTCCATTTATATCATCCATCATCATTTTCAAATAAAAGAGTGTGATTTCAAATGTAAATGTCTTCATGGTTAGTTTGAAAAGAGAGAGAAAAACAAAAAATAGCAAAAGAAAAAAAAGAAAAAATAGCAAAAAGAGAAAAAATTCATCCTTCATCCTTTATCATTCATATCACCATTATATCCTACATACCACATCCATACATCACACATCCATCATACCACACCTTATACCATCCTTCTCATTTCATTTCCCCCTCACCCATATACATCATCCATATTTCCCCTAGGTATTCGGGAAAATGAAAGTCGACGTGGTGAATAACTCGACGTTCTCACTATTGTGATTAGCATTTCTTTTATGAGATTACTTTTCTTTCAATTTGTTCGTCCTTTCTTATATGTGTGTGAGACTGAAAAATGCGTGTAATATCGATTTAAATTAAATTCGCAAGTTTCCAAGAACCCTTATTTAATTAGCGTCTACTTTTAAGCCAAATAAAATCAACCCTTAAACATGCATCTAAATCAACCCATCAAATATAAAGCATGCGACACAAAGTTAAGGAAAAATCCCCAAAGGGCAAAACCTTTTATTTCTATAACTTTAAAGAATTTACAAGACCATTGACTTACATACAGCCTGATAATCGCCCACAAGTGTAACGCACGGTGTCTTCGGTAAACCTTCAAATCAACGGCTAGAAACAGTGTGACACAGAAATACCCGCAGGTGTCGGTTCCTATGTCGGTGGCTGGAATTTTCCCTTTCCAGGAGGGCAGCAATGAAGAAGAGAACGGCTTCTCCACAAGGGTTGAACAAACCAAAGTTGTGTTCTTAGGTTACACAAAAAGATTCACAAAGGTTTGGCAATTGTGTGAATCAAAACATGAGTCTTGGGACTCAAAAAATATGAAGACTAGAGTAATTTGGACTCTCAAAAACGTCTTCTAAAGTATTGCAAAACAACTCCCCCGAAGTTGGTATTTATAGGAAAAAATATGAAGAGTCCCACGTTCTTAAAACTCTAAAATTCTATCCAGCGTACAAAAAAAAAATAGCATTCTTTAAGGAATTTTCTCTATCTTCAAAAGGTCATAACTCCTTCACCGTAGCTCGGATTGAGGTGCCGTTTTTTCCAGTATCTTCGTTACGGCGAGATCTTCAACTTTCCAGTTCACCAGACCTCCTAACTATGGATGTGAAATTACGAAAATGCCCTTGAAGTCTCCTATCGTGCCTTTTTTCACTGTTTTGACTTCTCTTGCGTACCACTTGCATTAAGTCCCTAAAATCATGGACCGTGAAGTCATTGAGGCAGATGTGGGACACATTAATGGAGATGTTGAATGCTTGATTCCCGGAATTTGGATAGAGGCCGTCATGTGAGATCGTGAGGTGATGTGCCAAATGTAGCGGCGTACGACATACACAAATGTAACATGTTGGACATGAGAAAAATGTCCTTACAGAGACGTTTGAACTTTATTACATTTACTCACCTCCTCACACACAAGAGCGATACACTAACCCAAATCTCGAGAGTTCATTTGTGAGACTTATATTCCGTTAGATTTTGAAGTTGAAGCGTTGATTCCGAAAAGGCAATCTAGGAATTACTCTTATGATTCTAGACCCGTTTTGACTGATTCACACTACACACGTTGAGTTCTAGGAAGGATGTGCCTTGTGTATTTACTTAGCAAAACTTTTTACACACTCTAGCGTGTATTTCTGAAAACATTTATCTCATGTGATGGATTGTGCGTTTATTCTACGTCTAATAAGAGATTGACTGCCTTTCAATAAAAATTTTGTGGGTATATTCTCTGCAAGCCCTCACGAGACACAACTCGTCCTGTAGGGCAACCTATAGGTTTAAAGGCTTATTTCACATGCTAAGTGCAATCGCAAGTGCCCGCGAAAGTGGTACACTTTTGGTTTCTTATCTTTCTCTTTCTCTCTATCTTATTCACTGTTCTAAAAAACCCGCCTAGGCACGCCTAGGCTTGAGGCTTGGGAGAAACGCCCCGCCTTAAGATTTTGACGCCTTATACTTGGTAAAACCCTTAAGGCGTACTTTTTTCTAAAAACAACAATGCTTTAGTGAAACGATATCACCTTTTAAAGATTTTTTTACAAACCGGACCATTATCTCATCCGAAATAATCAAATAGTATTTTTATTTGCAAATATTCAGACATATTTTTATAATATGTACAATTTTAGAATTTTAATAGCCTTGTTATGGTTAAAAAATATTAAAATATATTAAAAATGCCTAAACGCCTTTTCACGCCTTTTTACGCCTAGGCCCGCCTAGGCTTCTAAGGCTTAAGGCATGGCCTCCACGCCTCGATCACGCCCCGCGTTTTTTAGAACCTTGATCTTATTGCTCGAGGACTAGCCACGCTCTGTTTGGGGTGGTGTGATAAGCACCCAAAACTGTATAATTTATACCCCGAACATATGTATTTTAGTTGGTAATTCTCAGCAATTTGGGTCTTATGCGCTTAATTGTTCAATATGCAGGCTTAATTGCAGTTGCGGTGTCAAAAACTATATTTCGGAGCAATTTGCAGTTAAAATGGTGCTAAATACCTTGTCCCATAACCCTAGCCGAGCCTAAACCTAGCCCAAAGCCCGTGTGTGTTTGTTTGTGCCCTTTTATTATTTTTTAGATTTTTAGTTTAAGTCATTTTTATTTTTAGGATTTATTTTAGATTTATTTAGATTTTCTAGGTTTTATTTTCTACTTTTTATTTTATTAGTATATTTTTGTTTATCTGTATTGATTATTAGTTTTAAGTAGGATCAGAAATATTTAGGATTTCATTTATTTCTTAGTTTTATTAGATTTTATTTTTTTAGGATTTTAATTTTTAGTTTAATAAAATTTTATTTTTATTTCTTATTTATTTTTATTTTATTTTTATTGAGTATTTGTTTTATTTTAGAATAGGATTTTATTTTTTAGATTTTTAGTTTATTTTATTAATTTTATTTTAGTTACTTAGTATTATTTATTTAGGGTCACAAATTAAACATACACATATACCCAATACACACTCACGCACCCTAATGCCATACACTCTAACATTCCACTTCATCTTCCACACCATACTACCCTACACCCTCACCACAAACCATCAAACCCAACACCCATGTTCAACCTCCCTCCAAACTAATACTCTCTCTCCTCCATTAAAACAAAACTCACCACACACCACCAAACTCCCTACATCCAACCCACCTGCCGGCGATCCACCCCAGCCCCTCCAATCGGGACAACCCATTCCAACGAGCCCATTTCGACGCCGGCACCTGCTCCGGCCAGATCCGACCCCTCTCTCGCCCTCCTGCCATCCCGACGACGCCCCCCGGAACCCTCT